>CM024629.1:9691710-10291710 GCA_014182585.1 Eucalyptus coolabah | reverse complement strand
GTCCACATTTAAAAGGTATCAAAAGAAAATTCATCCACCCATACATACACACATACATACATATATATATACACACACACAAAAAGCCACTTCCTTATTTATGCTATTTATTGACGACTTTCTTCTCCTCGTTGGAAGTAGGAACGGCCTTTATCCAATCGACTATTGAACCATCTTGCCTGAATTGTTTGAATTCCCATGGAGAAGCACCAAGAATGGATGCAGACAAGCAAAGGGTGCAAGTTTGTGGCACGGATTCAAACATGGAAAGGGATTGGAAGAAGAAATCTACAATGGTCATGTCGCCAACGTGGAAATTACCAACTCGAAGCAGATTTTGCTCTCATGATATTATCACATCGACATATCATCATCATGGTCCTAAAAAAATAGAGTAGTTCCAGATGTTTTTGTGAAAATATGGCATCATTTGATATTGATTAGGACGTGAGAACTAGAGGCAAATTCTTGTATCTGTAGATTCGGTTCATCATGAGTGGAGTGAAAAAGAATCTCAATCATTGTCCATCCCTCTTCTTCACTTGAGTCTTGCACCCTATAACTATAATCATAGAGGTTTGTGTTTCCTCCTTAATAATTGATCTTCGATGTAGTCCTACATTCATGTTTCCTCTTCAACCATTGATCCTTTTAAGTGGCCCCAAAATATATTTGTAGATGGATAAAATTAGCACCAAATTATTAGCATACCTTATAATACGTAGAATAATAAAATATACATCTCTTGCTATTAAAGCGAGAAATTAGTTACTTTCTAAAAATGATTCCACCAATATCAATCGTGTTAAATGTGGGAAACATAAAAAAAAGAATTCAACAACATTTGTACTTAATGTTTATCCTTTGTTTGATTGTTGAATCGTATGCGCATGCACTTATGTAAAGCTTACGTGAAATTGAGTCATATGGAGAGGTTCACGTGTTAGGTTTACTTGGTAAGCTACTTTGATTATTACTTTAACCAAGTTGTAATCTATCCTTGCAAATCTCTTATCTGCGTCTCTAATTCCGGGCGTGTTTTAATAGTAACCTCCAATAAGTGGACAAGAAATAATATAATCGTGTATATTATGGTAATAAATCACTTATAATTATACAAAAAATAATAGAATAATGCATATTCTGGCATAATGTTTAAGAATAATTTTATGTACATATAGACTCTATTGTGAAATGTCTATATATTTTATGTGTAAAAATAATTATTCAGACCACTTTTTGTTGATGTTTGGCCTTTTCAACACTTGAACAAATGGAGTTTTGAGTTGACTAAGAATCTTGACACCTTGTTTTTTTTTATACTAAAATGACATTTTAAGATCCACTATCAATAATTGAAGAGGAAACATGACCTATGATTTGACATCCAAGATGAATTATGGAAGAGAAAACATGAACACGTGATTATAGCTGTCAAAAGATATATGTTTCATATTGGACCCAAATAAATAAGTGGGATGGACAATGATTGAGATTCATTTTAACTCGACTCACAAATTGAATCTACATATACAAAAATTTGTCTCGCTCTCCCATACTAATAAAGAAAAAATTAAAATTGACATACAACATGAAAACTAGTTTGGGTCCCATCAATATCATTTATTTCACAAAAACATCTAGAACCACTTTGCTTTTTCTAGGACCATGACAATATGTCAACATGATAAGATCATGAAAGCAAAACTTGATTAAATCAATGATTTATACCTTTAGACATGACTAATGTGGATTTCTTCTTTCGTTACCTTTCCACTTTTGCATTTACACCACAAACCCGCATCCTATGCTTGTCAGCATGCGTTCTTAATGCTCCTCTACTGGAATTCATAATCTATAGAAATTTATATAGGAATTTTTAATTCAATGCCTTTAAAAGTGCAATTATTGTAAACTCCTATTCACATGATTTAAAATGCGTGTTCATTCAGGCCAATCATGCCTAATAAAATATATTAGGATTCAAGAAATATCTTATCTAAAATTAATGTTTATTTTTTTTCATTAGATCCAAGGATGGGACATGACAATCTAGTGATGGGGCCAACAAAATGGTTATAATGGATTGCCACCTCATGGGTTTGACATCACGTTGTTCGTCATACATTATTCGGCAACACCATTGGCCATCATATGCATCCGACACCCTATGTAAGACACCATCACTTAATTCACCAAAAATCTCCAATTCTAGATCTAATTCCAATTTTGTCTAAAAATTTTTGTTTTAAAAAAGGGCCACGCTTTTTCACTTTTGTATAACTAATTCACCCAATATTTCACTAAAAAGGTAAAATTTCCTCAACCATTCAATTGTAATATAAAGTGGTAGCCCCAAATTAATTTACTTTCCTTCTTATTCATTCTTTTTCCATTTTTATTTAGAATTTAGTTGTCATAATTAAAAATCTCATATATATATATATATATATATATATATATATTTATGTGTCTATCTCGTGTATAATAAAGGCATTATATTATCTTTTCATTTTAGATTTTACTTTCGCAAAGTAAGTTTTGCGAAAAAAAGCACAATTCCCAAGAAATCTAATTCTTTTTTACATTGTCAAACAAATTTAAGGGTTAACTGTCAAATAGAATCTAGAGATTGACATAGACAATTTTGTAAAACAAAATTATCTCGATAAGCTTTTACTTTTGTTGTGCATGTCACCATTAAACCCTTTCTTATCTTGTTCAAAAATATCTCATGGATGATATTAATTTTTGTCAAACCAAAATGATGAGATTTCATTGGTATTAAAAAAAATTATTTTAGGATTGTTGTGATTTAATTACATATCATCTTATAAAGTTTCACATTCGAGAATATAATTATGATTTTATTTTGGAAATTCTTTATAGAGTTTTTTTCATTGATTATTCAATTATATGTATATGTGTGTAAAAGATAGCCAATAAAGTTTGATGGTGACACAAACAATAAAATGTGAAAGTTTATAAACAAGTAATTGTGTTAAAAAAAAAATGTCTCTGTTAAAAGATTTCTATATTCTAATTGTTAATTAATCCACAAATTTGATAGACAACTTTGAAAAGAATTAGGATTTTTGAAAATTTCTCTCTTTGACAAAACTAATTTCTACATAAGTAAAATCTTACATTATATTGAAAACATAGTATCTTTAATATATATGGGATAAACACAAGGCAAAAAAGAAGAAGTGAAATCTTAATTAACAACATAAAAAAATCTCAAATAAAAAGAAGGAAAGTGAATAAGTTTGGCCACCACTTTAAATTGCAATTAAATGATTGATGGCATTTTTATTTTATTTTTGGTGAATATAAGGTGGATTTAGCCATGTACGGGGAGAAAATAGCATTGCCCAAAATTTTTTTATCAAATTTTACTATAGTCCCAAATTTGCCCCTAGGTCCAAAAATCATCACTGGTTTCTTCAAAATTATTAATATCATGGCCAATTAAAAGACAATTTTAAGACCTATGTTTTCACTAGCACTCTATCATGACCTACCCTTTGGTAAGGAAGCAAATAGGTTTACAGTTATTGCTTAAAGGACGAGCCTACAACCCATGATTTAGCTGCGGGCTCTCCCAAGCTCATACCTTATATGATGTTGCCAGTATTCAAATTAATGGTATGAGAATTTTCTGAAAAGGAGTCACCACTAGCTTACCAAGGTCAGCTACAAAGCAAGTGAAGTGTGAAAGCGTACTTCACTTTCTATGCAACCAGAGAATCTGGGGTCGAAGACTTTATTACACTAATTAACTAATTAGTGCCCTTTTGGTACATAATCTTGTTCATTTCAAAAAAAGTATTTTGGTCAAGCAATTTAATGATTTTATATTTATCCACTAAAATACGAGGCGACTATATAGGTATGCAATCGTTAACGTAACAATCAGCAATCAAAGAAAGCGTTAAATAAATTGCATGGAATAACAAAGATCTAACACTAAGAAAAAGAAAAATGCTAATCCGAACTAGGCTAAAGTGAAGCCATAATCAATGTATTGAAAGTGCACAACCAAGGGGATTTGTCTTCAAGAATGATTGAAACCCTATAGTAAAGCCGTAAGGGCTCGTTCAATTTTAAACGCAATCTTAGATTGACAGGCTTCCGCGTTTTAAGATAAATTACCCAAAAACTGATTTTTAAGGTTTTTTATTTTAAGAAAAAAAATTCGAAATTTTAATTATCATTTTTTAAATCCAACAATAGGGATTCGAGCCCTAGGCCCTAGTTCGAATGTGAACTAACGCATTTGGGCCCTGATGTTAAATCCATTTAACAAAATAACTCAAGCCTAATCTAAAAGCGAATTAAGCTTAATGCACCAATAGCCCAAAGCTTTTGCTAGGGCAGACCAAACCCAAACAGATTATAACCACAACTAAGCAGCACTCTACTCACTTCAATTCAAGCCGAAGACTTAGGCTCTATTTGGCAACGCTTTTATTCTTTATTTTTCTGTTCTTTTGCTCTCGGAATAAAAAGAACATAAATATATTTGAAAACGTTAGTTAACTTTTCTATTCTTTGAAATAGAAACAATAGATGAGCAAAAACAAGATGTAGAAAAATAGCTTCTTGTTCTTGGATACAATTTATAGAAATAAGTCATTTTTTCTTTTCTTTTCTTTTTTTCTTTTCTTTTTCTTCCTTCCGGCTTGCCTCTAGCCGTTGCCGCCGTCCACCATCCACCAGCCGTCACCACCTACCCCAGCATATAAAAAAATTAAAAGAAATACTAAGTTATAAAAAAAAAAAATTATTGATCATACCAAACATATTTTTATTTTTTTATTCTGAAAATATAAATTTTATATAGTTATTAAACACGTTCTTTTATTTAGAAATTGTTAGGGTGATAAAAATTAAAAAAGACTATTTTTGAAAGAAAATTGTTCCTCAAAATAAAAATGTTATCAAAGATACTCTTACTAATCCTATAATAAAACCAAGTCTAAATTTGCCCAAAATAAAATCACGACTGTTTTGCTATTTTAGTAAAAGTAAGTCCATTTTCCCCTTTTTTGTTTTCTTCTCTATTTCCTTGAACCTTTCAACGTCTTCTCCCTATTCCACTTGCCCACAAGACATCGCCAGAACACACCGAAATGCAAGAAAACCGCGAGGACTTCAGGAAGCAAAGTATATCGCATATACAGATCCCACCGTCGGGTGTCCATGACCGAGACTCCCCAAACCAAATTGCGAAACATCCTCCCTGCCAACGACCGACCCGACCATCACCGGATCTCCATAGCAAACGACTTCTGAACCCCAGACAACCTACCCGTGAGCACTTGACGCTCGCGCTTGCGGCCACACAATAAACCCCACGAACAATCATAGGGTATATCAAAGCACGAGACAAAACTGACAAACAAAAATCCAGGGCTATCCAGACTTTGAAGAGATGAAATCTGAGCAAAGAAATGTATTTGGCAATCAGTAAAAACGTTGCACCGGACGAAACACATCTACGAATCCTCGGAACAATTTGGAACCTGAGACAAAAGCGACCAGTTTTGGTTCAGGCATTCCCTCGAACTCATGGTGAACACAGATCGAGAAACAAGACATTGACCATTCTTAGAACTCGGATTCAGATCTACATTCAAGGAAAATAACCAGGAAATGCTCGACGCAAACGAGTTAGAAGTAAAACACGCATAAACCAGAGAAGCCGGGTTGCCGCCTCTCCCTCAAACCAAAATAGGGCGGAGCAAAAAGGGTTGGAGGGAATGAGCGTTTTCAGCCGAACCCTTCGAGAAGCAGCCACCCTCAAGCTCCCCCCTCTCTTGGCCTTTTCTTTTCGTTTTATGTCTCTCTCCGTCCGCTCTCCAGGCCAGGACGACGCCAGCTGCCTCTATCCAAACCCGTACTGCGCGACGTTCTCCGCGGCGTTCTCTGTACCCTGTGCCGGCATCTTTCGTCCTGTGTTGTTTGTCGTCGAGCTACCGTCCACGACAGGGAGGAGAGAAGGGAGAAGGGAAGAGGTGAGCGGGCCGGGCCGAAAAGCAGAAGAGATGGGCCGGCCCGCACGGGGAAAGAAAGAAGAAGATAAAATAAAAAGGAAAAGAAGCCGGGCAGGCCCAGCCCTGGCCCGGCCTCTCCCTTTTTAAAGAAAAATATATTTTTTTAATTTTTTAATTTAATACTAGTAATGCAAATGTTCCTAATGTTTATACGCGATGTAATTTAATGAAAGTTATTTTTTTGAGGATTAGAGATTAATTTCTAATTTTTCATGCAATTTAAAACCGAAATAAATAGGCAAAATTTACGTTTTAACACACTCATGGAACTATAGCAGTTTCTCAATGTTTATAGTTTTGAAGAAACCAATTGCAATTTTGGAGATGGCGCACATTTAAGACTAGAGTGAAAGTTGGTAATTTTAAAAAAAAAAAACAAAGAGAAAAGGTTCAAAATAGGATTTTGGTTGGATCTAAATTTATGGATTTTTAAAGAATTAGGATGAGTGCCAAATGTAACTCCTTGTTGTTCAAGAGGGCCCACTCCTCATTCTCACCGTCCATTATTTGGTTTCCCATGTTGCCCTTAATTATGTGGTTTTGTTTGTTCAATAAGAAGTCCTTGCCTTTCCAAAACACTTCTTGTGACGATTTTCAATTATATGAACGCCTGGGACCAAAATAATTTCTCTACATGGACCATCAGTCTTTCTCAATGCAGGGAAACATTGGTGCAAAATTATGGCACAACATAAACGGTTGATAAACATAAGTAAAACTCGCAAACACGTATATAGGTCATATACATATGAGGGCGCAAATTCAGAGAAAAAATTTCTAATAATTCTGTCATTAATTCAAAGACATGCTGACTTCCATCAAGATGAAAGCACATATTCATATCTGTAACTAACAGATATTCATTGCCTTATTTGAATACAGTCAAATAAGTTTCTACTACATATGAATATATAAAAGTAAAAATCTGTATTCACAATATGATAAAAAAACCAATCATTTCTCTAATGAACCAACTAAAAATCTAGACGTTATCTTAATTGACTTCAAAGTCATACACCATAGGTTGGATATTACTCGACCTAAAGTGTCAGATTATTCGATTAAACAAACATCTTTCAAGAACTAATCCAAATGTATGTTCAAACAGAAATAATTACATTAGGAAATTGAACTCTAAAGCAGCTTCATTGATCTTTCACTGTAGTTTTGTAATGTTGTTATAATTGTTGTCCTTGTTCTGATCAACCTTACATTCATCTTTTGTCATGGTGCGATAGTTTCTCTTTTTGATGTATTTGAATAAGTACTTTATTGATATTGATCGATTGCATGATTTCACATTGTAAAGATCTGCTTGCATTTTCTTCTACTTTTGACTAATCCGCCAGGGTTGGTTTTGGCTAATCCCCGTTGATTGCCCATTCTGTAGGTTTATTTGGAAGGGTACGAATGCAGCAATTGTTAAAAGACCTATGCCTGAGATGGTAGGACGATGGTTAAGGGCAGCTACAAGGTAGTTCTTAATGAATAAGAAGGTGGAGGACTAGTTTGGTGGTTTTACCTTGAGCCTAGCCTTGTGGAGATCTACTGTTGTGGCCCTTCTATAGAGGAATCAAGGCAGTGAGTGTTGGAAAAATATGGCTTCGAATTGGGTAGAACAATGAAGACGGATATTCAGAGTATTCAAATCGGACTTTGAGATGTGATATCACTTTCTTTAAGGATTTATTTGCCCCACAACGTTGCTAATGGTCACCAGCAAAAATCCTCCGTGATACAACAAAGTCTCGGATGAGAATACTAGATGGCAATTCTAGTATTTCTCCAGGATCGCTCTAGGAAACAATCGAAAAATTGGCTACAATTTTTTTTAGAAAGAAGACTCGAAAATGACAACAATTTTCCTTCCAAAAATTGACAAGTATATATATGAAACAGTCTTGCAACTCTTCGTGAAAATTGCCAAAGAATGAACAAACACGTCCTTTAGAAAATTATTCGGATAAACAAATGCGACTCTTCGGAAGAAGTTGAAAACCGAACAATTGCAACCCTTTAGGAAAAGTTGCAAACCGAATAAGTACTTTTTCTAAAGGTTGTCTTAAAAGATATAAACAAAATTCGGAATAATTATAATTTTTAAATAAATAAAATTTCGAATTTTCATTTTTATATTTATGTCTGAAAATTCTCAAAACAAAAGGCAACCTTTGAATTGATTAAAAATTAATAACATAAATAAATAAATAAATAAATAACAAAGGGATTAGTGCTAATTAAACCGCGGGCGCACATTTGTGCAAAGTGCTAAGTGTGCCAAATAATCGCGCACCTGCATGCAGCTATGATGATGTCTAGCCCCACCCAATCATTCATTTAAGTACATAAAGGAAATCCCACACTTTTAAATTGGCCTCCCACTTTTCCTATGTGGGACAAGGAAAAAAACACTCAGTTTGTTTTGACAAACAAACCTCCAACAGCAAGTAGTTGGTTGGTATAGGAGGATCTTGAGTTCATGATAATTCCGTCGAGGAGACTAAAGTTGCTACTGTCTGGCACAGCATTTTAATTGGCAAAGTAAAAGCAATGGACGAGAGTTTGCGGAGAGGCGGAGGCTACCGACGTTCGTAGGGATACCCAAAGTTCTGCTTAGGATACTAACTGGAGACAGAGGACTGCTGGATGACATTTGGAGTGCGAAGGATCAACTTAATAGTTTAACTTTTTCTCTTCTTTTATTGGTCGTGAATCAAATGCGAGTGCTTATTGGGTTGCTTTGTAGTCTAGGAAGAAGATGTGCTATTTTGAGTAGGATAATCTCTCTGTGATTTGCTTGTTTCAAATTTGGGAGAGAAACCTCCTCGAGCTTCCAATGACTTTCTTTCTTACTGAACGAACTGTGAAGTGTTGTTGGCTCAAGGCATTCAGATAAAGTGGAAAAGAGAATGAATAGCCAATTCCTGCCGTGTGGATAATTTACATGTTCCCCAAAAAAAACTTCTCTGCAAAAATTGCAGAGTCCTATGAGATTGTGAATCCCACCTTGCCACTTGCAATCAGGAGTTCAGTAGATGCAACAATCTACATTGGAATATACTACCACAATCCACTCGTACGAGTTGGAATCACGGGGCATCCTGTTCTTCGTCGCATATGCAAGTTGACTAAAATCTGGGGAAATAATTGACCTACTAGTGGACAAGATCAATGAAGGATAACCAAGAGCTCAGAGAAGTAGAGAATCTATCCGCTGTCATCTTCTTACCTATTCGTACATGTGTTGTGCACATCCTTCAGAGGAGCACGGAAACCACTGGCACGGGAAATAGAACTGGGGAATCTAAATGACAATATTACCGAGATGAATCTCTCTAATGATTTTTCTGCTATGTTAAAATAGTGGCCCAAATGAGAGATGTCAACTCCAAATTTTTCTTCAGAACCAATGAATGACTTGTCTAATCCAGGGGCACGATTACCTGAAGCCAAGAGATATTCCAAATTTCCAACATCATTATGAGAGAACTCATAAAATATGTAGTCTTTACAATGCCAAAGAGGCCACCACAGAATCCAAAAGAAAGGTGGACTACCAAATAATGGGTAAGCTCTTAAGAAAACCCTCTGATGAAGAGCCTTCGCTTTCAAAATCGAAGTACATGCAGATGGTCAATGGATTTAGAATTCAATTCGTCAAAGTATGAGCCTAAGAATGGACTAGAACTCATTGCTAAAGCAGGAGGCCTTTTGCAGAGCTAAAATGCATTGTAACATGTAGAGTCAATATTACGGTTCCATTTGATATGTGGCATAATCCTTAGATTTTGCAAGCTTCCCAGTGATGTCAACTTTATTTCATGTTGTTTAGCCGAGAACATTTTTGGTGTTAACACATGTACACTCTGGTACCAAATTATGCAAAAGATTTCCTGTTCGAAAAAGTCAAATTATGTGCTCAAAATGAAAAGCATGCTCAGGCTTGAAAGTTGCAAACCAATTAGAAGATCGGCCTAGCCCTACAAAGGAAATGCAGCTTGGCTTTGTCATGTTAATGCATGCATCTTCATCAGTTAGCTAATAAATGGCTTTCCCAATTTGATCCTTAATTATTGATCTTGGATGTCAAGTCATACAGTCACATTTCCTCTTCAATCATTGATCCTTTAAGCGACCCCAAAACATTGGATCTAAAATGGGGGATTTTTAGTGAATTGATGGCCAGTAGCACGGCCAAGTAATAAACGTCGCTCGGTTGCCCACCAAGTGACACGTCAAACCCATGAGTTGGCAATCCCTATCACATTCCCATCACTCGAATCTCTTGGTCCTATCCTCGGATCCTCCATTTAGTTGCTCCAAGGAAAGGAAAAAGAACAAGAATTATTTTACCAAAAAAAAAAAAAAGAACAAGAATTATTTTCAGTTAAGATCTTTTATGAATTCTAATGTCATTTTATTAGGCACGATTGGCCTCAATGAACATGCATCTTAATCATGTGAAAAAGAGTTTATAATAATTCGATTTATCTTGACTTGAATGAAAATAAATCTCAATCAATGTCCATCCCTCTTATTCATTTGAGTCCTACACCCAATAGCTATAATCATAGAAGTTTGAGTTTCCTCCTTAATTATTGATCTTGGATGTCAAGTCATCCGTTCATGTTTCCTCTTTGATCATTGATCCTGACCCCAAAATATATCAATAGACGA
Organism: Eucalyptus coolabah; assembly: GCA_014182585.1. Taxonomy (NCBI): domain Eukaryota; kingdom Viridiplantae; phylum Streptophyta; class Magnoliopsida; order Myrtales; family Myrtaceae; genus Eucalyptus; species Eucalyptus coolabah. The sequence goes on along the minus strand of CM024629.1, from coordinate 10,280,974 downwards.
AATGAGTAGCATACCTTCAAATAGACCCAACAATAAAATATACGTGTCTCTTGTTATTGAAATGAGCAGTCAATTATATACTAAAATTGATTTCACTAATATCAATTGTGTTAAACGTGGGATGAGTAAAAAGAAAAAAAGAAAAAAGGATTCAACAACATGTTTGATTGTTGAATCACATCTGCAAGCGCACTAATGTAAAGGTTGCGTAAAATTGAGTCATAAGAGAGGTTTACGTGTCAGCTTTACTTGGTAAGCTATCCTTGATTATTACTTTAACAGATTTTTAATCCATCCTTGCAAATCTCTTATTCTGCATCTCTAATTACATGCATGTTTTAATAGTACCCTCCAAAGGTGCACAAGAAATAATATAATCTTGCATATTTTGGTAATAAATCTTTGATGTATTTTGGCAAAAAGTTTGAGAATAATTTTTAGGTATATATAGACTCTATTTGAAATGCCTATGCATTTTATATGTGGAAAATAATTGCTGAGGCCGCATTTTGTTGATGTTTGGCCTTTTCAACACTTAAACAAATGGAGTTAAGAATTTTGACACCTTTTTTGATATATATATATATATATATATATATATATATATATTAAATGAGTGAGAACTAAAATGACATTTTGACATCCTGGATCAATACCGAAAGAGGAAACACAAATCATTGATTTGACATCAAAGATGAATGATTGAAGAGGAAATGTGAACACGTGATAATAGCTATCGAAAGATATATGTTTCAGGTCAGACCCAAATAAATAAATGGGATGGATAGTGATTGAGATTCATTCAACTCACAATGAATCGAATTTTCATATACAAGGATTTGTCCCTTGCTCCCTCGTCCTAATAAAAAAAAAAATACCATTCAATATGAAAATCAGTTTGGGTCTCATTAAGGATCAATGATGATATGCCAATATGACAAGCTCGTGAGAGCAAAATCTTATCCAAGTCAATAATTTATACCTTGTTGACATGGCCATTATAATATACTTCTCCCATTACCTTTCCACGTTTGCATCCACACCACAAACTTGTTCCCTCTGCATGTGTGCAGCCATTGTGGGTGCTCTTCCATTGAAATTCAAAATGTCTATGGGTGTGTGTGTGTATATATATATATAGGTATAACAATTTTTTTTAAATATCTATTACCAAAATATGCACAATCATTGGATATAAATTCCATTAAGGAATATATAGTTTTGAAGCATACCACCATCGTTAGTATTGACGCCTCAATAGCATGATTCAAAACTCATCATCATCAAGTGTAGAATGTGAGCGAGTTGATTGATGATCTCCAGTGACAATACCAACAAAATGATATATGATGATGAAATCAATGATCCTTTCACTTTTATCAGTAACTAAAAACATCCGAGAACACTAGCTTGGCATATGTACCTTCAAGTTGTCCCAGGATACCACTCATGTTATTGCTTGTTCACCTTAACTGCCACAACCTAGTTTCTTGTCCTCGTTGATATACAGGAATCATTGATATCCGTAAAAACTACTGTACTATCTGCAGTTATCATGATAAATATTAGTATCAAAGATGGGATGAGATTGGAGGTACGTAGGACTTTGCCACTGGAGGATTCATGTGCCTTAGCTTTGGCTCTAGTAATTATCCTCATAGTTCTACACTTTGCCATTCACAAAATATTTATAAAAAAAAAAAAAACCAAAACAAAACAAAACAAAAATCTCTTCGAATTACCCTTCGAAAAAGTAGCTACAATTTTTAACTATACATCTTGCCTTTTGACGAAAACAAAATATATATATATATATATATATATATATGTCAGATTGTCGAGGAAAATAAGGAACAGGACAAAAGAAAATAAAAAAGAACACGGAAATTACTCGTCCGAATCTATATCCAATAAGACTCCTCCAGTGTCCTTGCTTTGAACAAGCTTGACAGAAGAACACTAAGCGTGAGATTCGAAGTCAGAAAATGCATGATTCATGCAATTTTATCGGAATAAGCTCGAAGGTATCGATACGATTTCCAGATTAAGGCTTTATTGACCTCCCCAGCCTTGTCTGTGCATCTTTCTTTGTGTACTTAGCGCGCTGAAGCGATGTTGCAGTAATGGAGCTTTTGGGCTCATGGCGCTCGCGGCTTCGACCATTTTTGCCCCTGCTATCACCTACACTTTTGGCCTCGTTCAAAGCGCTTCATTCTGCTTCGTGACATACCCGATATGGTCATCTACTTTGCTAGTTGCTCTGGTAGATGTGTACTCCTTCAATGCATATACTCTAACATGCAAAGTGTGAACAGAAATAGAAAGTCATTGCATATCGTCCATGTTCAACACAAAACAATCTCAGAAATGCACAACCAACTTGAGTCTTTCATTAAATATTCTGGATCAAGTAACAGATTACACACACATAAAAGAAGACACCATACATCATACAAGAGAAAGTTTTCTAGAGCCTGAGGATCGATGCAAGATAAAGAAACTGCTACGTATATTCCCAACCGTATAGACTTTTTAAAGAGCTGGTTAGGCATAACATCATAACATAAGGCCAAGTTCAGTTCCTCTTTGAATCATCATGTCGCTCACCATCGTGTGGCTCTCTTGATGTCCACGTGAGAGACTAAAACCCAAACATGAGTCACAAACTCGCCCCCAGGGGGAGGTAGTCAGCATGAGCCGCTGCAGCATTCGACGGAGCCAGGTACAACATCATTTCCACCCAGAAGTCAGCCAAGACCTTCCAAATTTGCTCCTCATTTGCCGCAACACTAGCAAATTGCCTTCCTAGCTTTGCGCCTTGAAGAACGATGTTTTCCTGGCATTGTTCAACATCAATGCCCTTTAGCATTTCAATCCTCTTGCCCATTGAAACCGACGATTCCTTGAATAAGCCCCTGGCTTCGCTGACAGCAGAACGAAATATGGATTGGGTCCTGTAAGGGTGATCAGGGAGCAACCTAGGGGCGAAAGCGACTGAATAAGCAAGATATTTCGATAGCTTAGTCGCTATGCCAAAGTGTTCTCCCGGTTCTTTTGAAAGTTGAGTCCCTCTTCGAGGTGCTTCATGCTCACAGAAAGCGGTTGCTACATGCCAGACCATTATAACATGAGTGGTTGTCTCATGACAACAGGCCCATGAGAGCTGATTAAACATGCCGTTGAGTCTCAAAGATGCTTGCCCCTTCTTTAAATTGCTGGTACCATGCATCATTAGAGACTGAGCAATCGCCTTTATCACTTGCTTGGACAAATTGGTGGGAGCAATTTGATCTTGACCATTCCTTTCAGGGTCGACATAAGCAGCGGTGAATCTATTATTTGTGCACTTCCATGGAGAATAGTTATATAATTTGAGGAGCGAGTATTGACGGAATTGTCTTCCCCAAGGCTTCAATAACTGAACCCTGCACATTGTCTCGATCAACTTCTCAGCATATCTGTTCTTTCTGCACCGCTCATCTTGCACATACTTGCATATATGTATCACCTTTGCCTATTCTGAGAAAATCATGATGACGAATTGTGCCAGCTCAACGAGGAGGATTGACATCATCAACAAGACGGTTGCCAATGCAGGAACCGAAAGGTTCCCTCCCTGGATCAAAGGCAAGTTGAAGCAACCACATCCGCGAGTTGAAGGACTCTCGAGGTAGTAGAAAGAAATCAGAGCAGCACCAACCACAATGGCGAGTTGAAGCAGTCTATACTTGGTACGATGTGGGTTAAGATTTACTGGGTATTTGGTGAATAAAAAATCGAAAAGAAATGCAAGTTCTACTTTGATGACTCTGAACACTCGCTCATAGCCCTTCTCTTCAGAAAGCATATGTTCAATTAACCGCCATAACTTCTTGTGAGCTTCTTGGGGTAATGAGTAGCCAGTGAATCTCAGGCAGATGAATTGGAAGAGCGAAAAAGACAGGCACAAATCTTTGAGTCGGCCATCCCGGTCTCCTCCGCTTTCACTTAAAAGCATCCCTTCGCAATTCCAAACCTTATCAACGGTGATAACTTCATCCTTCTCTGACAATTTTTGAAAGTCCTCTGTTGAGCACAATGAGTACTACTATCACCAAGTACTTACACTTGAGCATTGTAAAGGGATCCGTGTCGCTTGACCCGTTCCATTGGTGCTTGGCGCTCATGTAGTCAGATGTTAACTTGAAATTTTTCTGCATCACAGAATTGCTTGCCAACATCAAAGCTCGTGCTCTTTCGTCGAGTTCCATGAATAAAATGATGAAAAGAAACACCGTGCACAATATTGCTGTCCTTGAATTGTCCGTGTTGAAGCGATCATCCAGCTTGTCATGAAACATTTAGCAGCAGAGTCGACTATTGGGAATGACGGATTCCTTAAAACCAATCCGATACTCAATCAAACCCTAAAACGAATGCAGAAGACGACCCTAGAAAACGCATGTATCACCAATCAAAAAGCACGTCATGAAAATGAACATACCTTATTTTCCACAAATTAAAACACCAACGTTGAAGTTCGAGAAAGAATCCTGATCCCATTCTCTGAGAAAGAATCTTGATCCCATTCTACCGAGGAGCGTACTTGTTCTTTTAGGGAGAAAAGTTTGATTTTGAGGGTACTTGTTCTTATGTTACTTTTTGGAGGGGGAGAGAACTTTTGCTGAGAAACATACGTACATCCAAAAGGTATGTTCCTTGTTTTTTTTCTCTCTTAAAACGTCTTCTTCAAATGACGTATCTCTTCAACATAAAACGTTCCTCGAGACATAACCCCTCAACGCAATACCTCTTCATATCTCAATCTTTCGTTCATGGGCCCTTAACCTACAGGCCGGGTTTTTAGGCCCAACATGGGCGGACAGGCCTACTTAGGCCCATCATTGACATTAAATGACTTCCACCGTTCAATGTCCCAAATGCCGTGCGCGGTGTGGGAATCTGCGCTTTGGAGAACCACCACCAGATAAGCCGCCCAAAAAGGAAAATGTGAAACCTTGAAAGGAGCGCTTTGCATAAGGCCAAGCATGTACGCGACGAGAATGGGGAAAGGCTATAGGCCGCAAATGCGACCAACGTGAATGCACGGTTGTCACTAGGGGTGAGCACGGTTCCGGGTAGAACCGGGAACCGGAGAACCGAACCGGAGGGTCGGTCCGGTTCCGGTTCCAAAGAGACGGTTCCGGTTCCCGGTTCCCTTTTCGGGAACCGGCGTTCCCGGTTCCGGTTCCGGTTCCCATGAGAATCGGAACCGGAACCGGAACCGAGAACTAGTGAGAGTTTTAAAAAAAAAAAAAACCCTACGTCACTTCCCCCTCGCGTGATTTCCCCCTTCCGCCGATTCTTCCCCCTCTTTCCCCTTTCTTTTCACTCTCTCTCTCTCTTTTCTCTGCTTTTTCCTCCTCACGTCACTTCTTGCCCCCAACTTTTTCTTTTCTTCTCTCTCTCTCTTTCTCTTCTCTTTCCCCCTCTCTTGGCCTGGCCGAAACTCCCTCCTCTTCTCTTCTTCTTCCTTCCTCTTGCTGGCTCTTGCTTCACCACCACCACATCGCCGCCCCATGCCCTACTCACCACCACCTCTTGCCACCGAACCACCACCACCCACCGCTCGTCCGACGAGCCGTCTCGCCGTTGAGCCCGACGAGCTGTCACGCCGTACGCGCCGCCCCTCGCCGCCGTGAGCCACCGCCACCGTCCCCAATCCACCGTCACCACCTCTTGCCGCCGCTCGCTCGGCCGTTCGGGCCGTCGTTGCTTCGAATTGCCACCGCCTCCGCCAGAAATGAGCTCTCCCCCCTTGGCCGTGTGTGGGCCACATGAGCGCTTGCTACACCAGCCGCTTCGGCTGCGGCGGCCGTTCATCGTCGCGAGGCCCTGTCAATCACCTTCGCCGTGTTGATCATTGGCCACTCCGCCGACATCGGGTGGTTGCTCGGGGACAAGGAGGGCGCCACCAAGCCGCGGGCGGTGGGTACCTTCGTCTTCGAGTTTTGGATCCTCAACGTCGCGAACAACATGACTCAAGGTCCTTGCGAGCTCGCTTGCTGACCTCACCGGTAATTTCAGCTCGTCTTGTTTCGATAGTCTAGTCTTCGACGATTTTGAGCCTCTTTTTGCTTCTTTGAAACCCTAGACGAGCACTTTGTTCCGGTAGAGTGCCCGGGTCGTATACGAGTCCTAATTTCTGACTTCAATGAACCATCTTTTGGCCGGACAAAAAAAAAACGAGACAATTGTGGTTGTGTAGTATTTAATCCTTAATTTGGCTCTTACCTCTTTAGGTTTTGGTGCACATAGTTGGGCTCGACAAACTCTACCGACGACATCTTTTCACTTGTTTTTATTTTCGTTTTCTGGATCACTCTATTAAGTGATTGCACATTAGATGCATTTGTTATGTTGCATGTTAGGTGTACCATATTTATAGATTTCTTGTGTGCTGGCGGTATATTTTGTTTTCGACTCGTAAGTAATTACATTTGCGAGATAATGTTGGGGTCATTGTGAATCCAAAAGGAGAAATGAAAGGTATAGTTCTCTTCACAACGTGCAAAGGTTTTCATGAATTTACATGCTTTGATTCAATGAACTGAAGTGGAGAGTTATTGAGCGGTATTGACATATCCATAGAAAGGAAAGCAGTGATACTTTCACAGGACTAGGCTTCCTGATACAAATAGTGTGGTTTTAGAGGCAAGACGAATTTGATTGATGAAAGCTTTTGGCCTGACATTTAAATCAGAGTTACAATTGTGGACGAGTGTTTCTCCATGATCCTTGTATCTCATCGTCTTCTAATAATTTTCAGGTTCTACCATTACTGGTCCGATCGGCAAAGAGTGTGCAGACCTGTGGCCGAGAATTGCCAGTGCAGCCAACGCCGTCGTCTGAGAGTTGCACTTATCTTTTATGTTCATGTTATTTGTTTTCATACGTGGTTTGATGTTGCCGGTGAAAGTAAACCTCGGATTGTCTCTTTTGAAGTGTTGTCATGGTTTTAGAAGATTTAAGTATATCCATTTTAGACCTTGGGTTCTTTTCTCGGAGTCTTTCGGCCTGCAGCCCTGTTTATTTCCCTCACGGCTAAAGATTGATTGGTTTCTGGTCGAGTACAAAAGGTTGATGAAGTTTTCTGATGCAATTGATGCAGATGGTGACCATGGTCTTGATCCCAATCTCGGGATTTCAGCTTCTTCCGGGGAATGGTGGAAACCTTAGAGCCCTCAGGCGACATGCGTCACGGAAGTAGTTTGAGGGTAATACTAGGGAATATTATATTGATTTCCTTTTTCTTTCGCTTATACTCTTTAGCTCCATATATTTAATGAGGAGGCTCTGATTATTACTACTTTGTGACTTCCAATGGTATCCGTATCCACTAAAAATGCTTCTCAGGAAGAAACTCTGCTGCATCCTGGGGTGATCCATCTGTTCAAGGTTTATCAATGACATCTGGACAACCTCCTTCTTGGACTGGTGCTTGAACTGATGTTTCTGGGATTTTATACATCGATCTAAAGTTTTGGTTATGATATGGAGATATTCATGTACAAATATGCCAAGATTTTATGCATGTTATTCCCTGTTTTATGTGCTGCTTCATGAATGAAGCTTCAATTAATTCATAACCTTGTGGGTATCAACCTAGAGTTTTCTGAACACTGCTTGATGATGCATGTTGTCGCACTGTTCTAATCCCGTGAGCTTAACTGTCAATTGTTTGAAAAGAGCTTTTCAAATCTGAAAATGAAGAAAAAAAAAAAAGAACCTGTTGGAACTTGGAACCGACCCCGGAACCTGTAACAAGGTAGGTTCCAGGTTCTTGGTTTTGACGGGTAGGTTCCAGGTTCCAAAAAATGAGGAACCTGTACCCGAGGGTAGGTTCCAGGTTCCAGACGGAACCGAACCGGAACCTGGAACCGCTCACCCCTAGTTGTCACAGCATCTCCTGAACGAACCGAATACTCCAAGAAAGAGTAAGATTACAGCAGGGACAGGCAGCAAGACCACTATTCTTGCCATTCGTTTCACTTGATTACGCCTCCGTGCAATTATCCCTCGAATGGCCATAGAAATTCTTGGGTCAAAGAGGATGGACATGTCGATGAACTTAATCTCTCTCTCTCTCTCTCTCTCTCTCTCTCTCTCTCTCTCTCTCTCTCTCTCAATGTAGTGGAAATATGGAGCACCGGTTCTAATGATAAGAAAAAGGATCTTTTATACTTATTAGATTGTGAACAGGGGATGAATGGGCGGCGCAAAAATATAGATGATGCTCTAAGGTCCTATTTTGCGATGCGGCTTTGGCCGGTATATTACTTTAGCTAAACGAGTCCCTATCATTAAGTAATTTTAGAGTATTTATAGAACACATTAGCGGTATTGTTTCACCCAAAAAGAAAAAAAATCTTTTTAAAAGGATAATGGGGATAAAATTGATGGATATTTAAGGAAAATAGGCTCTTTATTGATTTTGGATAGGAAAGCAAATGACCGAACAAGTAAAGGAATTGAAAATGCATGTACTGGATTTTTTTTTTCTTTTTTGGTATGTTCATGTTATGGAATTAAAGGTGTGAAGAATGTAATTAGGTACTGGAAATTTGAAGTGCTGGAAAGATAAATTTGCAAGAAATTAAAAGATAAAAGCAAATGCATAAGAACTAATATTTGATTATTGTCTCGTGTCCTTCACACAAATTACAAGGCGGTATATTCCACCAACAGCACTTACAAACGGTTATGAATCTTGAATCTACTAATAATCTCGTAGTAATATTTACAATGATAAGCAATTTTCGAGATCCCAAGCATCACCTCTTATCTTCTAATTGGTAATCACAAGCGGTTACAATTTCGAGACCATAGGATAACCAATTGGTAATCATGGGATTGTATGGATCTATTATCTCTATTTCCAATAGCTACTGTCGATGATGTCAATCCACTTGGATGACAAACCATAAGAACTTCTATTTGATTGGTAATCATCATGGATGTCAAAGGTTCATATTTTCCTCTTCAATTATTGGTTCGGGTGTCAATATGTCATTTTAGTCATCCCTCATTTCTTTTAAACATTATAAAAAAAAAAATGCGCCAAAATTCTTGTCATGACCTACCTTGAGGGAATAGATTTAGAGGTATTTATTGGAAAGATGGTCCAAATGGACAAACCTAGAAGACGGCTCAAACACATCATCACAATCATGTGTTCATATTTCCTCTTTAATCATTTATCGTGGATATCAAATCATAGGTTTGTGTTTTCCTCTTCAATTATTGACCCTAGATATCAATATGTCATTTTAGCCCTCCCTCGTTTCTTTTGACCATTATCAAAAAGGGTGTCAAAATTCTTTTTGCAACCTCCCTTGAATAGGTTTAGAGGTATTTACTTGAAAGTCAGTCCAAATTGGCATCCTTAGAAGACAGCTCGAACACATCATCTAATAAGTAATCTAAGGCCGTCTATCAATTTCAAGTGTAGGGTTTTGAGACGCGGACCCCTAGAGTGCCAAAAGTTGGCACAAAGGACACTTAAGTGCCAAAAAGTTACGAAAGGTACTCCTAAGTGCCAAAATCGAAGCAAAATGGATCACTTGAGTGCTAATCCAGCCAAAATCTGGCCAAAATGCCGACGTGGCATTTTTCCGACAAACCGAGCCCAAAACAACATCGTTTTGCACGCCGACGTGGCCAAATAATGCAAAAACGGCGTCGTTTTGGGCACTATGATAAAAAAATAATATAAAAATTAAATAAATTAAATTTAAATTTAGATTTAGTTAAAATATTAAAAATAATAATTTTAAAATTAAATTTAGTTAAAATATTAAAGAATAATAATTTTAAAATTAAATTTAGTTAAAATATTAAAAGATAATAATTTTAAAATTTAAATTTTAAAAAATTAAAAATTTAATAAAAAATTAATAAAAAAGGGGCCTCAGTCACCGCCCCCTTTTTATTAATTTTTTAAGTTTTTTAAGTTTTTTTAATTTTAAAATTATTATTTTTAAAATATTTTAACTAAATTTAATTTTAAAATTATTATTTTTAAAATATTTTAACCAAATTTAATTTTAAAATTATTATTTTTAAAATATTTTAACCAAATTTAATTTTAAAATTATTATTTTTAAAATATTTTAACCAAATTTAATTTTAAAATTATTATTTTTTTAAATATTTTAACCAAATTTAATTTTAAAATTATTATTTTTTAAATATTTTAACTAAATTTAATTTTAAATTTATTATTTTTAAATATTTTAACCAAATTTAATTTTAAAATTATTATTTTTTAAATATTTTAACTAAATTTAATTTTAAATTTATTATTTTTAAATATTTTAACTAAATTTAATTTTAAAATTATTATTATTTTAATATTTTAACTAAATTTAATTTTAAAATTATTATTTTTAAATATTTTAACTAAATTTAATTTTAAAATTATTATTTTTAAATATTTTAACTAAATTTAATTTTAAAATTATTATTATTTTAATATTTTAACTAAATTTAATTTTAAATTTATTATGTTTTAAATATTTTATCTAAATCAATTTTTAAATTTTATTTATTTAATTTTTATATTATTTTTTATTATATGAGCCCAAAACAACGCCGTAGTTTTGCATTATTTGGCCACGTTAGCATGCAAAATGGAGTCGTTTTGGGTTCATTTCACGGAAATTGTCGGAAAAATGCCACGTCGGCACTTTTGGCTGCTTTGGCCAGAAGTGACACTTAATTGATCCGTTTTTCTTCGAATGCGACACTTAAGTGTACCTTTTGTAACTTTTGGCACTTAAATGTCTCTTTGTGCCAACTTTGACACTTGAAGTGTTCTTTCGCAGTAGGCTTTCCCAAGTTCATATCTCGCTCAACGTTTGATTTTTCACAATATGTTCAAATTAACCCTATCAAAAAATTCTACTAGAGGAGTTGCCATTAGCCAATTAAGGTAGCCTAGACACCAATTGAAATGTGGGAATGTCATCTCAATTTCTATGGAACCAGTGATTTCGAATTTGGGTCCTTGAGTACACTAATTATACAACTAGTGCCCTTTTGGTACCTAAACTTTGATTATATTGTCAACTAAAGTGTTTTTCATGCAGTCTTTTCATCTATTTTAATGCTAATCCACTAAATGTTTATGCAATGTTTATAACCATGCTAAAAGAGAAAACAACAACTAATGTATGTAAATTATGCAATCAAATAATTGAATGCACCCAGCATTGTCTCTAGAAAGAAAACAATACAAAAAAGATCCCTATTGTAAAACTTTTAGAGCTTATTTAATTGAGTTTCGAAATTTTTAAGTATTCTCAAATTTTATTCAAGACTAAGAGTTCTATTTAAAAAGAAAATTCTAAAATTGATTCAAGACTGAAATATATGATGGAATCAATTAAGGTGATTTTTCTAAACTTTTCCAATTTTTATTTTTTATTTTATTTTTCTATTGTTTCTTGAATCTACAGATTTTTATTTTAAATTTCTCATTTCTCATTTATTATTTATTATTTCAACATTTTTATGATATTTCATTTTTTTTTTATTCCGAGAATGGACTTCAAACCAGGCCATTGAACCCGGCTAAATTCACTAACTTGGACCCTAATGGTCTGGGTTGGGTCTTGAAATTGGGCCCAGCGTTAGGTCCGGTCCAACTTTACTTGAAATAACCCACGTTTGGATTTGGTCCACAATCTATTAAAAGCATGACGTCAATCTGATGGGCTTGAGCCTTTGCAACAGCTCGAACCCAACTCCCAAAAATCTGGCCTCTAATAAATCAGACCCAATCCAAGCTCAACATTGGCCCATTTATTCCCTACCCGACTCAATTACTTTGGATACGACTCAACCGTCCATCCCGACCCGACTAGACTAATTGGATCCGAACCAATTCACCTTTTTTATTATTAAATCGAACCCTTTATTTTTATTTTTATTTTTTTTTACTTTTTCTATTTTTCTATTTTTCTGTTTTATTTTCTTTTTTATTTCTTTTTTTTTTTTATTCCTAATTTCTCTTCTCCCCGCAACGTCTTCTTCTTCCCAAGCCTTCTTCGACCCTGCTTCTCCTTCTCCTTCACCGAGGTCCGAAGCCAACTCCATCAGCAACAAGGTCATCTCCGGAGCTCAATGCTCTCGATATCCGAATAGCGGCCAAAAGAGGATGTTTGAAGAGAATGCATACCTGATTCGCTCGGTGTGATAGAGTCGCAAGAATCGGCATAGACAAAGCTCAAAAAAACCGCCGGAAGTCCACCGGTCTTTTCTCGACAGCGAGCCATTGTAGCCTCGCCTTCCCCAAGTCGCCGTGACAAAGATCGGTGGCCTGCGGTGAGGAAATTATGATCGCCGACCAAAAGAAGCAGCGAACTTCGAATAATCTCTGAAGAAAGCCGAGAAAGACAAGGGCCGGGCCTCCACTCTTTTTACTTCATTGGTTGAAAAGGAAATAAAACCGAGCCTAAAGGAGAAAGAAAAAGCCGGGCCTATGATGGTCTAAATCATGGACTGAAAGAAAGTTGGGCCCAGAAAGAAACAAAAAAGTTTTAGGAAAAGGAGAATAGCTGAGAACTTGGCCTAAAAAAGGGGGCTAGGTAATATAGGACCCCGATTTTTATTATTATATTTATTTACTTTTTATTATTTTTTCTACTCTTTTTTATTTAATAAAATTTCTCTGCTCTTTTTATTCTTGTGGCTGAATTTATCCATGCTCGTCTATTTTTATATTTTTGCCTTCATTTTTATTTTCATACTATATTTTTTGTTGTTTTTACCATTTTTTTATTTTTATTTGTTTTATTAGAAAAAAGTGTCAATACTTGTTTCTCTTTGAAAGAGAGCTTAAAGAGATTTCTTTCAAGGACAATGCGACACCTAAATTTTGTTTACGAATAATGACAACGTAAGTGTAAAGTGCATGGTTAGGGGGATATCTATGAACTTTTTTTTTTTTTTTTTTGAAAACTAAGGTGAGTAAGAGTACTTACATGATATTTGCAAGAAAAAAAAAAAATGAGACTTTGGGCTACGAAAGCTCGCCAGGTCAAAGGAGCACTTCAGGTTGTAAAAGCTCATCGTGTGAAGAAGAAAACTTTGAGTTATGAAAGCTCGCCAATTTCAAGGGGCACTCCGAGCTATAAAAGCTCACTATGCAAATAAAGTTTTGATGCTCCGTTTGCACACCTCACGGAAAATAGGTCACTCCAGGCTACTAAAGCTCACCATGTGAAGAAAGAGACCCTAGGCTATGAAAGTTTGCCGAATCAATGGGGGTGTTCTAGGCTATGAAAGCTCATCATGCAAATAAAATTCCAAGGCTATGCTTGCACACCTAACGGAAAATAGGTCATTTTGGGCTACTAAAGCTTGCCGTGTGTGAAGAAAAAAATGGTTCGGGGCTACAAAAAGCTTGCTAGGGGCTAACAATACAACCTAGATGATGGGTTAATAGATTGTTTTAGAAATTTTGACAATCTTTTGTAGAAAATAGCTTATGGTAAGTAGATATAGTTAAAGTGCTGGTTCAAAACTCGTGAGTGTATTGTGCTTGTGGAAGAAATAAGAGAGAAAAGTAGTATCACACAATGATGTGTAGTGGTTACACTTTGACCCTAAGCCTACGTTTACTTCTCAAACTAATAGCCACAAGACGGTTTGCATCGCATTATTAATCTGCTCGGAAAGTTACAATCAACAAGCACCGATCCTTTTACATTATAGATCATGCTATCAGGACTCAACCGCTACTTTTACTATTATACACTTAATCTTTAGCACAACTACTCAAATGACAAAAATACCACACCTAGATAAATGGTCGGAAGAGAGCATTTTGCTTGAGACACAATGTATGACAGATTTTCAGTCTTTTGTATTTGCATGTATCTCTTATTTGGCTTCTAAGATCTTCTCTTTTATACTCATCTTCAATCTATCCATTGGAGGTGGATTGGAGAAGCAAATAGTCATTGAAGTTATTGTTGATGTTGCTATCCAAAGATAGAACTGTCCATACGGTTCTTTTTGTGAACATTTGCAGACTACTTAAAATAGTTGTTGCTACTATCCCTTCACTACAGCTTATGACAAACCTATTAGACAGCCTAGCTTCTCGATTTCTATTATCATGTAGGTTCCGCTGCTGGACATATCTACTTGCACAATAGCTAATTTGCTGAACCAACTAACATTATAAGATGAACGTTGTCGTCACAATACCAATTACCTAATATGCATAGCCTTAAACACAAATGTCAACATCAATTGACCTTTAAATATTTGGTGTTGTTTATTGAAAAATTGTATCAAGAAATATGACAATCTTTTACTACTTGGAGCACACCATGGACATTACGTAGTCTTTAATACTTGTCACAAACATATGCATTTACCGTGGTAAATATTATACTAAGGATAGTCTGGAAATCATTCTGGAAATCATCAAAATCACTTAGAAATGTTTATTCAATAATCTCCATTTTTTTTAATAATGATAAAACTATCTCGCAGATGTGAAAGATAATTCTTGATGAAACTTGAAGTAAAAATAAATGGTCTATTTGCATGCTAATCTTTTTCGAGGAATGTGCACCATAAAAAAATGATAAGATCTCCATAAGATATTTATATTACCTGGAGATTTAGTCTAGATGATCTTTGTCGCGACCTAATTTTCAGGTGCACCACCTAAGTTTAGGCTAATGGACTACTAAGTCTTTAAACTTAACTCGGGCTCTCCCAAGCTCATACCAATTCGCGACTTAAGGTTCAAATATTTAACATGCAAATGACTATTATCTAGAAGTCACCACTAATCAGTTTACGATAGATCGATTAGACACCTAAGTAAAATAATTGGATAATTATTTTACTCCTGCGAACTAGAGACTTTGGGTACGGGGACTTGGTTAGACTAGACTTCTCTAATGCCCTTTCGGTACCATTTCTTTTTATTTTCAAAAATATTTTTGCAAGCAATTTGGATTCATTTTAAATCTATTTTTCCAACATGTGAGGTGATCATACGAGTGCACAATCTACCAATTTAACACCCAAGAAAGCAAATAAAAAAAATGCCGGACTTACCTCATAGCAACGAAAACATTTGTGTTGTTAGATCAAAATTTACATCAAAAACCCTAGATATGATTTCTAATTAACACGCAATTTCTTTTTTTTTCATTTAATTAATGTGAATCATGCTTTACACAATGCAATATGACCTAATTCTAATGACAGGCAATTTCTAACTAAATGGACCTAGCAACAATCACTAAATAACATGCAATGACATTTTTTTTGTGTTTTCTTAATAAATGTGCAATCTATCCTAGAGATAGAGAATGGAATTAATTTATCCTAAGAAATCTTAGCAGGTTCAGAGCTTCGGCGAAGGTTTCCGTCGAAGGCACTGATAAGCATGTCCGGCGCGGGGCACCGAGGGTTGACATCGGCAGGGGACTCCGGCGAAACAGGGCACCGAGGAGGGGTGTCGTGGGGTGTGAGGCTTGCTGTCGGGCACTGGGGGAGAGGTGAGCAGCGACGGTGTGAGCTCCATGGCGTCGGGTCGCAGCGGGGATAGCGGCATGGCAGCGGCTGAGCGTCGGGCGGAAGCGAGCAGGGACGCTAGGACTCCTGGCACTACAAATCGGTGACGGCAGAGGTAGAGCAAGGGCGTTCGGGTCACAGCTGTTGCGGGGGATCTCAGATTTGCCTACGTCGGATACCCAAACGGCGAGATCGGGACAACGATGGCATCGCGGGTCGGCACGGGCTGGAAGGGGGGAACGTTGAGCACTAGGTCGCGGGGGAGCTCAATCGGCGAGGGCCAAGGCATGGCCGGAGGTGAGGCGGAGAGTGGCGGGGGCTAGCGTCGGCCTATTGGGTCCCGAGATCGGGAGCAGCGGTGGCGTCATGGACAAATCTCAATCGATGGAAGAACATCGAGGAACGGCCATACCAGCAAAGCGGCGGTGGAGGCAAGACCGACGAAGTGGCGGTGGCAAAGGTGAGAGGAGTAGTGCCAACGCAGCGGACAGCGTGGGCACGACCAATGAGGCCCTCGGAGAAGATGAACGGTCGCCACTAGGGTTTCCTTTTTTTTTTTTTTTTTCTTTTTTTTTTTTTTTTTTTCGCTCGACGCCGTACACTCTTTATCCCTCTCCTTTTTCGAAATTCCACTCAAAAAATCAACCTCTCCATCTACTTGCTCTCAAATATTTTTGAAAAATCCCCCTTTTGGTCACGAAAATTGTTATAGTGATTCTGGATGGCCGCTTTGTATGGTATTTTCCCAAGTTTTCATCTTCTCTCACATTAAATCAAAGCTGCAAATTGGAGCGTGATTTCGCAATCAGCCGATTTTGCTCTCCATTTTGTAAAAATTCTTGGCCTTTATTCACTTGATTTTTAAATTGCTTCCGCATTTAACAAAAATCCGAATATTCATCAAAATTTCAAATTTCCATGCATAATCAATCAAATCAATTTCCCCCATTTTTTTCCATCTTTTCATTTTATTTGTTTTGATGCATTTTTTAGGGGTTAAAATTAATCCCTAATTTTTATGTAAAAAATCAATGACTGGGTCGCCAAAATTTAGGTGTCAACAATTTTTTGTAGGATAAGAGTGGAAAACATAAATTATCATAACCACCCACCACGGTGGCATAGATGGATAAGGCTTTGGTGATCCTACCCTCTCAGGTGAAGAGTTCGAATCCCGTTGCGTTCGCTTGGTGACTTGCCCACTTCACGGGGGTGGTGGTTTCCTCCGTGGGCCCCAGGGTTTACCCGCCGGCTACTAGCTGTACGGGGTTCCCTGGGTCATCAAAATAAAAAAATAAATTATCATAAGTCCTTAAGAGCAATGATGACATAGTAAACATCTCAGCACAAAGCTATACTCCCCCTATTTTGATACGTTATAGAAATGTCAATGCATATCAACATCATCTTCACGTCAGTATCTCTCCTCCTTTTTGTCATCAGCAAAAAGACATAAGGAAATGATAACTTTATTGATAACTAGGTCATGTTAGTACACTGGAGAGAGTGATCTTTGTCACAACCCAACCTCACCACTTTGGTTGAACAAGGGAAGGATGAGTTTAGAGGTATTTTTCCAAGAGACAGTCCGAATGGTTCATACAAACAATGGTCTCGAATGGACCATCATTTGCTAATATTGCAAAACAAGCTATTGATCTTAAACATTGGTCCTCTCAAACCCATACCTTGTGTGAGAGGAGTTTGTTTTAAAGTTCTTTAAGCACCTTAAATATTGAACTAGGAGTCACCACTAGCCTTGTTTTCGGGGGTCGGCTAGATTACCCAATCGAGAGCCAGGAGTGCCCCTTCGATTTCTATAGAGCCAGAGATCAAAGGTTTAGGGACTTGGGTTACGCTAATTGTTTCTATTAATGCCCTTTCAGTAACTAATTGGTTTGGTTGTTACATAAAGTCATCATCCATTTGTTCTTACCTTTTCGTGCAATTTTTTGCAAAAGCATCATTAGGTGACCACACATAGATGGCTCTTTCGAGCAATTTAACATTATAAAAAATAAGGTGCACAATTAATGAAACTGTGTTGCAAGAAGTAAACATTCAAATGAAGTAAAAGACAAGCTATTTTATGTGCATGAAGAAAAACCCACAACTTGTCGAGCGTTTAATACAATCTTGAATTGAAAACCCGAGACATGGTCGGGGTAAATGATAAAACAAAATGGACCGGATAGGACATCGGTCACGCCATCTTCATCATATGGGTATTTCAGCCACCTCGTCCTCGAGACGTCTTGATGAGGTCGTCCTTTTATTCAAACTATTTAAAATACAATCCATGGCGTCACATTTCATACCAAAACAATCACAAACAAGTCACAAATTTGGAAATGGGCCTCGAGCTCGGCCTTTGGATGTGCACACATACTGTCCCGTCCTAAGGCCACTACAATTGATTAAGTTGTGATTAATGATTATTGGCCATTCTTTGTGTTCACAAACGATGGTCAATTTCCGTTAATCCCTAAATTGAGGGTCTCGTTTTCCCTTTGGTATTCCCCACGTACATGCATCTCTCCTATGCATACATCTAGCAAGCACATACACAAAAAGCTAAGCATGCATTCAGACCAAATGGTCTTATTTCCCAAGCAACCAAGCAATGAGAGTGAGCCCAAGTAGGATCACTCGTTCATTAATTCCAAAATTTGGGTCATTTAGTTTTGAAATCAATTTGTCCAAGAATGAACTCCGATTAATGCAATTCAAATGCCTTTAGAAAGCTGAGAGTGTGTGGCTTAAATCTCAAGAACACCCTTAAGCCCAATTCTTATCCGTTTGACCCGAAAATTGTGAATTACCGTGAAAGGTCCATCACCGGGTTTTGGAAAATTCGGAAAAAATAGTAAACGACTTCGAAATGACGCGAAATTTTTGAAAAGCTAGAGAAGGGAATCAGCAACAAACATTTAGTTTTGAGTTTCTAAAAATTCATACCAGATTTTTTCTGAGAATTCCATCTAAGGACAACTGTCAAAATCGAATCGGTTTTAGAGACAACTCAGACCTTATCCAAATTATTTGTAATTAAGTCCTACAAAACTTGCAATTAAATCCGAAAATTTTGTGTATTTATAAATGCCTAATCGATAGAAGTGGGAGGTATCTGACTCTTTTCATGAAGTGGGTATTGGCACTTTTACCGATCCATGTAATTCTCTAACATCCTCTATGGTTCTTTGTTGATTTATCTCTTATGGTCCAATTATCTATATAGGCAATGACTCCTTTGGTTGGCTTGCATCATGTTGTGAAATAACGCTGAAGCTAACAAATCCTGCAAATCAAGAACACCACCATAATTCCTTCCAGAAGAAAGTGTTAGCTGAAAAGTGCACAATTAAGTCTCGTACCCATGAATATTTGGTTCGTAAAAATAAGATGAGCTCTCCCATCTTACGTGGCCCTTAATCTGTTTAGCACAGATTAGTGGCGGATCTTAAAGTAACACCGAATTATATAATTAATTAACCAATAAACCAAGTCGCAATCCATACGGTTGAGAGAACTTGTGCTAGGCATAGGCACCACATCGTGAGAAATCATTTGCGCCTATTTAGCAATCCACCAAACTCCAACTTGGAAGGATAGTGACAATGAGCACGGTGTGGTTCGAAGGAAAGTGGAATCAAACCGAACTTGTAGCAAGTGGAGGTACGGAAGACTTTGCTCCCTCGAGGATCCGTGTTATTTTCAGCTTCTGGTAATTAGCAACAGGGCTCTACGGTTTGCCATTTACCGAAGTAACGAGATCTCTTCGAAATACACTTAAAATAATATAGATACATTCTTCAACGAAACATATTGCTTTTCACAAAACCGGAAGAAAAAAAAAATACAACTGGACAAAAGATTATAAAAAGAACCGGAAATGGCCAGTCCGAATCTTTGGCCAATGAGACTCTCCTCCACAGTGCTTGCTTTAGACAAGCTTAAACAGAAGAGGACCCAAAGCGTGAGATTCTGGGATGAGGATGCGTTATTCATGCAATTTTACTCGGAATGCACCGCGGATTAGGGTTCTATCGACCTTCATAGCCCTGCCTGTATATATTTCTTAGCGCCTTTGGTACAATGAGGAGATGTAAAAAAAAAAAAAAAGGGAGCTTTCTTGGGTCACCATTTCAGCCCGTCATCACCTAGTCTTGGCCTCATTCAAAGCGCTCCGATCTGCCTCATGACATACCTGATATGGTTGTCTACTTTGCTCGTGGTTCTGGGAAATGAATGTCGAGATGCACATGAATTGTATTAGACAAGTCTCATATTAAAGAATTGGTATGAAGTTGAATAGTTAATAAATCGTAGTTGGCTTATAATTCATTGGGTTAAACTTTTGATTGAATTCTTCCAACTAAATTGGTTGAAGGCTTGAACTTGAGCTCATTCTTGGCAACTTCCAGTAAAGTATAGGTTTTTATTGCATACTCCTAACAAATGGTATCAAATATGATGATTGATTGGTTGCCCGCCCACTCCTAATGCATATTGATGTTGGGTGAATATTTCCAAGAAGGAACCAACGCAATTTCTACCAAGCCTTCATGGTCCCCAGAGAGAGAGAGAGAGAGAGGGAGGATGAAGGTTGTAGTTGTTATTATTGCAGTCCTCACAAAATAACAATGTGGAGATCAAGTGGAAACATGTTAACACGAAAGGATATTTGATTAAGGAGAAGCATACCTAACACTAATATCATATGTGAGGGCGAGATTATTGAAATACACATGTGAGTGAATGTGAATCCAATTAGATGTGTTGATGGATTCGGACTTAGGCTCTCCTGTAATGATATACACAAGTGAAGGTATAAGATTTCTGCCGTGTACTCATAACCTCGTGTACTGTAACATGTAAAAGTGTGAACAGACAACAATAAAAACATTACATAGTGCCCATATTTGACATAATACAATCTTAAAAATGCACAACCAATTCGAGTCTTTGCTAATAGACCCTTGCTAAAGCAACACATTACACCACATAAAACAGGTCATGCATCATACACGAGAAAGCTTTCTAAGGTCTGAAGAGGGATCGATGCAAGATAAAGAGACTGCTGCAAACATACACAACCATATAGACATTTTTAATAGCTGACTAGGCATAATATCATAAAATAGGGCCAAGTTCAGCTCCTCTCTGGATCATCATAATACTCATGATCGTGTGGATCTCTCGTAATGCCTACCCGAGAGACCGAAACCCAAACGTGAGTCACAAACTCACCCCCGGTGGTGAGATACTTCGCATGAGCCGCCGTATTATCCGAAGGAGCCACATACAGAATCATAGCCGCCCGGAAGTCAGCCAAGACCTTCCAAATTCACCCCTTATCCTCTACTTCATTCACAAGCTTCATTCCTAGCCGCGTGCCTTGACCCACGATCATTTCCTGGCATTGTTCATTGTCAATGTCCATTTTTAGCTTTTGAATCCTCTCTTCCATTGAAACAAAGGAACCTCCCAATGTTTCTCTGGCTTCGCGACAGCACGATCAAATATGTCTTTGGTCCTGCAGGGGTGACCAGGGAGCAACCTCGGGCGTAAACAACCAAGTAAGCAAGATATTGTGATAGCTTAGTTGCTATGTCAAAGTTGTCTCTCTGTTCTTGTAAAAGTTGAGCGCGAGGCACTTCATGCTCACAAAAAGTGGTTGCTATGTGCCAGACCATTATAACATGAGTAGTTGGCTCAAGATCACATGCCCATGAGAACTCATTGAACAAGTCTTTGTGCCTCAAAGACACTTGCTCCTTCTCCAAACACTTCCCTAGAGACCGAGCAATCGCCTTCTCCACTTGCGTAGACAAATTGGTGGGAGGAATTTGTTTCTGACCGTCCCCTTCTTGGTCGAAATAAGCAGTGGTGAATCTATTATTTATACACTTCCATGGAGAATAGCTATATGCTTGGAGGAGCGAGTATTGACGAAGTTGTCTTCCCCAAGGCTTCAGTAACCAAACTCGGCACATTATCTTGATCAACTTCCCAGAATATCTATTCTTTAGCCACCAATCATTTTGCACATACTTGCATATGTACCTAACCTTCGCCCATTCAGAGAAAATCATGATGCAAAAATGTACAAGCTCAATGACTAGGATTGACATCATAAGGATAATTGTTATAAAAGAAGCCGGACCATCAGAACTACCAATTGGAGAGAACTTTGCAATTAGAGGAGCAGCAACCACAATAGCGAGTAGAAGCAATCTGCAGAATGAACGATACAGGTTGAGATTCACCGGGTACTTGGTGTAGAGTAAATCGAAAAGAAATGCGAGTTCCATTTCAATGACTTTGAAAACTCGCTCATGACCATTCTCTTTACTAAGCATATGTTGAATCAAGCGACGTAACTTGTTGTGAGCTTCTTGAGGCAACGAATAGCCAGCGAATCTCATGCAGATGAACTTGAAGAGCGAAAATGACAGGCACGAGATCCTTGAGTCGCCCATTCGGGTCTCCTTCTTTTAAAAGCCTCCCTTGGCAATCCCAAACCTTCTCCAAGGTGATAACTCTATCCCCCACTTTATTTTGCGGAGAGTCCGGCGCTTTCTTATCGAGCCATCGTGGTTTCTCTCGCCTCCACATCGTGGGCGAGCATAATGATTGCACTGTTCGTCTTCCATCGATCTCACCAAATACTTGTACCCACGCATTGTAGCGGGATCTTCATGGCTTGATCGCCATGGTGCTCGCCGTATTGGAGAAATCTTTCCAGAATATTTTGAAGGCGACAAAACATTTCTATCGGTCTAGTCTCGGATATTTGAAGACCGACGTTTGAAGTCCGAAGACTTTGTATACTCAAGACTCAAGACTCAAGACTCAAGACTCGAGACTCGAGACTTAAGTCTATTCTCACTGACAGTCTTTCTAATCCAGTGACGAAGGAAATCTAAAGCCGAAGTATATGGTTGAGGATTCGATCCTATCCTCTGGAATAGATTCTTTGGTTGGATAGATATTTCGGATCAATTGAAGATCCGATGGTCGACGAAATATTCTTGGAATGTTCTATTCTTGGAAACCAAGATCCCGATTGTATGGGCGAACAGATTGATGGGCTATCATCAGATTCCTTAATTAGCTCGGATGATCTTCTTGATTGATTCCGTCCAACGGGTAGATTGGAGGAATTCCTTTGGTAAGTGCCAATGGCTATGATGGCATAAAGGAGTATAAAAGGAAGACGTTCTAGTTGTTTTAGGGGAGTGTGATCGATAGAAAAATTCCAGTCTCGAGAACCTTGATTGTTAGTCGATACGGTTTGAGCGAAATTGTTTACACAGAGAGTGTTTATACTTGGTGACACCTTGAGCGAGTGTGGTAGATCATCTACACCTAGAAATCAAGGAAGATCAACACCGTAACATCTCTTTGTTCATAGTGGAATCCAGCCAATCGGCTGTCGGTGCGAAAGAGTGGACGTAGGCTTGAATCAAGCCGAACCACTATAAACCGTGTGTTCAATTCTCTCTTTCCCTTACTCGGTCTTACGATTGATTTTTAATTATTGCAAATCTTTCAACTGTCTAAGTATTGTGCAATCTTCAAGAAAATTTTTATATACCTATTCACCCCCTCTAGGTACTCGTACTAGATATAACAATTGGTATCAGAGCTCGTGTTCTTACTTTATTTGAAGTATTTTACTTGAGTAAAAGATCCATGGCGAGTATGCTAGCACCGGGGCTGGTGGAAGGGCAAAGCAATACCAGACCACCCTACTTTGATGGAAAGGATTACAACATCTGGAAAAACAAGATGAAAGCTTTTCTACGGTCAAAGGATCCTCCGGAATGGGATGTGGTGGAAAAGGAATCACTCCTACTGCTGCATCGATCCGAAAGAGGGAAAGAAACGTTGAAGCCAGCGAAATGTCTCAAGAAGAGATAAACAAGAGACAAGCACTCGATGCTAAAGCAATTTATTCTTTATATTATGCTTTGTCACCAACTGAATATAACAGAATATCTTCTTGTGTTACAGCAAAAGAAGTCTGGGACAGATTACATATCACTTATGAAGGGACAGATCGAGTGAAGGAGACCAGAATTAACATTCTTCTTGGTCAATATGAATCCTTCAAAATGAAACCAGGAGAATCTATAACCGACATGTTTAGCCGTTTTACGAGATATTGTCAATGGTCTTGAGAATCAAGGACAGAAAATTTCTGATCCTATGAAGGTGAACAAGCTCTGCGTGGACTCTCCAAGGATTGGAATAATATAAAGACTTCAATAAGAGAGACGCAAAGAATCATGCCATTATCGTAGACGAGCTGATTGGAACTCTTGATCTTACGAAGTAGAACAAATTAATGAAGACGAAGATCCAAGAGGTAAGAAATCCATTGCATTAAAATCTAACGATGATTCGATGATACAGATTTCGAAGAAGATCGGACGATGAGGAGCTTGCTCTTATGATTAGAAGGTTCGAAAGCTCAATAGAAAAGGAAGAAGGTTCAACTCAAAGAAACAAAGTTTTCAAAAACAGCAAACTAAGTTTGTTGACAATGAGGAACCAAACAAAGATGTGGTTTGCTTTGAGTGTAAGAAAAAGGGGCACATCGGACCTAACCTGTCCTCTTCGAAGAAGAAAAGAGGAAAGCCTGAGAAGTCTCAAAAAGCTCTTAAAGCCGAAACCTGGAGCGATACGAGTGTGAAGAAAGTGATGAGGAATATGCCAACTCGTGTCGATGGCGCAATCGGACTCGAGACTGGATCGACTCGGACGGTGAATTTGAGGTAAGTGATTATAAAATCCTGTCAAAGTCTCTAAATACATTGATGAACTATGTTTTAGTCTTAAGACTTCTCTTAAAAAGATTTCCGAACTTAAAAAAGCAAAACTCAGTTTTAAAACAAAAGGAAAACATTTTAGAAGAAAAGGTGAAAAGTTTAGACCTGAATATTTCTACTCTTAAAGAGAATGGAGATAATCTTTCAAAAGAAAATGCTTTCTTAAAAACTGACTTATCAAATATTTCAAAGAAATTTTCAATAGTGTCCGAAAAACTTGAAAAAGTTCTTTCAATCCAAAGACCTTACTTCAATAAGTCTGGTCTAGGTATGACAAGCGAAACTATCCCCTTGATTGATTTTCCGAAAGTAAAAGAAAGAATTAAGAAAAGACCGTCGAGAGAGGCCTACAAAAACCATTTCAAGAAAGTTTTTGTAAAGTCTCGTAGGTCGAAATGCTTTAAGGTGTTCAAAATGTAACAATCGGGATCATTTTGAAAAAGAGTGTCCTATGGTTTGGAAGCCCGTTAAGAAAGTATGGCCTAATAATGCTCATTCTACTAACACTAAAGGACACAAGAAAATTTGGGTACCAAAGAAAGCTTGAGACTCTCTTTTGAATGCAGGTCTCTGTCAAAAAGAAGATAAAGTGGTATTTTGACAGCGGACGCTCAAGACACATGACAGGAGACTCAAATTGCTTCATAAAGCTTATTCAAGTAAATGGTGGAAAAGTTTCATTCGGAGGAAACAGCAAAGGAAGCATTGTGGGATTTGGAACTGTGAAAATTGGAAATCTCACAATAAACAATGTCTCTCTAGTGGAAGGACTCAACTACAATCTTCTCAACATTAGCCAACTGTGTGATACTGGTTACAAGATCTCCTTTCAAGAAGGCATATGTTCTGGAATTAGCAAAGACTCAACTCGAGTCTTTCATGGGTCGAAGGCATGGAAATATCTACCTCCTTGATGTGAAACCAAATGAAGATCAATGCCTAATTTCAATTCAAGATGAAGCAGTCCTATGGCACGAAAGCTTGGCCATGTCAACATGAAGCAATTAGCCAAAATCTCATCAAAGAAGCTTGTTCGAGGTCTACCTAAATTGCCATACCAAAAGTCTCGATTTATGCACTCCATGCATTGCGGGAAAGCAGGTAAGAAATTCATTTAAGCCAATAAATCATGTCTCTACTAATCATGTACTACGGTTGCTTCATATGGATCTCTTCGGACCAACAAGAACCCGAGCATTGGAGGTAAGAAATATTGTCTAGTAATCGTGGATGACTATTCTCGCTTTACACAGGTATATTTTCTTGCAAGCAAGTCGAAACCTTTTCGTACTTTGAGAAGTTTGCTAAAAAGGTTCAAAATGAAAAAGGATGTGCAATATCAAGTATAAGAACAGATCATGGAAGTGAATATGAAAATCAAGATTTTACGAAATTTTGTGATAAATCTGGTTTTAATCATATGTTTTCCTCTCCATATACTCGAGCAAAATGGAGTTGTGGAAAGAAAGAATAGATCTCTTCAAGAAATGGCTAGAACACTTTTAATTGAAAGTAAAATTTCTTCACGATTTTAGGCTGAAGCTGTTTCAACTGCTTGCTATATTATAAATAGAGTCTTTCTAAGACCTATTTTAGAGAAAACTCCCTATGAATTATTCAAAGGTAAGAAGCCTATTGTTTCATACTTTCATGTGTTTGGTTACAAATGCTTTATTTTGAAAAATGCAAATGATCGAGTTGGTAAGTTTGAAGAAAGATCAGATGAAGGCATCTTCCTTGGATATTCTACATCAAGCAAAGCCTACAGAGTCTACAACAAGAAAAGCCAGTCTGTGGAGGAATCAATGAACGTCAAATTCCAAGACTCAACGCTAGATGAATCCAGCCAGACTCAGTATGAAGAGTCTGAACCCTCTCTAGATCTTCCAAAGTCTACAACTCAAGAAGCATCTCAGACTATGGAAGTCCAACATCAAGATGCTCATGAAGATTCAAATAAATAAAGAGATCATCAACCAGGCAAATCAACTAGTAACTGGAAGCATAAATCCAGTCATCCCAAAGATCTCATTATTGGCGAAATCAATGAAGGAATCCGCACCGAGATCAAAAAGGCGTGAAGAATCTAGTCTTTGTGGCTCTCATTTCTAAAATTGAACCAAAAAGCATAGAAGAAGCTTTATCGATGAAAGTTGGATCGAAGCTATGCAAGAAGAACTCGGAGCAGTTCAACATCAATGATGTCTGGGAATTAACATCTAAACCGAAAGGTAAAACTGTTATTGGAGCCAAATAGGTATTCAGGAACAAGACGAATGAAGAAGGAAAAGTCGTACGAAATAAAGCAAGACTCGTGGCCAAAGGATATACGTAAGAAGAAGGAATAGACTATGACGAGACTTACGCACCGGTTGCAAGGTTAGAAGCTATTCGACTATTACTTGCATTTGCTTGTTATAAAAATTTCAGGTTATTCCAAATAGACGTCAAAAGTGCATTTCTAAATGGATTTATCCATGAGGAAGTTTATGTGGAACAACCACCTGGGTTTGAAGACCCAAAGAAGCCGGACTCGGTATTCGGGCGAAAAAGGCCTTGTATGGATTAAAGCAAGCACCTCGAGCTTGGTACGACGGAGACTAAGTAAGTTTTTATTACAGAATGGTTTTGTCAAAGGTAAAGTAGATACTACCTTGTTTATCAAAAAGGAAAACAAAAGCTTTTTACTTGTTCAAATATATGTGGACGATATTATTTTTGGATCACCTAATGAAAGTCTATGCAAGAAATTTTCTAAGTCTATGCGGGATGAGTTTGAAATGAGTATGATGGGAGAATTAACATTCTTTCTTGGACTCCAAGTGAAACAAATGAAGGAAGGAACTTTTATTCATCAAGAAAATATGCAAATGATCTTGTCAAAAGGTTTGGATTGGAAAAGTGCAAAAAGACCGACATAGCAATGTCATGTTCTCGAGAAGATAGACAAGGATGAAGAAGGGAAGAAAGTAGATCAAAAGCTGTACAGGAGCATGATCGGTTCACTTCTTTATCTTATTGCTTCTAGACCTGATATTTTGTTTAGTGTTTGCATCTGTGCTAGGTTTCAATCAGATCCTAGAGAATCCCATCTCGGTGCTGCAAAACGTGTTATCAAATACGTTGCCTCATCTTCAAGCATCGGTCTCGGTATCCCAAGAAGGAGACTTTAATCTTCTAGGTTACTCGGATGCAGATCTGGCCGGTTGCGAGTCGATAGAAAGAGCACTTCTAGAACTTGTCAATTGCTTGGAAACAGGGACAGTATCTTGGTTTTCGAGGAAGCAAAGCACCGTAGCTCTCTCAACGACGAAGCGAGTATGTAGCTCTTGGAAGCCGCTGTTCGAAAATTCTATGGATAAAACAACAGCTACAAGACTTTGGGATTGAAGACTCATGCACGAAATCAGATGTGACAACACCGGTGCGATCGATCTCACCAAAAATCCAATCCTTCATTCAAGAGCAAAGCATATTGAGATTCGACATCACTTCATTAGAGATCACATTCAAAATGGAGAAATCTCGATTCAATTTGTTGATTCAAAAAGTCAACTAGCGGATATATTCACAAAGCCTTTGGAGAAAAATCAATTCGACTTTATCCGTTCAAGACTCAACATTTTGAAGCTTGAAGAAGTTAAAGTCTAGAGACTCACCAACTCTAAGACTCTAATCTCTCAGACTTTAAACCCTCAGACTCAGACGTGCATGGCTATAGGCGTAAGTTGCTATTTTATCTAAAGGTACGAATTCTCGTTTAGTTATCTAAACTCGAAAAGGTACGATCTTTCGGTTATTCTATAATCTGTGTGAAATTCGAAAACTTGTCTTTTTAAAAAGGATTAATTTTGGCAGTTATTGATTTTAGAAAAGAAGTGTTCGTACACTTTCCTTGTACCGATTGAACTTCCCTTTTCAAAACCGAGTTATATATATACAGTTTTCTTCGCCCAAATCTTCAAAACCCTAAAAAGAACTCTCCTCCCGATCGTGTTTCTATTTCCTGTTCATCTTCGAGAAAGTGGTCATTTTTCTTGGGAAAGCAAGTGAAGGAATCTTCCAATCGACAAAGAAAGATGTCTTCTTCGAGGAAATCATCAAGAATCGCAAGCAAAGGGGGACCACAAAGAATGGAGAAGGGACCGACTCACTTCGATCTTGCGAGGAAGAAGACTTATCAAGTCAGCGACAAAGTCCGATTCGCTCTCCTCCACGTCATTCAACACCTCCTGCCCCACAAGGTGCGAGTCAACATCCGGAAGAAGAGATAATCGAGGATGCCGAAAAAGTAAGAGTCCAAAGACCCTCCTTTATCTATAAGCTTTATCGTGCGTTGAAAAGCACCGGTACTTCATTAAAATATATAGATGAATTCCTTAAGGACAAAAATTATGGGAATGAGTATCTTTTTCTGCGGAAAATGGAGGAATTGGGAATTGCTCCGAAAGGAAGGGCAGAGGAGGCACTTGCGAACATTCCAAGTGACCCTCGTATGCCAGGACAAAATCTGATTGAGGGAACGATGATGACAGAATGTTCCTTGAATTTCAACCCAAAATGGGTGTGGCAGCAAAGGTGAAAGGAAATCGGATGGATTTGTTTAAGTCCAAGGATCAGGAAAATGTGTATTTCAGGCTGTTGAAAAGAGGGGTGATAAACCCTAGAAGTGTCGATTTTGACTTCCTAGACGCCATCAACATGAACTTAAGAGAGAAGTTGAATTTGCTTCAACTTGAGACTTTTTGCTCGACTCTACGGACGGGTATGCTCAAGCGACCGCTTATTTCTATTCAAATCTTAGCTTTTGGATGCGAATAGAATTTCATTCAGTGTACGAGACCAAGTCTACGTGGTAGATGTGAATATGTTGGTGGACATAGTTGGAGTTGAACGAGGACGTTATCTACCAATCAAAGTCTCACCTGCTTGTACTACTCTGGAACTTGTCAAAGATAGGGACGTAGAGAAGAAAATTATCTATTCCAAGATGAATGCCATCAACATTGTGCTTCATAAGATTGTGATCAACTGTCTCGCATCTGAAGTCTACGTCAAAGACTTCGTGTCTCTTTGAAGCAAAGTTGATGTACGCGATCAACTCGGGACGGAAGTTCTCTCTCCCACACACTATTCTCTTCCATATGTACAGAGCAATGTTGAAAGACAAAGGACAATTGCCTTATCGATCTCGTGACCAAGATCTTCGACACATGAATATTGAACCGCCACAAACATTTTGTGTTCGACCGTGTGATAAGATGGTGGTAGGTTTGAAGATGTTAACGAAGATGCGTCTGTAAGAACTTTCCAAGGCAATGGAGAAATTCAGAGTGAAATCTCCAGTTCAATCTGTCTCAAAGAGAAAAGGAAAGGAGGCCATTGGTGCCCCATCGAAAAAGAAGAAAAGAACTCTCATCCTGGAGGATGAAGATGAAGATGAAGAGGATGAAGATCCCACTATCCAAGCTCGACAAGAACCAGATGTTACGTGCCTCAACCGACGTAACTTGGAAGAACGAGAGAAGAAGAAGAGAGAGAGAGAAGGCGAAAGAAGCTGAAGAAGAAAGAGAAGGAGAGAAAGAAAAGTCGCTGAACGGAGAGAAGGGAAATCAAGAGCATGATCATCACTCTTCTCCTTTCGATGACATAGAGACAGGGGGAGTTGGCGAGCAAGAAAGGTCCTCACCTCATGCTGCTATTAGTGAAGGTCCAAGACAATCTCCAGCAGACCCAGAAGAATTTCAGGCTTCTCAATTGCCTGAAGAAGGTGATACATCGATACCAAATCTGCCAGACTATACAGAAGCGCCATCGACTGCATTTACTCCATCATAGAAAGCTCATGCCAGTACACAGACGGACAATTCTGCAGATTTTCGTCGCATCATGGATATTCTTCGGAAATGCGTGGCCAGATATATGCTCTAGACGTGAAATCCAAGCCATGAAGAATGCTGGACAAGCATCCTCGGTCACCCTGGAGGACAAAATGAAAGACCTCGCTCTGCAACTTCAAGCCAATGCCAAAGGAGAGGAGGTAGCTCAACTAAGGGAAGACTTGAAGAGGCTAGAAGGAGTAGTCCAGTCTATGGGAGATTTCCAGATCGTGCGCATTCCCAAGCGAGACATGACTCCTTTCTCACCCTTTTTAATGATGACAAAAGGGGAGAACCAATTTGAACCAATCATCTTTTAAAACTTTGACTTTTGTGGTTATGTTTATTTTTGAGTATGACTTGAGAACTTGAACTTGGATGTGAATTTAAATTTGACTGAATTGGCTGTGGATTTTGATGCTTGACTGGTTGCATTTATATCAAGTGTTGTTATATGGTATTACTCATGAAAGACTGACCAATTTTCGTGGATGCGAGTCCGGTTGCTTTATTAATCTTTTGAGTTAGCCATATTGCTTGAGAAATGTTTTTGCAGGTCAAAATTGTTCAAATCTACAAGAAAGTTTTGTCACCATCAAAAGGGGAGATTGTTGGAGAAATCTTTCCGAGAATATTTTGAAGTGACAAAACATTTCTATCGGTCTAGTCTAGATATTTGAAGACCGACAGTTTGAAGTCGAAGACTTTGTATACTCAAGACTCAAGACTCAAGACTCAAGACTCGAGACTCAAGACTTAAGTCTATTCTCACTGACAGTCTTTCTAATCCAGTGACGAAGGAAATCCAAAGCCGTAGTATATGGTTGAGGATTCGATCCTATCCTCTGAAATAGATTCTTTGGTTGGATAGATAATTCGGATTCTTTGCTAAGATCAATTGAAGATCCGATGGTCGACGAAATATTCTTGGAATGTTCTATTCTTGGAAACCAAGATCCTGATTGTATGGGCGAACAGGATTGATGGGCTATCATCAGATTCCTTAATTAGCTCGGATGATCTTCTTGATTGATTCCGTCCAACGGGTAGATTGGAGGAATTCCTTTGGTAAGTGCCAACGGCTATGATGGCATAAAGGAGTATAAAAGGAAGACGTTCTAGTTGTTTTAGGAGAGTGTGATCGATAGAAAAATTCCAGTCCGAAGAACCTTGATTGTTAGTCGATACAGTTTGAGCGAAATTGTTTACACAGAGAGTGTTTATACTTGGTGACACCTTGAGCGAGTGTGGTAGATCATCTACACCTAGAAATCAAGGAAGATCAACACTGTAACATCTCTTTGTTCATAGTGAAATCCAGCCAATCGGCTGTCAGTGCAGAAGAGTGGACGTAAGCTTGAATCAAGCTGAACCACTATAAACCGCGTGTTCAATTCTCTCTTTCCCTTACTCAGTCTTACGATTGATTTTTAATTATTGCAAATCTTTCAACTGTCTAAGTATTGTGCAATCTTCAAGAAAATTTTTATATACCTATTCACCCCCCTCTAGGTACTCGTACTAGCTATATCACGTCGCACATGTAGTCTCGCTATTACCTTGCATTTCTTCTCCATCACAGAATTGCTTGCCAACATCAAAGCTCGTGCTCTTCCGTCAACTTTCGCAAATAGAATGACGAAAAGAAACACTATGCACAATAATTCCATTGACTCGATCATGTATGAAGCGATCATCCAACTTGTCATGAAACATTTAGCAGTAGAGTAGAGATTAAATGACTTCCACTGTTCAATGTCCACGATGTTGTGTGCGGTGTAGGAATCGGCGCTTCCGAGAAACACCACCAGATAAGCCGCTCACACAGGGAAATACTTGAACAGAGGAGCATTTTGAATGAGGCCAAGCGTGATGCGATGATAGCAGGTCAAAGGTTATAGGCGCAGAATGCAACCAATGCTAATGTGCGGTTGCCGCGGCGTCGCCGAACAACCCGAAGACCCCAAGAAAGACTAACATTGAAGCAGTGATGGCCAGCAGTGCCTCAATTCTAAACAGTCGGATCGGTTCGCTGTCCAAGTAGTAGGGGACAGGAGAGTTGTTCGGACATTCGGCTGGTGGATTGTTTGGAGATTCGGCTGGTGGATCGGCCATGATCTAACCTCTCTCAAGAGAGCGGAGAAAATGATGCACCGATGCCAATCATGAAGAAGGATCTCTTATACTTCTAATACTGTGGAGGAGCGGATGGATGTGTCGAGAATTAGAACTCCCTGAAGTAAATTACTTTAGCAAAGCAATCAGAATCATTACTTAATTTTAATGTAGTTATTCAATGCATTACCGATACAAATATTTATTTTTCTAAAATCAGTATTATCCATTCTTGATTTGATGATTAGTAAGAAAATGAGAAGTTAAAACTCTCAAATCAAGGAAGGTTGAAATCGCTTGTTTAAAGTTACCTTTACATTAGCAACATATCCTAATTTTTGCTTAATTTTAGAGCACCTACACCACAATTGGGATCGATTATTGTGATAATTCTTGAAATACCATGAAAGAATGGGCCATAATTTCCTTGTCCTCAAACCAAACATCTAATTGATAGTTATATTAACATGAACATCACCTACATGCAGATTTAAGTAAAATATAATGTAAGGGATTTCCTTACGTATAACTCATCACAAGAGGTTTGGTGATCGAGGAAAACAAAACGATTTACTTTCCAAGCGAATACCTTGAAAATTTTTACGTTTATTAGATTGCACCGGCAAACGGAGCTATCGAAGTAAAAAAAAAAAAAGTGTTCACCAAAAGAAAAAGTTAAAAAAGTGAGGGAGACGCCAGTACTCAAACTTTTGCAAAAGTATTCAATTTTTAGAATTTCTTTTTTGTCCAATTATGTTACTAGACTATATACTTTTGCACCAGTACTTCTCGGACTTTTGCGAAAGTAATCCTCTTTTGGAATTTCCTTTTTGTCCAATTGGATTTCTGGACTCTACACTTTTTCGCTCATATTGATCCTGCTGTAAGAAAAATGAAAGAAAACGCCGACATGGCTATTTATTTCTGTTAAATGCCGCGATGCCTCATTTCCTAAGTTGCCTAATCACTAGATTAGACGCTCAAGGAGTTTGCAAACAAAAAGCTTATATTCTCCAACGCGCTTTCAGCGAAAGGAAAAAATATTCTAGTTAGAAAATTTTCTATAAGGGCACCTTCGCATCGTTGTCTAAACCAAACCGCGAGTGTCGAATCTACCTCTCGTCTGCCTTGACTTTTTAGAAGTCCTCATAGCAGAATGGCTTTTGAGAAGGTAAAAAAATTCAAATAAACAAACTGCTGATTATTGCTCAAAGTTTCCCGTTGAATTTGATATAGGCACAAGTTTATGATGATCGTGATGTTCTAAGTGTTTGTGGAGCCGTGAAGACGGAGACGGACTATCGGAGAATGCAAGAAGATGGCTTGCCCGGGGCTTGGACAAACCAAGCAACTCAGCGGGCACTTATTAGTAGGGATGAGCATCGATCCAGAATCAACCCTGGATCAACCCTAGACCGGCCCAACCTTGCCGGTCTTGGTCCGGTTCCTAGAGAGACTGAGTTGGTTCTTGGTCCGAGAATTTCTAGATCAACATTGTGCGGGTCGGTCCTCGGTCTTGAAAGTTTCGGATCAATCCAACCCGGACCAACCCGATTATATATATATATATATATATATATATATATATATATATATATAATATTATTTATAATTTTTTTATATAGAGAAACTTTAAAATAAACCGCGTCAACAACATTAAACAGCTCTTTAGTGAGAAGTTTAAGTAATTTTATATTATTCTTAACTTAGGTTTTTAATGTCTTTTACGGTGTCAATATTCATAATTTATGAAGGGGGAAAATGTTTTTGTGAGGAGTCCTCACAGCATCCAAAAATGCACCTTATGACATCCTCTTCTAGTATTCGTTCTCTTTCCGTCTTATTTGTCCTCTTAGTCTTCAATTTGCTAAAAATTGAAAAAAAAAAAAAAAACTTCTCCGCTCGCTACTCGACACTTGCCTCGCTCGCTTTGGGTTACTCGTGCCGCTCGTCGCTCGATGCTCGCTTGGCTTGTTGCTCCCCGCTAAACATTCAATGCTCACCCTAGTTGACAATCACCGCTTGCCTTTCTTAGCTGACCTTACCCATCATCGAACCCATTGGGTCGGTATGGTTCTTGGTTGCCCTTTCAAGCAATACAAAAAATGAAATAAAAAATTATTGATTTGTCTTGGGTTGATCTTGAAACCGAACCGAACCCATTGTGTTAGTCTAGTCGAGGTCTGAACCCATTGTGTTAGTCCAATCTTCGGTCTTTTTTTAGTACAAAAAATAAAATAAAAAATTATCAGTTGATCCCAGGTTGACCTTGGAACTGAGCCGAACCCATTGGATCAGTCTAGTCCTCGGTCCTAGGCTCAATAGGGTCGGTCCTTGGTCCCAAAATTGAAGATTAACACGTGCGGGTTGGTCCTAAGGTTAGGGGTTGACCTGCCCAATCCGAACCATGCTCACCCCTACTTATTAGCACCCTATTTTGATGTCTAATTTGTACATAACTTGTTAGAACTCTAAAGAGTTTTTGAAAGCCGTTGTTGAAAGCATAAGAAGTGGGCCTATGACAACTCATAGAGAACAACTTAAGCCTTGTTTGGTGTTCCAAATTGTGACTAGGTTTTAATGGAAAGAGAATGCTTGATTTATTAAAAAATTTTATAAAATTAATTTACTAAAGAATGTATTGGATTGATTATAAGTGACCCTTAAAACAAGTGGGCCTCAAACGACAAGCAAACAATGTGACACATTATTGAGTAAACTTACACACAACTTTATAAATGGACAAACAACTGAGGTTCTTATTCGGAGAAGAAAATTTGATATGATAGTATATGCATTTCTTATACATATATATAATTTGGCTGGTTTTATAATAATGTACACATTAAAACTATTGATCATGTTTCCAGTAGGGGTGAGCATGGTCCGAGTTAGGCTGGTCCACCCCCTAACCTTAGGACCAACCCGCACAGTGATGATCCTCAATTTTTAGGACCGATGACTTACCCTATTGAGCTTGGGACCGAGGACCGGACCAACCCAATGGGTTCAGTCCAATTCCAAGGGTCAACCCGGGACCAACTAATAATTTTTTATTTCATTTTTTGTACTCTTTAAAAAATGATTGAGGACTAAATTGACCTAATAGGTTCGTTCCAGTTTCAAGATCAACATAGCATTAATCAATAATTTTTTATTTTATTTTTTGTACTCTTTGAAAGGGCAACCGAGAACCATACCGACCCAATGGGTTCAATGATGAACAAGGTCAACTAAGAAAGGTAAGCGGTGAGGGTCTAGTGGGGTGAGTGTCGAACAAAATGAGCATCAAATGTCAAGCAGGGAGTAACAAGCCAAGCAAGCATCGAGCAACGAGAGGTATAAGTGACCCAAAGTGAGCGAGGTGAGTGTCGAGTGGAGAAATTTTTTTTTATTTTTTATTTTAGCAAATTGAAGATTAAGAGGACAAATAAAATAGAAGAGAATGAATATTAAATGAGGATGCCATAAGGTGCATTTCGGACACCTTTGTGAGGACTACTCACAAAAACATTTTCCTCATTTGTAAATTATGACTATTAACGCTGTAAAAGATATTAAAAACTTAAATTACTAAAGAACAATGTAAAATTACTTGAACTCCTCACTAAATAGCTGTTTAATGTTGTTGACACCGTTTATTTTAAGGTTTTCTCTATATAAAAAAATTATATTAGAGTTGGTTTGAGTTGGACCGACCCGAAACTCTCGAAACCGAGGACTGACCTGCACAATGCCAATCCCATGAATTCTAGGACCAAGAACCGACCCAATCTTCCCTGGGAACTGAACCAAGACCGGCAAGGTTAGGTCGGTTTAGGGTTAGTCCGGGGTTAACCACGGGACCGATGCTCACCCCTATTTTTCAGCCCCAAGGTGGTACTACACACTAGAATCTAATCAATTCAATGCCTTTTATTTACAGCCACATAAATCTCGTCATTGTCTTGTATGTTAGAATGCTTCTTTAAGAAGCTAACCATGTTAGAAAAAAGGAAAGCTAACACATGGATAACACATTGAAAGAGGGTTTAGGTAGTATGTAATGGGACCTAGTTAAGGAGCCCAATCAATCCAATGCTTTCTATTTGCAGTCACATAAATCTGTCTTATGTGTCGAGAATCTTTATCTTTACCGAGAAAAAGAAGTTGACTTGACAAAGAAAAAGCAAGACCAAATTTATTAAAAAAAGAAAGAAAGAAAGAAAGTCAGATAACACGTTTTTCATGGAGCCCTAATTCTATCTTGTGTGCCTCAATCCAACATTTCTCAATCTTACGAAGGGACAAAAACATAACTCACGACATCGGAAGAAGCACGAGAGATGCGATTTGGCTGAATTTTGGCCAGAATGACACTTAAGGGCCTGCATAGTAACGTTTCTATTTCTCCCGATTTCTATTTTTCGTTTCCCAAAACAAAAAAAGGAACAGAAATCTGTTTTAACGCCAGCTTATTTTTCTATTTCATGGAATAGAAAAGTGGTTGGGAATAAATTTGAAACAGAAATAAGAAAAAAAAAAAAAAAAAGTAGTTTCTTGTTCCCAAGAACAATTTCTAGAAATAAGTTTTTTTTCTTTTCTATTTTTCTTTTGTTTCTAAGAACAAAAAAAGGAACAGAAATCTATTTGATAATGCTAACTTATTTTTCTAATCCTCGGAATAGAAAAGTGGTGGGGAATAGATTTAGAACAGAAACAATAAAAAAAAAAAAAAGTAGCTTCTTGTTCCCAGGAACAATTTCTAAAAATAAGTTTTTTTTATTTTCTTTTCTATTTTTCTTTTGTTCTTCTTCCTTGTTGTGGCCACCGTCGGCCATCTCTTGTTACTTGTGACCACCGTCGGCAGGCAACCGTCGGTGATTGTCGGTGACGGTTGCCGCCGCCCATAGCCCATCGGCCATCACCCACAACCCATTGGCCGACGACCGCCACTTGTCCGCCAGCAGCCTGCCATCGCCAATTGCCACATGACTACCACTTGCTGCCACACAACCATCAAACGTCTCTCGCCGACCGCTACCATAAGACCACTACCCACGGCTCACCAGCCACCGCCCCTTCCGTGGCCAGTGGGCTATGGGTGGCAATCTTGTGGCGGTAGTCAACGACAACGATTAGCTGTCATGCGGCGGTCGTGTGACGATCATGCGGCGATCGTGTGGTGGCGGTTGGCGGTCGGCAATCGGCAATGCATGAGTAAGAAGAAAAATCATATAAATACAAAAATTTATAAATTTTTACCAAACGCATTTCTATTCTTTTTCTATTTCAAATATAGAAATTTTATATAATTACCAAACGTCTTATTTTACTCAGAAATTGTTCCAGAGTAGAAATAAAAAAAAAAAAAAACTATTTTTGAAAGGAAATAGTTTCTGGAATAGAAACGTTGCCATGTGTACCCTAAATGATTCATTTTGCTCCATTTTTGGCATTAAGTGTACATTTCCAAACTTTTGGCACTTAAGTATCCCTCCGTACCAAGTTTTGGCACTCGGGGTGTACTTTTACCTAATTACATGTAGCCGAACTTTAATTCCTTACACTTGTGCCCTTTTTTCTGGGGATAATAGTATCAAAAAATTATCAAATTGCAAAAGTTGAAATTTTTTCTAACGTAAGTGGTCGACAAAGAGTTGAACATTGTTGGCCCAAACACAATATTCAAAAGTATGATGACATCCATGATGATGACCATTGTGGAAAGACTTTGCTGGAAAGACTTTGGTAGACAATCTTTTTTTAAATGCCAAATCCGATAATAATATCAGCCTCATTTCGACTTATATTTTGGCCCACATTTAGTGTCACCTCGTGGTTCATATCCAATGATACAAATGTGGGGGGACCTTCCTCAGCTTATTAGCTGCATCTTTATGTGTGCGGTACGACTTCTCTTTGCCATTTTGTGCCTCCCTTCGTTCGCATTTGTTGACGGAAGGACTCCCATTAACATGTTTTGGTAATCTGATGGCATTAAAAGTCAAGCTTTTAAGGGGTCCAATGTTATGTGACTGAGCACGTGCGTCGTCTCCTTTTCGACATACAAATGCTCCACATGACTTTGTCTTCGTACATGCATGAACACCGTGCATCTATCACTAGTCTTTTTCAGTCATTAAATTGTATAGATTTCATCGTTTCATATCTACATTGTCTTATCTAATTCGGCGGGCTAGTCAATGAGCTCAACCCTAGGATCCGTTTCTACTGAGGCGAAGACTTTAAGTCTTGCCTATCAAGTCCGCGAAGGGTCGGCGATCTGGGCAAGGGTCGCGGCCCTTGCCGCTGGTTGGCCAGTGGCCGGTGACCCTAGCCGACCCTCCCCACTCTGTCGCCGGCCCTTCTCGGCGGCGGCGGGGAGGCGGTGGCTGCAAGGGCTCGGCTCTCGGTCGCCTCCCTTGCCCCCTCCCCCTTTTTTTTTTTTTTTTTAATTTTAAGTTTTTTACTTTTAGAATATTTTAAATACATTTAGTTTTAAATTTAATTTAATTTAATTTATATTAATTATTTACCATATCGAAACAAAATGACATCGTTTTTGCTTTTCTCGCCACATCAACGTGTAAAATGATGTCGTTTTGCACTCACGTCGCTGGAAAATTGCTATGCTAGCAATTTGGCCGGATTTTGGCCGTTAAATGCCACGATGACTCATTTACCTAACTTAACTAATCGCTAGATTAGACGATCAAGGAGTTTGCAAATAGAAAGCTTCTGTCCTTCAACATGCTTTTAAGCGAAGGAAAAAAAAGATTCTAATTAGAAAATTTTCTAAAAGGGCGTCTTCCCCTCGTTGTCTAAACCAAACCACAAGTGTCGAATCTACTCTCTTGCCTACCTTGACTTTGGTGCTCACAGTAGAATGGCTTTTGAGAAGGAAAAAGAAAATGCAAATAAACAAGCTGTTTGAATATAAGGGGATAAAATTCGGGATAGAATGACTTTGGTGATGTTCTAAAAGGCTGCATTTGGCGTCGGGATAAAATTCGGGATAGGATATAATTTATCCTATCCTGCGTTTGGTGCTCACTCGGGATAGGATAAAGTCGGATATAAGGGGGATATAGACAGGATAAAATTATCCCACGGGGGGGTGGGATAAAGGTGGATAGGATTTCTAACGTCTATAATAGGAAAGTTATTTTTTTTGAATAAAAAATTTATTAAATTAACAAAATTGAAATTATATTTCAATATAAATAATATTTGAATTTTAATTTAAGAAAATAAAAATAAAAATTTATTTTTAATTAATCTTATTTTAATTCTATTTTATAATAAACATTCAATCTATAAATTAAATATTTATATTTATTATATATTTTAGGTATTTTTGTATTTTAAATATGTTAGTACGGTTTACTATTTGATAAATTTTTATTAAAGAATGATGAAAGGGAAAAAAGAAATAATAATGAAAATAATATAAAAAAAGAGGAAAAATATAATAAATAATAAATAATAAATAAATTAAGGAATACTGTTACGAGATATTTTCACCATCTTCATTTATGAACATTTATGTTCATTTATAATGGTATATCGTTTATATAAAAAAAAAAAATGTACATGATGTGAACATATCCGACTTTAATACTGTGATTCACCAAACATTGGATGGGACATAAAAAATCCTAGGATTTCATATCCTATCCTATTCAATCCTATCCCGATTAGAAATCCGGACGACCAAATGTAGCCTAAGTGTTTGTGGAGCCTTGAAGACGGAGACGGACTATCGGAGAATGCAAGAAGATGGCTCATCTGGGGCTTGGACAAACCAGGCAACTCAGTGGGCACTTATTAGCACCCTATTTTGATGTCTATTTTGTACATAAATTGTTAGAACTCTAAAGAGTTTTTGAAAGCCGCTGTTGAAAGCATAAGAAGCGGGGCATGACAACTCATAAAGAACAATTTAACCCTTGTTTGGTATTCGAGGCGTGACTGGGTTTTAGTGGAAAGAGAATGCTAGATTTATCAAAACTACTTTATGAAATTAATTTACTAAAGAATGTGTTGGAATGATTATAAGTGACCCTTAAAACAAGCGGGCCTCAAACAGCAAACAAACAGTGTGACGCATTATTGAGTAAGCTAACACACATGGTAACTTTATAAACAGAAACGATTGAAATTTTTATTTGGGGAGACAATTTGATATAATGGTATATGCATTTATTATACATATATATGTAATTTGGCTAGTTTTATAATAATTTACACATTTAAAACTATGAATCATGTTTTCAGCCCCAAGGGGTACTATACGCTAGAATTAGAGATTCGTTACTATTTACTTTCCTTACTTTTTAATTCAGATTTCTTTTATTATTTTTATTGTGCAATTCCTATAATCAAACGATTTGAAATCTTTCATGCTAAGTATTCTAGGATATCAAGAACTAATACGCTACGCTCATAGTTCACACATATATCTATTAAATTGCATCAATAATGACTTGTATTATTGACGTGGACGGAGATTAATCATCAAAGCCCCAAGCCTTAATAGGATGCAGCTCCTAATAAATTTCTAGATTGGTGAACTAGCATGAATTATTAGTAACATATTGAAGAGGGTGTAGCTGGTATACAAGGGGACCTAAATAAGGAATCTAATCATTTCAACACCCTTTAATCTATAGCCACATAAATCTTGTCGTTGTCCTGTATGTCAGAAAGCTTCTTTAAGAAGTTGACCTGAAATAGAAAAAAGCAAGAGCAGGTGTTAACAAAAGGTAAGAACATATTTTAGATCGAGATAACACATTGAAGAGGGTGTGGCTAGTGTCTCAGGGATCTAGTTAAGGAATCCAATCAATCTATTGCCTTTTATTTACAGTCACATTTTATAAATCCGGTCGTTAGCCAGCTCGTCAAAAAGCTGTTGACCTGGAAAAGATAAAGCAAGGTGGCTTTAAAATAATTGTCCTGACAAAGAATAAGATAAGAGCAAAGTGGTGAAGAAAGGGTAAAGCTGACACGTTTTGCGTGGAGAACAAACCCTATCACGTGTTTCCCCATCCGACATGGAGAAAAAGCAAGAGCACTTATTAAAAAGAAAGGTAAGCTAACGTGTTTTGCATGGAGATGACACATTGAAGATGGTGTAGCTAGTATGCAAGGGGACCTAATTAAGGAATCCAATCATTCCAATGCCTATTATCTAAAGCCACATAATTCTTGTCATCGTCCTATGTGTTGGAAATGTTCATCTTTAATCAAGTTGACCTGACAATGAAAAAGCAAGACCAATTTTTTTTTTTTTTTTTTTTTAAGTGAGCTAACCCAATTTACTCGGAGCACTAACGCTTTCTTATGTGCCTTAGTCCAACATTTCTAAATCTTACGCAGGAGTGGAACATAATTCAATGACATCAAGAGAAGCATGAGAGATGTGGAATGAAAGATGCAACTAAATTGTTAGAGTGGTGTTAGATAATGGCCAATGTCACCCTCTAGATAATGGCCACAACAGGGCGAAATAAGTTGTTATCCACATGCTCCGTTCAGGATGGTAATTATATTAACATAATCCATAAATTAGTGGCACATCTAGAATCATGTTATTTAAGCAGGCTTAATATTGGACTTTCATATGAATTTATTCTATAGGAAATACATGTTGCCGTTTAGGTTTGCTTGTGGTTGGACTAGCTACACTCTCTTCAATGTGGAATAATTCATGTATGCTCTTTTGCCA
The DNA here is from genome assembly GCA_014182585.1 of Eucalyptus coolabah. NCBI lineage: Eukaryota > Viridiplantae > Streptophyta > Magnoliopsida > Myrtales > Myrtaceae > Eucalyptus > Eucalyptus coolabah. The sequence goes on along the minus strand of CM024629.1, from coordinate 10,238,846 downwards.
TCTTAAAAGCATTCTAACATTGCATCTTGTTCAATTCTCTACGCTTGACCATCGATCCCCCCTCCCCGGCATAAAATTATTCCTCAGATGAGCTCAAGAGATCAAACGCATCAACACCATTGATTTTTCGATTGGTAAGGTCAAATTCTCGTTAAACGAAAAGTCCTAAGTATGTAGACCCATCAAAAGACACTGATATCCGTATTGAGTAATAAACCTACTAGGTGACATTAGCCCATCTGGCCAAGAGATTCCTTCATTCACTTTTAAAAGGGGATATACTCACTAGTTAGCCAATCTCATCATATCCATTAGTCACCTTGGATCAAGTACAAGATCTTTTTAGGGTGCATTGATTTCGTGTGATTGAATAGAATATTTCTTAAATAATAACATAAATTAATGAAAAACATTTTTATCATTAAAAGAAAATGTCTAAACATATATTATGGTTGATAATACAAAGGTGGTGCTATTTTTACACCGCTTTTAGCTAAAACACACCCTTTTTTTTTGTTAATTGACAAAATTAATTTAATTTCATAAACATGTATTGATACTTAACACATTTTTTAGGGAAACAAATAATCTATTAGTTGTTACTTTCTTATCTCAATTTCTATGGGATAGGTAGGGGGACGATTTGGAATGCAGTACAAAGGTTGGTTGACAGAGATGAGTATCGTGATGTAACCCTCAATCAGAATGACTGTGGTGGGCAACGGGGGTGAGGTCGTCTTGGTGAAATGACGGTTGGTGGAATCACAAAGGTGGGAGATGGAGTGGTTATGGCAACGCCGACGAGCAGTGGGATCGTAATTATGAGGATCATCATTACGATTTTGACAAAGTTAAAGGAATAATGGTGGTGATGACCGTGGCCGTCAAAGACAGGAGGAGTTCAATTTGAAAAGGTAAATTCCAACCTTCTATGGAAGTCTAAATATTGTTGACTTCATGGATTAGTTCACTGAAGTGATTTGATTTTTCTCCGTGTGTCGGTTCCTAGACCCGTGACCCTCGGTTCCAAAAATTGGAACCGAACTGATTAGGTTCCAGGCCGGTTCGTGGGCGCCCTGGAAACCAACTTATTCCTATGCTATGGGTAAAAATCCAATTTTTTAATAATAAAATATAAAAATTTCCACCATTTCATTATATAAGCATCCTTGGTTTTATGGCTCTTTAATCGAATTGAAAACCAAGTTTCAAATCTCAATGCCTGCAAAACTATTTTTCCCCAGAAGAACCTTCAAAACAAATTAAAAACCGGTTCCTGGAACGGACAGTTCTGGCCTTAGTATGGAAATTGAATCTATTAGAGATATATTAAGAAAATTCTATATATTTCTCTCGATTGATCATGATTAATTATAATTGATATTTAGATAGTCATTTTAAAAGCCTATAAATATTAAATAGGCTTTTGAGAACCTATAATGGACGCAAATAAACAAAGGGTACAAGTTTGTGGTATGGATGCAAAAGTGGAAAGGTAATGGAAGAAGAAATCTATAGTGGTCATGTCAATGAGGTACCAACTACTGGCTCGAATCATAGTTTGCCAAATAAATGACATTAGCAGGACCCAAAAATGATTGTCATGTTGTATGGCTTTGTTTGATCTTGATTAGGACGTAAGTGCAAGAGACAAATTCTCATATAAGTTGATTTGATTTATTGTGAGTTGAATGAAAATGGATAATAATCATTGTCTATCCCACTAATTCATTTGGTTCCTACACCCAATAACTATAATGTTTCCTCCTTAATAATTGATCTTGGATGCCATGTCGTATGTTTATATTTCCTTTTCAATAATTGATGCTTCAAGTGGCCCCAAAAGATATCCACAGATTGATAAAATAGCAGCAACCAAATCAGTAGCATGCCCTTGAATACACTGAATCATAAAATATACATCTCTCGCTATTTTGAAATAAGCAATTAGTTACTTACTAACAATGGTCCCACCAATGTCAATTGTGTGAAATGTGGGATTTGTAAAAAATGGATTCAACACCATGGGTACTTAATGATTATCCTTTGGTTGATTGCTAAATCACATGCACGCTCACATCTTGCATGAGATTAAGTCATGTGGGACGCTCATGTGCCAGCTCTACTTGGTAAGCTGTCTTTGATTATCACTTTAACAAATTTATAATTTATCCTTGCAAATCTCTAATTCTGCATCCCTAATTCTATGCATTTTTTATAGTAACCTCTAATACGTGTGCAAGAAATAATATAATAATTTATATTTTGGTACTAAATCTGTAATAGATATACCCGAAATAATAGAATAATGCATATTTTGGCTAAATGTTTGAGAATATATTTTGTGTATATAGAGACTCCATTTTGAAATGCCTATACATTTTATGTGTAAAAACAATTGTTACAATGATGTTTTGAAGAGTTTAACAAAGTAGGGATACTTTATCTCATATTTGACCCATATTTGATAAATTATATCAAAAGATCTGATGTTGGATTCATATTGACAAGCAAATTCTACTAAAGTCGTACTTGGCAAAACATAGTATCGACAAATCTTCGATGTACAAAAATAGTAAAACTATGCATGCTTTGGTAATAAATAGACTCTATTTTAAAATACACTCATATAATTAAATTAATTATCAAAGAACTTTGGTAGATATAATCCCTCCTATTTCATAATTGAAATGACAAAAATCCAATACCAGGTACAACTATAATTACTCTATCATTCATAAGAATAGAGTCCTATATCTACATTAATTCCTATCACTAGTGTTATTTATATATTAAATTTCTACAATTCTCTTATAAATCTCAAGAGAGCCTACAAAGAAAGGTTAAATGTTCAAAAATTTCCAGTGCATGGGTGTGCACATATTGGTAATAGACGTTAAAAGTAATTGCTAATTACACATAGTATATATTTTCAAATATTTGAGTTGATGGAACAAACTCTTCCATCTAAGATACAAAAAGAACATTGAAGAAGAAAATTAAATGTTCAAAATTCTGTATTCCATGATGGAATTTACATTCAATGATTGTGCGTATTTTTGTAATAAATATTCAAAATAATTGTTAAACTTGTCTATATACATTTTGAATTTTAATGGAGGAGCACTCACAATGGATGTAGACAAGCAGGGGGTACAAGTTTTGTGGTGTGGATGTAAACGTGGAAAGGTAATGGAAGAAGCAATCTACGATGGCCACGCCAACAAGGTAGAAATTACTAACTCAGATCAAATTTTACTCTCATGATCTTGTCACATTAGCATACCATCAATGATCCTAGAAAGAACAAAGTGGTTCTAGATTTTATTTTATTTTTTTGGTGAAATGAATGATCTTAAGGGGACCCAAAGTGATCTTCATGCTGTAACATTGTCCTTCCCACTTACTTTTTGGGGTCCAACATGAAACATATATCTTTCAACTAAAATCACATGTACATGTTTCCTCTTTAATCAGTCATCTCAGATGTCATATCACAAGTTCATGTTTCCTCTTCAATTATTGATCCTCGATAGCAAAATGTCATTTTTGTCCTCCCTCAAATTTTTTAACATTATCAAGAAGGGTATCAAAAATTTTATTCGATTTGAAATTGTATTTGGTCAAGTGTTGAAAAGGCCAAAAATCAATAAATAAGCAGCTCCAAAAAGTATTAATAGATGGATAAAATTATTTGTCATTCAAGATGAATGATTAAAGAGGAAACATGAACATTGATCATAACTATCGAAAGATATATGTTTCATGTTACAAAAATAATTGAGATTCATACAACTCATAATGAATTGAATTTTCATATACAAGAGTTTGTCCCCATTTCTCATGTCCTAATAAGAAAAATGCCATACAACTTGAAAATTAATTTGGGTCCCGTAAAAGTTGTTCATTAAAAAAAAAATTCAGAACTACTTTGTTCTTTCTAGGATCATTGATGGTATGCCAATGTTGACGTAGGCTAACAATATCACCCGAAGGGGATGAATAGGTGATTTCAATAAATCCTAACAAATTATTGAGGAAATTAAGTGTTGAAATGAATATGATCAAGAGTAGATAAAATAGAATACGAATATTATCATATTCTGGTAAAATTTGAGTTATTGAGTGTAGCTTTACTATCAATGAATAAATGAATTTTAGCAAAGAGATAGAAAACTTTGTACAAAAAGCTTTTATGGTGGCTCAGCTTATTTACTTCCATTCTCCCACACAGACAGTCTACTAACTGAATTTCACTAATCAATCAGAAGTTACAATAGCAAGTGCTACTTGAACTCAAGCACTTATCGTCAAAGAAAGTGTTGTTTATTCTCAAGCTGATAGGACTTAATAATCTCCCACCTAACACATACTATCACTCTACTAATACTTATCAAAAGATTACAATTGAATGCTCACGAAAGACAAAATGAGAATATATGAAGCTCTCTTTGACTTTAAAATTTTGTCTCTTAATCTCTCTCCGATGTTCGGTCTTCTTTTATGCTTCTTAGCATCCACAACTTCCCGTTTGGACAATCTTGAAGAGGATCAGTCTTCAAGCTTGCCATTGGACAATTATTGAGACTATTAGGGTAGCTGTTGAGGTTGAATAGTCAAAGATTTTGTCAATTTGGATGCCCATTTATATATATCACATATAAAAATTAATATATATATATATATATATATATATATATGTGTGTGTGTGTGTGTGTGGAGTATTTCAACTAATGAAAGAACCTTGTTTTCAGGATGATGATCAATCAATCAAGATATCTTGGGTGATTGAAAATATCACTGATAATCTTTAAGATTGAAAGTCATTCAATATCTTCTAAAGTTGGAATTCATGCCAGATCACAAGTTGTAAAGTCATGCAATAAAATATCTCAAAATGATATTGTTGAAGTTTGTAGCAAGAGTTTCGCCATAGGTAGAATAGGTACTCTCCTTGTCACGCCCCGATCCTCGGGCACGCACACATCCTTTTACTTGGTTGATTTTATAATGCGATATCACAAGACTATTTATCGCCCATTTCATTTTTAATAGCACATATGGAAGCAGTTATAAATCCCTAGACAATAAAACAATGGAATAGAAAAGCAAGACCATATTTTTCATATTGAAACTCATAACCAAACTTTTATACATAACACAATCCAGAGTACTTCACAACTATTCACAACTTTTAAGCCTCACTCTCTCTACACATAGACAAGGTTCACAAAAAGAGGATAGGCTCTCAATCCTCGTCTAGGTTGTACTCAGGATCATCCTCTGGGTCCTCCTCCGACTCTTCGCCAAGTTCTTCTCGGATTCCTCCTCTTTAGGATCCTCCACCTCAAGGCCTAAAATGGTTATACAATAACCATTGAGACTATGTCTCAGCAAGTTCTACCCCACTAAGACTCGATTAGGAAACTAATACACCACATGGTTGCCTAAACACCGCACGAGTCAGAAGACGTACCTTGGCATCAGTCCCAACCTGCAATTCAAGGTTATATATAGATGCTTCCTAAATTGCATCAAACAATCAATCAATTCACAACAAACAGATCAAATCATTGATCAATCGACCTAGTCGTTTACATGTCAGTCAGACCATTTCCAGGTCATTTCACTCATCAATATATAACCTCCAATTGTATACTCAGTCACAAAGCTACAATAATGCTCTCGGCGTTGTTTTCGCCAAAGTGATCTTCATAATGGACGGCACTCGTGCGTTCTTTAAGTTGCCATTTTCACTAATGATTTCCTTATCACCGAACCACGTATGTTCATGATAATGCATGTAGTAGACAGCACTCGTGCGTTCTTTAAGGCGCCGTTTTCACCATTTATTTCCTTATCACATAATCACATATGTTTATACTAATGCATGTAATAGACAACACTCGTGGGTTCTTTAAGGCGTTGTTTTCACCAGTGATTTCCTTATCACCGAACTACGTATGTCTCTACCTCGTACCGATCGGTCTCAGCCAAAAGTATTCCTAGTTCAATCTCACGATTCTCTCCACTTTACAACTCATCAAGGCCTTATTAATGCTAAATAACCATACTCGACCATCTACCAATCAATCATTCAATTCTACTCAATTTCAATCAATTTAAGAATAATTTCTCAAATATCACAATTAATTCAATTCCACACAACGTAGAGCTCAAATAAATGAATAGATTATACCACAACAATCAGCACGAAATTTCAGTCGTCAAATGAACCGCTTAATTTGCGAAAAATAAATAATTAAATAATTAATTTTGAAAATTAATAAATAAATACTGAAAATCCAATTTAGGCTCGTAATGCCTAATTGAAGCTCGATAAGGGTCGGGAAGAATCCCAAGATGCATTCAAAAAAATACTATAGACTATTCTCGAGCTAATTACACTAACCACCTAACTAATATGCAATGCACTTAACTAATAATCACTAATTCATGCTAATCTAACCATCTAATCCTACTTAATTATCAATAATCAACACTTAAGCATAATTAGTCTACTAAGCAAGGATTAGTGAGGTTACTCACCGGAATTACGCACAAGTCGGATGAAACCGACTGGGACGACATGAGGGTCATTTCTTCCCAAAGCGGGCCTCGGGTTCGGGGCCCGAAACACACAAAAAAGGGGCCTAGAAGCCACTGCAATACCCACACTGAAACCTTCTGTTCTTGGCTGGAAAACTGAAGAAAACCACTCGGTTTAGGCTAGACTTGCACGGGAATGAAGAAATAAACAAAATTGGACCTTGACGGGACTTTACCGGCAAAGAAACACCCAAAACCAGCCCTTGTGGAGCTTCTACAAACCAGAAACAGTGGCTGGACAGCATCTTAGCAAGAGAGGGAGAGACGGCCAAGGGGAACGGTGGTGCACGGTGAGGCGGGTGCGCGCGCACGTGAGACGGTCCCGGCTCCGCTGTGACGGCGAGGCTACTTCCGGCGATCTTCTTGGTATGTTGGTCTCACACAGCAAATAGAGAGAGAGGAGGATGGTTCTTGGACAGCAACAAAGAGGAAATGAGGGGGAAAGAGAGAGATGAAGAGATAAGAGGGAAGGTGGGCCATTTGGCCTCAAATTTCCACAACTTGTTCATCAAGTTTCAACCTCAACCAAGTATCCTTCCTTGGCTCTCATTTGGCCACACCAACACTCCACATAACCTTCCCAATGGTCCAAAATTGGCTAGGGTGTGGGGGATTACGAATTTTGAAGAATAAAGCTTCAATTGGCAATAATTCCTTCTTGATTCTCTTTCAATTGGCTCTCATAAAATTAATTGATGTCTCATTTATCAAATTGATAATTTTCCTCATCCAAGAATCCCTCATGCTTCTCAATTTTATAACCAAAATAAATCCCCGGCTTCAATTGCACAAAAACGGCCCGGCAACGACTTTTTCCCAAAAAGTGTCGTTCTCAGAAAAATCTCCTGAGACTGAGTCGTGGGTCCTAGAATTTATTGTGACATGTCAAAATCTTCAATTTCTAAAATCGTTCTTGAATTAGCAGTTAATTTCCATTTGGCGCATTTTTAGCATAACTTAGACTACTAGGTAGTTTTCATAAATTTTTAAGGGCAAATGACCTGTGGTTGATTTTCTTCGAGCTACAATGAACCCACTCGACTCAATGGCGACTCTCGATTGTTGTGAAACTCTCGAGGATTCAATTACGGACACAGGGTATCAAAATGACAATAAAATCAAATTAGTGTCGGTCGACGAGAATTTTCCAATTTAGTGGAGTCACCCACGTTCAGCCACACATCTCAGTCGAACCGACCTATCTCGATCTCAATTAAATTTTTAACTATGCCGTAATGACTTCTAAAGATAAGCACGGTCAAGAAGCCAATTCCGATCAAATTCTCAAGTCTACTTTGCCTTAAAATTCCTTAATAATTTCCCCGATAGTCTAGTTATCTCAAGAATAATTAGTTCGAGAATAACCCTATAGGCGCGTCAATGAAATGCCCGATTTATTTAGTAGAAGACAGGGTTGAAAAATATGGATGTCACACTCCTAATATTCAGCCATGTTAGTATTCGATGATATTCAAAGCTTTGCTAATATTTAAATGTAAATTCTGCTAAAATTCTGCTTAAATCTTGATATTCATCCAGTAGCTATGTTAATATTCATGCAGTTGCATTACTAATTCATACAATTCATTATTTCTCGCTTCTTGAATATGATCAATCATTCTTGCCAAGATATTTAAGAACAATAATGATGTGGATACTATAGACCTAAAACCTTCATACTTTCAAGTCAATATGAATTTTCCATTTTTATAGACTTGTTCATGTAAATCTTTTAGTCATCAAGAATCCTTTCAGTGTGAATATTACTTGAAACGTAAGCACTCCTTGCATTTATCAATATTGATATAAACACTAAATAATTTTGTCAATTTCAAAATATATTAAGAAGTTCTCTCGACAAATGTGACAAGATCATGAGAGCAAAATCGGATTAGAGTTAGTAATTTCTACCTTATTGATGCGACCACTGTAGATTTTTTTTTTTTTTTGGACAGAAAGAGATGCTATTAAGAGGAAACGATTATACAACCCGCTGCTAGAGCGTCCGAAAGTAGAAGATCTAATAGGGGGCGGAGAGACGGCCCAATTAGGAAAAAGAAACCCTTTTGCTTGTTCTATCATCATCCCACTTTCACATCCACACAATAAACCGGTACCCTCTGCTTGTCTACATCCACCGTTGGTACTCTTCTATTGAAATTCAAAATGTCTGTATATGTGTGTGTATATAGGTTTGGCAAGTATTTTAAATATTTAGTTCCAAAATATGCACAATCATCTAATACAAATTCCATCATGGATATGGAACTTTGAACATTTAATTTTTCTTCTTGAATTTTCTTTTTGTATCTTAGACAGAAGATTTGTTCCATCAACTCAAATATTTGAAAATAGATACTATGTGTAATTAAGCAATTACTTTAAACATCTATTATTGACATATGCAAAACCATGGACTAGAAAATTTCAAATATTTAATCTTTCTTTATAGGCTCTCTTGAGATTTATGAGAGAATTGAAAAAATGAATATATCAATAACACCGGTGATAGGAATTAATGTAGATATAGCACTTTATTCTTATGAATTATAGACTAATTAGAACTATACCTAGTATCAGAGTTTTGTCACATGAATTATGAAGTAGGAGGGGTTATATCTACCAAAGATCTTTGATAATTCATTTAATTATATGTGTATATTTTAATATAGAGTCTATTTATACATAAACATTTATTACCAAAATAAGTTGTGTACGGCGCTCACTTTGGTGCCAAAAGTTTCCGCCATATCACTTAAGTGCCAAATTGAAGAAAAAACGATCACTTTGGTGCCACCGGCGAGAAATCCCGGCCAAAATGATTACGTGGCATTTTTATTTTTAAAAAAAAAGTTGCTCGGCTTTTAAACGACGTCGTTTTCCATCCTCTTCAAGAAACGACGTCGTTTTACTCTTATACGTGGACACCCTCACAAAAATGACGTCGTTTAGCTTGTACATGGGTTGAAATTAGGGTTAGGGTTTCTTCCTCGCCGCTCGGCCACCATTGTTCACCGCCAATGCTCGGCCACCGTCGCTCGGCCACCATTGTAGATGCTCGACTAGGTGAGCGAGGAGGGAACGAGATCGTTGCTCAAACAAAAAGTGGCAGAAAGAATAGGAGGCGAGGAGGAGGAGGAGGAGGAAGAAGAGGGGTTGAAGGAGCCACAACCGGTGCGCCGCCGCCGCCGCCGCTAGTGCCGTTGTTGGTGCTGCTACTGGTGCGCTGATGGTGTTGCTGCTGGTGCTGTTCGCTACTGGTGTCGCTCTTCAAGGAAGAAGACAGCGTGCCTTCTCTCTCTCTCTCTCTTTCAATTTGGGGATTTAGGGTTTCGATTTGGGGGAAAGAAGCCAAACAACGTCGTTTTTGTGGTTTAGATGCTAATTGTGCTCTTTGGCAAGCCACGTCGACCTAAAAAATTAATAAAAAAATGCCACGTCAGATTTCCAGCGGTTTGGATCGGCATTGGCATCAAAGTGAGCGTTTTCAAATTTTTTGGCACTTAAGTGATCCGACGGAAACTTTTGGCACCAAAGTGAGCGTCATACACAATTTATGGCACAATTAGTGTACTTATCCCAAAGATTTATTGATCCTTACTTGTCAAATATGAGCCATGAGATCTTTTGATATTATTTGTCAAATATAAGTCGAATATGAGATAAAGTATTCTTACATCATTAAACTCTTTTAGAACATCATCATAACAATCATTTTTACAATAAAATATATAGTCATTTCAAAATAGAGTCTATATCTACATAAAAATTATTCTTAAACATTTATCAAAAATATGCATTATTCTATTATTTCTTGTATATCTATTAGAGATTTATTAATATACACAATAATATTATTTCTTGTACACTTATAAGTGGTAACTATCAAAACAAGAATAGAGTTAGAGATGCAAAATCAGATATTTGCAAGGATGGATTAGAAATTTGTTAAAGTGATAATCAAAAGCAACTTACCAAGTAAAACTGGCATGTGAGTACCTTACATGACTTTATCTCACGCAAGCTTTATATATGCACATGCACATGCGATTCAATGATCCAATAGAGGATAAAAATTAAATATACATGTTGTTGAATCCTTTTCTTTTACGCATCCCACACTTAACACAACCGATATCAATGAAATCATTTTCAGTAATTGCTCATTTCAATAGCAAGAGACAATACATTTTATTATTGGGCGTATTCAAAGGTATGTTAATGATTTCGTTACTGTTAATTTTATCCATCTACTGATATATTTTGGGGCCACTTAAAGGATCAATGATTGAAGAGGAAACAAGAACGTATGACTTGACATCCAATATCAATTATTAAAGAGGAAACAAGAACCTCTATGATTACAACTATCGAACCTTGATTGAGATTCATTTTCATTCAACTCACAATGAATCTTATCTACATATAAAAGAATTCGACTTTTGTCCCATATCCTAATAAAAAAATTTTAAAAAAATTATACGACATGAAAATCAATTTAGGTCCTGTCAATGTCATTTATTTCACAAAAACATTTGGAACCACTTTGTTTTTGCTAGGACCATGACGATGTGCCAATGGGACAAGATCATAAGAGCAAAACTTGATTCGATAGATAATTTCTGCCTTGTTGACATAGCCATTGTGGATTTCTTTTTCCATTACCTTTCCACGTTTGCATTCACACCACAAACTGGCATCTTCTACTTGTCTACATGTATTTTTGGTGCTTCTTTGCTGGAATTCATAATATATAAAATATATGTATAAAAAATATATTTTAATTTAATACCTTTTTAAAGTGGAATTATGATTAACTTCTTTTCACATGATTAAGACGCATGTTCATTCTGGTCAATCATGCCTAAAAAATAACATTAAGATTCATGAAATATCTTAACTGAAATTAATATTTATTATTTTTTCCTCTTGTTTGATCCAAGGACATGACATGACAATCTATCGACAATGCCGACAAAATGCTGGATATGGATGGCCACCTCATATGTTTGACATCACCTAGCAGCGTATCACAAAGGACGTACATTATTCGACTACACTACTGGCCATCATGTACTTCCGGCACCCTATGATGATGAGAAGGACTTAATTCACTAAAAATCTCCAACTTTAGATCCAATTCTAATTTTGGCCAAAAAAATTTTTGTTTAAAAATAGGCTTATGGTTTTGTGACCCTTTATATAACTAATTCCACCCCCATTTTTCACTAAATTTGCAAATTTGTCCTCAATCATTCAATGGCAATATAAATGGTAGCCCTGAAGTAATTTACTTTCCTTTTTATTCTTTTTCTATTTTTATTTAGAATCTAGCTGTCATAATTAAACATTTCACATATTTCTTTTTGTTTAATGTGGCTATCTCTTACATATAAAAGTCATTATGCTTTCTTTTCATTTGTAGATTTTACTTCCGTAAAATAAGTTTCATCTAAAATGAAAATATTCCAAGAAATCTATTCTTTTTTAGTTTGTCAAGCAAATTTATGGGTAATTCTCAAGTAGAATCTGGAGATTAACATAGACAATTTTGTAAAGCAATCTTATCTTGATAAACTTTTACTTTTGTTATGCAAATCACCATTAAACCCTTTATTAGCTTGATATATATATATATATATATATATATATATATATATATTTTGAAAACACCTCATGGATGATATTACTTTTTGTCAACCCAAAATGATAAGATTTCACTGGCATTTAAAAAAAATTCTTATTTTAGGAATGTTGTGATTTGATTATATTTCATCTTTTCAAGTTTCACATTCGAGAATATAACAATGATTTTATTTTAGAAATTCTTTATAGATTTTTTTTTCAATTGATCATCCTATTATATGTATATGTGTATAAGAGATAGCCGACAAGGAAAAGTTTGATGGTGATACAAACAATGAAAGTCAAAATTTATAAAAAAAAAAAAAGTAATTGCATTAAAATGTGTCTATGCAAAAATTTATCTATCTACTTGTCAATTAATCCAAAAATTTGTTAGACAACTTTGAAAAGAATTAGGTTTTTGAAAATTCCTCTTTTCAACAAAACTAATTTCTACATAAATAAAATTTTACAATAATTTTTTTTGTCGATTCTACTCTATTCCTACTCTAACTCTCACTCTCAGACTTTTGAGTCACCTCCTTGCAGCGCGTGGGAGTTAAAACCCACTTTTGAAATTAAATCGTTCACACCCTAACTCCCCTAATAAGGTGGGGATTCGAACCCCCCACTCCCCCTTCCAAGTTGGAAGGGTGGCCATTGGGGCAAACCCGAGTTGTTAAATTTTACAATAAATTGAAAACATAGTATCTTTAATACATATGGGATACCCACAAGCAAAAAACAAAACATATGAAATCTTAATAATGGCAACTAGGTCCTACATAAAAATAGGGAAACTAAAAAAAAAAAAATGAATGAAAGTAGATAAGTTCGGGCCACCATTTGAAATTGCAATTGAATGGTTGATGGCAATGTCTTCTACCTTTTTTTTCATTTTTTTTTTTTTGGGTGAAAATAGGGTGGATTTAGCCATGTAAGGGATGGAAATAGTGCTACCCAAAAAAAAAAAAAAAAAAAAAAAAACCAACTTTCACTATAACTCCATATATGCCCATGTGTCCAAAAATCATCACTAGTTTCTTCAAAATTATTAACATCATAGCCAATTAAAAGTTCATTATAAGAACTTGTGTTTTCATCAGCACTCTCATCTTTATATAGAATAATAGCAGCCTATCAATGATTATAATTTGAAGAAAATAATTGGCAATTTTTGGACGCGGGGCAAATTATGACGAATGAAAAGTTGATGATCTTTTTCAAACAAAAAAAATGTTCAAAATGGGAATGTGATTGAATCTTAAATGGGGATTGTTAGGGAATGAGCCTAGTGTGTAACCCCAATCCAAAGAATATGCAGCTGGCCATCGATTCCCCGTTGTTCAAGAGGGCCCACTCCTTATCCTCACCGTCCATTATTTGGTTCCCCATCTTGCCTTTAATTATGTGGCTTTGTTTGTTTAATAAAAAGCCCGTGCCTTTCCAAAACACTTCCTGTGACAATTTTCACTCATACCGTTCGGGACCAAAATAATTTCTCCACATGGACCATTAGCCTTTCCTAATGTAGGTCATGCAAAATTATGGTGCAATAGAGGTGACAGATAAACATAAGTAAAACTCACACGTATATAGGTCATATTCCCGCAAGGCAAAAATTCAGAAAAAAATCACTCATAATTCTGTGATTAATTCAAAGATTTGCTGACTTCCATTAAGATGAAAGCACATGTTTATATCTGTAACTACTAGATATACATTGCCTTCCAATATCCAATAAAGTCAAATAAGATTCTACTACAGAAATATCTAAAACTAAAATCCTATATTCGCAATATAATGAAAAAATCAATCATTTGGCTAATGAATCAGCTACAAATCTGGACGTTATCTTAATCGACTTCCATGTCTTACACCATAGGTTGGAAATAACTCGACCTGAAGTGTTGGATTATGCAATTAAACAAACATCTTTCGCACCAGAGAACTAATCCAATATATGTTCAAAGAGAAATAGTTGCATTAGGAATGTAGAAATTGAATTCTAAAGCAGCTTTGTTGATCTTCCACTGTTGTTTTGTAATGTTGTTATGATTGTTTTCCTTGTTCAGATCAGCCTTAGATTCATCTTTTGTCATAGTGTGATCGTTTCTCTTGTTGATATATTTGAACAAGTACTTTATTGATATTGATCGATTGCATGATTTCCCATTGTAAAGATCTGCCCGCATTTTCTTCTATTTTTGACTAATCCCCCAGAGTTGGTTTTGGCTAATCCCCGTTGATTGCCTTTTCGGTTGGTTTATTTGGCAGGGTACGAATGCAACAGTTGTTAAAAGACCTATACCTGAGATGGTAGGACGATGGTTAAGGAAAGCTAGAAGGGATTTCTTGATGAACAAGAAGGTGGAGCATTAGTCTACATCAAATGATAGTGTAAATAAGGGATGGTGGTTTAACCCTGAGCCTGGCCTAGTGGAGATCTACTGTTGTGGCTTTTCTGTAGAAGAATCAAGGCAGCGAGCGGTTGGGGTGGTTGCTCGTTATGGTTATGGGGATTGGGTTGGTACAGGAGGATCTTGAGTTCATGCTAATTCTGTCGAGGAGACTGGAGGTGCTACTGTCTGCCATAGCATTTCAATTGGCAAAGTAGAAGCAATGGACGAGTTTGCAAAGAGGCGGATGCTACCATTGTTCGTAGAGATATTCAAAGCGATGCTAAGGATACTAACTGGAGACAGAGGACTGCTAGATGGCATTTCGAGTGCGAAGGAACAACTTGTTAATTTAACTTTTCATCTTATTGGTCGTGAATCAAATGCAAGTGCCTACTGGGTTGCTTTGCAGTCTAGGAAGAAGATGTGCTAGTTTTAGTAGGATAATCTCTTTGTGATATGCTTGTTTCAAATGTGGGAGAGAAACCTCCTCGAGCTTCCAAAGACTTCCTTTCATACTAAACGACGGTGAAGTGTTGTTGGCATTAAAAAAAAAAAAAAAAAAAACTCAAGGCGTTTAGATAAAGTGGAAAAGAGAATGAATAGCCAATTCCTGCCATGTGGATAAATTACATGTTCCCAAAAAAAAAAAAAAATTATCTGCAAAAATTGTACGCGATTGTGAAGCCCACATTGCCACTTGCAATTAGGAAAGCAAAACTGATCACGTGACCCAGTCCATTAGCACTCTGTGGCACAATATTTGACCCTTTGCGGAATGAAATCTGAAAAATAATTCTAATCAAAGTGATCCAGAAATCAGAATATAAACAAAAGGTGTCTCTAGCAATTTTAGAATGAAATCCTTCCACAAAATCGATCAACCAACATATCGGGAAAAAAACGGAAAAGTCAACCTCCATGTAGTCCCTCCACCGCCTTGAAATGAGAGAGTATCGTCTTGATTTACAGTATTGAAGATGACGGACATGAGTCGCAAGAATAGCAATGTCTTTGATGATTGCGACTCGTGCAAAGCACGTTACCGGATCGACGCTGCTCATAACAGTTGGATGGAAACGGACTAGAACAAGCATAGTTCACACATTCTTATAAAACACAAGCAAACATTCACTCTGACTAGCCATGCCTAGGTAACACGACAGCTGTAACCATTATGGTGACCAGGAGTTCAGTAGATGCAACGATCTACCTCGGAATATACTGCCCACTATCAACTCCTGTGGGATGGAATCATGGGCATCCTGTTCTTCGTCACATATGGAAATTGACTGAAATCTGGGGCAATACTTGACCTACCAGTGGACGATATCAATGAGGGATAGCCAACTAAGAGCTCGGAAGAGTAGAGAATCTATGTGATGTCATCTTCTTACCTATTCATACATGTGTTGTGCACATCCTTCAGAGGAGCATGGAGACCACTGTCACGAGAACCGGAACTGGTGAATCTAAATGATGATATTACCGAACGATACTTTCTAATGATTTTTCTGTTATGTGTGGCCCAAATGAGAGATGTTGGCTCCAAATTTTTCTTCAGAACCAATGAATGACTTGTCTAATCCAGGGGCACAATTACCTGAAGCCAAGAGACGTTTCAAATTTCCAACATCATCCTGAGAGAACTCATAAAATATGTAGTCTCCGAAATGCCAAAGAGGCCACCACAGAACCCAAAAGAAAGGTGGACTACCAAATAATGGTAAGCCTTTAAGATAACCTCTGATGAAGAGCCTTCACTTTCAAAAAACTACATGCAGGTGAGTCAATGAATTTAGAATTCAATTTATCAAAGTATGAGCCTAAGAATTGGCTGTAACCCACTGCTAAAGCAGAAGGCCTTTTGCAACGCTAAAATGCATTGAAACATGTAGAGTTAATATTATGGTTACTTTTGATAAGCGGCATAACACTAGATTTCGCAAGCTTCTTAGTGATGTCGACTTTGTTTCATGTTGTTTAGCCGAGGACATGTTTGGTGTTAACTCATGTACACTCCAATACCAAATGATGCAAAAGATTTCCTGTTCGAAAAAGTCAGATTATGCGCTCAACATGGAAAGCATGCTCAGGCTTGAATGTTGCAAACCAATTAGAAGATCAGCCTAGTCCTACAACGAAAATGCAGTTTGGCTTAGTCATGTTAATGCATTCATCCTCATCAATTAGCTAATAAATGGCTTTCCCAAGTTCATCCTTTATTCTGTAAAGGCAGTATCTTGTACAATATCTCCCAACATCAATCTAGATTAATGCCAAACATGAAAGTATGTCAAGATTAAGAACCAAGAAAATTGCTAAAACAAGTTCTCATGTTAACAACGCGGTTTCAGTTGACAACATACCATCATCGACAAGAGAATCATCCACATGCATTCGCTTTTGTTTTGAGCCCTCCTGAGGCAAAGAAAACATAGGGCACAAGAGTTAAGAAAGCTATCTTGTTGCATTGCTAGAAGTTTTGTACAGAGTTGTACCTACTCTTTCCACTGTGCCATCAAGGGAGGTCTTCCTCTTAATGATTCTTCCTTTCAAGAAGTCAGTCTCACCTAGACTGATGGGATGATTAGTTTCAACCAAGATGTTTTCCTTCTCATCATCTTTATCAGTATATTTTGCAGACTGATGCTTGAAATAGAAGCTACTTATAATGTAGCATCCTAAAATTTCATAGCAATCTCTAGATGCATTACGACCCATGAATAGGTGATGAAAGTGCCATCGGACTATATTATAATCATTAGACCAATGGATTACAATTAATCAGGGCCAAGCATTTAATGGACAATTGTTTTGTTGGAAATGTATCCTATGTCCATGTATGATCCAGGTTGTACTAAAAGATAAATTGATAAGGAATTTTCTATTCTTGGCCGTGTATTCTATAAGTCGAATTACCATCGATTAATGTTCCAGAATTTTATGGCCATGTGAATATTTGTAATTAAGTAATTATTAGTGGGGATTAAGGTGGAAAAATAAGAGCAAATGTGGGCTGGATATTTAAGGCCTAAAACAGCCCAAAGCAGCCCACAAATCCCCCCACCGTTCGGCCGATCAAGACCCGGCCCAAGAAGCACATAAGGCTGTCAACCAAAGGAGGGAGAGGAACCAGATGGAGTAGCCCCATGCCACGTACCCATTTGTCCTCTTGATGAAGCCACATGTCTTTCCCTTGAAGCCAAGTGTCCATTCCCATGCAAAACCTCATGATTACTAGCTAATCATGAGAGTGAAAGAAAGAAAAAGAGAGAGAGAGAGGGGCGGAATGGACGAGGGAACCGCCGAGAGAAAGAGAGAGTGCAACCGAGCGGGCGAGCGAGCGAGAGAGAGAGGAGGAGAGTTCGAGCGGGAGAGAGGGCGCGCGAGTGTGGGTCATGAAGGGGGAAGAGGAGGACCGTCTTCCGCCGAGTCCGAGCTGCCACCATTGACGCCACCTAGCTCCGCCGTCGGTTGAACCATGCCCAGAGTCCCCAAATCGCCGTTTGCTTGCTGTGTTTGCGTGAACGTAAGGCAAGTGAGAGTCCATTGATCTACACTTTGCTTGCTGTGGTTATGTGTCAAGTGTAATAGATTTTGGAGATGCTTGAGTTGTGATGCTGGATGTTGGAAATTCGAAGGTATAGGAGTAGTTCTTCAAGCTAGTGAGCTGTTTCATGGAAAAACGGCTTGACCTTTGGCGACTCCGTAAAATTTTCTGTAATTATCTAGCTGACATTTGATTTCATGTCCTTGATGAAAGTTGTAGATGACATCTTGAGGAGTAACATACCAACATTTGAGAAGAAACGGACAAGTATTGGTCAGTGAAACGATTTTCTCTGAAACTGTTAAATCTGGAAATCGTTAGCAAGAGTTAGGGAGAGTGATGGTGATTATAGCTTTTGATCTATCATGAATCTGACTTTGATTTCTTCACAAAACGTTTACCTCTAGGTTTTTTCTATAACATATCAAAATTTCAGAATTTTCTGGGTTGATTTAGGGTTATGCTGAATTATTGAATAAAACAGTGCAACGGTGATGTTTGAAATTTTAAGGCTGTGATGCATGGATCACAGCGACTCGTATGAAGTCCTTTTGACATGGTGTTCTTCATGAAACCTTTTTCTCTAGATCTCATTTATAACATGTTAAATTTTAAGAATTTATTAAGATCTTTTACTAATTTTTCCAGAATTTTAAATAAAAAAAGTACATTCTATTTCATCCGAGAAACTGTTTTATTTTAAGAACAGATGAAACTGCTTGGTAAGCTGAAATGTCTTGAGTTGTTATTTATATAGCATATGTGGTAACATTTAGCATATCATATGACATCAAAAGTTGATTGAAACCTTTGACATTATTGCATTAAATGCTATTTTGAAAGCGAGACATATATGTGAATATACATTGTGATGTTGATGATATCGTCGGACCCTTGAGTTGACGATGCCTCAGGAGTGTTGGGATGCCCGGAGGTGTGTGCCGGATGCCCGGAGATGTGTCCCGGATGCCTAAAGGTGTGTGCCGGAGGTCTCGCGATGCCAGGTTCGGTACGAGAGTCACGAAAGATGCAAAGATTGGCCCTTAGATAAAAATGAGATCCTTTTGAATATCAAAATGGGAAATGAATCATGCGCATGTGTGTACATATGGCATGGTGCATGAATTGTCTATGAATTGAGTTGGTATTATTTGGCATAAAAATGTGGTCATTAAGGCATTGAGTGGATCTCATGGAGATATATGCATGATTGCATTGATGATATGTGCATTTCGCATGAAATCTTGGTTGTCTTGCTCGTTGCATTGTATAGTTTGATGGATTTTTTACTGCTGAGTGGTTGTACTCACCCCTTCTGGGGACTAACATTTTAGATTAAGAGATGCCTCTGTTACCAGTCACACGTGGTACTTTCTATGGCTTACTGTCTGATGTTGAGGTTGAGTGTTCGGAGCATTCATGTGTTGGTATTCGTGGACTAGTGTTCATCCGTGTTCGAGTTTTAGTTATGTATGACGTGGGTCTACCTGATGGCCCTATAGTCCAAGAGTTCCTACCCATGCATGCTCATCGCGACGGGATCATGATGGGGATGCTGCCACCACCACCAGCCAATGCACCGGGCTGGGTGTGGTTTTGCATGTGACTGGTAGTAGATGACACTTTTTGGATAGCTGACACTGGATAATGGATCGGTGTACATGACTGATGTGGGGTTGGATACTTTTGGTTATAGCCAAGCTTAGTAAAGGCTTGGTCTTTTGATGTACCAACTCGTGATATCCATTAAAGTTATGTAAATAAAAGTGGTTTAGCTCTAACTTATATATATGATGTGTAATTGGTGTGCATTGCATTATTTTGTTGGTGTATGGGATAGGGAGATTTGAATATGCTTCAATTATATGAACTGCGTTGGGACCGATTTAAATAATGCGAACCCCCAGGATTTATGGACCCACTGTAATTAAATGGTATTAGAGTGATATGTTATTAGGACAAATGAGAGACAAGTGAACTGTGGCAACCCTAACGGATCGAGGGCCATTTCGAGGATGCCACAGCGGGCGGTATCAGAGCAATGATTATATGTGGAGTGATAAGGAGCCTCATTTGGAAATTGAAGAATATGATGACAATGCACACCATAAGATACTAACCGGGATAGTTGACTAACTTTGAACAACGGGTGATAGGTATTCACTCATAGATCTCTAGTAATTTTTATGATTTGCTTTTAGGTGCTAGTAACATGGTTATGTTACTTATATATAGTTATAGTTGCTTTTAAATGGAGACATTGAGTCACAAATTATTCCTGAGGCAAATGCTTGGAAACTGCAGGAAAATCATAGTATGAGCTAGAAGTTCTTATCCATCGAGGGCTGAAGCCTCTGCTGCAAGGGCTGAACCCCAAATGGAAGATATCTTGGGGCATTGGCCAATATAGGAAATCTGATGGAAAGACAAGCACAGCAACAACCCAGTGGAACATCGCCCTCAAGGACCGATTAAACAATTTCTGAAAGCCGAAGCCACCTAAGTTTAGTGGAACAGGAAGTCCTGAGGAGGCGGAACAATGGATAGATGGAATAGAATAGATTTTCTTGTTGTTGGACTGTAGTGATGCTGAGAAAATAACTTTGGCAGAGTACTAGCTAGAGGGAAATGCAAAGTTTTGGTGGAAAGCTTCAAGGGATACAATCTTTCCACCAGGCACTGATATAAACTGGAATGAATTTGTTAGAGCTTTTAATAGAAAGCATTTTTCTGACTATGCCAAGGATAAGAAGATCAAAGAGTTTGTTTAGTTAAAACAAAAGGAGCTGACGGTAGACCAATATGAAGCAAAATTTTCTGAATTGTCTAGATATACTCCCAGGCTGATTGAGGATCGAGAGGAAAAGGCTAAGAGATTCTTGAAAGGGTTGAGAACAACTAGTGCCTCTGAATATAAAGGATTATAATAAGATTTATGAAATGGCACAATTGGTGGAATAGGAATTGGTGAGAGAGCAATTAGAGTCTAAGAGATAGCTGACCTTTAGTGATATTAGACGGGGTAAGAGATCCTATCCTGGTCAAGGTCAAACCTGGGATTCTAAGAAAAAGAGTAATTTTTAAAACTTTGGAAAAGCCAGTGGATGGCCTGAATTTAGGAAAAGCACCCTATCAACATGATGCTTGTCAAAGGTGTGATGGGCAACATGGCCCAGGACCTTGCAATGGACGTCTGAAATGTTATGGTTGTGGACAGGTAGGTCACCTCAGAAAAGATTTTCCACAAGAGAGGTCGCAGCCAAATGTTAACCCGATGCGACGAGTATAGCAACATACTGTTGGACTATATCCACAAAGGAATCCACAGAGGCCACTAGCATAAGGAAGGGTGTATGCGGTCACCCAAGAGGAAGCGAAAGCTTCCGAAAACGTTATCTCAGGTACAATTTTCATAAATGGCAAAAAGGCATATGCATTGTTTGACACAGGTGCTACGCATTCATTTGTATCTAAAAGATATAGACAATTGAGTAAAATAGAAACTACACCTCTTGAGACGCCTCTTTGTGTTTCCACGCCATTAAAGAATATGGTATTGTCCACGATGATATGTGCAAAATGTAAGATAACTATAGAAAGATGGGATATGGAAATAGATCTAGTTGTGATGGCTATGTATGACTTTGATGTTATCATAGGAATGGACTGGCTCCATAAGTATCAGGCTAAGGTGGATTGTTATGGGAAAGTGATCCAGTTCATGTTACCTGATCAGTCTAGTTTTGAATTTTTCGGAGGTCAGATGAACCCCTCTATAGCCATTATTTCGATGGTAGAAGCTCATGAACTACTTAACGAAGGATGTCAAGGATACCTAGCAGTAGTAAGAGATCTTACTAAGAAAGAGACTAAAATCGATGAGATTCAAATAGTCGGGAATTTCGTAGGATGTGTTTCCTGAGGAGTTGCATGGATTACCACCGGAACGAGAGATTGAGTTTGAAATTGAACTAATGCCTGGAACCGGACCAATATCGAAAGCCCCGTATAGAATGGCCTTGGTGGAGCTGAAGGAATTGAAGGTGCAACTACAAGAGTTGCTTGATAAGGGGTTTATTAGGCCAAGTGCTTCATCTTGAGGTGCACCAGTTCTATTTGTGAAAAAGAAGGATGTGTCGATGCGTTTATGTATTGACTATAGATAGCTGAACCAAGTGACTGTAAAGAATAAATATCCCCTGCCTAGAATTGATGATTTATTTGATCAACTGCAAGGAAGCTCAATCTTTTCTAAAATTGACTTAAGGTCAGGATACCATCAATTAAGGATAAAGAAAGAAGACATTTCTAAGACTGCTTTTAGGACTCGTTATGGACATTATGAGTTCCTAGTTATGCCTTTTGGATTAACAAATGCACCAGCCGCATTCATGGATTTAATGAATAGGATATTTAAGCCTTATCTGGATCAATTTATAATTGTCTTCATTGATGATATCCTGATATATTCTAAAGGACCTAAAGAACATAAACGACACCTAAGGATAGCATTGCAAACACTAAGAGATCATAAGTTATGCGCCAAATTAAGTAAGTGTGAATTCTTGCTAGATTAGATAATATTTTTAGGGCATATGGTGTCAAGAAATGGAATTGCAATAAACCCTACAAAAGTTGAGATGGTAGTGAATTGGCCGAAATCGACAACGCCAATTGAGTACAAAGTTTCTTAGGGTTGGCTGGCTATTATAGGAGGTTTATAGAAGGATTTTCGCACCTAGCAGGCCCTTTAACAAAATTGACCCGAAAGAATGTAAGGTTTGAATAAAGTGGAGGATGTGAAAAAAGTTTTCAGGAACTTAAAAGGAAGTTAAATACAGCTCCAATTCTAACTATACCATCTGGATCTGATGGATTCATAGTGTATAGTGATGCATCTCATAAAGGATCGGGATGTGTTTCGATGCAGCATGGCAAGATCATAGCCTATGCATCGAGGCAATTGAAATCTCATGAGGTAAATTACCCAACCCATGATTTGGAATTGGCAGCTATAGTATTTGCTTTATAAATATGGAGACATTATCTCGTATGGAGAGAAGTTTGAAATTTATATAGATCATAAGAGTTTGAAGTATTTGTTTTCACAAAAAGAGTTGAACATGAGATGGAGAAGGTGAATGGAATTACTAAAAGATTATGACTGTGAAATACGATGCCATCTAGGGAAGGCAAATAAAGTGGTAGATGCCCTTAATCGAAAGTCAGCTATGGACATGGCTAGTTTAAGAATAATAGAGTGGAATCATGTTAAAGTCAATTGTGGATTCAGACTTCAAGTTGGAAATAGACCACCTTACTGGTATGCTCATTGCATTGAGGATTGAGCTCGAAATTATTCAGAAAGTTAAGATTCTACAAAAATCTGACCCGGAGATTGTGGAAATACGAGACGCTGTGTCTTTAGGGAAAAGACCAGAGTTTCAAGTCTCTAAGGATGGAGTAGTAAGATGCCAAGGACAACTTTGCATTCCTGACAATGAAGAAGTGAGAAGGGGAATTCTATCGAAGCACATAAGAGTAATTATAGTATTCATCCAGGGAATACAAAAATGTATAGAAATTTACGCCAGCAATTTTGGTGGAATGGCATGAAGAAGGATATAGCTAAACATGTTTCTCAATGTTTAACATGCCAGCAAGTGAAAGCGGAACACCGCAAACCTGCAGGACTATTGAGACCATTGGACGTACCAGAATGGAAATGGGAGCATGTGACGATGGACTTTGTGCAAGGACTGCCAAGGACATCAAGTGGTCACGACTCTATTTGGGTAATAGTAGATCGTTTGACTAAGTCTGCTCATTTCCTAGCGATTCGTGTAGACTACTCGATGAATAAACTTGCTGAGATATATGCAAGCCAAGTGATACGCTTACATGGTATTCCTGTAACGATCACATCTAATCGAGACTCTAGGTTTACTTCAAATATTTGGCGAAGTCTCCAAAATACCTTAGGGACAAAGCTTCAATTTAGTCCGCCTTTCATCCTCAAACAGATGGACAAATGGAAAGAGTGATCTAGACTTTGGAAGATATGTTGAGGGCTTTTATTATTGATTTTAAGGGAAGTTGGGATGAAAAGTTGCACTTGATAGAGTTCGCATATGACAATAGTTTTCATAAAAGTATAGGCATGGCTCCATATGAAGCATTACATGGAAGAAGGTGCAGGACCCCCATTTGTTGGAATGAAGTAGGTGAAAGAAATTGATAGGACCTGAATTAGTACAAGTTACTATTGAGGCTGTTGAAATTATCAGGAAAAGACTTAAAATAGCCTAGAGTAGGCAGAAAGACTACACATATAAGCGTAGAAGACCTTTAGAGTTTAATGTGGGGGATCATGTATTCCTTAAAGTATCCCCTATGAAAGGAATATCTCGATTTGGAATGAATAGTAAGTTGAGCCCTAGATTTGTTGGACCTTTTGAAATACTCGAAAGAATAAGAGACGTAGCTTATCGTTTGACGCTGCCTCCTAAATTGGGAAATTTACATGATGTGTTCCACATATTGATGCTGAGAAAGTATCGCCGAATCCCGGTTACATACTCGATCATGAAGCCATCAAAGTGGATGAGAAAGTAAGGTACATAGAAGAGCTAGTACAAGTACTGGATTGAAAAGAGCAAATTCTTAGGACCAAGAAAATTCCATTGGTTAAGATATTATGGCGACATCATGATGTGGAGGAAGTCACATGGGAAAGTGAAAATGAGATGAGGGAAAGGTACCCTCACTTGTTTAAAGAGACATAGGTAATGTCTAATTTCAATGACGAAATTCTCTAAGAAGGGGAGAATTGTAGCATCCTAAATTAAAATTTCATAGCAATCTCTAGATGCATTACGACCCATGAATAGGTGATGGAAGTGCCATCGGACTATATTATAATCATTAGATCAATGCATTACAATTAATCAAGGCCAAGCATTTAATGGACAATTTTTTTGTTGGAAATGTATCATATGTCCATGTATAATCCAGGTTGTACTAAAAGATAAATTGATAAGGAATTTTCTATTCTTGGCTGTGTATTCTATAAGTAGGATTACCATCGATTAATGTTCCAGAATTTTATGACCATGTAAATATTTGTAATTAAGTAATTATGAGGGGGGATTAAGGTGGAAAAATAAGAGTAAATGTGGGCTGGATATTTAAGGCCTAAAATAGCCCAAAGCAGCCCACAACTCCCCCACCGTTCGGTCGACTAAAACCCGGCCCAAGAAGCCCATAAGGCTATCGACCGAAGGAGGGAGAGCAACTGGATGGAGCAGCCCCACACCACCTCTCCATTTGTCCTCTTGATGAAGCCATATGTCTTTCCCTTGGAGCCAAGTGTCCATTCCCATACAAAATCTCATAATTACTAGCTAATCATGAGAGTGAAAGAAAGAAAAAGAGAGAGAGGGGCGGAATGGACGAGGGAACCGCCGAGAGAAAGAGAGAGTGCAACCGAACGGGTGAGCGAGCGAGAGAGAGAGGAGGAGAGTTCGAGCGGGAGAGAGGGCACGCGAGTGTGGGCCGCGAAGGGGGAAGAGGAGGACTGTCTTATGCCATGTTCAAGCTGCCACCATCGATGCCGCCTAGCTCCGCCGTCGGTTGAACCACGCCCGGAGTCCCCAAATCGCTGTTTGCTTGCTGTGTTTGCGTGAACTTAAGGCAAGTGATAGTCCATTGATCTACACTTTACTTGTTGTGGTTGTGTGTAAAGTGAAATAGATTTTGGAGATGCTTGAGTTGTGATGCTGGATGTTGGAAATTCGAAGGTATAGGAGTAGTTCTTCAAGCTAGTGAACTGTTTCATGGAAAAACAGCTTGACCTTTGGCGTCTCCGTGAATTTTCTATAATTATCTAGCAGAAATTTGACTGTGTCCTTGATGAAAGTTGTAGATGACATTTTAGGGAGTAACATACTAAAATTTGAGAAGAAACGGACAAGTATTGGTCGGTGAAACGATTTTTCTCTGAAATTGTTAAATCTGGAAATCGTTAGAGAGGGTTAGGGAGAGTGATGGTGATTATAGCTTTTTATCTATCATGAATCCGACTTCTAGTTCTTTACAAAAATTTTATCTCTAGATTTTTCTATAACATATCAAAATTTCAGAATTTTCTGAGTTGATTTAGGGGTTATACCGAATTATTGAATAAAACAGTGCAATGGTGATGTTTGAAATTTTAAGGCTGTGATGCATGGACCATAGTGACTCATGCAAAGTTCTTTTGACATGGTTTTCATGATGAAACATTTTTCAGAATTTATAACATGTTAAATTTTCAGAATTTATTAAGATCGTTTACTAATTTTTCCAGAATTTTAAATAAAGAAGTGCATTCTGTTTCATTCGAGAAACTGTTTTATTTTAAGAACAAATGAAATTGCTTGGTAAGCTGAAATGTCTTGAGTTGTTATTTATACAGCATATGTGGTGACATTTAGCATATCATATGACATCAAAAGTTGATTGAAACCTTTGACATTTAGCATATTCGAGAAACTGTTTTATTTTAAGAACAAATGAAATTGCTTGGTAAGCTGAAATGTCTTGAGTTATTATTTATACAGCATATGTGGTGACATTTAGCGTATCATATGATATCAAAATTTTATCGAAACCTTTGACATTATTGCATCAAATGCTATTTTGAAAGTGAGACATATATGTGAATATACATTGTGATGTTGATAATACCGTCGGACCCTTAAGTCAACGATGCCCCGGGAGTGTTAGGATGCCCGAGGTGTGTGCCGGATGCCCGAAGGTATGTGCTGGATGTCCTCAGGAGATTCGAGATGCTTAGAGGTGTGTGCCGGAAGCCTCGTGACACCAGTTGGGGTGTGGGATGCCCGTAGGTGTGTGCTAGATGTCCGGATGTGTGTGCCGGATGCCTGAAGGTATGTGCCGGAGGTCTTGCGATGCCAGGTTGGGTGCGAGAGTCACGAAAGATGCAAAGATTGGCCCCTAGATAAAAATGAGATCCTTTTTAATATCAAAATGGGAAATGAATCATTCGCATGTGTGTGCATATGGCATGGTGCATGAATTGTCTATGAATTGAGTTGGTACTATTTGGCATGAAAATGTGGTCATTAAGTTATTGAATGGATCTCATGGAAATATATGCATGATTGCATTGATGATATGTGCATTTCGCATGAAATCTTGGTTGTCTTGCCCATTGCATTGTGTAGTTTGATGGATCTTTTATTGCTGAGTGGTTGTATTCACCCCTTCTGGGGACTAACATTTCAGATTAAGAGATGCCTTTGTTACCGGTCACACGTGGTACTTTCTATGGCTTACTGTCTGACGTTGAGGTTGAGTGTTCAAAGCATTCCTGTGTTGGTGTTCGTGGACTAGTGTTCATCTGTGTTCAAGTTTTAGTTATGTATGACGTGGGTCTACCTAATGGCCTTATAGTCCAGGAGTTCCTGTTTGTGCATGTTCGTCGCGACGAGAACATGATGGGGATGCTGCCGCCGCCACCAGCCAATGCACCGGGCTAGGTGTGATTGTGCGTGTGATTGGTAGCGGATAACACTTTTTGGATAGCCGACACTTTGGATGATGGATCGTGTACATGATTGATGGATGATGGTCGGTGTACATGATTTTTGAGGTTATAGCCAAGCTTAGTAAAGCCTTGGCCTTTTGATGTACCAACTCGTGATATCCATCAAAGTTATGTAAATACTTGGCTATCACGGGCAACTTGTCAAACATTTCCCCTAATACCATTGCCCACGTTCTCCAATGGCTTTTCCTCCCATCAACTTGGACTTGGTTCATCGTATCATCATCAGGACGGCTCCGCTCTTAGGATGAGGAATAATGGTCTCCGCCTCATTGGCAAAGTTCATGAGGAAGCCGAAAACGGAATCATAGACCTCGGAGGTCTCACGGCTATTCTTCTCGTTCTGGGTCTCAGAATCCGGTAGGGACATAGTGGTGATCAAGAGTGAATGGCTTAGTGGCGGGGACGAATTCGGGAGAGAGTGCTCCGGGCTTTTATAGCGAACAAGAAATCACCTTCGTGGAGAACTTCACGTTTTCATAATATGGATAATTGGGTCACGCTATTGGCGTTCCATCATGTCATGTACGTCATTCTTAGATATTAAAACACGTATGGGTGAGGAGGAGCTTTCAAGAGCGTAAGTGGGAGATGAAGATAGAGATGAAAATGAGTGAAGTGAGAAGGTGATAGAAAGACGTGGATCTTAGTTGTCCGTTTTAGTTGGAGGGATTCGATTTTCACTTGAGAATTTTGGAAATTGAGTTCAGACAATTATCGGCGAAAAATGAGTTGGAGGGATTATTCGCCCGTCCATAGGTGAATAATGGCATCTTACAAGTACATGGTTGTCGTCTGCAACAACAATGTGTCACCGGTGAGATGAGGCATCAATTGGGGCGAAGTCATCCAGTTCACGGTTTACTTTGAAACAAACATCACTCCGGTGGATACTTTGAAAAAAAAAAAAAACTGCCCACGAAAGGTTGTCTTGATTTTTTTTATCCTATTCAATTATTAAAACCACGCATTCATGTAATAACTTAACCTTTTAAAACAGTTAGCAATAATCCTCAAAAAATCTTTCATAAGATCATAGCAGATTGTTTTGAGTCCAAATCTTTTTTGGTTTTATCTTTCTTGTTATATATTCTCGAGTTTTAATCTTAGACCAAAATCTAACTTACATGCGAAGAGAGTGTTATTTTAAATATTAATTTTTATTCCCTATTATTTTCTTTCAAGTCAAAATCCTTTTTATATGTAAGGGAAAGTGATCTATTAAAATAGTAAAATCACGCCTTCTTCTTGTTTAAGCTTTTGGAATAATGGCCTCGCAAAATCTTTCAATATCTTAACTCAAGGAGTGAAGAATAAGAAGATGGGAGATTCCATGTAAAGTGGCATGGATTTGTGACGTGAGGAATTCATTTGGGCATTTTTATATGCAATATCTGTATTGATCCCGGGTGGGTGTGCGTGCGAAGGATCCAACCTCCCAAGAGTAGCGCTTTGCATGTATGAACAAGCACAAAGGTGGAGTGACAAAGTGATGGCCCGAGTCACGTTTCAATGGGATAACGAGTTTACATCTAGATGAACACACACTAAGTCCACTAGTACAAGTGGTTGATGCACGTACGATGAAAAGGGAAGTTCACTGGTATGGAGCTGTAGGTATAACGAAAAAGGCTTGGTTGACTTAGAAGAATTTCGAATTCAACGAAGAAATTAATTTAAAAAGATTCAGATGACTGTCAAGTGTTCACATTGTATACCATATTCATTTAGTGTATCAACTTTCTTTGACAAAGCTTGAGAAGAAACCGTACCAAATGGAATTTACTTGTTTTTCAATGAGTTTGCATGCCCATGGATTAATGAAAATTTAATGAAAATTTGATACTTGAGTGCGAATTGTATTTTCGTTAAGTAGTCATACGGTGCACTTTTTTTTTTTTTCCTATGAGAACTAACGTGAATCTCATTATTATTTTTATCATTTGATTAATATAATTGATTAGATAAAATCAATTCAATTAGTTCTGGACAAATAAATTATTCCTCCAGCAGAATGCTTTGTTACTCCTTTTTCAATGATTGCTCGATACGCGGGCCAGGATTAGGTGAGTTGGATACAAAAATTGAGACTCATGCATGCAAGCAAACCAGAGCAATTAAACATGCCTGTGTTTTCGTCACTAGAATGGCTGAAATGCACGCACACGTGCGGCAAATTGTTTATACATTGATTGATCGACAAGGCTTTATATAAATTAATGGACATGATGCTCAATGAAGATCCATAATTATTGTATTTTCCTTTGAGTCTTACGCTACTCTCTCTCTCTCTCTCTCTCTCTCTCTCTCTCTCTCTCTCTCTCTATCTCTATATATATGTATAGCAAAGTCTTGTGCCCATATAATATATTTTGATGGCTTACAAGAATAAAAAGTGCCCACCTTCATTTGTATTTAATCAGATATGCATGGAGGTGATTTTTCGGCAACTTTAATCCATCAATCAAACACACGATTAAAAGAAAGAGGAAGAGAGGAATATGCTAACTATCATGAAAAATGTCTAAGCTTTTCGAGTATAACAGTAATGCCAAGGTACGCAGTTTGTATCAATCTGAGAAAGCAGGAGCAACACCTAAGACAACAAGAATGACAAAGAGGAGGAAATGGGAGATGACTAAGAAACACAAGAACGAGAATGACTGATAGCGAACAATAAATAATTTTTGGTCGACTTGGGAAGGACGAAAGTCCTCGTTGTAGTAATGGAAAAATGGGTGGCACCATTCACTTTGAATCGATCTTATATCTTCACTCACTTGAGTGAAGAAGAAAGGAACAGTGGAAATTCCATGAAGAGTATGTGTGGTATGGAATTTATTTGGGTCTATTTGGATGCAATCTCTGCGATGATTCCAGAAAGTGGGCTTGTAATTGATCCATCCTCCCCGAGTAGCGCTTGCAATGAAGACGCAAGCACTTGGTGGAGTGAAAGAGTGATCGCTTGGGCCCGGACGTTTGAATGGATGGAAAGATTTGTCTAGAAGAATACAATCCTAGTCCCCGCATTAAACTCACTGGCTAGGGAACTCACGCTAGATTGAATTGCCGAGTGCCAAAAGGGAACGAAAAATAGAAAGAAGCTTGCGAAACGGAAAGGCGACAAGCTACACCAACCTGTTTTGCTCTCCTTGAGGTGATGGCCTCATCAAAAAGGGACCTCATTATTCGAGACACTCTTCTCGACTCTCCATACAAGCCTTGAGGCATATATCGATAGTCATGTGTTAGAGAAATCTTTCCGTGAGTATTTTGAAGCTGACAAAAACATTTCTATCGCCTAGTCTCGGATACCGACGGTTTAAAGTCCTAAGACTTTGTATTCACCGCACTCAAGACTCAAGACTCAAGACTATTCTCACCGGCGCCTTTTCTAATCTAGTGACGAAGGAAATCCAAAGCCGAAGTATATGGTTGAGGATTCGATCCTATCCTCTCGGAAAAGATCCCTTGGATTTGGATAAATATTTCGGATTCTTTTATTGTTATCTAGATCAATTGAAGATCCATGGTCGACGAAATATTCTTGGAATGTTCTATTCTGGAAACCAAGATCCCGATTGTATGGGCGAACAGATTGATGGGCTATCATCGGGTTCCTTAAATAGCTCGGATGATCTTCTTAATTGATTCCGTCCAACGGGTAGATTGGGAGGAATTCCTTTGGTAAGTGCCAAGTATGATGGCATAAAGAGTATAAAAGGAAGACATTCTAGTTATTTTAAGAGTGTGATCGATAGAAAAATTCCGAGTCTAAAAACCTTGATTATTAGTCGATACAGTTCGAGCGAAATTGTATACACAGAGAGTGTTTATACTTGGTGACACCTTGAGCGAGTGTGGTAGATCATCTACACCTAGAAATCAAGGAAGATCAACACTGTAACATCTCTTTGTTCATAGTGGAATCCAGCCAATTGGCCGTGCGTAAGAGTGGACGTAGGCTTGAATCAAGCCGAACCACTATAAACCGCGTGTTCAATTCTCTCTTTCCCTTACTCGGTCTTACGATTGATTTTAATTATTGCAAATCCTTCAAACTGTCTAAATATTGTGCAATCTTCAAGAAAAGTTTTATATACCTATTCACCCCCCTCTAGGTACTGTACTAGCTATATCAATTGGTATCGAGCTTGTGTTCTTACTTTGTTTGAAGTGTTTTTATTTCACAAGAAAAGATCCATGGCTAGTATGCTAGCACCGTGGCTGGTGGAAGGGCAAAAGTAATACGAGACCACCCTACTTTGATGGAAAGGATTACAACATCGGAAGAACAAGATGAAAGCTTTTCTACGGTCAAAGGATCCTCTCGAATGGGATGTGGTGGAAAAAGGAATCACTCCTACTGTTGCATCGCATCGAAAGAGGAAAGAAACCATGAAGCCAGCGAATGTCTCAAGAAGAGATAAACAAGAATAAGCACTCGATGCTAAAGCAATTTACTCTTTATATTGTTTGTCACCAACTGAATATAACAGAATATCTTATTGTGTTACAGCAAAAGAAGTCTGGGACAGATTACATATCATTTATGAAGGGACGGGCCGAGTGAAGGAGACCAGAATTAACATTCTCCTTGGTCAATATGAAGCCTTCAAAATGAAACCAGAGAATCTATAATGACATGTTTAGCCGTTTTTACGTATATTGTCAATGGCCTTGAAAATCAGGACAGAAAATTTCTGATCCTATGAAGGTGAACAAGCTACGCGTGGACTCTCCAAGGATTGGAATCATATAAAGACTTCAATAAGAGAGACGCAAAGAATTATGCCATTATCTCCAGACGAGCCGATTGGAACTCTTGATCTTACGAAGTGGAACGAATTAATGAAGACGAAGATCCAAGAGGTAAGAAATCCATTGCATTAAAATCAAATGATGATTACGATGATACGGGTCCGAAGAAGACGGGACGATGAGGAGCTTGCTCTTATGATTAGAAGGTTCAAAGCTGAATAGAAAAGGAAGAAGGTTTAACTCAAAGAAACAAAGTTTTCATAAACAGCAAACCAAGTTTGTTGATAATGAGGAACCAAACAAAGATATAGTTTGCTTCGAGTGTAAGAAAAAGGGACACATCGAGGCCCAACCGTCCTCTTACGAAAGAAGAAAAGGAAAGTACAGAAGTCTCGAAAAGCTCTTAAAGTTCGAAAGGAGCGATACGAGTGTGAAGAAAGTGATGAGGAATATGCCAACTGTGACTGATGGCACACCGACTCGAACTTGATCGACTCGATATAGTGAATTTGAGTAAGTGATTATAAAATCCTTGTCAAAGTCTCTAAATACATTGATGAACTATGTTTTAGTCTTAAGACTCTCAAAAAGATTTCCGAACTTAAAAAGGAAAACTCGAGTTTTAAAACAAAAGGAAAACATTTTAGAAGAAAAGTGAAAAGTTTAGACTTGAATATTTCTACTCTTAAAAGAGAATGAAGATAATCTTCGAGAAAGAAAATGCTCTCTTAAAAACTCGACTTATCAAATATTTCAAAGAAATTTTCAATAGGTCGGAAAAAAACTTGAAAAGTTTTTTTTCAGTCCAAAGACCTTACTTCAATAAGTCCGTGAAACATCCCCTTAATTGATTTTCTGAAAGTAAAAGAAATAATTAAGAAAAAGACCCGTCGAGAGAGCTTTACAAAAAATCATTTCATGAAAGTTTTTGTAAAGTCGTAGGTCGAAATGCTCTAAGGTGTTCAAAGTGTAATTGATCGGGATCATTTTGAAAAAGAGTGTCCTATGGTTTGGAAGCCTCGTTGAAAGTATGACCTAATAATGCTCATTCTACTAACGCCAAAGGACCTAAGAAAATTTGGGTACCAAAGAAAGCTTGAGACTCTCTTTTGAATGCTTCATCCAAAAAAGGTAAAGTGGTATCTTGGATGGATGCTCAAGACACATGACAGAGACTCAAATTGCTTCATAAAGCTTATTCAAGTAAATGGTGGAAAAGTTTCATTTGGAGGAAACAACAAAGGAAGCATTGTGGGGATTTGGATTTGTAAAAATTGGAAATCTCACAATAAGCAATGTCTCTAGTGGAAGGACTCAACTACAATCTTCTCAGCATTAGCCACAATTGTGTGATATTGGTTTCAAGATCTCCTTTCAAGAAGGCATATGTTCCTTGAATTAGCAAAGACTCAACTCAGTCTTTCATGGGTCGAAGGCATGGAAATATCTACCTCCTTTGATGTAAAACCAAATGAAGCACAATGCCTAATCTCAATTCAAGATGAAGCAGTCTTATGGCACAAATGCAGCTTTGGCCATATCAAACATGAAGCAATTAGCCAAAATCTCATCAAAGAAGCTTGTTTGAGGTCTACCTAAATTGCCATACCAAAAAGTCTGATTCATGCACTCCATGCATTACTGAAAAGGTGTAAGAAATTCATTTAAGCCAATAAATCATGTCTCTACTAATCATGTACTACGTTGCTGCATATGGATCTCTTCGGACCAACAAGAACCCGTAGAGCATTGGAGGTAAGAAATATTGTCTAGTAATTGTGGACGATTACTCGCTTTACTGGGTATATTTTTCTTGCAAGTAAGTCAAAACCTTTTCGTACTTTGAGAAGTTTGCTAAAAATGTTCAAATGAAAAAGGATGTGCAATCTCAAGTATAAGAACAGATCATGGAAGTGAATTTGAAAATCAAGATTTTACGAAATTTTGTGATAAATCTGGTTTTAATCATATGTTTTCTTCTCCATATACTCCAAGCAAAATAGAGTTGTGGAAAGAAAGAATAGATCTCTTCAAGAAATGGCTAGAACACTTTTAATTGAAAGTAAAATTTCTTCACGATTTTGGGCTGAAGTCAGTTTCAACAGCATGCTATATTATAAATAGAGTATTTCTAAGACCTATTTTAGAAAAACCCCTATGAATTGTTCAAAGGTAAGAAGCCTATTGTTTCATACTTTCATGTGTTTGGTTGCAAATGCTTTATTTTGAAAAATGCAAATGATCGAGTTGGTAAGTTTGAAGAAAGATCGATGAAGGCATCTTCCTTGGATATTCTACATCAAGCAAAGCCGACAGAGTCTATAACAAGAAAAGCCAATCGGTGGAGGAATCAAGAATGTCAAATTCCCCCAAGACTCAACGCAAGATGAACTCCGGCCGGACTCAATATGAAGAGTCCAACTCGCTTTAGACCTTCCAATGTCTACAACTCGAAGCATCTGAGACTGGAAGTCCAACATCAAGATGCTCATGAAGATTCAAATAAAGAAAGAGATCATCAACAGGTAATCAACTAGTAACGGAAGCATAAATCCAGTCATCCCAAAAGATCTCTTATTGGCGAAATCAATGAAGGAATCCGCACCAGATCAAAAAGGCGTGAAGATTCTAGTGTTGTGGCTCTCATTTCTGAAATTGAACCAAAAGCATAGAAGAAGCTTTATCCGATGAAAGTTGGATCGACCCATGCAAGAAGAACTCGACAGTTCAACATCAATGATGTCCGGGAATTGACATTTAAACCAAAAGGTAAAACCGTTATTGGAGCCAAATGGGTATTCAGAACAAGATGAATGAAGAAGGAAAAGTCGTACGAAACAAAGCAAGACTCGTGGCCAAAGGATATACGCAAGAAGAAGGAATAGCCTATGACGAGACTTACGCACTAGTAGCAAGGTTAGAAGCTATTCGACTATTACTTGCATTTGCTTGTTATAAAAATTTCAGGTTATTCCAAATGGACGTCAAAAGTGCGTTCCTAAATGGATTTATCCATGAGGAAGTTTATGTGAAACAACCACTCTGGGTTTGAAGACCCAAAGAAGGCAGCTCAGGTCTTCGGACGAAAAGGCCTGTATGGTTTAAAGCAAGCACCTCGAGCTTGGTACGATGTACTAAGTAAGTTTTTATTACAGAATGGTTTTGTCAAAGGTAAAGTAGATACTACTTTGTTTATCAAAAAGGAAAACAAAAGCTTTTTACTTGTTCAAATATATGTGGACGATATTATTTTGGATCACCTAATGAAAGTCTATGCAAGAAATTTTCTAAGTCTATGCAGGATGAGTTTGAAATGAGTATGATGGGAGAATTAACATTCTTTCTTGACTCCAAGTGAAATAAATGAAGGAAGGAACTTTTATTCATCAAGAAAATATGCAAATGATCTTGTCAAAAGATTCGGATTGGAAAAGTGCAAAAAGACCGACATACCAATGTCATGTTCGCGAAGATAGACAAAGATGAAGAAGGGAAGAAAGTAGATCAAAAGCTGTACAGAGCATGATCGGTTCACTTCTTTATCTTACCGCTCCCGGACCCGACATTTTGTTGAGTGTTGCATCTCGTGCTAGGTTTCAATCGGATCCTAGAGAATCCCATCTCGGTGCTGCAAAACGTGTTATCAAATACGTTGCCTCATCTTCAAACATCGGTCTCAGGTATCCCAAGAAGGGAGACTTTAATCTTCTAGGATACTCGCGATGCGTATCCGCCGGTTGCGGTAGTCGATAGAAAGAGCACTTATGGAATTTGTCAACTCGTTGCCGGAAATAGGAGTGTCTTGGTTTTCGAGGAAGCAAAGCACGTAGCTCTCAACGACGTAAGCGCGTAGTATGTAGCTCTTGGAAGGCTGCTATTCGCAAATTCTATGGATAAAACAACAGCTACAAGACTTTGGGATTAAAGACTCATGCACGAAATCAGATGACAACACCAAAGGCAATCAATCTCACCAAAAATCCAATCCTTCATTCAAGAGCAAAGCATATTGAGATTCGATATCACTTCATTAGAGATCATATTCAAAATGGAGAAATCTCGATTCAATTTGTTGATTCAAAGAGTCAACTAGCGGATATATTCACAAAGCCTTTGGAGAAAATCAATTCGACTTTATCCGTTCAAGACTCAACATTTTGAAGCTTGAAGAAGTTAAAGTCTAGAGACTCACCAACTCTAAGACTCTAATCTCTCGGACTTTAAAATCCTCGAGACTCAAACTTTCATGGCTATAAACGAAGTTGCTATTTTTATCTAAAGGTATGAATTCTCGTTTAGTTATTTTATCTAAACTCAAAAAGGTACGATCTTTCTGTTCGGTTATTCTATAATCCGTGTGAAATTCGAAGCTTGTCTTTTTAAAAGGATTAATTTTGCGGTTATTGATTTTGAAAAGAAGTGTTCGTACACTTTCCTTGTGCCGATTGAACTTCTTTCAAAACAAAGTTATATATACGTTTTCTTTGCCCAATCTTCAAAACCCTAAGAGGCATTCTCCTCCCGATCCCATTTCTATTTCTTGTTCATCTTCGAGAAAGTGGTCATCTTTTCTTAAAAAGCAAGTGAAGGAACCTTCCAATCGACAAAGAAAGATGTCTTCTTTAAGGAAATCATCAAGAATCGCAAGCAGGGGACCACAAGAATGGAAGGGACCGACTCACTCGATCTCCCGAAAGAAGACTTATCAAGTCGGCGACAAAGTCCGATTCGCTCTCATCCACGTCATTCAACGCCTCCCCGCCCCCACAAGGTGCAAGTCAACATACGGAAGAAGAGATAATTGAGGAAGCCGACCAATGACTTCCTTAAGGACAAAAATTATGGGAATGAGTATCTTTTCGCGGAAAATGGAGGAATTGGGAGTTGCTCCGAAAGGAAAGGCGTGAGTGCGTGCGAACATTCCAAGTGACCCTCGTATGCAGGACAAAATCTGATTGAAGGGAACGATGATGAGAATGTTCTTGAATTCCAACCGAGAATGGGAGTGGCAAAGAAAGGTGAAAGGAAATCGGATGGATTTGTTCAAATCCAAGGATCGGGAAAACGTGTATTTCAGGGCCAGTTGAGAAAAGAGGGGTGATAAACCCAAGAAGTGTCGATTTTGACTTCCTCGGACGCCATCAACATGAACTTAAGAGAGAAGTTGAATTTGCTTCAACTTGAGAATTTTTGCTCGACTCGCTCGGACGGGTATGCTCAATCGACCGCTTATTTCTATTCAAATCTTAGCTTTTGGATGCGAATAGAATTTCATTCAAATGTGCGAGACCAAGTCTACGTGGTAGATGTGAATATGTTGGCGGACATAGTTGGAGTTGAACGAGACGTTATCTACCAATCAAAGTCTCACCTGCTCGTACTACTCGGGAACTTGTCAAAGATAGGACGAGAGAAGAAAATTACCTATTCCAGGATGAATGCCATCAACATTGTGCTTCATAAGATTGTGATCAACCGTCTCGACCGAAGTCTACGTCAAAGACTTCCGTGTCTCTTTTCCTGGGCAAAGTTGATGTACCCGATCAACTCGGGACGAGTTCTCTCTCCCGCACACTATTCTCTTCCATATGTACGAGCAATGTCGAAAGACAAAGGACAATTGCCTTATCCCTGGTCTGGTGACCAAGATTTTCAGACACATGAACATTGAACCGCCACATAATCTTTGTGTTCGGCCGTGCGAAAAGATGGTGGTAGGTTTGAAGATGTTAACAAAAATGCGTCTACAAGAACTTTCCAAGGCAATGGAGAAATTCAGAGTGAAATCTCCGGTTACGCCTTTCCAAAGAGAAAAGGAAAGGAGGCCATTGGTGCCCAGTCGAAAAAGAAGAAAAGAACTCTCATCCTGGAAGATGAAGATGAAGTGGATGAAGATCCCACTATCCATATATCGACAAGAACCACGTTACGTGCGGCCTCAAACCGACGAATCCTCGTAAGAAACGAGAGAGAAGAAGAGCAAACCAAGAGTAGAGAAGAAGAAGAGGAGAGAGAGAAGGAGAAAGAAGTGAAGAAGAAAGAGAAGGAGAGAAAGAAAAGTCCGCTGAATCTGGAGAGAAGGGAAATCAAGAGCATGATCATCACTCTTCCCTTTCGATGTCCTAGAGACAGGGGAGTTGGCAAGCAAGAAAGGTCACACACCTCATGCCGATAGTTAAGGTCCAAGACAATCTCCGGAAAGAGACTTAAGAATTTCAGGCTTCTCAATTGCCTCAAGAAGGTGATACGTCGACACCAAATCTGCAAGACTATACGAAGTGCCATCGTCCGCATTTACTCCATCCGAGAAAGCTCATGCCGGTACACTGACGGATTCTGCAGATTTTCGTCGCATCATGGATATTCTTTTGAAATGCGTGGCCGATATATGCCTGGACTGTGAAATTCAAGCCATGAAGAATGCTGGACAAGCATCTTCGGTCACCCCGGAGGACAAAATGAAAGACCTCGCTCTCGCAACTTCAAGCCAATGCCAAAGGAGAGGTAGCTCAACTAAGGGGAGGACTTGAAGATGCTAGAAGGTGTAGTCCAGGTCTATGGGAGATTTCAGATCGTGCGCATTCCCAAGCCGGACATGACTCCTTTCTCACCCTTTTTAATGATGACAAAAGGGGAGAACCAATTTGAACCAACAACTTTCAACATCTTTTAAAACTTTGACTTTTGTGGTTATGTTTATTTTTGAGTATGACTTGAGAACTTGAACTTGGGTGTGAATTTAAATTTGATCGAATTGGCTGTGGATTTTGATGCTTGACTGGTTGCATTTATATCAAGTGTTGTTATATGGTATTACTCATGAAAGACTAACCAATTTTCTGTGGATGCAGAGTCTAGTTGCTTTATTAATCTTTTTGAGTTAGCCATATTGCTCGAGAAATGTTTTGCAGGTCAAAGTTGTTCAAATCTACAAGAAAGTTTTGTCACCATAAAAAGGGGAAGATTGTTGGAGAAATCTTTCCAGAGTATTTTGAAGCTGACAAAACATTTCTATCAGTCTAGTCACGGATAGACAGTTTAAAGTCTCGAAGACTTTGTATTCACCGGACTCAAGACTCAAGACTCAAGACTCAAGACTATTCTCACTGATGTCTTTCTAATCTAGTGACGAAGGAAATCCAAAGCCGAAGTATATGGTTGAGGATTCGATCCTATCCTCGGAAAAGATCCCTTTTGGTTGGATAAATATTTCTGGATTCTTTTATTGTTATCTAGATCAATTGAAGATCCGATGGTCGACGAAATATTCTTGGAATGTTCTATTCTTGGAAACCAAGATCCCGATTGTATGGGCGAACGGGATTGATGGGCTATCATCGAATTCCTTAAATAGCTCGGATGATCTTCTTAATTGATTCCGTCCAATGGGTAGATTGGAGGAATTCCTTTGGTAAGTGCCAACGGCTACGATGGCATAAAGGAGTATAAAAGGAAGACGTTCTAGTTATTTTAAGAGTGTGATCGATAGAAAAATTCCAGTCTGAAAAACCTTGATTATTAGTCGATACGGTTCGAGCGAAATTGTATACACACAGAGAGTGTTTATACTTGGTGACACCTTGAGCGAGTGTGGTAGATCATCTACACCTAGAAATCAAGGAAGATCAACACTTTGTAACATCTCTTTGTCATAGTGGAATCCAGCCAATCGGCTGTCAGTGCAGAAGAGTGGACGTAGGCTTGAATCAAGCCGAACCACTATAAACCGCGTGTTCAATTCTCTCTTTCCCTTACTCAGTCTTACGATTGATTTTTAATTATTGCAAATCCTTCAACCTGTCTAAATATTGTGCAATCTTCAAGAAAATTTTTATATACCTATTCACCCCCACTCTAGGTACTCGTACTAGCTATATCATCATGATCACTTACCAGGATTGTCAAATGATGTTTACATGTGGCATCATATATTTACACAAGATCCGAATGTTAAAATAGTTTGTTATCATCAAAACGAAGTGATTGTTGATATAAAGAGAAGTGGTGGTTGATCAAGAAATGTGGTAATAGTGGGGTTAAGGTATCTATTCGCAAGAGATGTGTCGATTGGTTGTGTATATATAAGACCAAATCATACATTGTCCATCATAACTATTCAAAAGAACAACAAATCTCTCTTGTTCACAACATTATCTCTCTTTTTCTTTTCACTCACAAGTTTGGCAACACATTTTCCAAAGAGGAAAATTAAGTTTGCCAAGACTCATTTCTATATGGCTTTTGGTGTATATCCGGGAGATATATGTGTCTTAAACCAATCAACAACAATGGAGCATATAATATCTTAAGACTATGATAGTCATCATGCATCAAAGTATCAAAGAATTATAAATTACTACTCCTTCCACAATCAAATCTTCCCAACATGGAAGGCCATGACTAAAAAGACATCTTTTCTTTTTTTTTGCAATCAAATCTTCCACTCTTCAAGGTTGTAGCTCCAGATGGCCGATAATGTTAGAAATTAAACCAAATTCATTGGCACCGATAACTATTCGGTACCTGTATTAAACAAGAATTATAATTGTAGTGTTATCTTTAATGAGTATGTTTGTATTTGTAGGTGTAGTGATTATTTCTAGAAATAAGGTAATATATGATGATTGTTTTGTATAAATAAGGAGTCTTATATTTGTTTTTTTGTTAAGGCGAAATAAATCTACAAACCTATCTATCTTTCTTTCTCTTCCTTACGTAAGTTGTGAATGTTTTATCTTCAAATTACTTTCATCAGATAATACTTAGTCGAAATAGGTCAAGCAACTGTTTGACATTGAAAACCCCGTAGAACTTCTCCAATTTTTCCAGTGGTCTTTGAGCTGTGATGTTGAAGAATGCTAGCGTGAACTTGTTGAGGAGGGACTAGCGGCTTTATCCGCTATGTCGCCCTTCGAAAAGTCGACGACCACTTGAAGGACAAATAAAGGGATCTGGTTTTCGATCTGAAGAAGGTCCTTTAGGAGGAAGGGGAAGATCCATGGTGTCATGAAGAAAGGATCATCTGGATTAGGCCGAATTACACGACCGAAGATGCAGAACACCTCAATGATAAAAACAGGCATCGAGGACCATTTTCTCGATAAAGGAGACGACGTCTGAACACGAAGAGTGGAGACGGCAAGTAGAGAGCTCAGGAGATGAAGTGAGGTCAGAGCTTGGAGAGATTTGTGTGTAGAGTCGAATCCATTGAGTTGAGTTATTAAACACTAGGGTATTTGGTATAAATTAGGGCTAGGAAACACTCGAATGTGTGAGTGATTGTGACTATGTAATTCTCCAATTTATTAGTTGATCATTTGCCGGCTCTTTTCATGAACGTAGGTTCCAACATTTGGACTGAACCACCTAAAATTTCTTGTGTCCTTTTATTATTCATCGTTTTATTTTTCTGTCAATTTCTATAGCTCCCAATTTAATTGGGAGGTTTTGATCTACTTTCACTACGTCACCAATTATAACAGTTTCAATTTGAATCGCAAGTTTTAGATTTGGTCTCGCTAGAACTGTGATACCTAGAAATTAAAGTGGGGCAAATGTACCCTGGTGTGGGCTATACCATGGTAAAGTTGTCGAGCCTCAGACGACTGACAATCATCAATTAGTGATACAATGATTGAACATGATTCTCCATCTCATCATTGGTTAATCCAACAGCTCATAATGAGGCCGACAATTTTGCCCGGATTTTATCTCCTGGCATTTTACAAAGGCCCATTAGGTTATGGTTCAGAGAAATGTAAGTCTTGAAAGCTAGAGTAACTCTTGTAGATCAGCAATATCCCTTTCTATAAATATGCTTCTTTCATTTAGTTTCGTGTCGCTTTAATAGATGAACATGATAGAACGGACGGTAGAATGGATGATCTTCCTTTAGATCTATAACAGGACAGGGAGAGAAGGATCCTCCAATCCCTTCGGAATACTCGGTGTAAGCCATAACTACTCAATGATGGAATCAAATTGATTGTTTTCATCGTAAAAATCATATAAATTGAGGAGCCTCAACATATTTTCAGAAAACGCGTTCATTCTTTCTGGTTTTTATTAAGCAATTTTCCGTTATCAAGTCCGAGTTAATCTAATACAGAAACTAAATATTACCTTGCAACATTAATTATTAGATACTGTAAAGTATCCCGCGACGGTTCTCCACGGTTTATAAAATTTGGCCAGCTTAAAAGTTGAAAAACAAGAAAAGAAAAGAGAGGGAATAGAGTAGCGTTATCACACCCCGTAAGTACCACCGAGCGAAATATATAAGACAAATCTACGCTTTTTGTGACGAGCTATTTGACTGCATGTGCACGCAAGTTGGTCCGAGGGTGGAACCAAATTTATTCATCATTAAACTTCTCAAACTACCACTCATACAACAAACCAGCCAAAGGAGTGCAAACTGCGACTACTTTGTCGCCATATAGGACACACACGAGTTTATTCTACATATTTTTGACATAGAGAGAGAGAGAGAGAGAGAGAGAGAGAGAGAGAGAGAGAGGAGAGAAGGAAGAACGTAGTAAGAGCAATCACGCTTTCATACGACCCATTAGATTCATTCTCATTACCATCTTCGTCCCCCTCCCCCTCCAGCTCCCCTTTCCCTCCTTTATCTTTAATGATCGTTTTTGGGTATTTAATGCTGAACCCAACAGGTTCAAGGGCGTCGCCGGCAAACTGGTTCCCGAAGGCCGAGGGCGATTCCGGACCACTCAGTGTCGTGAAAGCCTCTTGGGATGGGGACAACAGGCCCTTCACTTTGATTTCAGTCGCTCTCTGCGACTCGCAGGAAGCTTAGGGAACAGCCCGTCGAAACACCTCACCAGAAACGCTTCCTTCCCGTCCGCTGGGAGCTTGTCCAGCATGTTCCCAGGATCTCGCCAAACAAGTCCTTGAGCAGCTCCTCCTTGGCTGTCACGGGCAACTTGTCGAACGTTTCCCCAGCATTACCGTTGCCCACGTTCTCCAACGGCTCCTTCTCCCCGTCAACTGGGACTTGGTTCGTCGTATCATCATCGACGATGGCTCCGCTCTTAGGATGAGGAACAATGGTCTCGGCCTTGTCAGCAAAGTTCATGAGGAAGCCGAACACGGAATCATAGACCTCGGAGGTCTCACGGCTCATCTTCCCGTCCTTGGTCTCGGAATCCGGCAGGGACATAGTGGTGATCAAGAGCGAATGGCTTAGTGGCGGGGGACGAATTCGAGAGAGTGTTCCGGGCTTTAATAGCGAACAAGAAATCACTTTTCGTGGAGAACTTCACGTTTTCATAATGGAGACTTGGGTAGCTCCATTGGTTTTCCATCATGTCGTGAACGTGATGCTTAGATATTAATACCGCGTTTGGGTGAGGAGGAGCTTTCAAGAGCGTAGGTGGGAGATGAAGATAGAGACGAATATAAGTGAAGTGAGAAGGTGATAGAAAGACGTGGATTTTAGTTGCCCATTTTAGTTGGAGAGATTAGATTTTCACTTGAGAATTTTGGAAATTGAGTTCAGACAATTTCGGACAAAAAATGAATTGGAGGCATTATTCGCCCGTCCACTGGGCAAATAATGGCATGTAACAAGTATATGGTTGTCGTCTGCGACAACATGTGTCGCCAGTGAGATGAGGCATCAATTGAAGCGAAGTCATCAAGTTCAGGGTTTACTTTAAAACAAACATCAATCCGGTGGATACTTTGAGGAAAATTGCCCACAGAGAGTTGTTTGATTATTTTTTCCCTTGTTCGGTTATTAAAATCACGCATTTATGTAATAAATTAAATTTTTAAATAATTAGCAATGGCTCCCATAAAATCTTTTATGATATCAAAGCAGACTATACGGAGTCCAAATTTTTCTGGTCCCTATGTCTTCCCTATTATATTTTTTCATGTTTTAATCTTAGATCGAAATCTAACTTATGTGCGAAGAGAGTGTTATTTTAAATATTAATTTTGATTCCCCTATTATTGATTTCGACGTCAAAGTCCAATTTATATGTAAGGGGAAAGTGATCTATTAAAACAGTAAAATCACGCCTTTTCTAGTTTAAGCTTTTTGAATAGTGACCCACGGAATCTTTTTATATCTTTACTCAAGCGAGTGAAGAAGAATAAGGAGATGGGATATTCTATGTAAAGTGGCATG
Organism: Eucalyptus coolabah; assembly: GCA_014182585.1. Classification (NCBI taxonomy): domain Eukaryota; kingdom Viridiplantae; phylum Streptophyta; class Magnoliopsida; order Myrtales; family Myrtaceae; genus Eucalyptus; species Eucalyptus coolabah. The sequence continues at coordinate 10,194,135 of CM024629.1, read as the reverse complement.
GTTGTGACGTGAGGAATTTATTTGGGTATTTTTTATATGCAATCTCTGGATCGATCCGGATAGGTGTGCATGCGATGGATCCAACCTGCCTGGAATAGCGCTTTGTATGGATGAAGTAAGCACGAGGTGAAGTATTAGAGTGATGGCCCAGACTTCACGTTTCAATTGGTGACAAGTTATATCTAGATCAACACCCACTCAGTCTACTAGTACAGGTGGCTGATGCACATGTACAATGAAAAGGGAAGTTCACTGGTACGGAGTCGCAGGTATCGCGAAAAGGCTTGGTTGACTTAGAAGAATTTCGAATTCAATGGAGAAATTAATTTAAAAGACTCAGATGACTATCAAGTGTTCACATCGTATGCTATATTCAATTAGTATATTAACTTTCTTTGACAAAGCTTAAGAAGAAACTGTACCAAATGAAATTCACCTGTTTTTCAATTAGTTCGAATGCCCGTGGTTTAATGAGAGTTTGATACTTGAGTGCGAAATGCATTTTCGTTGCGTAGTCACGCGGTGCTCTAGGTTTTTCTTCTATGAGAACTAACGTGAATCTCATTATTATTTTTTTGTCATTTGATTAATATAATTGATCAGATAAAATCTATTCAATTAGTTCTCGACAAATAAATTGTTCCTCCAGCGGAATGCTTTGTTACTTCTTTTTTCAATGATTGCTCGTTACGCGGGCCAAGGATTGGGTGAGTTGCATACAAAATTGAGATTCATGCATGCAAGCAAACTAAAGCAATCGACCAGGCCTGTCTGTTTGTCACTAGACATACATACATACATACATACATACATACATACATACATACATCTATATATATATCATAATTATGGTATTTTCCTGGAGTCTTATTCTACTATATATATATATTGATGGCTCTCCTCTTACAAGAATAAATAGTGCCCACCTTCATTTATATTTAATCAGATGTGCATGGAGGTGATGTTTGTAACTTTAACCCATCAATCAAACACATGATTAAAAAGAGAGGAAGAGAGGAATATGCCGACTATCATGAAGAGTGTCAAAGCTTTTCGAGTGCTGCAGCAATGCCAAGGTACACAGTTTATATCAATCTGAGAAAGCAGAAGCAACACCTAAGACAGTAAGAATGAGAAAGAGGGGGAAAATGGGAAACAACTAAGAAATACAAGAACAAGAGTGACTGATAGCGAACAACAAATAATTCTTGGTCGACTTGGGAAGGACGAAAGTCCTCGTTGTAGTAATGGAAAAATGGGTGGCACCATTCACTTTGAATCGATCTTATATCTTCACTCGCTTGAGTGACGAAGAACGGAGTGGAGATTCCATGAAGAGTGGCATGTGTCGTGTGGAATTTATTTGGGCCTATTTATATGCAATCTCTGCGTTGATCCCAAGAAGGTGGGCATGTAATTGATCCATCCTCCCCGAGTGGCGCTTCTCATGCAAGACGCAAGCACTTGGTGGAGTGAAAGAGTGATCGCTTGGACTTGGACGTTTGAATGGATGAAAAGATGTGTCTAGAAGAATGCAATCCTAGTCCCCCCATTGAGCTCACCGGCTAGGGAACTCACGCTAGATTGAATTGCCGAGTGTCAACAGGGAACGAAAAATAGAAAGAAGCTCGTGAAACCGAAAGGCGACAAGCTACACCAGCCTGTTTTGCTCTCTTTGGAGGAGCAGTGACCTGATCAAAGAGGGACCTCATTTTTCGATACACTCTTCTCGACTCTCAATACATGCCTTGAAGCATATATTGATTGCCATGATCACCTACTAGGATTGTCAAATGATGTTTACATGTGGCATCATATAGTTACACAAGCTCTGAAAATTGAAATAGTTTGTTATCATGAAAAGAAGTGATTGTTGATATAAGGAGAAGTGATAGTTGATCAAGAAATGTGGTAATAATTGGGTTAAAGTATCTTTCCCAAAAGATGTGTTGATTAGTTGTATGTAAATAGGACCAAATCATACATTGTTCATCACAACTGTTCAAAAGAACGACAAATCTCTCTTCTTCACAGCATTATCTCATTTTTTCCTTTTCACACACAAGTTTGACAACACATTTTCCAAGAGGAAAATTAAGTAATTGCTTAACTCAATTTTATATGGCTTTGGTGTATATCCAGAAAATATATTTGTTTTAAACCAATTAACAACAATAGGGCATGTGATACCTTAAGATAGTGATGATCATCACGTACTTGAAGTATCAAAGAATTATAAATTACTACTCTATCTTCTCCCGCAATCAAACCCAACACAGAAGGCCACGACTAAAAGACATCAATTCTTTTTCAGCTAATCCCAATCTTGCAATCAGCTAGAACCACAAGAGAGGTCCAAGCTCATATTTTTACACTAGGGATTCATAAAAAAATTTGACATGCTTTTTTGCATAAATTGCTTTATAAGGAATTTAAGGATGCGTTTGTTTTCATTTCTTTTTATGTTTCTATACAATTTTTTTTTTTTTTTTTTTGTTCTTGGGACCAAAAATGAACAGAAACGTGTTTGTTTGCGTTTTTGTTCCAAAATTAATTTTTTGTTCCCAGAAACACATCTGGAACAGAAATAAGAAACAAAAAAAAGTTGTTTCTTGTTTCTTGAACAAAATTTAGAAACACTTCTCTCTTTTTTCTTCTTCTTTTCTTCTTCTTTTTTCTTTCTTTTTTCTTTGGTCGGTCACCGGCCTCGGCCATGGCCGGCGACCGGCCGGCGAGAATCGGCGACGCCGTCGAGGGCCGACGACCTCGCTGGAGCGTTGCCGTCCCAGGCGAGGCCGGCGTCGCTAGCCGGCGAGGCTCGACCTTGCTTTGGCCGGGCGAGCTCAAGCTCGATCTCGCCCGAGATCTGGTGAGGTTGAGCTCACCCAATGGTCAGCGAGGTTAAGCTCACCCAATGGTCGGCGAGGCTCGGCCTCGCCGGGCCACCGCCAAGTTGGCGTCGCACGGGCGGTGGCCCGGCGACACCGAGCATCGCCGTCCTCCGGGCGAGCTCGTCAGATCCAGGAGAGGTCGAGCCTCACCTAGCTACGGTGAGGCTCGGCCTCGCCGGGGCCGCGAGCCTCGCCGTGGCTGGGCGAGGCCGCTAGCCCTCGTTGGCCGGGTCGCCCGGCCATGGCCAAGGTCGGCGACGGCCAAAGAAGAAAAAAAGAAAAAAGGAAAAATAAATAATAAATAATAAATAAGAAAAATAAGAAAGAAAATAGAAAAATTAAAATATTAAAAATTAAAAAAAGTAAAAAAAATTACCAAATTTACCAAATGTGTTTTGTTCCTAGAACAAGTTTACCAAATGTGTTTTTTTGTTCAAAAATTGTTCGCCGGAACAGAAACACTTTTTTCTATTTCTGCTTTTCTGGAACAATTTTTAAACAGAATTGTTACTTCAAGATGTAAGTGATCTATAATTTGTCCACCCTTCACAACCTTCTTGGCTTGTGAAATAAGTAACTTAAGTTTACAAGCCAAAAACAATATAATAATAAGTAGCTTAAGTTACTTAACAAATAGGCAATAATGCGCCATGCGAGTTGCAACTTGCCATTATATAGAAAAGAAAATAAAAGAATTGACCAAACTTCTAGGAAACATCTCAATCCATATAGTCCGACCAACCCAACTCAATCCTTAATACATGGATCTAGCCGCAAAACCTTATAAAACAAAGCAATATAATTAACAGCATCTAATAACAGATTAGATCCATCACTCAGGGAATTAAGTGAAACCCTGAAGTACATTGCAAAAGTCTCTTCTTCCTCATTTCTTCTCCAAATTTTTGGATGTTCAAATCGTTTCATTTTCAGATTTTGGAAGCTGCTTCTTTTTACCATGAATTTTCTTTATTAAAATGGAAAGTGTTATAAGAAACAAATTATGAGAAGCAAGAAAAGAATCTCAAATGAAACTTTTGTGAAATATTATAAATGTCACCGGTCAGCACAATCAATATATGAGTATGACCCATAGGCCAGCAAACTAGGACTGGCGATGGAAGTTATATGGTGCAATAAAATTTGCCATTCCATTAATTAAGGTTCTGACAATACGCATGTTCACGAAATAAGAAAACAATATGATCTAATGTAACTTAGATCACGAGAACCAGCAAAAATTATCCACTCTAGATGTAAGGCTAACACTATATGTTCATGCCAATTTAAATAAATATAATAACATAAATTTAAATAGTCATTCTCCTAAATAAACTGAGATACCTCCAAAAAAATCAATTGTCACATCATTATTATGGTAGATAAAATGAACTTGTCACAGCATTTGCACGTGAGTGAATCTAGTAACATGCAAAATGCAATTGAGAAAGAAAGGCCAACTAGCCTGACAAGTCATAAATGTGTGCCCTGATAGAGGGATTGGCGGGTGGGGCCGGAGTGTATTAGGCCCGGGGTTCGATCGTTGTGAACATCGCACACCCATTTACACAGAAGAAAGGAGTGAGACCAATATATATATATAATAAGAGTTATCGAACCTATACATAAGGCTCACTCAATCCACTAGTACAAATGTATTCATGTTATGTAATAAATCTTTCGGACTGGAGTTTCTTTCATATTGACTTTTGTTTGATATAGGTTACATATTCATATTAAATCCACATATCTATCAATCGACCCATCAAATGGGTGAGTCGGGTTGAAAATAGTCTTAACCCAAATTGACTCATTTAACTCGCTTTGACTCATTTTCATGCAATACAAATCTAGTCACCCATATCAAATTCGACCCGACCCATATTATTAAAATATTTTCATGAGTAAATTCATACCCAAACTGAAGTGAGAGCACATAGTTAGTAAGCACGAGATCAAGTAAGGGCAAGAGAGAGTGAAGAGAGAATTATAGAGATGGTTTGAATCTAAGTAAATTGTGAAATCATATTATTTTGGATTTTACCCTTTTAAACTCTTTTACTAATTCATATAACAACCCAGCCCATCAAATATGAGTTAAGCACCATTTTGACAAGTTTATCCATTGAGCATTAAAAAAAAATTGAGATTGTATCCTCTCCGTCTCCTCAGCACAGTGGTGCTCGGCATCATGGCGGTGTCAACTGTTGCGATAATTATATTGCCTCACTTCTTTAACATGACAGCACATTATTTAACAAACAATATAAGAAATTTATAGACGAACACCAAGTAATTCATTAAGAAAATTTACAATTTTCGATGGACTTTCTTTATTTTAATGAGAAAGTTATTACCATCTCGCTAATACAAGACATTCGGGTTAAGTAGACGAGAACAACGGCGGTAATCACATTAATTTGCTCGTGCTTCTTATTACTACTACACCAAGTACTCCCTTATTTGCTTTTGCCTTTTGCTCCGCCGCCAACAGTCTTTGGAAATTGCACCTTGAATGCCCGCGGGAATCCCACCGGTTCAAGGACATCCGTGGGAAACTGGTTGAAGGCCGAGGGCGATCCCAGAGCGCCCGGTGTCACGGAAGCCTCTTGAGATTGGGAAGACACGTCCTCCTTGGCTCTCACGGGCAATTTATCGGACATTTTCCCTGCATTACCATCGCCTCCCTTCTCCAATAGCTGCTCCTCCTTGACATGGACTCTGTTGGTCGCATCATCACTAGCGATGGCTCCACGCCTAGGCTGAGGAACGATGGTCTTCGAGTCAAAGACCTCGGAGGTTCACGGCGCTTCGTCCCGTTCTCACTCTGGGAATTAGACATGGTGGTGATCGAGTGAGAATGGCTCGGTAGCGATGGACGAATTTAAGAGGAGTGTTCTGTGTTTAAGTAGCGGACGAGAATACATTGTTATAGATGAAGCCAAATATTTGGTTTTAGGGACTTTTTGTATTTTCTATCAAATTTGATTTTAGGTTAAAAGTGATACATTTATATTAGCAATGGCAAGACACTAGCCATCAAGAGGCTGAATAAGAAAATAGAGAGGCGGGAAAAGAGAAGAAAAAAAGTGAATTTTTTTCTTTACGAGGGTTCTCAATTTCTTTGTGCGCTAATCTTGAGAGAAGATCATCGTTGTATTCCAACCTTTTCGAAATCTAGTGGATTCGTAGAGTGCCTCTGCACGGAAATGTATCCCAGGTTTGGGTGAACTTCGATAACAAATTTTCTGGTGTGTTATTCTGATTTTGTTCTTTTATTATTATATTATGCCTAGTGAATTATTTGCGAGTGTTATTTTTCTGAAATCGACATGTGATTTTGTAACATACATCTTTCGTGGAATAGTCCACCTTTTCATGATGGAAAATTGGGTGGCGCCATTGGCTTTCCATCATCTCATGCACGTGATTTTTAAGATTAAATGCTGCGTTTGGGTGAGGAGGAGCTTTCAAGAGCGTAGGTGGGAGAGCAAGATGAAATGAACATAGTGAAGTGAGAAGGTGGTTGAAAGTGAATTATTAGAGCCCGTTTTAGGGTGCGTTTGGTAACATTTCTATTCAAAAATTGTTCCGGGGAATAAAAATAGAAAATTATTTATGTTAGGAACAATTTTTTAAAAGAACACGTTTAGTAAATTTGTTCTGGAATAGAAAAAGAACAAAAATACGTTTGGTAAATTTGTATAATTTTTTTATTTCTTTTAGTTTTTAATATTTTATTTTATTTTTCCTTTTTTTCTTTTTTTTTTTTTCTTCCTTTTGGCGGAGTCACCGGCCTCGGCCATGGCCGGCAACCGGCCGACGCAGGGTCGGTGGCCTCGCCCGGCCACAACGAGGCTCGGCGGCCCTTGGTGAGGCCGAGCCTCGCCATGGCTAGGCAAGGCTCGACCTCGTCGAGGGCCGGCGACGCTCTAGCGAGGTCACTAGCCCTCGACGGCTAGTCGCCTTGACCATGGTTGAGACCGGCTGACCGGTCAAAGAAAAAAAGAAAAGAAAGAAGAAGAAAATAAAGAGAAGAAAAAAATAGGAAAAGAAAAATTGTTTCTCGAAGTGTTCAGAACAAGAAACAAATTTTTTTTTTTTTTGTTTCTGTTCCACATTTGTTCTCAGGAACAAAAAAATAGATTTTGAACAAAACGCAAACAAACGTGTTTCTATTCATTTTTTTGTTCCCTGTAACAAAAAAATGGAAATTGTATTCATGAACAAAAGAAAAGAACACAAACAAACAGGGCCTTAGCCGCAAATTTTGGGGATTAGGTTTTAGTTTAAAGATTTTGGGGATAGATTGAAATTTGAGAATTTTGGAAATTGAGTTTAGCCAATTTTTGACCAAAATTGCCCATCCATGAGGCAAATAATAGCACGTAACACATACGCGATTATTGTCCAAGACGACATCTGCTGCTGGTGAGAGGTGTCGAATGAGACTAATTCATCAAGTTCAGAGTTTACTTAGTAACAAACATCACTCCTATAGGTACTTTGAGGAAAATTGCTCAAAGAGGATCGACTCGTTTTTTTTCTCCTATTTAGTTATCAAAATCATGAATTCACATAATAACTTAAACTTTTTAAACAGTTTATAGTGGTTCTATAAAATTCTTCATGATATCAAAACAAGTTGTTTTAAATTCAAATCTTTCCCGCTCGTATGTCTTCTTTGTTATATATTTTCAAGTTTTAATCTTAAGCTAAATTCTAGCTTATGTGCAACGTGGGTGTTATTTTTAAACATTAAATTTTATTCCACTATTTTTTATTCCGACGTTTTAGTTTTAGCAACTCATGGATAAGGAAAGTGTCATACATAAATAGTAAAACCACGTCTTCTTCTAATAATTCAAAATTTTAAAACAGAATTTTTCAATATCTTTACTTAAGCAAGTGAAGAAGAAGAAGAAGACAGGTGATTCCGCGTAAAGTGGCATGGTCATGACGTGAGGAATTCATTTGGGTAATATTTATATGCAATCTCTGGATTGGTCCCAGTAGGCGTGCATGCGATGAATCCAACCTCCCTGGAGTAGCGCTTTGCATGGACGAAGCCAAGCACGAGGCGGAGTGACAGAGTGATGGCCTGGACTTCACGTATCAATGGATGACAAGTTGTATCTAGACTAGAAGAACACTCATAAAGTCCACCATCACAAGTGGTTGATGCACATATACAATGAAAAGGTTAGTTCGCTCGTACGGAACTGTAGGTATCGCAAAAAGGCTTGGATGACTTCGAAGAATTTCAAATTCAACGGAGAAATTAAAAAAAAAATTCAGATGATACTGTCTAGTATTCACATCATATAGTATATTCATTTTATAGATTAACTTTTGACAAAACTTGAGAAGAAACCGTATGAAATGGAAATTTACTTATTTCTAAATGAGTATGAGTATCCTTAATTTAATGGGAGTTTGATATTGATTGTAAATTATATTCTCGCTATGTAATCACATAATGCAATTTTTTTTTTTTCCTTGAGACCTAACGTAAATCTCATTATTCTTATCATTTGATCGGTATAACTGATCAGATCAAATCTACTCAATTAGTTTTCGACAAATAAATTATTCATTTAATTGCTCGATACGTGGGCCAAGGATTAGGTGAGTTGGAGACACAATGAAAATCCATTCATGCAAGCAAATTAGAATAAACTACCTGGCCTTTGTCCGTTTCTCACCATACCAGCTGGAGTGCATCCGCAAGTGCGGGAAATTTTTTATTTATTGATTGATTGAAAAGGCTATACAAAAATTAGTGGGCAATGGCATCATGCTCGATGACGAAACATTCTTTGTTGTATTTTTCTCGAGTCTTACGTTGGCATATATTTTCAGCAGATAAGGAAGTCTAATGACCATATAATATTATATTGATGGGTTATGAGTATAAATATAACCCACCATTATTTATATTTAATTAGACGTGCATGGACGTGATGTGCGTAATCTTAATTGACCAATCAAAAATATGATTAAAAGAGAGAGAGAATGAGAGGAATACGTTGACCGTAACGTGAAAGTGTCAAAATATTTCGAGGGCTGCAGCAATGCCAACGGCAAGTGAAGGTACACAGTATAAATCAATCTGAGCAAGCAAGAACAACGAAGAATGGAAAGAAGCTTAGGAAACCGAAAGGCGACAAGTAACACCAGCCTGTTTTTACTCACCATAGAGGAGTAGTGGCCAGTTCGACAAGGAGCCTCATTATTTGAGACACTTCTTGAGTCTCAATACACATCTTGGGATATACATCGATTGCCATGATCACCTACCAATATTGTCAAACAATGTTTACGTGTGACGTCATAAAGTTACACAAGCTCAAAAGGCCACGACTAAAAGACATCGCCCGGTTCTTCCTTGGCTAATCCAATTCTTGTAATCAGCTAGAGCTACGAGAGAGGTCCAAGCGCATATTTTCACACCGAGGATTCATAAAAAATTTTGACGTGCTTTTTTACATAAACTGCTAATAGTAAGTAATTTAAGTTACTTCATGACGTAGGTGATCTATAATTTGTCCACGCTTGACAGCCTTTTTGGCTTATATAACTTAAGTTACTTAACCAATAGGCAGCAATGCGCCACGCAAGTTGCAATTTGTCACTAAAATAAAAATAGAAAAAGAATTCAGTCAAACTTCTGGGGAACATCGCAATTGAGTACATATATAGACCAGCCAAACCAACCCATTCCGCAAGACATGGATCCAGCCACAAAACCTTAAAAAACGAAGTAATATATTTAATATCATCCAATAGCAGTAGGATCCATCACTCAAGGAATTCGATACATTTTTAGATTCTGGAAGCTGCTTTTTCTTTTTCCGTGAATTTTCTTTTTAAAACTGGAAAGCTCTGTGTTGGAAGATATGATTCCGGAGATTTTACTCAATCATCGATAGATAGGAAATTATGTTTAATTTAGGATTAGAAAGATAGAGGAATATCTTTTTCCTTTATCAATTTCTTGCTTTCCTTTATTAATTCCTTGCATTGTAATTAAACACAGATTGTACAGAACACAAAATTTACTGAATATACAGAAAGCTTCTTCCTCTCGATACTCTCCTTGGTCTTTTGACATGGTATAAGAGCACATGCCGATCCTAGCGTAGCTTTCATCTTTCGAATTGCCTGCATTTCTTCGTCTGTTGTTGTTGCCACTGCAGAAAAAAAAAAAACAGCATTCAGCAGGAATTCTCTTTCCTTTACCCTTTGTTACCAACTTGGGATTCTAAAAGAACTTCTTCATCCGTTCAATCTGATTGCCTTGAAGAACTGTACCCTGCAAAACAGTTATCAAAAGGAATCAGTCTCTCTTTAAATCTTTTTCTACAATGAGTATATCATAAGCCCCTGCCAATAGAACAGATGATGTACCTTCAAGGGATGCGACGCCACAGTACACGCAACTAAGATTCAACTGTTGTGTCGACCATGGTGAAGCAACAACTCAGCCAAAGTCGGATCCAGCCCCACACATGCCTTGGCGAGAACTTTCCGGCTTAGTTCAATGCTGGGGCAGCCCTCTTCGGGCCATCCATACTAGTGGATGCCATACCCATGGATCCATGGGATAAACCCACACACATCACAGCCAAGCTACCAAGGCAATGTGCGGACCGACGGAGGCGCACCAACCAATATTGGGGCAGGCTCTACCTTCGGCCCGGAGCAGACGGGCGGATTAGGCGAATCGGGAGGAACGAATCCTTCCCCAAATTTTTTCAATGCGGGTCAAGAAAGCGGGTCGAATGTAGGGGCAAATACCTACCCAACTTTTTCACCTGGTTTTTTTCCTTACCAGATCTTTGCTACCGGAGGACAACCGGAGCCCAGCAATCCTCTCTACACGTCGAACGCCGACGGACCAGAGCTCAAGCTCATCAGTCAACAACTGACAGGCCCAGATAACTATTTGACCTGGTCGCGGGAGCTCCGGCGTGCCCTGGTAACAAAAGATAAGGAAGGGTTTCTCGACGGAACCATTCCGGTCCCAACCGATGAGCGAATGGCCCGTTTTTTGGAGAAAGTGCAACCAGCTCGTCGAACTGGATCGGAAATCGTATCACATTCGAAGTCGCGGGCGACTCCCCTTGACAGAAGATACGAAAGAGATGTGGGACAATATTAAAGAAAGGTATGGGAAACTAGATCAGATCAAAATTTTCTCTATAACACTGCAGATTTCAGATCTGCAACAGGGAAATATGGGTATCGCGACTGTCTACAATAAATTGTCAGCACTGTGGAACGAATTGGAGTCGGCCGAAGAGAAGTTCGAGTGGCCCGAACCCCGTGCGACAGTACAAGACCATGCGCGAGAGAGAGAAAGCGATTAGGTTTCTCCTAATCTTGAACGAAACGTACCTTTCATTTCGCTCCCAGATTCTGACGATGGAACCCATGCCAAATCTTGGCCGGATCTACCAGCTCGCCGTCCAGGAAGAAAGCCAACAGAAGATGGCGGCCTACGGAAGAGGAAGCGAGGCGATGGCTCGGCCGCCGCCGAGAGGCCATTTTCGCCCCAACGAAGCGCGGAATCACGAGATAGAAAAGGGGCGAATGGAGGGTTCCGTAACCCTAACCCTAACCTTGGAGAACAGTTCGACGGCCTTGATCTAGGGGACCAATCTGACGGTCCCTATTATTCGGCAGCTGGGCCATTCTCGGTAGGCCCACGGAACCGATTCGCTGGAGCAGACGGGCCGCGAGGAAGGACCCAGCAGCGAGAAGTCAGTGGGCCGCGAGTTTTTCAGCCCACTGACTCAGAATTATATGGGCCTACTTCGGCCCAAATCTTTCAGCCCAACAACAAATTTCCTTCAATTGCCAAAAATAGCCAAAAAGGAAAAGGTAAATTGTACTGCGAATTTTGCAAACGTCCGCACCATACAATTGAGAATTGTTGGAAATTACATGGGAGACCTGGAGAAAAAGAAAAAAGGAAATCTTCACAGGTTTTTCAGGTACTGGGTCAGCCGACAGAGAAATCAATTTCACATGAGCAGTATCAGGAGTTGATGGAGGCTTTGAAAAGGCTAGATGCATCAGATAAAGCCGGGAGTTTCACAGGTACATCTTATTGCTTGAATTCAATCTCAAAGACTGCATGGATTATAGATCCAGTGCCGGTGATCACATAGCTGTGATAAGGGATTTTTTCAAAAATCAAGAAATTATCTTTTCCTATATCAATACTGGCTTCCAAATGGAAACTCCACACAAGTTGTCATGACTCGGCACTTTGTGACTCTTAGTCCTCTAATCACTCTTCAAAATGTGCTTTATGTACCGACTTCCAATTCAACCTCATATCAGTTAATCGAGCTTCGAGGAAAATTCATGTCATGTTCTATTCACTCCAGATAACTGTTTCTTTCAGGCCCTTTCGGCGGCAAAATGATGGGCTTGGGTAAAGCTTATCAAGGACTCTATTTCTGGATAAATTTCCCCGTAGTTTTAAATTATCGTCTATTCAATTCAATAAATCATTGTGTAACTATGTTATCAATGACAAAAATTCTCTTTATCATAAAAGATTGGGACATAGTGCCTCATTCCCTTGTCCCCACTATCCTATCTGCCCTTCGGCAAAACAAACACGTGCTCCTTTCCCAAATAGTAATTCTCGAGTAGATAGTGTTTTTTCACTAATCCATGCAGATGTTTGGGGCCCTATCATACGGAGCATCATGATGGGTCACGATTTTCCTCATAATTGTTGATGATTTCTCTCGTGCGACATGGATATTCCTTATGCAGTCCAAAAATCAGGTTTTTTCTCACCTGAGAAGTTTTCTTAGCTTATCCAAAACTCAATTTGGGAGGACAGTCCGTCACATTAGAACCGATAATGGAAGAGAGTTTTTCAATGGTGAGTGTGCTTCCTTATTTTCACTAAATGGAATCTTGCATGAGAGCTCTTGCACTTATACACCACAGCAAAATGGTGTTGTTGAAAGGAAACATCGTCACCTCTTGGAAGTAGCACGTGCCCTCAAGTTTCAAGCATCTATTCCTGAAAAATTTTGGGGAGATTGTGTGATTACTGCAGCATATTTGATTAATCGAATGCCATCACGGATTCTGAATGGAAAAACACCATTTGAAATGTTATATGGCAAGAAACCGAATTTGAACCATCTCAGGGTTTTTGGATGTTTATGCTATGCCACTACGGTCGGGCACAAGGATAAGATGGCACCACGTGCCAGTGAATGCGTATTCATGGGATATCCCACCTTTAAAAAGGGGTATCGGATTTATGCACCATCCACAGGGGAATTCTTTATTAGTAGAGATGTTGTCTTTCATGAGAATATTTTTCCTTTCCGAGCTCTTAATTCTTCACCTGAAGATGAAAAGACAAGGAATTCAACTTTTCTATTAGAAGAAGATGTGCTTTCGGGCGACACATTTATTGCTACTCCTCTACCAAGACCAACTGGTGGATCATCTGCATTACCCGTTGAGACATCTACAAATCACTCAAGCGAAGAATCCCATGTCGAAGAATCAACACGTTAAATGAACTCCCAAAACCAAGCCCTACTGCAAAAGATTCTTTAATATCACAAGAACCTCTACGGCGTTCTAAACGAGCAGCTCATCCACCAGCTTGGACAAGGGATTAAATTTGTGGTTCCTCGAAGTTGTCAGGTACTCCTTATCCCATATCGTCTTACCTCTCATTTGATAGGCTATCACCAGAACATTTATGTTGCATGAGCCGCATTTCTGAAGAAAAAGAGCCGTCTAATTATAATGAGGCCAAAGACGATCCCCGTTGGCAAAAGGCCATGGAGGCCGAGCTACATGCCCTGAACGAAAATCATACCTGGGATATTGTAGCATTGCCTACTCATCGCAAACCCATAGGCTGTAAATGGGTTTACAAGATCAAATACAGGGCTGATGGTTCTGTGGAGCGATATAAGGCTAGGTTGGTGGCCAAAGGCTTCACTCAGCGAGAAGGTTTTGACTATCACGAAACTTTTTCACCTGTTGCAAAGGATGTCACTGTTTGATCCTTTCTATCCGTTGCTGCTTTTCGTGACTGGTCACTGCACCAAATGGATGTGCATAACGCCTTTTTACATGGAGATCTGGATGAAGAAATCTACATGGATCTTCCACCGGGATTACGAAGACAGGGGGAGTCTAAGGTATGTCGTCTCCATAAATCTCTTTATGGATTGAAGCAAGCCTCTAGACAATGGTATGCCAAGTTCACCAATGCTCTTATGGCGGCTGGATTCAAACAGTCCAAGTATAACTATGCCCTATTCACCTGGACAAAAGGTATGTCATCTATTTACCTGATGATTTACGTTGATGACATACTTATCATGAGAAATGATAATTTTGTTGTAAAGAAGCTTAAAGAGTATCTGCATTCCACCTTTCACATCAAAGATTTAGGGCCACCTAAGTATTTTCTTGGAATTGAGATAGCTCGTTCAGATCAAGGAATCTCTCTCAGTCAGAGGAAATTCATAATGGAAATCATATCAGAAACGAGGATTATCGGGTTGTAGACCAACCATTATTCCCATTGAACAGAGAATGCCAAATTGACATCGTCGAATATGACACGGCACATCTTCCTTTTCGATGATCCATTGTTAAAAGATCCATCGGGGGTACCGAGAGGCGGTAGGGAAACTCATATATCTCACTATGACTAGGCTAGATATTTGCTATGCGGTGCAGACCCTCAGCCAGTTTATGCATAGTCCGAAGCAATCTCACATGAATGCAGCCTTGAAAATTGTGAGATGTTTGAAGACATGTCCAGGGTTGGGGATACTCCTTTCTCGAAAATGCAACATGAAGATGACGGCTTATTGAGATGCAAATTATGCCACATGCCCTATGAGTAGGAGATCCATTACTGGATTCTGCATCAAATTTGGGGAATCATTACTCTCGTGGAAAACAAAGAAGCAATCTACTGTATCTCTATCTTCAGCCGAAGCAGAGTATAGATCCATGGCCAAGACTGTCTGTGAAATAGTTTGGCTAAGGGGTTTACTTCAAGACCTCGGAGCACGAGTCGAAGGACCAACTATACTCTTTTGTGGCAATGACTCGGCACTCAAACTCGCAGCTAATCCTGTATTGCATGAGAGGACAAAACACATAGAAGTTGATTGTCATTTTACTCGAGAGAAAATCTAAGAAGGAGTGATCGAAACAAAGGGCATCAGGACTTCAGAGCAACCAGCAAACATATTTACTAAGCCACTTTGTCAAAGACAACATGCATATCTTCTAAGCAAGCTTCGTGTCTTGGACATCTACAAGCCATCAGCTTGAGGGGGAGTGTTGGGAGATATGATTCCAGAGATTTTACTCAATCATCGATAGATAGGAAATTATGTTTAATTTAGGATTAGAAAGATAGAGGAATATCTTTTTTCCTTTATCAATTTCTTGCTTTCCTTTATTAATTCCTTGCTTTGTAATTAAATACAGATTGTACAGAACACAAAATATACTGAATATACACAAAAGTTTCTTCCTCTCGATACTCTCTTTGGTCTTTTGACACTCTGTGAAGAACAAAGTATGAAAAATTAATTTAGTGAAACATTAGAAACGTTACCAAGTTGCGCAATCAATATATATGAGGATGACCCATAAGCCGGCAAATCATAAGAACAGACGCTGGTACAGGTATTGTGCAATAAACTTCGCCATTCCATTAATGTTCCCCTGCTAAAATACAGAGATCTCTCCTAAAAATTAGCGGTCGCACCTTTCTTATGGTAAACAAAACGAATTTGTTACTGCATTTGCCCATGAATAGATCTATTACGCATGAGTAGGAGCCCCTGCAAATGCACATTAAAAGTGCAATTGACAAAGGCAGACTCTTATATAGAAACGGATCACTCACTAAGTTCGCCATTAAAATTGAATTTCATATACTTTAGCCTGATCCATGTAAACAATCTTACGGATCATACTTTCTCCTATCATTGTTGAGATATACGTGTAAATTGTGTTAAAGAAATCTCATATTTGAGAATTAATTCATGTGGAACAATTATTATATCCAAGTTAATCAATAACTCATTAATTTAAGTTTTTGAGTAAAGTGGATCTAATTGATATATTGATTCGCTTGGACCTAGGCTTCCTCTTAACAATCTCTCCTAATGACAGTATGAGGTTTCTACCGCGTGCTCCTAACAAGCAAGAATTTTGTTTGATATAGATTTCATATTCCTATGTAATTCACATATCCACCTAGCATAGAAAAACGCATTAAGAGAACAATTAAATCTGTATAATTATCGCCCTCTCCCTTTGCTCAGAACAGTGGTGCTCGGTATCACTTCATTTGAGAACGGGTTAAAGAGAATGAGGTTGAAGTGTTGCATGTGAAGACTAGAGATCAAGTGGTAGACATTTTTACCAAACCTCTCATAATCGATGCTTTTCGAAAGTTCAAAAGCCTGCTTGGAATGATCATGGAAGAGAATTTGGTTTAAGGAGGAGTGTTAGAAATTAAACCAAATTTGTCGGTGCCGATAACTATTCCATACCCGCATTGAAGAAGAGTCATAATTGCAATGTTATCTTTAATGAGTCTATTCGTATTTTTACGTGCGGTGATTATTTATAGAGATAGTGATTGTTTTTTAAATATAATGTGAGATGTGATGATTGTTTTGTTAGTTTCTAGATCTTATCCGGAATGCTAGCTTTATCTATTAGGAAGAGTGAAGGTTATGTAACAAGTCTATAAATAGGGAAGTCTTGTAATTGTTTTTGTGAAGGTGAAATAAATCTGCAATCTTATCTATCTTCTTCTCTTCTTTGTGTGAGTTGTGAGCATTTCACCTTTAAATTACTTTCATCAAGGAGGATTGACTAATAATCTCATTCTATGTCTCAAAGGTGAAATACTCCACCGTCCGAGGGTAAAATGTTAAGAGCAAGCTTTGGTTAGAACTTTTTGTGACAAATGCCTAATCCATGTAACTTGCGCTGCTGCTTTATCGAGCCTGCTCTCTTTAGGTCTATAGCCGCTCTCCAATCCAAGAACATGATTGAAAGAACCCACTCAAACACCCTCCAATACCATATCCATTACCCAATAAAATAGGACGCCTCGGATTAACTACGGGCGTCAATGCAATCGAAGTACAAAAACTTATTAAGGAAGTATTGCGAGAAAACTTGTCTATGTTAATGCTTAGGGCACTGACTACAAGAACACTCATTAAACAGATCGAGCAAGTAGAATCTTGACTTTCAGTTCATCGGTAGCCCATATTGCGAGAAAAGTTGATGTACTAGAGAACCAAAACTTTCCTTGTTATCGAAATCTCATAAAAGTCTCTGAATACCTGGCCGCTAGATTAGGGAAGGGCACGAGGTGGGGAGGAAGGTGGTGGGTAGTGTGGAAGCAGGAAGGTAGGGCGGCCACCGAGGGGGCAGCAGAGGGAGGCGGAGTTCGATGAGCCGGATCGAAGGATAGAGATGGGGAGGGAGGAGGGTTCTGAGGGAGGCGAGGTTGACGGGGGTAGAGTAGAAGATGAGGAAGGGGTTTTGGCAAGAAGAAGAAGAAGAGAGGAGGTTCTTTGTGAGCTTGAGCAAGGGAGAGATGTGCCCGTGGGCTAACCAGGGCAACTTGAGCATACTTTGCCATCGTGGACCGGTCATCGGCGAGCTAGGGCTGTCTATGGCCATGGATTGACTAAGTAATTTAAGTTGCTTCAACATTTTCCAATAGGTGATCTATAATTTGCCGATCTTGGACACTCTTTTTTGCATGTAAAATTATTTACTTAACTAATGGGCAACAACGTCTTATAAGTCACAATTTGCCACCCAAAGAGATCGCAATTTAGTACCAATATAGTCCATACAAACCCAATCCTCAAGACATGGATCTGGCCACAAAACCTCTAAAAAAAAAAAAAAAATTATTGACTATAACAGCATCCAATGTAAAATAAGTACCTTCACTCTGGAGATTAAGTGAAACCTAAAGTAGATTGAGCTAGTCTATTCTTAACAATAGAGATTTTTATAATCCCTCTCCTTAAAAAACTGAGATTTCTTAGTGAAGTCAATGTTCACACATAAAACGAGTTTGACACTGCATTTGCTAGCAACTGCACAAGCACATGGAAAATGGAACTGAGAACGGGGCACTCACAAGCCGAAGATGAGGACAGCTAGCTTGGTTGACTAAGGATGTGCATGTGTCCTAATTAAGGCGTCGACAAGTCGTTGCATATTTCCAAACGACTTTTACCATTCATTAAAGTACCTACTTGCCGGATCTATCCATAACACTGACTAATTTTACCGGTGCAAGCGATTGATGCACGAGGACAATGAAGAGCTTATCACCTATTCAAAATCACGTAACACACAGGCGTAGATACCACGGAAGGCTTTATTGACTCAGAAGAGTTTCAAATATTAAGATCGTTATTCACAACCACTTTATATACTATATTGATTTTGTGAATTAACAACTTCTTTTTATAAAGCTTGAGAAAAAACCGTACCAAATAAGATTTACTTGTTCCGAAATAAGGTTAAAACCCCATAGTTTGACGGTAGTTTGACAATTGAGAGCAAATTGTATGTTCGTTGTGTAATCACACCAAGCAATATCTTTTTCCGCGAGTCCTGACATGAATTTTATTACTTTTCATCGTGTGATTAGTAAGATTGACTAAATCAAATCTATTCAATGAGTTTTCAACAAATAAATTATTCTTCCAGCGGAATCCTTTGTTACTTTCTTTTCAATAATTGCTCGACGCGCGGGCCAAGGATTAGGTGAGCGACAGACGAAATAGAGACGCCGTGCGCGTGAGCAAACTAGAGCAAGAACATGTTGAACAGTAAAACAATTTTTTTCTTTCTGTGTTTCATATTTTTACAAGAATATAACCACGCATATATACACGACGTAACCATCCTAGAATCTCCTACAAATCTGGAGATCTCCTATAAATCACTACAAATCAGGAGATCTCGTACAAATCAGAAGATACATATGTATATATAAAGACCTTAAATAGAAAAACTCTCCTATTGAGGCCATAATTGACAGCTCATGTTAACACTCCCCTCAAGCTGGTGAGAAAATATCTTTGATACCCAGCTTGACAAGTGAGCTGTGGAAAGCTCGACTCGATACAGCCTTTGTAAGTATGTCTGCCAACTGGTCTTCAGATTTGATAAATGAAAAACTCACAACCCTATCATCCAGATTTTGCTTGATAAAATGCCTATCAACTTCAACATGTTTAGTGCGGTCATGTTGAACTGGGTTGTGGGAAATTTGAATCGCGGCCTTATTATCACACAACAATTGCATTCCTAACTTAGGTGGAAAACCAAGTTCTGTCAACAACTTCTTTAGCCACAAAAGCTCGAGATAGTCCTTTAGCCATCCCTCGAAACTCAGCTTCAGCACTTGACAAAGCTACTACCTTTTGTTTCTTGCTCCTCCATGTAACCAAGTTTCCTCCCACAAATGTGAAGTAGCCTGATGTCGATCTCCTATCCAAGGTATTGCCAGCCCAATCAGCATCCGTAAATCCTTCCACCTCATGATGATTATTCTTCGCAAAGAAAAGTCCTTTTCCTGGTGCTGACTTCAAGTAGCGTAAAATTCGAACTACAGCATTCATATGATCTTCACTAGGAGCGTGCATAAATTGACTTACAACTCCTACAGCATATGCAATGTCAGGCCGAGTGTGCGATAGATAAATTAATCTCCCTACCAACCTTTGATATCGGTCCTTATTGGTCGATACCGATTGGGAAAACTCCAAGTTTATGATTCTGTACTATAGGGGTATCGCGGGTTTGCAATCCAACATCCCCACCTCAGCCAACAAGTCCAATACATACTTTCGTTGAGACAAGAATATACCCTCCTTTGATCTAGCCACTTCAATACCCAAAAATATTTTAGGCCCCCAAGTTCTTCATCTCGAACTCATTTGCCGGTTTCCTTTGAAGTTCGTGATCTCCTCAAGGTCATCCTGTGATGATCATGTCATCTACGTATATAATCAATCTTTGTTACTTTGTTATGCTGCCGTTTCAGGAACAACGTATGGTCTGAATTACTTTGAGTGTACCCATACCTTTTCATTGCGAGCTAAAGCGACCAAACCAAGCCCGTGGTGATTGCTTTAATCCGTACAACGATCGCTCAAGTTTACATACCACTTCCGATTTATCAGCACACGTATATCCTGGTGGGATTTCCATGTAGATCTCTTCTTCCAAATCTCCATGTAAGAATGCATTCTTTACATCAAATTGATGTAAGGGCCAGTCCAAATTTGCTGCAAGTGATAACAATACCCGCACGGTGTTCGGTTTTGCAACCGGAGAGAATGTTTCTTGGTAGTCCACACCATAGGTGCAGGTATATCCCTTTGCTACCAGACGTGCCTTGTACCTCTCAACAAAACCATCTGCTTTATATTTGATGGTGAAGACCCATTTACATCCTACGCCTTCTTTCCCTTCGGTAACTCGACAAGTCTCCAAGTCTTATTTTTCTGTAAAGCCTCCATCTCTTCTTGCATTGCTTGAACCCACTTGGGATCCCTCAATGCCTCCTGCATCTCCACTAGGAACTCTACTTGCAGAGACATTCGAGACAAATGCCTTTAAAGGTCTCGACAATTTGCTTTGTCGAAACATAATTAGTAATCGGATACTTTGACCTTCGTTCTTCCACATCGGAGAGTACCTATTAGGAGCCTTGCCACGATTATGTCTATCGGGCAATTTATAACAAACAGCTACATCGGTATCAACGGACAAATTCTGTGTGGTAGAAGAACTTACCTCGGGAGTATCCTCGGGAGAATTGTCAGGTACTAAAAAGGGGTATTTTGAAGTGGAGGGAGCTGTTCTTGAGATTGTTTGTGTGTCTCTTGCACCAAATCAACCCGATGATCAGATTCCTTAGTGTACTCTGCTTATTTTCCATTGTCCCACCATGATCCATGACCACATCATTGCTGGCCAACATGTGAACCCGCTTGTCAACTTGCACCTTAGCTTGTGTGTTACCAGTCCTTGTGTCACAAGGTGTTGGCATTGCGGGGTCATTCTTTTTTAAAGCAACCCCTGCCATCATACCACATTCCCACCAATTTGTCCTTTCACTAGAATTCTCCCCCTGAAAGGTACAATTGGGTGGGGAAAAAAATAATTCGGACTCAACGAATGTGACATCCATTGTGATGTGGGTTTTCTTGGTAGCCGGATTGTAACAACGGTATCCTTTCGATGAGTGCCATAACCAAAGAAAACACACTTCACCGCACACGGATCAAGTTTTGTCCGTTGGTTCTTGTGGAGATGGACGTATGCCACACACCCAAACACTTTGGGAGGTAGTGTCATGATGGAAGGAAGAGGAACATAGGATGCAAGTGCTTGAAGTGGGGTCTGAAAATTCAACACACGAGATGGCATTCTATTCATCAAATGTACCTATTTTGTAACCACCGCGGCATCCCAAAAACGAGATGGAACTTGACCACCTATGAGGAGTGCCCGTGCCGTCTCGAGGATATGGCGGTTCTTCCTTTCAGCGATACCATTCTGTTGGGGTGTCCTAGTGCAAGACGTTTCATGTATAAGCCCGTGATCCTGAAAGTAAACCGCAAGATGCTGATTAATATATTCCCCACCATTGTCGCTACGAAGGACTTGAATTTGAGTCCCAAAGCGTGTTGCAATCATCCGATGAAACATACGGAATATTGTTGCCACTTCATCTTTATGCTTCATTAAATAAACCCAAGACATCCGGGTACAATCATCAACAAATGTTACAAACCAACGAATCCCAGATAAAGTAGTAAGTGGTGAAGCGCCCCACACGTCCGAATGAACCAAAGAAAATGGCCTGATGCTTTTATTAAAACTCAAAGGAAAAGAGGCACGATGACTTTTTGCCAAAATACATGTCTCACATTGGAATTCAGTATCTGACAAATTATGAAACAAGTCTGGAAATAAATGTTTTAAATACCCAAAAGACGGGTGTCCTAAGCGACGATGCCATAACCAAATCGCTTTCTCTTTATTAGTAGTCCCACTACTTGTGTGATGTGCTCGGCCTGCTTGAAAGTCATCAACATAATACAGCCCCCCTTTTAGTACCACGACCAATAATCTCCTTCGTGAGGATATCCTGAAATAAGCAAAAAGATGGATACATAAGAACACAACACTTCAAAGCATCGGTGAGTTGGCCAACGAGAGAGTAAGGTTAGACAGAGAGGGCACTAATAAAGTGTGAGACAATGATAAAGAAGGTGTAAGATCAACATTGCCAGCCCCAGTGACAGGATAACTAGTGCCATTCGCATTATATATACTCTGTCTCCTCGGAGTGGTGTAGCGTATAATATCATTACGATTGGGTGTCATGTGATCCGTTGCCCCGGAATCAACAATCCACCCCTCCCCGCCACACCGAGAATTACTAACAAGTGCACACCCAATGTTACCTTCGAAGCCGCATCGAAGTATTGGTAGCGTCTACTGCGGTACCAAGGAAAGGGGTGAGGTCCCGATAGCCAATGATGCCTGCCCTCGTCCTATAGAACTTTTCTGTCTTTTTCTTGTCCTGCAACTCCTTCCACCAATCTGGATAACCATGCAATTTAAAGCAAGTATCTTTTGTATGTTTAGTATTACCACAATGAGTACAGCCTCTCGGATGTTGTGGTTTAGCCTTCAAACCTTTGTTAGTCCTCCCTCCACCGGACGCGGTAGTAGGAGGGACCATCCGGAGAGCTTTGGACTCATTGTTGAGAAAGTGCGAGGTAACACTTCCACCACGCGACACCGGGGCTGCCGTGGTGCTAGATGGTTCAATTGAAGATAACATAACAGCTTGGCGTACATCCTCTCGCCTCACCCTAGCGTATGCTTGCTCCACTGTCGGGAGGGGATGCATCTGTAGAACATCAGCCCTGACTTTGTCAAGGCGGTCATCAAGCCCGTCAAGGAAAAGATATACACGGTCTTCTTGCACAAGAGCGTTGTAGCGCTCGATATCGCGAGGACAAGTCATGGGATTAGGCCGTCGAAAATCAACCTCTCGCCATAAACCCTGAAGATCATTATAATACTTTTCAATCGGGCCGCCTGCCTGCTTCAGTCGAGACAAACGTCGCTTTAGATCATACACTTGGGAGACATCGGTGCCATCAAAGAACGTAGTAGCCACCGAATCCCATACCGCCTTTGCTGTTGGGAAACGGATAAAATTCCCAATCAACGCCGGGTCCATGGAATTGATGAGCCATCCTTTAACCGCGTCGTCAATCTTCCACTTCCGAAAATTAGGGTCGGTCGGAAGTGGGGCGGAAAATCCCCATTGATATATCCCAATTTGTCTTTCCCTGAGATATACATCTCGACAACTTGGGACCAAAGGCCATAATTACGGCCATCCAACTTGACTGCAATTGGTGGGGCGGAGTTTTCAGCATGAGAAGGTGAGGCTTGATGGTGAGACAAGATTTGTGTCAACTTGGACGTCAAGGATTCAAGGAGTGCATCGGCAGTGGAGTTACCTCCCGAGCTCGATGCGGGACTACGGTGCCTTCCGTTGGAGCCGGAGGAACTATCTCGATGGGTGACTTGTCATCCGCCATGAATCCCGATAAAGGGTGCGTCAATGTGGCAATCCACACGAAACCACCGCGTGACTACGCCACAACAAGGAATTCGGATCGTGATCGAACACGAGTCCCTAGATCATTTGCTCGATACCATGTTGAACAAAAACAATTTTTTTCTTTCGTGTTTCATATTTTTACAAGAATATAACCACGCATATATACACGACGTAACCATCCTAGAATCTCCTACAAACTGGAGATCTCCTATAAATCACTACAAATCAGGAGATCTCGTACAAATCAGAAGATACATATGTATATATAAAGACCTTAAATAGAAAAACTCTCCTATTGAGGCCATAATTGACAGCTCATGTTAACAGAACAAACTACCTAGCCTTTGCCTGTTTCTCACTAGAGGCGGCTGGAATGCGGGCGTACGTGCGGGAAACTTCTCTGGCATTTTTTTTTTTTTTTGTATAAATTAATTGAAAAGGCTTATGATGCTCAATGAAGATACATGTTTATTGTATTTCTCTTAAGTTTTATGCTAGTATATATATTCAGCAAATAAGAAAGTCCCGTGCCCATATGATATTATGTTGTGAGTTGCAAATATAATTATTAGCTACATTTATTTGTATCTGATTAGATATGCATGGAGGTGGCATTCGCGACTTGAATATACTCATCGAAGACGTGATTAAAAGATGGAGGAAGGAAGGAATATGTTGGCCGTCATGAAAAGTGTCAGCCAAGCTTTTTGAGCACTATAGCAATGCCAATGACAGGTGAAGTACATGGTTTATATCAATCTGAGCAGGCAATAACAACACCAAAGACAACTAGACTGGGAAAGAGGGGATAATTTTGGGAAAAAACTAATAGGACAGGACCGAATTTAAACTTTTTTTTTTTTTGTAAAAAAGTACACTCAACTAATTGACAAAAATTCAGACATCTATGGATTTGAAAGAGTTTGCACTCGATAATGGCACTATCTTGTTAATGAGTAATCGTTGGTGCCCACCTAGTAATCCATTAACTTTTTCTTGGTTGTTTACCTCAAGAAAAGTCACAACAATTGCAGTAATTTTGCTATAGGAAAAATGACACTAAAAAAATTTCATAACTTTCACGAGGTTCACTTCAGTATCAAAACTTTTCGCTGGATTATTTAAGTGACAAATCAAAGAAACAACAATCACTTAAGTCTAACCTTACAAAAAAAGAAAAAAACAATCGCTTAAGTCTACCTGGCGACAATTCAATAAAAAGTCCTACGTGATTTTTTAATAATGTCAATTCATAGGTGGCTTTTTACTTTAAAAAAAAAAAAAAAGACTCTAACTTGGTCGATGGGGTGGCCTTTCTATACCTAATCAATGCCGCACCCATTATATTGAATATATCTCTCTCAATTGAGCCGGGAAAAAATCCAGAGCCTGATGCTTAGAGGGAAATAAATTAGGGCTTGGCGCTAGAAGAAGGAATCACACAACAAGGAAAAGGCGAGTGATTTAGCAGTCATGGTCACGGTTTTCTTGGCTTGATTGACATGACCTCGAGCCACGTGTGCTTATTTTCCTCTTCATTGCAAGATTCAATTCTTAATATTGTCCTCAAATCGTCTGTCTGCATTATGGTATGGAGAAAGCGGAAAATTGAGCAATTTGTCTGCAAAATTTGCTAAATTTGGGACTTTTCCATGTGGGTTAGGAGGTCACGTTTATTGGAGAAAATATTAAAATGTTATCACGTCGAATTCTAACATCCCAAATCAAATTTGTCATTTAAGTTTTTTTTTTTTTTAAATAAAGTAATACTAAAGTGATATGTCGAAAAGTTTTGATAATAAAGTAAGTACTGTACAAAAGTTATAACATTTTTAATATCATTTCTTCATTATTTATTTTTCTTACTCACACAACATTATGCAACATTATTTGACAAATAATTAAAGAAATTCATCAAGGAACGTCAAATGACTTATTAAGAAGATGTTACAATATTAATAAAAGAGATTATTGTTACAAGCTTTTCGAGTGCTGCGGCAATGCTAGCGACAAGTGAAAGTACACAGTTTAATATCGATCCGAGCAAGCAAGAACACCACCTAGACTACAACAATCGGAAAGCGGGGAAAGGGAAAACGCGAATAAGCGCCGCAAGAACAAGAGCGACTTATTGTTTGATGGGGGTGCAAAAAAGACATATTTCCCGAAGAGGAAGAAAAGCAAGGCCCACACTTAGTTGGACCCCGAGCCGTTCTATTTCTTATCCTTTGGCGGCCCCGTGTTTTCGGGACGTTTCACGGAGTTCTTTTCAGGACGCGACCGTGGCATCACCGTGCGACGCTCCACCCTTAGACCGGCTTCATGGAGGTCACCAGCAGGAAACAGGTTTGGCAAGGTCGGGGGTGACTCCGGAGTGCTCGATATCGCCAAGGCCCCTTGGGTTTGGGAGGACACGCCCTTCATTTTGTTTTCAATCACTATCTGCGAGTCGCTGGGAAGCTTCGGGAGCAGCCCGCGGAAACATCTCAACAGAAACTCTTCCTTCCCCTCCTCAGGGAGCTTGTCCAGCATGTTCCCCACGATCCCGCCGAACACGTCCTTTAGCAGGTCCTCCTTGTCTCCCACGGGCAACTTGTCGAATAGTTCCTCCGCAATATCGCCCCCGTCCTCGTCCCATGGCTCCTCATCGAAATCAATTGCGCATGTTGCGCCATCACCAACAATGGTTCTGCGCTTGTGCTGAGGAACGATGGTCTCGGCCTTGTTGGCAAAGTCCATGAAAAAGTCGAACACGGGGTCGAAGACCTCCGAGGTCTCACGGCTCCTCTTCCCGTTCTGGTTCTGGGAATCCAACTGAGACATAGTGGTGATATAGAGTGAATGGCTTACTGGCGGTGGACGAATTTTGGAGTCCGGTGCCCGGGCTTAAATAGGGAAGAAGAAATCATTTTTGGTGGACTTGGGAAGGAGGAAAGTCCACGATTTAGTAATGAAAAATCAGCCGGCACCATTAACTAAGGATTGATCTCATCCCTTCACTCGCCTGAATGAAGAAGAAGAGTAGAGATTCCATTGAGAGTGGCATGATCGTGAGGATTTTATATGCCGTCTCTACATTGATGCTAAGGTGGTGGGCATGTGATGGATCCATCCTCCCTAGATTGGAGCTTTGCATAGATGAAGCAAGCACGTGGTGCAGTGAGAGAGTGACTGCCTGGACTCGACGTTTCAATAAATGAAAAAGTTCTAAGAATCCAATCGGAGTCTCCCCCAGTGAGCTTCACTAACTGGGACAGAAACTCCCGGAGCTGCCGAGCGCAAGGAAAGGAACGGAAGATAGAAAGAAGCTTACCAAACCAAAAGGTGACGAGTTACACAAGCCTGTTCTGCTCTTTTTGAGGATCTGTGGCCTAAAGGGCATTTATGATCTTAATCGAAAATTAACCTCGTTATTCGAGAAACTCTTCTCGACTATCGATTCACACCTCGAAATATACATCGCCTCCTATGGTGATCGCCACAATCACATTGCACCCTATAACTACACTGTCAAGACTATCAAATGATGCATACACGTGACATCGTATAGCTTCGAATGTCTCGACTAAAAGGCATCGTCCTTCACTTCCTCAGCTAATCCATGCATTTCTTTTTTGTTTCTCAGTAAGCAAGCGTGGTATACCCAAATAAAGCAAATGCCTTTTCCTTCTTGTCATATGTGATCATTGCTTCTATCTGACAAGAATCTATTAGCAATTCTTAGTCTCTCGACTCGTAACTCGTAAGGTATAACACGGATTACCATTCCGTTGTTTCCATTTTACAAATGGAGAAAGGGGGAGCACCATTGATTTGCCATCGATCTTGCATCTTCACTCGCTTGAGTGACGAAGGGGAGTGGAGATTTGATGACAAATAAATGCCGGGCTCATATGAATTATTAAATTATAGGAACTCCATGGACCTTTCACATGTATAAGAATCGTTCGATGCAACGCTCTAAATATATTCGTTATAAGCTTCAACTGCAGGTAGTGAGGTTTCGCTAATTTTATTGGCTTTGACTTTTCTTTTCCCTTAGTATCTTTGTGGATACATATGAAAATTAAATTTCATATATAAACAATGTCTGCATAATAAGATCACCATAGGATCTATATACTTCTCTTTTTATTAGGTAATGCAGGGAGTAATTCTATTTTAAGCCTAACAGAAAACCATTACATAAGCTCCCAGATCTTGCAATCAGTTCAAGCAGGTCAAAGCTCGTATCTTTCACGCCGAGGATTAATATAGTTTTACATGCTTTTTAGTGCTTGTTTGTTAAAAATAATTTATGTTCCCCGAACAAAAATTTCTGTTATTTTGTTCCGGAGAACAAAAAAAGAATAGAAACGTGTTTGGTAAAATTTTTGTTCCCAGGAATAAATTTAGAACAAAATCAAGAAGTAGAAAAAGTAACTTTTCATTTCCGAAAACAATTTTTCTTCTCTTTTCTTCTCTTTTCTCTTCTTCTCTTTTCTTTCTTTCTTCTTCCTTTTGGCCGATCGCCGGCCTTAACCATGGCGGGTGACCTCACCGGAGCGTCGGCAGCCCCGGTGACGCCGAGCTATGGCGAGGCTCGGCCTTGCCGGGCCACCGCCAAGTCGGCATCGCCCAACAATGGCCCGGCGAGGTGGCCGGGCGAGCTCAGCCTCGCTAAATCTGGACGAGCTCTAGCTTGCCTAGCCAATGCGAGGCCAACCTTGCACCACTTGGGCGAGGTCAAGCCTCGCCCATGGCTTGGTGAGCTCGCCAGCCTTCGCCCTAGCCTAGCAAGGCTATGGCAAGCTCACCAAACCTCACCTAGCCAGTCGCCGACCACCACCATGGCCAACAATCGGCCATAAAGGAGGAAGAAGGGAAAAAAGCTAAAAATATTAAAAAATTAAAAGACAAACAAAATTATATAATTTTACCAAACGCATTTTTTTTTAGGAATATAAATTTTTGTAGTTACTAAGGCGCGCATGGTAACATTTTTACTCCGGGGAACAATTTCTTTTCAAAAATAATTCTTTTCTATTTTTACTCCTTGGAATAATTTCTGAGTAAAATAACGTGTTTGATAACTATACAAAATTCATATTTTTGGAATAGAAAAAAAAAATAAAACTGTGTTTGGTACGATTAATAAATTTTTATATTTATTTACTTTTTCTTCTTGCTCACGGGCCGCCGACCGCCACTCACCACCGCACGGCCACCAACTCCCACCTCTAACCATCGACCATCACCGCCGACCATGGCAGCATGATTGTCGCCCACAACCCACCAACCTCCACCGGCCACAAGAGGGGCGACGGCCAGTGGATTGTGGGCAATCGTCGTGTGGCAATAGTCGGCGGTCGGGTGGCGGCGATCGTCAATTGACGGCGATGGCGGTGGGTTGTGGGTAGCAATCGTGTGGCGGTGGGTGGTGGCAACCGCCTGCGTCAATGGTCAGGCAACAATGGCGGTGGCAATTGACGGTTGATGGTCGGCTAGCGATTGGCAAGCAATCGGCAATGGCTATGACAAGGAAGAAGAACAAATATATATATAGAAAACAAAAAAAAAAAAAAAAGACTTATTTCTAGAAATTGTTCCCAAGAACAAAAAATTACTTTTTTTTTTTTCTTATTTCCATTCCAAATCTATTCCCGATTACTTTTCTAATCCGAGGAATAGAAAAATAAATTAACGTTATCAAATAGATTTTTGTTCTTTTTTATTCCAAAAAACAAAATAACAGAAATCGGAAACGAAACATTACCATATAGGTCCTAAGCGCGATCTTATACTCAGAAATTATTCTCAAGAATAGAAACAAAAGTGACCATTTCTCATCAAAAATTATTTCCTGAAACATAATCATTACCAAATATGCCCTTACATAACTTGTATTACAAGTAATTTTGTTACTTCAAAATTTTCCACACAGAGAGAGAGAGAGAGTTGACCAAACTTCTAGGAAACATTGCAATTTAGCATATACATAGTCCAAACCAACCCGATCCTGAAGACATGGATCTGGCCACAAAACCTTAAAAAACAGAGGATCAAACTTAACAACATACAATAACAAATAAGATCCATCACCCAGGAAATGTGTGAAACCTAAAGCTGATTGCACTTGTCTCTTCTTCCTCCTGTCTTCTCTATATCTTTAGATGCTCAAATCATTATTGTGGTTCAACAGTAGTTTGATACTTGATTATAAATTGTATTTTTACTGCATAATCACTTGGTGCAGTTATCTTTTCCCTGAGACCTAATAAGAATCTCATTAATTTCTTTGTCAGGTGATTGGTCTAATTCATTAGGTCAAGGATTTCGACAAATAAATTAGAGACATAATTGAGACACCATGCATATGAGAAAACTAGAGCAAAATATCCGGCCTATGTCTGTTTCTCACTAGAATAGCTCGAATAAACTTGCACATGGGGGAACTTTTCATAAATTGATTAATTCGAAGCTACCTATAAATTAGTGGAAGGAGATACATTCCTAATATATTTTCTTCGAGTCTTATCCTAGTATATCTGTTCAGCAAACAAGAAAGTCTGCTGTCAATATAATAGTATTCTGATGGGTACAAGTATGAATATTGTGTGTGTGTGTGTGTGTGTGTGTGTCTTTAAATTTAATTAGGGTAGCACAGAGGTATGTTCATAATTTCAACCCCAATTAAAGACATGATTGAAGAAGAGAGAAAGGGAGGAATATATCGTCTTTGACGGAAAGTGTCGAAGCCTTTCGAGTGCTACAGCAACACCTATGACAAGTGAAGGTGCACGTTTCATATAAAAAAAAAAAAAAAAAAAAAACTAGAAAAGAAAGGATATACAGATTTTGAACTGGAAAGCTTTATGAAGAACAAAAATTATAAGTTAGAAAAAGAGTCAAATGGAACTTAGAATTTCATCAGTTCTTGTGATTGGCAGGCTTACGAGTCATACATATGTGCGCGTTTGTATTTTATATATATATATTATTCCTCTTCAGCCAAGTTTTCTTTTCTTCAACACTACTTGATATGCCAAAAATTAGGCCAGCTAGCCTGATGGGCTAAGGATATGCATGTGTATCGATTAAAGCGTTGGCAAGTTATTGCATTGGTTTTAACGTTCAATTTAGTAAGACTTATTGGATCTAATATAAGACTCGGTAAATTCACCGGTATAAGTGAATTCTTGTGCCTGAACTCTATTGATACTTGAATTTTAGTCAACAATTCACATTGTCATTCTAGTAAAAATATAAAACTAAAAGAAAGTACGATAATAACAAAACATAAATCAATCGAAAAATAAATACATAACACATGAAAGAGTGATAAAAAAGGAGGTTTTCTTTTTCAGTGCGGGCTCTTGAACCTTCCCAATAAACCTTAGCCCATAAGAACGGTTGGATTCGATAAGGATTAGAAGAGAGGGGCCCATTCGCCTATCATTTTGGCCCAAGAAATTTTAGTTCATTCCCTCGGGGACGAGCAACTGGAGAAAAGGCGCTCTCTCATTTTCAGTTTCTAAGTTGGTTATGCATGCCTCTCCCATGGGAAGGGTGATCAGATTTCACTACCGGGGATCACTGGCACGACGTCCTACTAGCCCTTTAGAGTGGTCCGCCAATATGATGTTCTGCAAGATATTCCACCGCCTCTCAAAACGGGTTTATTCCAAGTCAAATTTACTCGCAAAGATCATGACTACCATGATAATATTCAAAGGAGCTACTAGTCATTTGAACTTATGTCGAATATTCATGCATCCCAAGACTCCACTCCACCAAGTCCTGTGGTGTCGAAGGCTACGGTTATGGTAGGAAGAGTAATGGCTGGAAGTGATTTCACTCTTGGATTGGGAGGAAATGGCCAAGGTATCATGTCAAGGCTGGAAGATGGTCTTACACTATTGGGCTGAGACATTGTGGTGGAGGTAGGCGTGCCAAAAGAGGAAGAGGATGGTTTAACCTGGTCGTGCCTTATGACAAGACCACATTCCCCGGTCCTATGAAGATGATGCATGAAGAGGAGAGAGTATTCAATACATTGGGAAAACTAAGGGCACGTTTGGTAACGTTTCTATTCCAAAATTATTTCCGGAAATAGAAATAGAAAAAACTATTTCTGATGTAGGGAACAATTTTTTAACAGAAAAATATGTTTGGTAAGCGCACAAAATTTATGCTCTTGAAATAGAAAAAGAACATAAACACATTTGGTAAACTTGTATAATTTTTTTGTTTTTTTAATTTTTTTTAATATTTTATTATATTTTTCCTTTTTTTCTTTTTTTCTTTTTCATTTTTTCATTTTCATTTTTCCTTTTTCCTTTTTCTCTTTGGCCGGTGACCGACTGGGCAACATCTGGCGAGCTCGCCGAAGGCCAACCTGGCCCTAGTGAGGCTCGGCCTCGCCCAAGCAGCGCGAGGTTGTGTGGGGAGGCCAAGCCTTCTTTGTGGCCACGCAAGACTCGACCTCGCCCGGATCTCGGCGAGGCCGAGCTCACCCAGCCATCGACAAGGCCGAGCCTCACGCTACCACGCGAGGCTTGAGCCAACGAGCCTCACTGTGGCTCAGCCTCTTCGAGGGCCGGCGAGGTCACCGACCCTTGTCTGGCCGGTCGCCGGCATCGGCCATGGCCAAGGCTGGTGACCAGCAAAAGAAAGAAGAAAAGAAAGAGAAAAAAGAAAAAGAAAAATGAGAAGAAAAATGTTCCCGGAAACAAAAACAATTTTTTCTGCTTTATGTTTTTGTTCTAAATTTGTTCTCGGGAACAAAAGTGTAAACAAATATGTTTCTGTTCTTTTTTGTTCCTTGGAACAAAAGAACAAAATTGTGTTATGGGGAACAGGAACAAAAATTTGCCAAACACCCCCTAAGTGGAAAGTTTGACTACTTTCTCAAGTACTTACCACCGCCTAGTGCTTATATCAACTCTCGAGATACCATCCCAATTGGATGAAGAGGATGCATTGGACGGTGTTATTAATTTATTCGATGACAGCTTCATAGGCGCCATTAATGATGAACCATTGGATGGGATGGATTCTAATCGGTCAAAATAAAATCTTTTCGATTATTTGCATATTCTTTTGTGTGGAACTTTTATTGCCTTCTAGGATTTCATGTATTTCTTCTGTTCTTAGAATTTGATTGCTTTCTTTTTCAATAAATGTAATTCAACTGATCTCAATCAATAAAGTCACACGTTTTCATTTGAGGGTATGATGACATATACCAAACTAGCCTTGTGATGATACCCCATCATTAAAAAGAAAATACAAGAAAGGGAAAAATTATGAAGGATGGGCTTCCCCATGCTACTACCTCTCCAGAACCTATGCGAAAATAAAAGCATATTGACACTAAAAATGTTTCAAAACGTACATAAGATTTGCCCTGTTTGTTTCTTTTTCTTTGTGCATGCCCAAGGTGATACATCAAATTCCGACGGCAATGAACCCGACACTTCACTGGGCATCCCAAAGCTGGGAACAACATGAAAAACCCAAACTTCTTACAATCGAGCAAACTAATGTTGCTTTATTAGTGTACGACGTCGGATCATTGGTGTATGACATGGCTCGCAAGTTCGCAAGTTCGTGACATCGTATTGACATGATTCAGCTGTTGAATTTCATTGAAGACACTGAACCTGGGAAAGCATACACACACACAAAATAGTCTCATTGCTTTGGGGGCAGCAGGTACCCGTAAAGCGCAAAGAATGACTGTATGAAAGCGAGCATCAGACCCAGGCAGGCCGCCACTGCCGAAATCAAATACCAAGGAGTGCCAAAGTACTTGCGCTTAAATCCTGTCCAGTTCACGCGCCATCGTGTTCTATAGTACCTGTTCAGATCCTCCATCACTCCAGCCAAATAGCACTTACTGATATCGAAATCCACATCCTTCCCTAAGTCATTGAAGAAGCTCGCAACGTCAGCGTGTGTCCCGTAGTAATTCTCCAGCACCTGGCGATCCGATAAGAAGCTCGCGTCCTCCGCAGTGGGCATGAGACACCCGATGAAGGTCACGTAACTAGTGATGTGCTGCGGGCAGTAGCAGTAGCACTGCTCGAACGCAACGCAGTTGAGGAAGAAGGAGCTGGCCAGGTCGTCAATTGTCAGCGGGGGATCTCGAGCACTCCGTCTGTGAACCGAATGCCAAGCCACCCATTGCACTTTCTCGGCTTGAATTTGATTCCCGCACGTCGAAGCTTCGTCACCGAGGGGACCAGCTGCAGATACTCGGGGTCGGATTCCCGTGGAACTTCCTCAGGGAGGTCGCTGAGGCTCAGCTGCATCAGGTGGAGCAAGTGCTTGAAGTCCGAGACTCCGTAGCACTTCTCGAGGTCCTCCGGTGGCCGCTGCACAGCGTAGTTGAAGAACCGCAGCGCGAGCTCAACGCACGGGGGTTCATTGGGGAGTTTCGACATCTCATAGATGGTTTGGAGGACGAAGAAGGGGATTTGGTTCTCAAGATAGAGGAAGTCGCGAATGAACGCAGTGAACGTCCAATACATGTTGAAGAGGGGATCGTCGTGTTCGCGCGGGATTATGCCATCAATCACTCGGAACACCTCAATGATGAAGCAGCCATCAAGGACCATCATCTCGATCAGCTTAGCGCTCCCAAAATTGAGCGGCTCAGAGTAACAATCTCGAATCTCCTTTTCCCTCAACGCGATGGCAGTGAAGTAATGGTTAAAATCGACTCCGGAGCTTCTGGTTCGGGCGACAAGAGCCGTGAAGAACCGTGGCTTGTGCTCTTCGATCATCTTGACGCATTCATTTCCATGGTGGTACGGGCCGATGGACACGATGCGGGGCTTGTAGGCCTTGGGTTTGAGCTCCTTGAGGGTTGCGGGGACCCTAAAAATGCAGCAGGAGGAATTGCCGGCCGATTGCTTCAGATGGGTCGGCTTCTGGCTGAGCATCCTATGCCATATGGATGACCAGTCGTGCATCAGCTCTGGTGCCGCCAGCTCCGGTGCCACCGTGACCACATGGTGGGGGCTGGCATGACCGTTCGCGGAGTTGGGATCGGCTCCTCCGATCATTTGAAGCTCCACCTCAGCCGCTGTACTGCTCTGATTCCAGGTTTTCACAGGGACAAAAGATAGGGAAGAGCCAACCTCGTTGGCCATGGAACGGCGAGCTCCGGTGCTCCCAGCGATAATGCTGCAATTGCAATGAGCTTTGTGGCACATTCAGTGAACCAACCCGGGGGGAGCCAACTAATCAGACACGAGTCCAAGGCGTATCTAATTTTCTATTGAAGCTTTCTTGGCTTTACTAGGGGGCGACAAAGAGTCATGCGACTAATGTAAAGAAAGGGGCTTGCGATAGGTTACGCCGAGAACAAGACAGAAAATTACCATATATAATTTCACCAGTGTTTCTTCGTCTTTCATTGAGCCTCGGAAATGTAGATCTGATAAATCAATTAGTAATATAATTGGGGTCTAAGTTTACAAGGGGAGAGATCAGAGAAGGAGGACGAAATATTCCAACGTCAATTGGAATTAGAAAGCTATTTTGGTGATGAATGCAAATTCA
Organism: Eucalyptus coolabah; assembly: GCA_014182585.1. Classification (NCBI taxonomy): domain Eukaryota; kingdom Viridiplantae; phylum Streptophyta; class Magnoliopsida; order Myrtales; family Myrtaceae; genus Eucalyptus; species Eucalyptus coolabah. The sequence continues at coordinate 10,158,954 of CM024629.1, read as the reverse complement.
GCTCATCTTTCACCCGCTTTCATGTGACATCGTTGATCATTGTCAAAAAGGGATTCGGCTTACGTTGATGCCGAATTGACTGGTGACGTGCGTTGTTTATGGACTTTAGATGTGTGCAAGGGATGGGGGCGTGCATCTTGGCTGAACTGAGTGAGTTTTCACAATTTTAGCATGTAAGTTGTACACCAACTTCAATCAGAAAATCAAACTCTAATTGATCGAAATATCCAAATAGTAACAATATTGCATTTAAGTCCGAATGATGGGTGGTCCTCTCCCGAAATCCAGCTAAAAGTTGGAACTTCATGTGGAACAGGACAATCAACGGTGAGTGTTATGAAATAAGTGCTTTTTAAGGGTAGTAGGCGATCAAAATAGGGAAGAGACGACCCGTTGACCCTTTGGACGGTGGGCTGTTGTACTCAGAGTTGATGCTTTTGGTACATCCGTGGAATCAAACCCTGAGGAGCCAACGAAGCAGACACAAGTCCAAGGTGCTAGGTAATTTTCTAATGGAAACTTTCCTGGCTTTCTTGGACCGGTGGAGACCAAGAGTACTATTATTGAAGTAAAGAAAGGAGTTTTGAGGTGACCCAGAACAGGACATGTGAATTAAGAATTCGTTTAGATCATGTGGTGTGTGAACTGCACCAGTTTTCCACTTTGAAGATAAAATATGCCTGATCTTTTCTTTTGCAGAGCCAAGGAACTAAAGATATGCTAAATTGCTAATAATTTATGGGGATTGAGTCTATAAAGAATTGGAAACTATTTTAGTAACAGATTGTTGTCGCAGATCAATTGATAGAGAACTAGGAACTTCAGTTCATATAAAATTTATGATACTGAAGAGACTATACAAATGCCTGGTTTAAATGTAATCACTGTAACTTTGTAATGCATACACTTTTTTTTAACCAAAAATTAATAAGGAAATTGATCGAAACGGAAACTGAACTTTATTTTATTTTATTTTATTTTATTTTATTTTATTTTCTCCTAACAAAACTTAAGGTGTTGAAGGTTTGATGGCATTGATGTAACTACATTCCGATATGTACTATCTGCTGTCTGTTAACGTGACTCGGTGAGTTGTACATCACGGGACCTCATCCCTAGGTCATTGACGCGTTTGTGAACAGTCCCCCTGCATTACCATCGCCCCCGTCCTCCAATGGCTCCTCGTCGTCCTCATGATCATGAACTTCGCTCGTCGTATCATCATCAACAACGGCTCTGCGCTTTGGCTGGGGAACGACGGTCCCGGCCCTGTCGGCAAAGTCCACGAGGAAGCTGAACACCGAATCGAAGACCTCAGAGGTCTCACGGCTCCTCTTCCCACTCGGGGAATCCGGCGGAGACATAGTGATGATCGAGAGTGAATGGCTCAGTGGCGGTGGACGAATTTGGGAGACGTGCTCTGGGGTTTAAATATCGAACCAGAATCATTTCTCGAGGAAATAGTTCACAAGTCTTGGCCATGGAAAAGTTCGCCCGTTTTCGCTATTAGAAATGGGACTTCATTTAATATTAATCTTCATAACAGTTCATTAATATACAAAATCTTTTATGATATTAGATGAGGGGAATCCGAGTTCATATTTTTTTTTGCTTTATAAGGCCCAAAGTGTCTTTCCTATGGTATAGTTTTGCCTATATGGTTAAGTTTCATTTAGTGTACACGGGTGGAATATGACATTTCAACATTTCACTCCTATAATTTTTATTCGTTGGGGAAGGTTTATCATATGACTTTGAAATCTTTTCTACTTACCATGCCCACTATGAATTTTGCATGGTCAAATGCGGAGCTAAATAGCACCAACATCGATATGCGAAACACGACACGACACGACACGTCAACACCTCATTTCTCAAAAAGAAAAATTACGACACATTGAAACACAGTGTATATTAAATGTATATCTTTATATATAATAAATTATCATTATTGAAATTAATTTGGTTCAAATTCACAAATAAATAACTAATAAAAAGACTAAAATGAATTTACAATTAAAAACATTAATCTATCATTTATTAATATCATTCAGTATTTCAATTTGATAAATTCAACCCCATTTTAATAATCCACCAAACTTGGAGAGAAAAACAAACAATTCACATTCAAGAGTTGTGTGTCCAATGTGTAGGAAGAAAAAGAAAAAAAAACTTGAGGGTGAATTGCGTATCGGGGAAGTAAAAGTCGAAGAAAATATAAGATTGAGTTTTCCTTCTTTTCCCATTTATTATTTTTGCTATTGTTTTTTATTCTTTCACATATATACATTTAATCTCTCATTTATTAAAGATTTTAAAATTGATCTTGTGTGTTGAAATCACGTATTAGAAACTCGCACATCGGAATTTAATGTCAAGAAAGTTAACCAAGTGTTGAATTTTTCAACACGTATTAATCAAGTGTCGAAAAGTATCTTGCCACAATTGGCAAGCCTTTACTACCATGAAAAATAAGAGCAAGACGAACAGCTCTATAATAAACATGAGAATAGCCTTGTTAAATCCACTTATCTAGGAAACTCTCGAGGGATCTAGAGAGTAACAAAGTATTATTTTCCAGTGGTAGGAATGGACAAGTATCAAAGTGTCTGACACAACACTAAAGCTCCCGAAAAGTGTCATTGGTACGGAGCAATTAATTTTTCTATTCTATTCCTATTTTCTTTTCTATCAATTTCAATTCTAAATCATAATCCATTTTACATGTAAGGGAAGTGAAATATTCGAATACTAAAATCGTATTTTCATTTAGTAGTCTGAAAAATAGTTTCACAAAATCTCTGCATCGATCCCAAGAAGGAGGGCATGTGATGGATCCGTCCTCTCAGAGTAGCGCTTTGGATAGATGAAGCAAGCAGATGGTGGGGTGAGAGTGCTGGCCTGGAACTCAGTCTGGGCTAACAAACACTCTCCATTTTCAAGCACGAAAAAGGGGGCGAAACATTGAAAGGACCTTGCAGAACCAAAAGGCAACAAGTTACACAACCCTGTCTTGCTCTTCTTGGAGGAGCTGTGGCCTGATCGAAAGACACTTCCCGACTCTCAATATACGCCTCGAAGTATACGTTGCCAATTCTATCAATCGCCAGAATCACATTGCACCTTATAGCTACACCAGCAAAATGGGGCTTCATAACTCCCCAAGCACCTTTCCAACGTTGCCATCTACGTTGATCGCTTCTATCCGAGGAGGACCAACTAGAAATTCCCACTCTCTCGACTCTGAAAGTTTAAACGTTAAGTGTAGGCTATTTGTTAGAAATTTTTGTGATAAAAGATGCTAAAAAGGAGCGCCTATCAAAGGAAGTAAGTTTTCTCTTTTGTTGCGAAAGCTTGGGCCTTTCATGGCATAGTCGCCTATAAACGATGCTCTTGAAGGCCCAACTCCCATTTCCATATAACTCGCGATGTGGCTTTCGATCGAGCCTGCCCTCTTTATGTCTATGGCCGCTCCTCCAGTCCAAGTACACAGCCCACTTGAGCACCCTCCAGTACCATACCGATTACACTTTGAACGAGGACAGCAAGCATCGGTGTAATTGGTGTAATGAAAGTTGTAAAACTTATTACAAAATTATAATTAAAGATGATGAAAAGGAAAAAGAAAAAAGGAAAAAATGTTAAAAGAAAAAGGGAAAGGGATTAAAGAAGAAAATAAAAGAATCAATTGGAATTCTTAAATTGGATCGGGCGATGGCAGTCGATGAGGATTGACCATGTGAGTATTAGCCAACCCTTGCATGGTGGTTGCGCCACCACCAAATGCACAAACGAGAGCCTACGAACCCTCGCCTGCTAGCCACAAGGACTAATAATGCTTGCTGATCCTGGCAATGGTCGCTAGCCTTTGCGAGGCCCATGCCTAAGTCCCCCCCCCCCGAGCAAGGGTCGCCCATCCTTGTCGGCGAAGTAAGGAGGGGAGGTGTTGTCCCTTAATTTAATTTTACTTTTAAGGTTTGGAGGAAAGTAGTGTCGCTCGACATCATAGCACTTTTCATTAATATAATGGCAACATAGGAAATATCCTCGTCAAATAAGTAAGTAGTGGAGGTGCTACCCCTTAATTTAAATTTTCTTTAAGCTTAGGACGAAAATAGTGTCACTCTATCCATTATAGCACTTTTCATTAATAAAATGGCAACATAGAAAAAAAGAAAATAAAAAAAAAATATCACCTTAGTATTTTGTATCACTCAAATCTAATGAAGCAAATGGAGTATTTTTATTTATTTTTTATTTACATAATTGGACAATTTTTAGAACTTGATTGTATAACTTAAAAGTTTCAGATCTATGATATAAGTTGCTTCTAGAAATTGTGCTTGTTAACCCTAAGGGCACCAGTTAAAAGAGCATTCCTTAGACACATTTAAATCAGTTGAATCTCAACTTTAAACTCATCACCAGCCCATACCACGAGAGAAGTTCATGTGTCAGAGACGAGAACTTTCCTTGTTTGCAAAGTCTCATAAAATACGATATCTTAATACCTTGTTGTAGTTTTGAAGACATTCTTGTATAAATTTATAGCCTCTTATCAAACGGGAGATAAGGACACCATAAGTGGTTAACTTTCATACTCTACCTATTTGAGTGCCGTAATTCTTTTTCCGACCACTTGCGTGCCATAATTTTTAATAAAACATTTCCTCGAGTGCCATAAATTTCAATTGATCACTTAAGTGTCATAACTTTTTAAAAACATTCATCCGAGATCATTTTGAGAGAAGTCTCATTTTTTGGACCTTAGATTCTGTATATCTAGCATCATATACCTTGTTCTGGCGAATTTGTTGTTATATAAGTTAAGTGAATTTGAGAGGATAGAAATGTGGTGAGTTTATTGGCAGAAGCCCATTGGGGCACAAAAACTTGTTCAAGAGCTTAGCGCAGTGCGAAAGGGACGATTTAGGAAACCGCAAAACCTGGTGAATGGAAAAGCAGCATAGAGATTGATTCCTGGAAGAGGACTACGACGTGCCGGAATTTCTTCACCGTTTGCACTGAGACCCTGTCGCTTATGATTCTCAAGGCTGAAACAAAAAGGTTCCTCAGAGGATCGAGCAGTCATGCCTACCAGTCGTCACGACTTTCGCAGTCATGCAATAATGGAAGAACGCGGTCAGTGGACAGGGCATCTTCTTCTTAGGCAAAGCCTTTCCCAGAAAATAAAAAAACAGACGAAATGCTTTTAATTCCTCGGCCAGAAATTATCAATTAAAAAATGGAGCCAATCTTGCAGCATGTGAATGCATAACCTTCCCTCGAGTGTGAAGGCGGAAGGCTGGTTTGATAGGAGCTCAGTCTCTGCTTACACCATCTCAACGCAGAAGCTGAAACGCCGTGTAGATAACAACTTGGATGTGCTGGCGAGGAAGTTCAGTGGGGAAAATGGCACTCGAAAACAGGGGGCTAAATCAATGTGGTGACCTTGGTTTCAGGAGATCTCAAGACCTCAATCAAGATGTGATCTCCCAGACTAGGATGGCAATTTCTCATCGGACCCAATCTGAATCTATTGCAGCTTGTGCATGAGAGTGACGGGTGAAATAGGGTGAAGAAGGAACTTCGCTGAATCATGGATTGAGAAGGTCCAGCAATCGGCATCCTTCTTATGGAAGAACATATTTTCTACAAGACCTCTGCTGAGGCAGGGTTTGGGTTTGGCTGTAAGGGACAGTCACGTTAATGATGTGGGAAATCCTACTTGAAGACGTATTTGGGTCATCCTAATGTTCCTGCATTAGTGTATGATGTGGTTCGCAAGTTCACTACTATGTAAAGACGCAATTCAGCAGTTGAATTTCATTACAGATGCCGAACCCAGGAAAGCATTTAGATACACAAACTGCTAGGATTACTTTGGAGGACGCACGTATACATAAAGCGCAAAGAAAGACTGAATGAAAGTGAGCACCAGAATCAGGGAGGCCGCCAGTGCCGAAATGAAAGACCGTGGAGTACCAAAGTACTTCCGCTTCAATCCCATCCACCGCACCTGCCACCGGTTCCTATGGTATCTGTTCAGGTCCTCCATCACTCCAGCCAGATAGCTCCTGCTAATATCGAACCCCACGTCCTTCCCCAAGTTGTTGAAGAAGCTTGCAACCTCGAAGGAGGTCCCGAAGTAATTCTCCACCACGTGGTGATCTGATAAGAAGCTCGCGTCGTCTGCGGTGGCCATAAGGCACCCCATGAAGGTCACGTAGCTAGTGACATTCTGCGAGCAGTAGCAATAGCACTGCTCGAACGCAACGCAATTCAGGAAGAAGGAGCTGGTCAATTCATCGATCGTCAGCGGGGTGATCTCAAGCACTCCCTTGTTGAACCGAATATCGAGCCAACCGTCGCACTTCCTTGGCTTGAATTTGACTCCTGAGCGGCGGAGCTTCGTGACTGACTGGACCAGCTGCAGATACTCAGAGTCGAATTCCCTCGGATCTTCCGGAGGAGGTTGATAAAGCTCATGTGGATCAGGTGGAGCAAGTGCTTGACGTCCGAGACATCGTAGTACTTCTCAAGGACCTCCGGCGGCCGCTGCACGCCATAGTTGAAGAATCGCAGTGCGAGCTTGACGAGAGAGTACTGGTCGTCATCACCAGGGCCCTTCGACAAATCGTAGAGCGTTTGGAGGACGAAGAAGGGGACTTGGTTCTCGAGATGAAGGAAGTCGCGCATGAACGCAGTGAACGTCCACAGCATGTTGTGAAATAGCTAGTACGAGTACCTAGAGGGGGGTGAATAGGTATAAAAAAATTTCTCGAAGCTTGCACAATATTTAAACAGTTAGAGGATTTGCAATAGTTAAAAATTCAATCGCAAGACTGAGTAAGGGAAAGAGAGAATTGAACGCTCGGTTTATAGTGGTTCGGTTTGATTCAAGCCTACGTCCACTCTTCGCACCGACAGCCGATTGGCTGGATTCCACTATGATCAAAGAGATGTTACGGTGTTGATCTTCCTTGATTTCTAGGTGTAGATGATCTACCACACTCACTCAAGGCGTCACCAAGTATAAACACTCTCGTATACAATTTCGCTCGAACAGTCTCAACTTAACAATCAAGGATCTTCGGACTCGGAATTTTTCTATCGATCACACACTTAAAACAACTAGAACGTCTTCCTTTATACTCCTTCATGCCATCATAGCCGTTGGCACTTACCAAAGGAATTCCTCCAATCTACCCGTTGGACGGAATCAATCAAGAAGATCATCCGAGCTATTTAAGGAATCGATGATAGCCCATCAATCTGTTCGCCCATACAATCGGGATCTCGGTTTCCAAGAATAGAACATTCCAAGATTATTTAGTCGACCATCGGATCTTCAATCGATCTTAGATAAGAATTAAAGAATCCAAACGATTATCCAACCAAAGAATCTATTCCAGAGGATAGGATCGAATCCTCAACCATAAACCTCGGCTTTGGATTTCCTTCGCCACCGGATTAGAAAGGCTGGTCGGTGAGAATAGACTTAAGTCTTGAGTTTGAGTCTTGAGTCTTGAGTCTTGGGTCCCGAGTCTTGAGAGTAAAAAGTCTTCGGACTTTAAAGCGACGGTCTCCGAACATCTAGACTTTAGACTGAAAGAAACGTTTTGTCGGCTTCAAAATATTCGGAAAGATTTCTCCAACAATCTCCCCCTTTTTGATGGTGACAAAACTTTCTTGAAGATTTGAACAACTTTGACACCGCAAAACATTTCTCAAGCAATATGGCTAACTCATAAAGATTAATGAAACAACCAGACTCGCATCCACAGAAAATTAGTTAGTCTTTCATGAGAAACACCATATAACAACACTTGAATAAATACAACCAGTCAAGCATCATAATCCACACCAATTCGGTCAAATTCACACCCAAGTTCAAGTTCTCAAGTCATACTCAGAAATAAACATAACCACAAAGGTCAAAGTTTAAAAAATGAAAGTTCAAATTGGTTCTCCCCTTTTTGTCGGCATTGAAAAGGGTGAGAAAGGAGTCATGTCCGCTTGGGAATGCGCACGATCCGGAAATCCCCAATGGACCGGACTACTCCTTCGAGCTTCTTCAGGTCTTCTCGCAGATGAGCTACCTCTTCTCCCTTGGCATTGGCTTGAAGTTGCAGAGCGAGGTCTTTGAATTTATCCTCCAGAGAGACTGAAGATGCTTGTCCAGCATGCTTCAAAGCTTGGATTTCACAGTCCAGAACATATATCTGGCTACGCATTTCCAGAAGAATATTCATGATGCTATGAAAATCTGCAGAATCATCCGTACGTGTACCGGCATTGGCTTTCTCGGATGGTGTGTATGCACGATGGCGCTCTGTACGGTCGGCAGATTTGGAATCGACGTATCACCTTCTTCGAGCAATTGAGAGACCTGAACTTCTTCTGGGTCTTCTGGAGATTGTCTTAGATCTTCATTGACAGCAGCATGAGGTGTAGACCTCTCTTGCTCGCTAACTCCCCCTGTCTCTAGGACATCGAAAGGGGAAGAGTGATGATCATGCTCTTGATTTCCTTCTCTCCAGATTTATCGCCAGACGTTTGTTCTTTTCTCCTTCTCCTTCTTCTTCAACTTCTTTCTCCTTCTCTCTCTGTTCTTCTTCTTCTCTCGTTTCGCTCTTTTTCTCTGTTCTCCTCTTCCTCTTCTCTCGCTTCCGCCGAAGTTCTATCGGATAAGACACGTAACGTCTTGTTCTTGTCGAGCGGGATAGTGGGATCTTCATCATCTTCATCTTCATCTTCATCTTCATCCTCCGGATGAGAGTTCTTTCCTCTTTTCGATGAGGCACCAATGGCCTCCTTTCCTTTCCTTTTTGAAGCATCGGACCTGGTTTGGAGATTTCACTTTGAATTTCTCCATTGCCTTGGAGAGTTCTTGCGAGACGCATCTTCATTAACATTTTCAACCCTACCACCATCTTATCACACGGTCGAACACAAAAGTATGTGGTAGTTCAATATTCAGATGTCTGAAGATCTTGGTCACCAGACCGGGATAAGGCAATTGTCCTTTGTCTTTTGACACCGCTCCGTACGTATGGAAAAGAATAGTGTGCGGAGAGAAAACTTCCGCCCCGAGTTGATCGCATACATCAACTTTGCTTCGTAAAGAGACACAAGTCTTTGACGTAGATTTCGGTCCGAGACGTTGATCACAATCTTATGAAGCACAATGTTGATGGCATTCATCCGGAATAGATAATTTTCTTATCTACGTCCCTATCTTTGACAAGATCTAGAGTAGTACGAGCGGTGAGACTTTGATTGGGAGATAGCGTCCCCGTTCAACTCCAACTATGTCCGCCAACATATTCACATCTACCTCATAGACTTTGTCTCGAACACTGAATGAAATTCTATTCGCATCCAAAAAGCTAAGATTTGAATAGAAATAAGCGGTCGTTGAGCATACCCGTCGTAGAGTCGAGCAAAAAGTCTCAAGTTGAAGCAAATTCAACTTCTCTCTTAAGTTCAAGTTGATGGTATCCGGGAATTCAAAATCGACACTTCTAGGGTTTATTACCCCTCTTTTCAACAGCCTGAAATACACTTTTTCCTAATCCTTGGATTTAAACAAATCCATCCGATTTCCTTTCACCATTGCTGCCACACCCATTCTAGGTTTAAATTCAAGGAACATTTTGTCATCATCGTTCCCGTCAATCGATTTTGTCCCGGCATACGAGGATCACTGGGAATGTTCGCAAGAGCCTCCTCTCGCTCTTCCTTTCGGAGCAATTCCCAACTCTTCCATTTTCCGCAGAAAAATATACTCATTCCCATAATTTTTGTCCTTAAGGAAGTCATCTATATATTTTAACGAAGTACCGGTGCTTTTCAACGCACGATAAAGCTTATAAAAATGTAGGGTTTTTGGACTCTTACTGGTCGGCATCCTCGATTATCTCTTCTTCCATTTTGACTTGCACCTTGTGGGGCGGGAGATGCTGAATGACGTGGAGGAGAGCGAATCGGACTTTGTCGCCGACTTGATAAGTCTTCTTCCTCGCAAGATCGAAGTGAGTCGGTCCCTTCTCCATTCTTTGTGGTCCCCGTTGCGATTCTTGATGATTTCCTCGAAGACGACATCTTCCTTTGTCTATTGGAGGATTCCTTCACTTGCTTTTCCCAAGAAAATGACCACTTTCTCGACAATGAACAAGAAGTAGAAACAAAGATCGGAGGAGAGTGCCTTTTAGGTTTTGAAAATTGGGCGTAGAATAACCGTATATATATATATATATATATATATATATATATATACTCGGATTTGAAAAGAGAAGTTTAATCGGTACAAGGAAAGTGTACGAACACTTCTTTTCAAAATCAATAACTGCCAAAATTAACTTCCTTTAAAAAAATACAAGTTTTCAAATTTCACACGAATTATATCTCGAATAAAAGAACGTACCTTTTCGAGATAAGATAAACGAGAATTGCACCTTTTAGATAAAATAGCAACTTACGTCTTTAGCCATGAATGATTGAGTCTCGTGATTTAAAGTCTAAGAGATCGAGTCTTAGAGTTGGTGAGTCTCTAGACTTTAACTTCTTCAAGCTTTAAAATGTTGAGTCTTGAGCGGATAAAGTCGAATTGATTTTTCTCCAAAGGCTTTGTGAGTATGTCCGCTAGTTGACTTTTTGAATCAACAAATTGAATCGAGATTTCTCCATTTTGAATATGATCTCTAATGAAGTGATGTCGAATCTCAATATGCTTTGCTCTTGAATGAAGGATTGGATTCTTGGTGAGATTGATCGCGCCGGTGTTGTCACATCTGATTTCGTGCATGAGTCTTCAATGCCAAAGTCTTGTAGTTGTTGTTTTATCCATAGAATTTGCGAACAAAGCAGCTTCCAAGAGCTACATACTCGCTTCGTCGTTGAGAGAGCTACGTTGCTTTGCTTCCTTGAAACCAAGACACCGCCCCGTTTCAAGCGCTGACAAGTTCCGTAAGTGCTCTTTCTATCGACTCGCAACCGGCCAGATCCGCATCCGAGTATCCTAGAAGATTAAAGTCTCTCTTCTTTGGATACCAAAGATCGATGCTTGAAGATGAGGCAACGTATTTGATAATACGTTTTACGGCAATGAGATGTGATTCTCTAGGATCGATTGAAACCTAGCACGAGATGCAAACACTCAACAAAATATCAGGTCTAGAAGCGTAAGATAAAGAAGTGAACCGATCATGCTCTGTACAGCTTTTGATCTACTTTCTTCCCTTCTTCATCCTTGTCTATCTTCCGAGAACATGACATAGGTATGTCGTCTTTTTGCACTTTTCCAATCCAAACCTTTTGACAAGATCATTTGCATATTTTTCTTGATGGATGAAAGTTCCTTCCTTCATTTGTTTCACTTGGAGTCCAAGAAAGAATGTTAACTCTCCCATCATACTCATTTCAAATTCATCCCGCATAGACTTAGAAAATTTCTTGCAAAGACTTTCATTAGAGGATCCAAAAATAATATCGTCCACATATATTTGAACAAGTAAAAAGTTTTTGTTTTCCTTTTTTGATAAACAAAGTAGTATCTACTTTACCTTTGACAAAACCATTCTGTAATAAAAACTTACTTAGTCTGTCGTACCAAGCTCGAGGTGCTTGCTTTAGACCATACAGAGCCTTTTTCGTCCCAAGACCGAGTCTGGCTTCTTTTGGGTCTTCAAATCCAGGCGGTTGTTCCACATAAACTTCCTCATGGATAAATCCATTTAGGAAAGCACTTTTGACGTCCATTTGGAATAACTTGAAATTTTTGTAACAAGCAAACGCAAGTAATAGACGAATAGCTTCTAACCTTGCTACAGGAGCGTAAGTCTCATCATAGTCTATTCCTTCTTCTTGCGTGTATCCCTTGACCACGAGTCTTGCTTTATTTCGTACGACTTTTCCTTTTTCGTTCATCTTGTTTCTGAATACCCACTTGGTTACAATAATAGTTTTACCTTTTGGTTTAGATGTCAATTCCCAAACATCATTGATGTTGAACAAGTGCTCGAGTTCTTCTTGCATAGCTTCGATCCACCTTTCATCGATAAAGCTTCTTCTATGCTTTTGGTTCAATTTCAAAAATGAGAGCCACAAAGACTAGATTCTTCATGCCTTTTGATCTGGTGCGAATTCCTTCATTAAGTTCGCCAATAATGAGATCTTTGGGATGACCGGATTTGTGCTTCCAGCTACTAGTTGATTTGCCGGGTTGATGATCTCTTTCTTTATTTGATTCTCCATGAGCGTCTTGATGATGGACTTCCGAATTCGAGATGCTTCTTGAGATGTAGACATTGGAAGGTCTAGAGCGGGTTCCGCCTCTTCGCACCGAAATCCGGGCCGGATTCATCTTGCACCGAGTCTTGGAATTTGACATTCATTGATTCTTCCTGATCGGCTTTTCTTGTTGTAGACCCCGTAGGCTTTGCTTGATGTAGAATATCCAAGAAAGATGCCTTCATCTGATCTTTCTTCAAACTTACCAACTCAATCATTTGCATTTTTCAAAATAAAGCATTTGCAACCGAATACATGAAAGTATGCAACAATAGGCTTTTACCTTTGAACAATTCATAGGGGTTTTCTTAAGAATAGGTCTTAGAAAGACTCTATTTATAATATAGCAAGCGGTTGAAACGACTTCAGCCCAAAATCGTGAAGAAATTTTACTTTCAATTAAAAGTGTTCTAGCCATTTCTTGAAGAGATTTATTCTTTCTTTCCACAACTCCATTTTGCTCTGGAGTATACGGAGAGGAAAACATGTGATTAAAACCAGATTTATCACGAGAATCTTGTAAAATCTTGATTTTCAAATTCACTTCCATGATCTGTTGTTATACTAGAAATAGCACATCCTTTTTCATTTTGAACCTTTTTAGCAAACTTCTCAAAGTACGAAAAGGTTTCGATTTATTTGCAAGAAAATATACCCGAGGTAAAGCGAGAGTAATCGTCTACAATTACTAAACAATATTTCTTACCTCCAATGCTCGGGTTCTTGTTGGTCCGAAGAGATCCATATGAAGCAACCGCAGTACATGATTAGTAGATACATGATTTATTTGCTTAAATGAATTTCTTACCTGCTTTCCCGAATGCATGGAGTGCATAAGTCGACTTTGGTATGGCAATTTAGGTAGACCTCGAACAAGCTGCTTTGAAGAAATTTTGGCTAATTGCTTCTTGTTTATATGGCCAAGTTTTCGTGCCATAGAACTGCTTCATCTTGAATTGAGATTAAGCATTGTTCTTCATTTGGCTTTACATCAAGGAGGTAGATGTTTCCATGCCTTCGACCCATGAAAGAGGCGAGCCGAATCTTTACTAATTCCAGAACATATGCCTTCTTGAAAGGAGATCTTGTAACTAAAAGTATCACACGGTTGGCTAATGCTAAGTAGATTGTAGTTGAGTCCTTCCACTAGAGAGACATTGCTTATTGTGAGATTTCCAATTTTCACAGTTCGAATCCCACAATACTTCCTTTGCTATTTCCTCCGAATGAAACTTTTCCACCATTTACTTGAATAAGCTTTATGAAACAATTTGAGTCTCTGTCATGTGTCTTGAGCATCCGCTGTCAAGATACCACTTTACCTTCTTTTGACGAGAGACTCGCATTCAAAGAAAGTCTCAAGCTTTCTTTGGTACCCAAATTTTCTTGGGTCCTTTGGTGTTAGTAGGATGAGCATTATTAGGCCATACTCTCTTAACAAGCTTCCAAACCATAAGACACTCTTTTTCAAAATGATCGACTGTTACACTTAGAACACCTTAAAGCATTTCGACCTACGACTTTACAAAAATGATTTTTATAAGCCTCTCTCGATGGTCTTTTCTTAATTCTTTCTTTTACTCTCGGAAAATCAATCAAAGGGATTGTTTCATCTGTCATACCTAGACCCGACTTATTGAAGTAAGGTCTTTGGATTGAAAGGACTTTTTCAAGTTTTTCGGACCCTATTGAAAATTTCTTTGAAATATTTGATAAATCAGTTTTTAAGAAAGCATTTTCTTTTGAAAGATTGTCTTCACTCTCTTTAAGAGTAGAAACATTCAAGTCTAAATTTTTACCTTTTCTTCTAAAATGTTTTCCTTTTGTTTTAAAGCGAGTTTTCCTTTTTAAGTTCGGAAATCTTTTTAAGAGAAGTCTTAAGACTAAAACATAACTCATCAATATATTTAGAGACTTTGACAGGAATTTTATAATCACTTACCTCAAATTCACTTTGTTTGAGTCCGATTGAGTACGAGTCGATTGCGCCATTAGGCACAGGTTGGCATATTCCTCATCACTCTCTTCACACTCGTATCGCTCCAAGTTTCGGCTTTAAGAGCTTTTCGAGACTTCTCAGCTTTTCCTCTTTTCTTTTCGAAGAGGACAGTTGGGTCCGATGTGTCCCTTCTTTTTACATTCGAAGCAAACTACATCTTTGTTTGGTTCCACATCATCAACAGACTTGGTCTGCTGTCTCTAAAAACTTTGTTTCTTTGGGATGAACCTTTTGCCTTTTCTATTCAGTTTTCTGAATCTTCTTATCATGAGGGCGAGCTCCTCATCATCCATATCATCTTCGAATCTGCATCATCGAATCATCATTTGATTTTAGTGCAATAGATTTCTTACCTCTTGGATCTTCGTCTTCATTAATCCGTTCCACTTCGTAAGACTGAAGAGTTCCAATGAGTTCGTCTACAGATAATGGCATGATTCTTTGCGTCTCTCTTATTGAAGTCTTTATATGATTCCAATCCTTGGAGAGTCCACGCAAGCTTGTTCACCTTCATGGGATCAGAAATTTTTTTGTCCTTGGTTCTCAAGACCATTGACAATATCTCGTAAAACGACTAAACATGTCAGTTATAGATTCTTCTCGGGTTTCATTTTGAAGGCCTCATATTGACCGAGAAGAATATTAATTCTGGTCTCCTTCACTCGATCTGTCCCTTCATAGGTGATGTGTAATTTATCCCATACTTCTTTGCTGTAACACAAGAAGATATTCTGTTATATTCAGTTGGAGATAAAGCACAATATAAGGAGTAGATTGCTTTTGCATCGAGTGCTTGTCTCTTGTTTATTTCTTCTTGAGACATTCCGCGGCTTCAACAGTTTATTTCCCTCTTTCGAGATTGATGCAGCAGCAGGAGTGATTCCTCTTTCCACAACGTCCCATTCCGAGGATCCTTTGATCGTAGGAAAGCTTTCATCTTGTTCTTCCAGATGTTGTAATCCTTTCCATCGAAGTAGGGAGGTCTGGTATTGCTTTGCCCCTCCATCAGCCCGGTGCTAGCATACTAGCCATGGATCTTTTACTCAAGTAAAACTTCAAACAAAGTAAGAACACGGGCTCTCGATACCAATTGAAATAGCTAGTACGAGTACCTAGAGGGGGTGAATAGGTATAGAAAAATTTCTCGAAGCTTGCACAATATTTAAACGGTTAGAGGATTTGCAATAGTTAAAAATTCAATCGCAAGACTGAGTAAGGGAAAGAGAGAATTGAACGCTCGGTTTATAGTGGTTCGGCTTGATTCAAGCCTACGTCCACTCTTCTGCACTGACAGCTGATTGGCTGGATTCCACTATGATCAAAGAGATGTTACAGTGTTGATCTTCCTTGATTTCTAGGTGTAGATGATCTACCACACTCACTCAAGGCGTCACCAAGTATAAACACTCTCGTATACAATTTCGTTCGAACAGTCTCAACTTAACAATCAAGGATCTTCGACACTGGAATTTTTCTATCGATCACACACTTAAAACAACTAGAACGTCTTCCTTTTATACTCCTTCATGCCATCATAGCCGTTGGCACTTACCAAAGGAATTCCTCCAATCTACCCGTTGGACGGAATCAATCAAGAAGATCATCCGAGCTATTTAAGGAATCGATGATAGCCCATCAATCCTCGTTCGCCCATACAATCGGGATCTCGGTTTCCAAGAATAGAACATTCCAAGATTATTTAGTCGACCATCGGATCTTCAATCGATCTTAGATAAGAATTAAAGAATCCGAAACGATTATCCAACCAAAGAATCTATTCCGAGAGGATAGGATCGAATCCTCAACCATAAACCACGGCTTCGGATTTCCTTCGTCACTGGATTAGAAAGACTGTCAGTGAGAATAGACTTAAGTCTTGAGTTCTGAGTCTTGAGTCTTGAGTCTTGGGTCCTGAGTCTTGAGAGTACAAAGTCTTCAGACTTTAAACTGACGGTCTCCGAACATCCAGACTTTAGACCGAAAGAAACGTTTTGTCGCCTTCAAAATATTCTGGAAAGATTTCTCCAACATGTTGAAGATCGGGTCGTCGGGGTCGGGCGTGATGATGCCCTCGATCACTCGGAACAACTCGATGATAAAGCAGCCATCGAGGACCATCATCTCAATCAGCTCCAAGCTTCCGGTTGAGTGGCTCGAGTAACAATCTCGAATCTCCTCTTCCCTAGATGCGATGGCATTGGAGTAATCGTTGCAATCAACTCCAAAGTTTCTGGTTCGGGAGACGAGAGTGGAGAAGAACCGCGGCTTGTGCTCTTCGATCATCCGGACGCACTCTTCTCTCCCATGGTGGTACGGGCCGATGGACACGATGCGGGGCTTGTAGGCCCCGGGGTTAACCTCGCATAACGTCCCTGGGACCCTAAAGATGCAGCAGAGTAACCGCCGGCTGAATGCTTCGCACGGGTCGGCCTCCCCGCAAAGACGGATGACCAGCCCCTTGCCGCCTCCGTCGCCACCGTGATCGATGTTGGTGGTTGGCTTGACCGTTCATGGGGTTGGGACCGGCTCCTCCAATCATCCGAACCTCCATCTTGGCTGCCGCATCGCTCCGATACCAGGTTTCGCAGGCACTAAAGATGGGGAAGCGACGACCTCGTTGACCTACGGATAGCGAGGTTCTCATGCTCCGGCCGGTGATGCCGCAATGGCGATCAACTTTTCCCCAAGTTCGCGTGAACCAAACCTGGTGGGAGCCAATCGAATGTGCACAAGTCCAAGGCATAGCTGATTTTCTACGCAGCCTTTCTTGGCTTGGGCTAGTGGGAGACCGGAAGTCCCATGATCAAACATAAAGAAAGGGGAATAGGAATATTTTCAACTAACCGAGGTCATGTGTACCGACAAAAAATAAAAATAAAAGGTCATGTGTGAACCGCCCCGATTTCCTTCAACTTTCCATGAGCCTAGGAGCGGAAGTCCTAAAGTCGGCAAATGGGTCATATATAGGTAATTAAATATGGATTAGAAATGGGTCAAATGAAAATTAAATATGGGTCAAAAATAGGTCAAATAAAAATTAAATATATGTCAGGAATGAGTTTGAGAAAGTAAAGCACAAAAAAAGGGGGGTTTGAATGGGTTATTAGGAAACCCGCTTTGAATCAATGGCCTTCACTCTTTAACTTTATAAAAATATTTTTTAATAAAAAATCGAAATTATAATTATTTTTCATATTTCAATTTTCTTTTTTTTTTTTTTTTCTTCCTTCTTTAGCCGGCCGACCGCCGACAAAGCCAAGCGAGACTTAAGGTCACCGGCACGTGAGCTTGAGGTCGCCGATGACCGGGCGAGGCTCGACCTCATCGACAACCGTCGAGACTTGAGCTCTTCAAGTGTCGGGCGTGGCCTCGACCTCACCGAGATCGGCGAGATCGAGTCTCGCCCCCGCCGGCAAAGCCTCGGCCTCGTTAGATCTAGCGAGGCTCGAGCCTTGCCAATGACCGGCGAGACTTGAGCTTGCCGCCTCGCCTGGATCAATGAGCTTGATCTCGCTTATGGCTAGTCACCGACAAACGGGCCAATGAAGAAGAAGAAAAAAAGAGAAAAGAGAAATAAATAATAATTATTAAAAATTAAAAATTATATTTAAAAATTATAAAAATTAAAAATAATTAAAAATTTATATTTAAAAATTTAAAAATTCAATTTTTTAAAAATATTTAAAAAAGAATTATAAAAATTTCCATTAAATTTGTATTGCATAAAATTTTTAAAAAAATTGTATTGCATAAAAATGCTTTAACAACACTTTTTTTTATAAGAAAATCATAAAAATGAGCTTTTTTTAGGTTTAGTTAAAAAAATTTCATGTTACAATTTTTAATTATTCAATGGTATGTTCACTTCAAATAAGAGAAGCATGTGCATAGTCTAATTTTTTTATAAATATTTCAATTTATAGGTTTAAAAAAATTATTTATTATTTTTAATTTAATTTGAAGTTTTAATCTAATTAGCATATAGTAGAAGTGGGTTTTCCTATAATATAAATAGGTTTTAGCAATACGGATTGGGTCAGATATTGGTCACTTGATTTACACTACATAAATATGGGTCAAAACGGATTAAATAGATCAAATATGAGTCGATCAATTTTCAACACGATCCAAACTTGACCCAACCCACCCATTTGTGGGGAAATCTTGCTAAAATTGCTAGCACATAATAGCGACTGAGTCCATAATCAGAATCAGGAAGCTACTACAGCCTTGATTCTAGTGGGCGGATTAATTGATAGAAAACCAGAAACTTTAGCGAGACCCCTGTAGATGTGCGTGAAGCTCACGCTTTTTATTTTAAACCAGAAAGCTCAGCTTTATCTTTAATTTATTTATGGTGCTAACCGAAAATTGACGTTTTGAATATGTAATTGGCAATGATGTGACTGCTTTCGGATATGCACCATTGGTGCATTGTGAATGAGGCCGGCTGAGTTGAATATTGTGGAAAACCCTCCCTACCCTACGTCATTTGCAATTCCCATATTCCCATAAAACTATTACATTATTTGCCAATTGCGCGTCCTGATCTAATGAAAATTATTCTTTGTACGAATCAATTGAAGAATCAGAAAAAAATTTCCCATTAATTCCATCACGTGGAAATGAAACATTATTCCGTAAATCTAGTATTCGTATTAAAATTAATCTGGACAGTCGAATTTAGTGAAGTGTGCCATTTTAATGATTCTGTATGATATCAGGACATATGTCACGTTCGTGTAATCATTTCTTCATGGAAATATATTTACTACGTGTACGTGTTGCTTCCAATTGGCTGGAGTTCTTCTCCACGTCCAAAAGACCAATGAATGTACGCAAATGCCCTAACGGAGGCATTTATTGACAAAAGCAACCGTATCCTGCGAATGAAAGGAAAAATTACTATAAATTTCAGAGAAAAGTATAAAAAAATTCTAAACATATTATATTGAAATTAATTCAATTATAAATATTTCAATTAAATCAATTTAATCCTAAATCTTTTAGTAATAAGTCAAAATAGTGCATTAAGTCAATTTTGGTAAAAAATTACTAACATGGATATCAACCTGTCCTACATAACATTACTAAAACTAACATAGACATTTTTAAAACTTTTTTTTAATTTTTCTGAATTTATTATTACTTTTTTTCATTTCCTTTTCTTTAGCTTATTTTGTTCTTCCTTTCGATTATTTCCTAACTATGGAACGATGACGTCACTGTCTAACCATTGCAGCCACAGGTAAGGGTCTCCACACCCTTGTTGGCCACAAGCGAGGGCGTCAAGCCCTTGCCCAAATCCAAGCAAGGGTCACGATACCCATGGCCAAATAAATCAACATAAGTTGCTTTCTAAAAAAATTACAACATTCATATCTCCACTTAATGATCAGGTTCAAGTGGACAAGTAGGGCTTGGGAAAAATTTTAGCAATATATGCTGGGCATATCATGATTGGTTTACAACATTAATACTAAACGGTGTGACAAATTATAAGTGACGTTAATAATGTAATATTTGGGATTATTTTGACCAAGTCAAAGGTTAAATAGTCAAAGAAAAAAAAAAAAAAGTAGGCCTCAAGCCCTCAAAGGAGGAGCACGCGCCAAAAAGAACGGAAAGAGAAAGAACGAAAGAAAGAAGGAAAAAGGGAAAAGAAAGAAAATGGCTATTGCATGTACAAGCCATGGAGGCCATGCAAAGTCGATTTAACTTCGATTCGTAACGATAAGTATTCACGCTCTTTATTTGTCCAATCAAAGTAGTTCTCAAAGTTAGGTTATACATTCGAAGTTTTGTGATATTCGAGAAATGAAATTTGATTTTGAGTTATAGAGTTTTGGGATTTTATGGAAATTGTGGATTATGACATTGGAGAAGTATGGGTTTTGATGGGATTCATTTTGGCACAGCGATTTGATTGAAGTGAGAATTTTAGGATTTTACGTTCGAGTTTCGCAACAACTTGAATGATCGCCGGTCAAACAATTTGTTACCCTTAGAGCCCTTTTGTTAGCATTTAGACATAATATAGCCGTTTCATAGTTGTTATAGTATTTTACTCGGTTTTAACATCTATTCTCACTTAATTATTAGGATTGCAAGTTCAACAATTCAAATAATGTTTGTTATTTGGTTATAAGCATTCTGAGATGAATGGTACAATCTCTTCTTTGAGTTAGTTTAATAAAGTAGTTATTGTTGGAGAAAGTTATTTTACTATTTTGAAGTTGACAAAACCATTTCAAAGTCTAGTCTGAAGACTTCCAGACTTTAGTGTCAAAGTCGGAAGACCGCCAGACTTTAGGTTCAAAGTCTACCCACACTAACAGTTTTCAGATTGAAAAATGAAGACTTATCCAGATGCGAGATTATCTTTATTTCTTTAAAGATTCGATTCTTATGGTTTATGGATGACCTTATGGCTGGATCTAGCATCTACGTAATTGATTATCCTTAGTGGAATCAATTCCGATATTCAAATCTTTTGGAAGGCAAGTAAATTTGGAAGGTTCTACTTATGAAAACCAAGATCCTGATTGTATAGGCGAATAGGATTAATGGGCTTTCATCACAAATCATCAAACGACTCAAGATCTCATTGATTGATTTTGTTCAATGGGTAGATTGGAAGAATTCATTTGGAAAGTGCCAACGGTCGAGAAGGCGTAAAGGAGTATTTAAGGCGGACTCTCCAGTTGTTCAAAATAGTGCATGAAAGAAAATTTTCAAAGTTTAAAACTTCATAATTCCTTATTATTTCATTCATTGAGCTTAAAGTTGTATACAAAAAGATAAACTTATAGTGAGACTTTGTGAGAGATCAATAAAGACTCTTCACTAAGAAGTTAAAATCACTAACTTGTAAAATTTCTTTTAATTCTTAGTGGAATCCAGCCAGAGTGGGCTATCAGCACGGGAAAGTAGACGTAGTTCGATCTAAGTCGAATCACTATAAACATTGTGTTCTCATTCTCTTCCATAAACTCCTTTATTTTGATTCGTAGCTCTAATTAACTGTTTAAGTTTAAACTTCTTTATTTTGTTTAAAGTTTTATCTAATCATTAAAGTCTAAATTCGTTTATGATTTTCTAAAGGCAAATTTTTTTGGTAAAATTCTTAAGGCAAATTATTCCTACTAAACTTTGCAAAAAAAAAAAAAAAAATTCACACCTATTCACCCCCCTCTAGGTGTTCATAATAGCCCTTTCAGTTATGTTATGAGTTAAGAACGAGCATATTTCTTGCATAAAGTAGATCAAGCATTTATTACCCTAAAGATGCAGCAAGAGAAATTGCTAGCCGATTGCTTCAGATAGGTTGGCTTCTGGCTGAGCATCTTGTGATATGCCAAAATTTGGTCCTATTTCGAAATATATGAAATGGTTATTTCATTGATGCACTTACGGTTATTTTACTCTGAATTGATCACTCACGAGTTAACTAATCCATTGGGTAAAACCGTAAAGGTTTAAAACGTAAAAGACTAGAGAATTCGATCGGAAATCAACTGCTCGACCATAAGGGTTGACAAGGGTCAATACTACGTTGTATAAATCAATTAGCGAACGGATATAAATTGATCGACTAAAGTACATAGTTGGTTTGCGGGTGATTCCGCACAATTATGATATTTGCATCGAACGACAATGAATCGATTTTCTATTGATATTATATCCAGGGTATGTAATTGAATCCTCGCGATTACATGACAATCGATGGTCATTCACGATTTGAATATGCACAAACATGGATTGAAAATTATCGACCATGGGTCAACCGCGCAAGAACCCCTAAAAGCCACCGATAGATTAGGTTGTATTAAAGTCGCATTCGATCGATTTTAACAATGAAATTTAATTCGATTTCAAGTATCAAATTTTCGAGGGTTTCCATATTTAATAATTGGACATCGTCTCATCGTCTGTCGAATTAGCGGCGAGCCCGAAATTTTGGAAAAGAAATTATCGGATGAAAAATTAAAGATTAAAAGAAAAAGAAAAATGATAATATCATTATTCTTCTTCTCTCTCTCTCTCTCTCTCCTCTTTCTCCCTCCTTCACGCTTCCTCCTCCTTCGACCGAAATTCCTCTCCCTCCCTTTTCTTTTTCTCTTTCTTTCTTTCTCTCTCTCTCTCTCCCTCACGTTTTCTTCCCCCCCCTCCTTCCCATGAAATTTCCTCCCCCTCACTTTTCTTCTCTCTTTCTTCTTTTTCTCCCTCTCTCCCACTTTTCCAGCCCCTCACTTACCCCAATCCTTCTGCCACAATTTCTTCCCAACTTTCCCTCCATTTTTATTGTTTTCTCTCTTCTTTCCCCCTTCCTCCTCTCGAGAACCCCACTTCCTTTTTCTTTTATTTCTCTCTTTCTTCTCCCCCTCACGCATTCTCCCTTTTGCCACAGCACCCCCATCTTCTTCCCCTCCATTTATTTGCTTTCATTTTCTATAACTTCATCATCCACTCGGCTCACCACCATCCTCCATCTCCATCACCACCACGCCACCATTATCCTCACCGTTGCATACCATCCACCCAAGCCGAGCACCCTTGGCCTTGAGCTCAACTTCGACGAACCATCACCGTTCGAGTTGTGAGCCTCGTGTTTTTGTCGCCGCGAGCTCACTGTCGCGTAAACCCGTAAGTTAACCTCCTAAATTTTGATTAAGGGTTAATTACACTTGTTTAGAGTTGGATTAGACTTAAGCATATTTAGCAAATTAATCTAGTTAGAGTAAGTGCTAGTTAGTTAAATTAGTTAAGTGGACTAAGTGGTTAGTCTAGTAAGTTACTTTAGTTAGGTCATTTAGTTAGTAATTAGAATGGTTAGTTTAGGGAGTTAATTTAGTAGATTGATTTAGTTAGGTATTTAAATAATTGATTAGGACTATGATCAATTTAAATTAGTAATTAATTTGATAAATGTTAATTAATTAATTAATTAATATGATTTAATTATAATTTAATTAATTATTTAATATTTTCCGGAAATTATACCGGGATAGCCGGTGACCAAAATTTTGTGCCGGTTGCAGTGGTATGCTCAATTTATGCAATCGATGGTTAAATTGTGCAATTGAATGATGATTGTAAAATTTGAGCATTTATTTCAAAATTGTGAAATTTCGATATTTAATTAAAAAATATCGGGTGTTAGGTTTTGGACACCGAAAGTGTTTTTAAATACTATATCAAACAATGGGATTTTAAAAGAGATGATACAAATTTTCTGATTCGATCCGACCGTATCCCCATATACGATTATTTTACCATGTGTTTCTAATGTGAGGAAAATAGGCTAGGATCATTATTTTAATTGAGACATTTAAGTGCAATGCACGGTGTCCTGAGCTGAAATTGGGCGGATGCATGAATGATATGAGAACCTGTCACAAGCCTTTGGGATTGGACGATGCTTCTTCGAGAATACCTTAAGTCAACAAATGCCGGTCGCAAAGTGGAGACCGGACCAATGCTCCTATGAAGAATATCGTCTAGATGTAGACATTGTCGTACTCAATGGTGCTACGCCGGAAGACCGCTGACTGTTGAGTCAACTGTGGTCGGTGGGTCGTAATCAATTGAGACGCATGAGTGATTGAAACTAAGGTACCTAATTAGGAAACGGAATTGTGTGACGCGGTATGGGACGTGTCATAACGATTTGGTCTGGTAATCGAGACCCGTGTAATTGTGGTGATATATGTGTTGAGACGTCCCGATGATAAATGATTTCAATGCAATTATACGTAATTTGAATTGTATTAACGTGCAGGAGAGTACTGGGGCGAGGTAAGTTTTCGAGGATATATGATTGGATAACCCGTGGGTGTATTTCTCTCATAATTAAGATTTAGGGTGTGAACTCGCTAAAATGTCGTCTCACCCCATCTTGGGCTAAATTTTTCAGATTCCTAGATGGAAGAGTGCCGAGTGAGGTACGGGGTTTCATAGAAGGTGGAGTTTAGGTTTTTCTATATCCCCTACCGGATTTTGACGGGCCTTCCATTGAGACTGGACAATGGGTGATAGTTCACCCTATGGATATCAAGAAGTCTGACTGGGTCATAGGGGACTCCGGTCCCATGGATGAGGAGCTTAGAGCGTAGATAACCTAGTAGCTCTTCTTTTTGAAATAGACCCATATTGTGTTAGACTTTTCTATATTTAAACGCTGCTGTGTAATAAGTGTGTTTTGTGAAAATTACATCCTACGTTTCTATCACATTTCTGTGTTGCTGAGGGATTGTTATTACGCTTTTGCATGTGCAATTAAACGAATAGGTTGGCGACATTTCCTGGGACGTCGCAATTTTTTATCAACTACCGAGGGATGCGCACGAGCTCAGGGTTTGGGGCATGACACATCCGATTCCATATGGATGACTAGTTGCGCATCGGCTCCAGTGCTACAGCTCCGGTGCCACCATGACCACATGGTGGGGGCTGGTGTGACCGTTCGCGCGGTTGGGATCGGCTCCTCCAATCATTTGATGCTCCACCTCAGCCGCTGTTCTGCTCTGATACCAGGTTTTCACAGGGACAAAAGATAGGGAAGAGCCAACCTCGTTGCCATGGAACAACGAGCTCCGGTGCTCCGAGCGATGATGCTGCAATTGCATTGAGCTTTGTGGCACATTCAGTGAACCAACCCAGGGGGAGCCAACTAATCAGACACGGGTCCAGGGCGTATCTAATTTTCTGTTGAAGCTTTCTTGGCTTTACTAGTGGGCGACAAAGAGTCATGCGACTAATGTAAAGAAAGGGGCTTGCGATATGTTACGCCGAGAACAAGGCGGAAAATTACCATACATAATTGCACCAGTTTTTCTTCGTCTTCCATTGAGCCTCGGAAAATGTAGATCTGATAAATCAATTAGTAATATCATTGGGGTCTGAGTTTACAGGAGGAGAGATCAGAGAAGGAGGACGAAATATTCCAACGTCAATTGGAATTAGAAAGCTATTATGGCGATGATTGCAAATTCAGCTCCTCTTTCACCCACTTTCATGTGACATCGTTGATCATTGTCAAAAAGGGATTCGGCTTATGATGACGCCGAATTGACCGGCGACGTGGGTTGTTTATGGACTTAAGATGTGTGCCAATTCACTGTCTGCATTCATTATGCATGACAAATCTGATCCCACATCGAGGGCAAAATGCATTCTTGAGCATGAGTAAAGCTTAGATTGTGAAACCATTCTTTCCTTCGGTCGCTTCTCAGCCTTGATTACTCGTAGAATTACAAGAACAAGGGATGGGGGCGTGGATCTTGGCTGAAGTGAGTGAGTTTTCACAATTTTAGCATGTAAGTTGTACACCAATTTCGATCAGAAAATCAAACTCTAATTGATCGAAATCTCCAAATGGTAACAATATTGCATTTTAAGTCCGAATGATGGGTGGTCCTCTCCGAAAATCCAGCTAAAAGTTGGAACTTCATGTGGAAAACAGTGAGTGTACTCCTTTGACTGTAAGGGCATGGGAAAATTATCAAAAAAGTCCTAAACCTATTACAATTGTGCCAATTCAATCCTAAACTTTTTATTTAGCAAACCTTTTGTTTTTGTTCTAGTTCAATCCATCCGACCATGCATAGTCGAAAAAATCTGATGTGGCATCCTAGTCAGCGCCGGTTGGCATTCCAACGCTGACATGGCACCGGAGAGCAAAACGTCGTTGTTTTGCTTTAAAAAAAAATAAAAGCCAAAGAGAAAAGGCAGAAGAGAAAAGGGCATGAAGAGAAAAATGTGTGAAGAGAAAAGAGCGTGGGGTTGGCTGGGTTCTTTCTCAAAATCAAGCAGGAACCCTAATTTGAGAGGATCTTCCCTTGATTCATGGTGCCCAACATTGATTCTTGGTGGATGCCTCCGTTCAACACCTCCATCGAAACCCTTTGTCCTCCGCTCGCCCAACGCCCGCTTGACGCTCCGTCCAACCCCTCCAGCCAACGCCGCCCAACACCTCTGTTCGAAGCCTCCATCCAACCCTTCGGCCGACGCCGCCCGACGTCTCCATCCAACGTGTGCGTCAACCCAACGCTCCGTCCGACGCTCAGCTCACCCAACATCTTCGTCCGACGCTCACCCAACGCCTACATCCGATGCTTGCTTAGATTCGCCCGCTTGCTTGACGCTCACTGAACACCTTCATCGTCTTCTTGAAATTGCGGTGCTTTATATTTATGTTGTCTTGATTTCACTTGAATTTTATTTTAAATTTCATTGACATGGGTTTGTCGCAGTAATGGGTTTGTGGTTGTTGAATTGGATGGCTGGGCAAATTGTTGACACGAGTTTGTGGATGGTCTCGCATAGAATGTCTCTATCTCGCCTAGAATTTTTGGTATTGTTACTGCATTTGGCTCATTTGGGAAGAATATATTACTTTGAGTTGCTACTTTTGACTCATTTGGGAAGAATATATTACTTTGAGTTGTTGCCTTTGGTTTAAATTGACAAAGTTTGTTAGGTATATGAAGTTCCTAATATACTTCTCATTCAAATTTTCCAAAGCTCATCTAGATCACCTAAATCTCATTGCAATTGCAGCAATTTTGGCCTGCATATGTTGTGGATTTTATATTATACTTGGAGGGATTTTGTATATATCATCCATGAGCACAGATGTCATATGATCTAATCATGTTTTGAATTCAATCTGCATTAACTCCTTTCAGTCTCAAATGTCATATGATCTAATCATGTTTTGAATTCCCGATACTGATGCAGTCACTATTATAAGAAGATCGAGAGCACAATTATCTTTTTTATTATTGGTATCGACTATGCTTTTTCTTTGTGCTGATCATGTCCACGCCGACCGATGTTTTCAGTTGGTTGGCCGGCTCGACAACAATGCTGTCTCATCAACCAATGCCAAGTTGGCATTCAAGTCCAATGAAGAAATAGAACTTCAAGTGAGGTCCATCCCACGGACGAAGTGCTACTAGAGTCAGAACCAGTTATTCTTGTCACAATAGATGTTCGGGGCTAGGAGCATCATGTTTGAAGGGGCCGTGAAGTTTGTCGAGAGAGGTAGGCAAGGCACCGTATTTGATTTATGAGGAGAATGAACGGTTGTTGCAGGTAAGTAATAGCAGTTCTAAAGAGATTCGAGAATTTCTTCACTGTTGGGTATCGTCATTGCACCCAACATGGTACAGACGCAAACTGCACCAAGAACAGCTGATAGTGGATTAATTTACCTTAGCCTTGTTGATGTAAGATCACCGAGTCAAGCATGAAAATGGACAATTCTTTTGCAGACTCCTTTTTGAGAGTTTTGCCTACCCTTAGACAGAACTTCCACTCAGTTCTAGATGGAAAATTAGATTTGGAATTGTAATGAGAAACATTGTCCATTGAAGGAGTCGGTTATTGAGCAAGTGAGGAAGCACAGATACATTATGGTTTTCTCTTGGAGTATAGTTAAGGTTGTATCTGTCGCCATTAGATCTGCCACACCCAATTTGTTATTATGTTTATTTATTGCAATTCATGCTTTGTATTTGTAGCAAATGACCTTGTGATTTGCGAGTGAATGCAGAATAAGTTGTTGACCGAGCTTACAGAGGCATATTCAACATATTTTCACTTGTAGTCTTGTTTTTTTCTGTGAATTTATATCTCCATGAGAATAAAGCAATCGACCACATTTAGAATGTACTCATGGTAGTCTGGTTTGATTGAAGTATGTATTAAAATTTGATAATTTTAGGGATTTGTGAGTTTGCGTTTATGCATGAATGAGAGAGAACAAGAGAATTCTCCATTCCACCAAAAATAAATTCGTATGTGCTCCCATACTTAAAATCAATCCATCAAATTTTACACACACTTGATTTAAAACATCATTGTCTTATTGAGAAAATAAAATTTGGCGTTCAAACCCGACATCTTATTTTTTTCTCTATTTCTTGCCCAACAACCCAATTTGAAATAAACATGGCCAACTGTTTTTTTTTTCTTTAAAGCTTTCGGAAATAAATTCTTATGTGTTCTTGTACTCAAAATTATTCCATCAAACTTTGCACACACCTAATTTAAAACCCCATTGTCTTATTAAGCAAATAAATTTTTGCGTCAAAACCCAATACCTCATTTTTTATTATTTTTTTTGCCCAACAACTCTTTTTGAAATAAACTTGGCCAACTTCTTTTTTTCTTTAAAGCTTTCGAAAATAAATTCGTATGTGCATCGTACTCAAAATTATTCCATCAGACCTTGCACGGATCTAGTTTAAAACCTCATTGTTTTATTGAGCAAATAAATTTTTAAGTCCAAACCCGACACCTCATTTTTTTTTTTTTTGCCCTACAATCCCTTTTCGAAATAAACTTGGCTAACTGTTCTTTTTTTTTTCCTTTAAAGCTTTCAGATATAAATTCGTATGTATTCCCGTACTTAAAATTATTTCATCAAACTTTGCACACACCTAGTTTAAAACATCATTGTCTTATTCAGCAAATAAATTTTTGTGTCCAAATCCGACAACTCATTTTTTTTTTTTTAAATTTCTTGCCCAACAACCATTTTTGAAATAAACTTGGCCAACTTTTTTTCTTTAAAGCTTTCGGAAATAAATTTGTACGTGCTCCCATGCTCAAAATTATTCCATCAAACTTTGCACACACCTACTTTAAAACCTTATTGTTTTATTAAGCAAATAAAATTTGGCATCCAAACCCGACACTTCATTTTTTTTCTATTTCTTGCGCAACAACCCTTTTTAAAATAAACTTGGCCAATTGTTCTTTTTTTTTTCTTCAAAGCTTTCGGAAATAAATTCGTGTGTGTTTCCGTACTCAAAATTATTCCATCAAACTTTGCACGCACCTAGTTTAAAACCTTATTATTTTATCGAGCAAATAAAATTTGGCATCCAAACCTGACATTTAAATTTTTTTTTCTATTTCTTGCCCAACAACTTTTTTGAAATAAAAATGGGCCAAAAAAGGGGCCAAAATTTAAAACGTAGTCCAAAATATGTTTGGACACAAAAATTTATTTACTTAATAAGACAATAAGGTTTTAAATTATGTGTGTGTAATGTTTGATGGAATAATTTTGAGTACGAGAGCATATATAAATTTATTTCCGAAAGCTTTAAAGAAAAAAAAAAAGAACAGTTAACCAAGTTTATTTCAAAAAGAATTGTTGGACAATAAATAGAAAAAAATGAAATGTCAGGTTTGGATGCCAAATTTTATTTGCTCAATAAAATAATGAGGTTTTAAATTAGGTGCGTGCAAAATTTGATGGAATAACTTTGAATACGGAAATACCTACGAATTTATTTCCGAAAGCTTTAAAGGAAAAAAAAAGAGTTGGCCAAGTTTATTTAAAAAACGGTTATTGGGCAAGAAATAGAAAAAAATGAAGTATCGGGTTTAGATGCCAAATTTTATTTGCTCAATAAAATAATAAGGTTTTAAATTAGGTGCGTGCAAAGTTTGATGGAATAATTTTGAATACGGGAGCACGTACGAATTTATTTCTGAAAGCTTTAAAGAAAAAAAAAGTTGGCCAAGTTTATTTCAAAAAAGGTTGTTAGGCAAGAAATTAAAAAAAAAAATGAGGTGTCTGGTTTGGACGCAAAAGTCATTTGCTCAATAAGACAATGAGGTTTTAAACTAGATCTGTGCATAATTTGATGAAATAATTTTGAGTACGAGAGCACGTACGAATTTATTTATGAAAGCTTTAAAGGAAAAAAAAAACAGTTAGCCAAGTTTATTTCAAAAGGGGTTGTTGGGAAAAAAAAATGAGGTGTCGGATTTGGACTTAAACATTTATTTGCTCAATAAGACGATGAGATTTTAAACTAGATCCGTGTAAAATTTGATGAAATAATTTTGAGTACAAGGGCACATACGAATTTATTTCCAAAAGCTCTAAAGAAAAAAAAAAGTTGGCCAAGTTTATTTCAAAAAGGGTTATTGGACAAAAAAAAATGAGGTATAATGCAAAAATTTATTTGCTCAATAAGACAATGAGGTTTTAAACTAGGTGTGTGCAAAGTTTGATAGAATAATTTTGAGTACGGGAGCACGTATGAATTTATTTTTGAAAGCTTTAAAGGAAAAAAAAAAAAAAACAGTTGGCCAAGTTTATTTCAAAAGGGGTTGTTGGGCAAAAAAAAAAAAATGAGATGTCCGATTTGGACGCAAAAATTTATTTGCTCAATAAGACTATGAGGTTTTAAACTATGTGTGTGCAAAGTTTGATGGAATTATTTTGAGTACGAGAGCACGTAGGAATTTATTTCCGAAAGCTTTAAAGAAAAAAAAAGTTGGCAAAGTTTATTTTTAAAATGGTTGTTGGGTAAAAATTTTAAAAAATTGAGGTGTCAGGTTTGGACACAAAAATTTATTTGCTCAATAAGATAATGAGGTTTTAAACTAGGTGTGTGCAAAATTTGATGGAATAATTTTGAGTACGATAGCACGTATGAATTTATTTCTAAAAGCTTTAAAGGAAAAAAAAAAACAGTTTGCCAAGTTTATTTCAAAAGGGTTGTTGGGCAAAAAAAAAAAAACGAAGTGTCGGGTTTGGACGCAAAAATTTATTTGCTCAATAAGACAATGAAGTTTTATACTAGGTTTGTGCAAAGTTTGATGGAATAATTTTGACTACGGGAGCACGTATGAATTTATTTCTGAAAGCTTTAAAGGAAAAAAAAATAGAACAGTTAGCCAATTTTATTTCAAAAGAGGTTGTGGGGCAAAAAAAAAAAATGAGATGTCGTGTTTGAACGCAAAAATTTATTTGCTCAATAAAACAATGAGGTTTTAAACTAGATCTGTTCATAATTTGATGAAATAATTTTGAGTATGGAACATGTACGAATTTATTTATGAAAGCTTTAAAGGAAAAAAAAAAACAATTAGCCAAGTTTATTTCAAAAGGGGTTGTGAAGCAAAAAAAAATAATAATAATAAAGTGTCGGGTTTGGACTTAAAAATTTATTTGTTCAATAAAACAATGAGATTTTAAACTAGATCTGTGCAAAGTCTGATGGAATAATTTTGAGTACAGGAGCACTTACGAATTTATTTCCGAAAGCTTTAAAGAAAAATAAAAAGTTGGCCAAGTTTATTTCAAAAGGGTTGTTGGGCAAAAAAAAAAAAAATTGAGGTATCGGGTTTGGACGCAAAAATTTATTTGCTCAATAAGACAATGAGGTTTTTAAATTAGATGTGTGCAAAGTTTGATGGAATAATTTTGAGTACGAGAACACATACGAATTTATTTCCGAAAGCTTTAAAGAAAAAAAAAACAGTTGGCCAAATTTATTTCAAAATGGGTTGTTGAGCAAGAAATAAAGCAAAAAATAAATAAGGTGTCTGGTTTGAACGCCAAATTTTATTTGCTCAATAAGACAATGAGGTTTTAAACTATGTGCGTGCAAAATTTGATGGATTAATTTTAAGTATGAGAGCACGTACGAATTTATTTTTGGTAGAATGGAGAATTCTCTTGTTCTCCCTCGTTCATGCATAAACGCAAACTCACAAAACCCTAAAATTATCAAATTTTAATACATACTTCAATCAAACCAGACTACCATGAGTACATTCTAAATGTGGTCAGATTTCTTTATTCACATGAAGATATAAATTCATAGGAAAAACAAGACTACAAGTGAAAATGTGTTGAATATGCCTTTATAAGCTCTGGTCAACAACTTATTCTGCATTTACTCGCAAATCACAAGGTCATTTGCTACAAATACAAAACATGAATTGCAATAAATAAACATAATAACAAATTAGGTGTGGCGGATCTAATGGCGACAGATACAACCCTAACTATACTCCAAAAGAAAACCATAATGTATCTGTGCTTCCTCACTTGTTCAATAACTGGCTCCTTCCATGGACATTGTTTCTCATTACAATTCCAAATCTAATTTTCCATCTAGAACCGAGTGGAAGTTCTGTCTAAGGGTAGGAAAACTCTCACAAATGAGTCGCTAAAGAATTGTCCATTTTCATGCTTGACTCGGTGATCTTACATCAACAAGGCTAAGGTAAATTAATCCACTATCAGCTGTTCTTGGTGCAGTTTGCGTCTGTACCATGATGGGTGCAATGACGATACCCAACAGTGACGAAATTCTCGAATCTCTTTAGAACTGCTGTTACTTGCTTGCAACAACCGTTCATTCTCCTCATAAATCAACTACGGTGCCTTGCCTACCTCTCTCGACAACAATTTCATGGCCCCCTTCAGAACATGATGCTTCCAGCCCTAAACATCTATTTTGACGAGAAGAACTGTTCGATCTGGTATCACTTCGTCCAAAGTGGGATGGACCTCACTTGAAGTTCTATTTCTTCATTGGACTTGAATGCCAACTTGGCACCAGCTGATGAGACAGCACTATTGTCGAGCTGGCCAACCAACCGAAAACATTAGTCGGCGTGGACATGATCAACACAGCAAAAAGCATAGTCGATACCAACAATAAAAGAATAATTATGCTCTCAATCTTCTTATAAGAATGACTGCATCGTATCGGGAATTCAAAACATGATTAGATCATATGACATCTGGGACCGAAAGGAGCTAATGCAGATTGAATTCAAAACATGATTAGATCATATGACATCCGTGCTCATGGATGATATATACAAAATCCCTTCAAGTATAATATAAAATCCACAACATAGGCAGGCCAAAATTGTTGCAATTGCAATGAGATTTAGGTGATCCAGACGAGTTTTGGAAAATCTGAACGAGAAGTATATTAGGAACTCCATATATCTAACAAACTTTGTCAATCTGAACCAAAGGCAGCAACTCAAAGTAATATATTCTTCCCAAATGAGCCAAAAGCAGTAACGATACCAAAATTCTAGGCGAGACAGAGACATTTTACACGAGACCATCCACAAACTCGTGTCAGCAATTTCCCAGCCATCCAATTCAACAACCACAAACCCATTACTGCGACAAACCCATTTCAACGAAATTTAAAATAAAATTCAAGTGAAATCAAGACAACATAAATATAAAGCACCGCAATTTCAAGAAGACGATGAAGGCGTTCAGTGAGCGTCAAGCAAGCGAGCGAATCTAAGCAAGCGTCGGATGTAGGTGCCGGGCGAGCGTCGGACGAAGATGTTGGGTGAGCCGAGCGTCGAACGGAGGCATCGGGTTGACGCACACATCGGATGGAGACGTCAAGTGAGCGTCGGCCAGAAGGATTGGATGGAGGCTTCGAACAGAGGTGTTGGGCGAGCGTTGGTTGGAGGGGTTGGACGGAGGCGTCGGCGCAGGCGTTGGGCGAGCGGAGGACAAAGGGTTTCGATGGAGGTGTTGAACGGAGGCATCCACCAAGAATCAATGTTGGGCACCATGAATCAAGGGAAGATCCTCTCAATTTAGGGTTCTGCTTGATTTTGAGAAAGAACCCAGCCAACCCCACGCTCTTTTCTCTTCACACCTTTTTCTCTTCACGCCCTTTTCTCTTCTGCCTTTTCTCTTTGGCTTTTATTTTTTTTTAAAGCAAAACGACGACGTTTTGCTCTCCCGTGCCATGTCGGCGTTGGCAACGCCTAACCGGCGCTCGACTAGATGCCACATCAGATTTTTCCGACTATGCATGGCCGGATGGACTGAACGGAATAAAAACAAAAGGTTTAGGACTAAATTAGCCAAAAAAAAAAAAAAGAGTTTAGGACTGAATTGGCACAATTGCAATAGGTTTAGGACTTTTTTGGTAATTTTCCCGTAAGGGCATGCATGTTTATGTTCTTTTTTTTTGTTCATGAACATATTTTCTATTTTTTTGTTCCCGGAAACAAAAAAGAACATAAACACGTTTGTTTGGGTTTTTTTGTTCAAAATTTGTTTTTTTGTTCCAAAAAAAAAATTAGAACAGAAATAAGAAACAAAAAAAAAAAAAAGTTATTTTTTTGTTCCGTAAAACACTTTTGAAGAAACATTTTTTTTCTCTCATTTCTTTTCTTCTTTTTTTTTCTTCTTTTTTTCTTCTTTTTTCTTTGGTTGGTCACCGGCCTCAGCCATGGCCGGCGACCGGCCGTCAAGGGTCGGCGACCTCATCGAAGGGTCGCGGCCCAGTAAGGCCGAGCGCCGCCCCGGCAACGCTCGGCCTCATCGGGGGCCGGCGAGCCTCGTTGTGGCTAGGCAAGGCCACCGGCCAAAAGAAGAAAAATAAATAAATAAATAAAGGAAAAATAAAATAAAATTATTAAAAATTAAAAGAAACAAAAAAGAATACAAATTTACAATAAAAATTTACCAAACGTGTTTCTATTTATTTTTATTCCTGAACAAGTTTATCAAACGCATCTTTCTGGTCAAAAATTGTTTCCGAACAGAAATAGTTTTTTCTATTTTCGTTCCGGGGAACAATTTTTGAACAGTAAAACATAAACAAACGCACCCTAACTATTAGAAAAAGACTAATGTGTCTTCGATGGGTGTCATCTATGTTACATTGAATTTGCTAAATGCAGACTATCCAATAGGGGTGAGCATAGTCCAGGTTGGGCCAATCCACCCCCTAACCCTAGGACCAACTCATACAGTACCGGTTCTCAATTTTTGGGACCGAGGACCGACCCTATTGAGCTTGGGACCGAGAACTAGACCGATCCAGGATCAACCCGGGACCAAGTAATAATTTTTTATTTTATTTTTTGTACTCCTTAAAAAATGATTGAGAACTAGACTGACCCAATAAGTTCAATCCAGTTTCAAGGTTAACTTAAGACTAACCAATAATTTTTTATTTCATTTTTTGTACTCCTTGAAAAGGCAACCGAGGATCATACCAATCAAATGGGTTCGATAATGAGCAAGGTCAGCTAAGAAATGCAAGAAGTGAGGGTCAAATGGAGTGAGCATCAAATAAAATGAGCATCGAATGTCGGCGGGGAGCAACAAACCAAGTGAACATCGAGCGGTGAGCGGCACGAGTGATCCAAAGCGAACGAGGCAAGTATCGAGTGGTAAGTTTTTTTTTTTTTTTCAATTTTAGTAAATTGAAGACTAAGAGTACAAATAAGATAAAAGAGAACAAATACTAGAGGAGGATGTCATAAAGTGCCTTTTTGGACACCTTGAAGATTCCTCATAAAAACATTTTCGTTTTCGTAAATTATGACTATCGATGCCATAAAAGAGATTAAAAACCTAAGTTATTTAAGAATAATGTAAAATTATTTGAACTTCTCACTAAAGAGCTGTTTAATGTTGTTGACGTCGTTTATTTTAAGATTTTCTCTATATATAGTCGGGATTGGTCCAAGTTGGACCGATCCGAACTCTAAGATCGAGAACTAACCCGCATAATGCTGGTCGAAGAATTCTAGGACCAAGGATCAACCCAGTCTCTCCCGGAAACCGAACCAGACAGGCGGCATTGGGCCGATCAAGGTCAGTCCTGTGGTTGACCCGGACCGATACTCACCCCTACTATCCAGTATCCACCATTAAGGTTGACACATAAAGCTTCTCTTGACAAGCCTTTCCCATCGTTTCAAGTTATGGCGATAGATTCAAAACTACTTATTCCAAACCAAATATTTTGAAATAGGTTCCTCGCTGTTGAAGTTTTAGCCATCTGAAGACATGCCACTGCCTGTCTTTTCAATCTTTTGAAATGAAAATGAACATTGCATCCCGCCATCGCCAAACCTAGACTGAACCAGACTTCCAGTAATCCTGAATTTTTGGAAACGTTGATGAACAGGATTCGAGTATCTTCTAGTGCTGGAAATTTTAAAATCAATAATATTTTTATGAGATTAAGAAAAGGGAAAATGTCACAAATAGTCCCTATATTTTCACTCAATGTCCAATTTCGTTCTGAACTTTCGATTGGCTCAATTTGGTCCTCGAACTATTGATAAAATGTCGATTTAGTCGAACTTTCGAATGACTCAATTTGGTCCCTCGAACTATTAATAAAATGTCCGATCTAGTCGAACTTTCGATCGGCTCAAGTTGGTCCTCGAACTATGATGAAATGTCAAATCTAATCCTTCATTCGTTTTTTCTTTTTTTCCTTTTTTTCCTTTTTTTTTTTTTTTCCTTTTTTTTTTTCGCTTTCCCTCTCGCCGGAACCGGCGGAGGGCCGGCATCCGGCGAGGGCCCCGCCGGCATCCCTCACAAGCGCCGGCGAGGGCTCTCCCTCGCAGACGCCGACGAGGGGCCGTCCTCGCCGGCGTACGCGCGGGGCTCTCCCTTGCCGGATCCGCAAGGGAGAGCCCTCGCCCGCTGCGTGGGACGCCGGCGAGGAAGCCCTCGCCCTCGCCCGACGCCAGCAAGAGGGCCCCTCGCAGCGTCTCGCGCGGGGTTCTCCCTCGCCGGATCTGCGAGGGAGAGCCCCTCGCCCGCTTGCGAGGGACGTAGGTGAGGGGCCCTTGCCGATCCGGCGAGGGAGCCCCTCGCCCTCACCCGACGTCGGCGAGGGGCTCTCCTCGCAGATCTGGGCGAGGGTTGTCCTCGCCGGCATCCGTGAGGGAGAGCCCTCGCCGGCGTCGGGTGAGGGCGAGGGGCTCCCTCGCCGATCTTGCGAGGGGCCGTCCTCGCCGGTGTCCGCAAGGGACCCTCGCCGGATCTGCGAGGGAGAGCCCTCGCCGGCGTCCCTCGCAAGCGGGCGAGGGCTCTCCTCGCAGCAGATCCGGCGAGGAGAGCCCCGCGCAAACGCCGGCGAGGACGGCCCCTCACCAGCATCTGCGAGGAAAGCCCTCGCCGGCGCTTGCGAGGGACGCCGGCGAGGGCCCTCGCGAACGGCTGTCCGCCGGGGAAAGCGAAAAAAAAAAAAAAAAAAAAAAAGAAAAAAGGGGAAAAAGGAAAAAGAAAAGAAAAAACAAGAACGAATGATTAGATTTGACCTTTCATCATAGTTCGAGACAATTTGAGCCGATCGAAAGTTCGACTGGACTAGATCGGACATTTTATTAATAGTTTGTGGATCAAATTGAGTCATTCGAAAGTTCAGGGACTAAATCGGACATTTTATCAATAGTTCAAGGACCAAATTGAGCCAATCAAAAATTCAAGACAAAGGACATTGAGTGAAAATATAGGGACTATTTATGACATTTTCCCTAAGAAAAAAGTTTCTGTCAAATTTTGGATGGTTAAAGTTTGGATTTTCTTTTATAAAATAAAGAAAGGTTTGAGCCAGAATTAGGTTATTAAATAAGTGCTTTTTAAGGGTAGTAGGCACCCATCAAAATAGGGAAGAGACAACCCGTTGACCCTTTGGACGGTGGGCTGTTGTACTCAGAGACGATGCTTTTGGTATATCCGTGGAACCAAGCCCTGAGGAGCCAACGAAGCAGGCACAGGTCCAAGGTGTTAGGTAATTTTCCAATGGGAACCTTCTTGGCTTTCTTGGACCGGTGGAGACCAAGAGTACTATGATTGAAGTAAAGAAAGGAGTTTTGAGGTGACCAAGAACAAGACATGTGAATTAAGAATTCGTTTAGATCATGTGTGGTGTGAACTGCCCCAGTTTCTCACTTTGAAGATGATAAAGTATGCTTGACCTTTTCTTTTGTAGAGCTAAGGAACTGAAGATTTGCTAAATCGCTAATAATTTATGGGGACTGAGTTTATAATTAGAATTGGAAACTATTTTAGTAACGGATTGTTGTCGCGGATCAATTGATAGAAAATTAGGAACTTCAGTTCATATGAAATTTCTGGTACTGGGGAGATTGTACGAATGCCTGGTTTGAGTGTGACCACCGTAAATTTGTAATGCATACACTCTTTAAAAAATAATAATAATAAGGAAATTGATTGGAACGGAAACTGAACTTTATTTAACTTTTCCCCCTAACAAACTTAAGGTGTTGAAGGTTTGATGGCATTGATGTAACTACGTTCCGATATGTACTATCTGCTATATGTTAACGTGACTCGGAGAGTTGTATATCATGAGACCTCATCCCTAGGTCATTGACGGACTCGCGGACCCCTTAAGTGCCATAACTTTGGCCAAAGGGACACTTAACACCATAACTTACGAAAGGTACACTTAAGTGCCAAAATCGGAGTAAAATGAATCACTTGAGTGTCAATCCGGCTAAAATCTGGCCAAAACGCCAACGTGGCGCTTTTCGGCAAAGCGTGGCCAAAACGGCGCTGTTTTGCACGTTGACGTGGCCAAAACGACGTCGTTTTGGGCTGACGTGGAAAAAAAATAAATAATAAACTTAATTTAATTTAATTAAAATATTTTTAAAAATAATCATTTAAAAACTTTAAAAACTTTAAAAAAAATTTTAAAAACTTTTTGAAAAAAAGGGAACAGGGGAGGCGGCGAGGATCAGCCCTTAGCCGCCGCCGCCGCCCGCCGCCGCCGGGAAGAGCCGGCGACGGCGGGGGAGGGTCGGCCGGGTCGCGGGCCCGGCCAGGGGCGGCGACCCCGCCGACCGGCGGCAAGGGCTCGCGGCCCTCGCTGGCCGACCGGGCGGTGAGGCTCGCGAGCCCTCGCCGCTAGATCTGGGGCGCACGGCCCTCGCCCATCCGGCGAGGGTCGGCGGCCCTCGCCCGGCCGGCAAGGCCGCCGCCGCCCGCCGAGGCGACCCCGGCAGCGGCGGCCCTTGGTCCGGCCGGGAGGGCCGCCAACCTCGCCGAATCTGGTGAGGGCTTCGACCTCGCCCGGATCGGGCGAGGGCCGCCAACCCTCGCCGAACCGGGTGAGGGCTTCGACCCTCGCCGGATCGGGCGAGGGCTCGCGACCCCGGCCGACTCCCCCTCGCCGTCGCCGCCCTTCCCAGTGGCGGCGGCTAAGGGCGATCCCTTAGCCGCCTCCCCCATTCCCTTTTTTTTTTTTAAGTTTTTAAATTATTATTTTTTAAATTATTATTTTTAAATTATTATTTTTAAATACTTTAACTAAATTTAATTTTAAAATTAATTTAATTAATTTTTTAATTTTCTTTTACCACGTCAACCCAAAACGACGCCGTTTTGGCCATCGCATGCAAAACGGCGTTTTGGGCGCGTCGCCGGAAAAATGCCACGTTGGCGTTTTGGCCGGACTTTGGCGGAGTGGCACTCAAGTGATCCGTTTTTTTTCGAATTTGACACTTAAGTGTACCTTTCGTAAGTTATGGCACTTAAGTGTCCCTTTGGCCAAAGTTATGGCACTTGAAGCGTTCTTTGCCGTCATTGATGCGTTTGTGAACAGTCACCCTGCATAACCATCGCCCCCGTCCTCCAATGGCTCCTCGTCGTCCTCATGAACTTCGTTCGTCGTATCATCATCAACAACGGCTCTGCGCTTTGGCTGGGGAACGACGGTCTCGGCCCCGTCGGCAAAGTCCATGAGGAAGCTGAACACCGAATCGAAGACCTCAGAGGTCTCGCGGCTCCTCTTCCCGCTCTGGGAATCCGACGGAGACATAGTGATGATCGAGAGTGAATGGCTCAGTGGCGGTGGACGAATTTGGGAGACGTGCTCTGGGGTTTCAATAGCGAACAAGAATCATTTCTCGAGGAATAGTTCATAAGTTTTGGCCATGGAAAAGTTCACGCGTTTTCGCTATTAGAATTGAGACTTCATTTAATAGTAATCTTCATAACAGTTATCAATAATATACAAAATCTTTTATGATATTAGATCAGGGGAATCCGAGTTCATATTTTTTTTATTTTTTTATCTTTATAAGGCCCAAAGTGTCTCTCCTATTGTATATTTTCGCCTTTATGATTAAGTTTCATTAGTATACACAAGATTATATTTCAAATGTTTCACTCATATAATTATTTATTCGTTGGGGAAGATTTGTCATGATTTTGAAATCTTTTCTACTTACCATGCCCACTATGATCTCTAGATAGTCAAGTTCAAAGCTAAATAGCACCGACACTAATACGCGATGCGTGATACGACATAACACAACACATCGACACATCATTTCTAAAATAAAATAAAAAAAGAATTATGATACGTTAGGACACGTTTTATATTAAATACATATTTTATATATATAATAAACTTCACAAATAAATAACTAATAAAAAAACTAGAATGAATTTATGCTAAAGACATTAATCCACCATTTATTAATAATTCACTATTTTAATTTGAAAAATTTAACTCCATTGTAATAATCCATAAAACTCGGAGAAAAGATAAACAATTCACATTCTAGACTTGTGTAACATGTAAGAAGAAAAGAAAAAAAAAAAAAATTTGGGGGTGATTTATGTATTACAGGAAGTAAAAGTCATAAGAAAAGATAAAATTAAGTTTTCCTTTTTCTCCATTTATTATTTTTACTATTGTTCTTTTTCACATATATACATTTTGATCTCTTATTTATTGAATTTTTTTAAATTGGTCTCATACATTAAAATCATGTGTCGGAAACTCACATGTCAAAATTTCGAAAAGTGTTGAGAAAGTTGACCAAGTATTAAATTTTTGACGTGAATGTCGAATATCAGAAAATATCCAAAAGTGTTCGGAGTGTTTGATACAACACTAAGACTCCTGGAGAGTGTTAGTACTTTCTAGGTGCAATTGGTTAACTTGTCTATTTTATTACTATTTTCTTTTCGATCAATTTCAATTCTAAATCATAATCCAATTTACATGTGAGGGAAGTGAAATATTTGAATTCTAAAATTGCATTTTCATTTAGTAGTCTGAAAAATAAGAATCTTTGTAAGTAGTTTCGCAAAATCTCTGCATCGATCCCAAGAAGGAGGGCATGTGATGGACCCGTCCTCTTTGAGTAGCGCTTTGGATAGATGAAGCAAGCAGTTGGTGGAGTGCGAGTGCTGGCCTGGAACTCAGTCTGGGCTAACAAACACTCCATTTTATAGCACGAAAAAGGGGGCGAAACATGGAAAGGAGCTTGCAGAACCAAAAGGCAACAAGTTACACAAGCCTGTCTTGCTCTTCTTGGAGGAGCTGTGGCCTGATCGAAAGACACTTCTCGACTCTCAGTGTACGCCTTGAAGTATATGTTGCTGATTCCATCAATCACCAGAATCACATTGCAACTTATAGCTACACCACCAAAATGGGGCTTCATCGCTCCCCAAGCACCTTTCCCATGTTGCCATCTACGTTGATCGCTTCTATCCGAGGAGGACCAACTAGAAATTCCCACTCTCTCGACTCTGAAAGTTTAAATGTTAAGTGCAGGCTATTTGTTAGAAATTTTTGTGATAAAAGATGCTAAAAAGGAGCGCCTATCAAAGGAAGTAAGTTTTCTCTTTTGTTGCGAAAGCTTGGGCCTTTCATGGCATAGTCGCCTATAAACGATGCTCTTGAAGGCCCAAGTCCCATTTCCACATAACCCGCGATGTGGCTTTCGATCGAGCCTGCCCTCTTTATGTCTATGGCCGCTCCTCCAGTCCAAGTACACAGCCCACTTGAGCACCCTCCAGTACCATACCGATGACACTTTGAACGAGGACAGCAACTACCGGTAATAATGGGTGTAATGAAAGTTCTCAAATTTATTACAAAATTATAATTAAAGATGATGAAAAGGGAAAAAAGGAAAAAATGTTAAAAGAAAAAGGGAAAAGGATTAAAGAAGGAAAAATAAAAAATAATCAATTGGGATTCTTAAATTGGATTGGGGTGATGGTAGTCAATGAGGGTTGCCACATGAGTATTAGCCAACCCTTGCATGGTGGTTGCGCCACCACCAAATGCACAAGTGAGAGCCTATGAACCCTCGCCTGCTAGCCACGAGGACTAATAATGCTTGATGATCCTAGCAACGGTCGCTAGCCTTTGCAGGCCCATGCCTAAGTCCCCCCCACCCCGCAAGGGTTGCCCATCCTGTCGGTGAAGTAAGGAGGGGAGGTGCTGCCCCTTAATTTAATTTTACTTTAAGGTTTGGAGGAAAGTAGTGTCACTCGACATCATAGCACTTTTCATTAATATAATGGCAACATAGGAAATATCATCGTCGTGAAGTAAGTAGTGAAGGTGCTACCCCTTAATTTAAGTTTTCTTTAAGCTTAGGACGAAAATAGTGTCACTCTATCCATTATAGCATTTTTCATTAATAAAATGGCAACATAGGAAAAAGAAAATAATAAAAAAATATCACCTTAGTATTTTGTATCACTCAAATCTAATGAAGTTAATGGAGTATTTTCTTCTTCTTTTTTACATAATTGGACAAGTTTTAGAACTTGATTGTACAACTTAAAAGTTTCAGATCTATGATATAAGCTGCTTCTAGAAATTGTGCTTGTTAACCCTAAGGGCACTAGTTAAAAGAGCACTCCTTAAACACATTTAAATAAGTTGAATCTCGACTTTAAACTCATCATCAGCCCATACCACGAGAGAAGTTCATGTGTCAAAGACAAGAACTTTCCTTGTTTGCAAAGTCTCATAAAATACAATATCTAAATACCTTGTTGTAGATTTGAAGACATTCTTGTATAGATTTATATCCTCTTATCAAACAGGAGATAAGGACACCATAAGTGTCTAACTTTCATACTATGCCCATTTGAGTGCCGTAATTCTTTTTCCGATCACTTGCGTGCCATAATTTTTAATAAAATATTCACTCAAATGTCATAAATTTCAATTGATTACTTAAGTGTCATAACTTTTTAAAAACATTCATCCGAGATCATTTTGAAAGAAGTCTCATTTTTGGACCTTAGATTCTGTATATCTAGCATCATATACCTTGTTCTGGCGAATTTGTTGTTATATAAGTTAAGTGAATTTGAGAGGATAGAAATGTGGTGAGTTTATTGGCAGAAGCCCATTGGGGCACAAAAACTTGTTCAAGAGCTTAGCGCAGTGCGAAAGGGACGATTTAGGAAACCGCAAAACCTGGTGAATGGAAAAGCAGCATAGAGATTGATTCCTGGAAGAGGACTACGACGTGCCTGAATTTCTTCACCGTTTGCACTGAGACCCTGTCGCTTATGATTCTCAAGGCTGAAACAAAAAGGTTCCTCAGAGGATCAAGCAGTCATGCCTACCAGTCGTCACGACTTTCGCAGTCATGCAATAATGGAAGAACACGGTCAGTGGACAGGGCATCTTCTTCTCTGGCAAAGCCTTTCCCAGAAAATAAAAATAAAAAAACAGACGAAATTCTTTTAATTCCGCGGCTAGAAATTATCAATTAGAAAAATGGAGCCAATCTTGCAGCATGTGAATGCATAACCTTCCCTCGAGCGTGAAGGCAGAAGGCTGGTTTGATAGGAGCTCAGTCTCTGCTTACACCATCTCAACGCAGAAGCTGAAACGCCGTGTAGATAACAATTTGGATGTGCTGGCGAGGAAGTTCAGGGGAGAAAATGGCACTTGAAAGTCGGGGGCCAAATCAATGTGTTGACCTCTGTTTCAGGAGGTCTCAAGACCTCAATCAAGCTGTGATGTCCCAGACTAGGATGGCAATTTCTCACAGGACCCAATCAGAATATGTTGCAGCTTGTGCATGAGAGTGGCGCCGGTAAAATGGGGTGAGAAGGAACTTCAGTGAATCACTAATCGAGAAGGTCCAACAATCGGCATCCTTCTTATGGAAGAACATACTTTCTACAAGACCTCTGCTGAGGCAGGGTTTGTGTTTAGCTGCAAGGGACATTCACGTTAATGATGTGGGAGATCTTATTTGAAGACATATTGGGTCATTCTAATGTTCCTGCATTAGTGTATGATGCAGTTCGCAAGTTCGCAACTATGTGAAGATGCAAT
The DNA here is from genome assembly GCA_014182585.1 of Eucalyptus coolabah. Taxonomy (NCBI): domain Eukaryota; kingdom Viridiplantae; phylum Streptophyta; class Magnoliopsida; order Myrtales; family Myrtaceae; genus Eucalyptus; species Eucalyptus coolabah. Next base: position 10,114,956 of record CM024629.1, on the reverse strand, counting down.
TCAGCAGTCGAATTTCATTGCAGATGCCAAACCCAGGAAAGCATTTAGATACACAAACTGCTAGGATTACTTTGGAGGACGCACGTATGCATAAAGTGCAAAGAAAGACTGAATGAAAGTGAGCACTAGAATCAGGAAGGCCGTCAGTGCCGAAATGAAAGACCACGGAGTACCAAAGTACTTGCGCTTCAATCCCGTCCACCGCACCCGCCACCGGTTCCTATGGTATCTGTTCAGGTCCTCCATCACTCCAGCCAGATAGCTCCTGCTAATATCGAACCCCACGTCCTTCCCCAAATTGTTGAAGAAGCTTGCAACCTCTGTGGAGGTCCCGAAGTAATTCTCCACCACGTGGTGATCCGATAAGAAGCTCGCGTCGTCTGCGGTGGCCATGAGGCAACCCATGAAAGTCACGTAGCTAGTGACATGCTGCGAGCAGTAGCAATAGCACTGCTCGAACGCAACGCAGTTGAGGAAGAAGGAGCTGGTCAATTCATCGATCGTCAGCGGGGGGATCTCAAGCACTCCCTCGTTGAACCGAATATCGAGCCAACCGTCGCACTTCCTTGGCTTGAATTTGACTCCTGAGCGGCGGAGCTTCGTGACTGACTGGACCAGCTGCAGATACTCAGAGTCGAATTCCCTCGGATCTTCCGGAGGGAGGTTGATAAAGCTCATGTGGATCAGGTGGAGCAAGTGCTTGACGTCCGAGACATCGTAGTACTTCTCAAGGACCTCCGGCGGCCGCTGCACGCCATAGTTGAAGAACCGCAGTGCGAGCTTGACGAGAGAGTACTGGTCGTCATCACCAGGGCCCTTCGACATATCGTAGAGCGTTTGGAGGACGAAGAAGGGGACTTGGTTCTCGAGATGAAGGAAGTCGCGCATGAACGCAGTGAACGTCCACAGCATGTTGAAGATCGGGTCGTCGGGGTCGGGCGTGATGATGCCCTCGATCACTCGGAACAACTCGATGATAAAGCAGCCGTCGAGGACCATCATCTCAATCAGCTCCACGAATCCGAAGTTGAGTGGCTCAGAGTAACAATCTCGAATCTCCTCTTCCCTAGATGCGATCGCATTGAAGTAATCGTTGCAATCAATTCTGGTTCGGGAGACGAGAGTGGAGAAGAACCGCGGCTTGTGCTCTTCGATCATCTGGACGCACTCTTCTTTCCCATGGTGGTACGGGCCGATGGACACGATGCGGGGCTTGTAGGCCTTGGGGTTAACCTCGCATAGCGTCCCAGGGACCCTAAAGATGCAGCAGGAGTCACTGCCGGCTGAATGCTTCAGACGGGTCGGCCTATGGCCGAGCCTCCGCTGCAGTACGGATGACCAGTCCCTTGCCGCCTCCGTCGCCACCGTGATCACATGTTGGTGGTTGGCGTGACTGTTCATGGGGTTGGGACTGGCTCCTCCAACCATCTGAACCTCCATCTCGGCCGCCGTACTGCTCCGATGCCAGGTTTCCGCAGGCACTAAAGATGGGGAAGCGACGACCTCGTTGACCTACGGATAGAGGCTCTCATGCTTCGGCCGGTGATGCTGCAATGGCGATCAGCTTTTCCCCACGTTCAGAGAACCAAACCTGGTGGGAGCCAACTAAACAGGCACGAGCCCGAGGCATAGCTAATTTTCTACAGCAGCTTTCTTGGCTTTACTTGGACTAGTGGGAGACCGCAAGTCCTCTGTTCAAACATAAAGAAAGCAGATTAACCGACCAAAAAAAGAAAGAGAGAATATTTTCAACAAACTGAGGTCATGTGTGAACTGCCCCAGTTTTCCTTCATATTTCCATAAGCCAAGGAGCAGAAGTCCTGCTACGGCAACTGAGTCCATAATCAGAATCAGAAAGCTACTCCAGCCTTGATTCTAGTGGCGGATTAATTGATAGAAAACCAGAAACTGGAGGTTGTATGCAATTTTTCTGGGACTGATGTGATTGAGTAATTGCCTGGTTCTGGTGAGACCCCTGTAGATGGGCGTGGTGCGCATGCTTTTTTTATTTTAAACCAGAAAGCTCAGCTTTATCTTTAATTTATTTATGGTGCTAACCGAAAATTGACGTTTTGAATATGTAATTGGCATTGGTGTGACTGCTTTCGGATATGCACTATTGGTACATTGTGAATGAGACCAGCCGAGTTGAATATTGTGGATAATCCTCCCTACCCTACGTCATTTGCGATTTCCATAAAACTATTCGTTATTTGACAATCACGCGTTCTGATTTAATGACATCATTTTTTGCAAGAATCAATTGTAGAATCAGAAAAAAAAATCCTATTAATTCCCATCACATGGAAATAAAACATTATCCCGTAACATCGTATGTGTACTAGAATAAATCTGGACCAGCGAACTCTACAATTTTAATGATTCCGTATGATACCAAGACATTTATCACGTTCGTGTAATCATTTGTCCGCGGAGATGTATTTATTACGTGTACTTGTTGCCACAAGTCAGGGTCTTCACACCCCGCAGGCGATGGGTCGAGCCCTTGCCCAATCCAAGCAAGGGTCATGACACCAATGCCCAGATAAATCAACATGAGTTGCTTTCTAAAAAAAATTACCATATTTATATCTCCGCTCAATGATCTGGTTCAAGTGGATAAGTAGGGCTTGGGAAAAAATTTAGCAATATATGCTGGGCATACCATGATTCTTTTTTTTTTTTTTTTGAACGAAACTGGGCATACCATGATTGGTTCACAAAGTTAATATTAAACGACGTGACAAATTATAGTGACTATTAATAATGTAATATTTTGGAATTATTTTGACCAAGTCAAAGGTCAAACAATCAAAGAGATGAGAAAAAAAGGTCGGTCTCGAGCCCCTCAAAGGGAGAAGCACGTGCCAAACAGAAGAGAAAGAGAAAGAATGAAAGAAAGGAGGAAAAAGGGAAAAGAAAGAAAGGGCCTACTGCACGAGGTCTTGCGAAGTCGATATAACTTCGACTCGTAACGTTTCGTAAGTATTCATGTTCCTTGTTTGTCCAATCAAAGTAGTTTTCAAAGTATCCATTCGAAGTTTTGTGAAAGTCGAGTAATGAAATTTGATTTTTGAGTTATAGGACTTTGGGATTTCATAAAAATTGTGGATTATGACATTGTAGAGCTGTGAATTTTGATGAGATTCGTTTTGATGCAATGATTTGATCAAAATGAAAATTTTAGGATTTCACGTCCGAGTTTCATGTTGTGAACGACTTGAATAATCGCTTCGATCAAGTAACTTGTTAGTCCTTAAGAGTCATTTTGTTGGCGTTTAGACATAGTATAACCATTTCATAGTTGTAATATTTTATTTGGTTTTGATGTCTATTCATGTTTAGTTGTAAGGATCACAAGTTTGACGATTCAAATAACATTTGTTATTTGGCCGTAGGCGTTCCCATATGAATGGTACAATTGAGTTTGTAAATTCATATTTCGAAAATAAAATAAAGTAGTTATGTTATGAATTAAGAACAAGCATACTTGTTATATAAATTAGATCAAGCATTTATTATCATTTGCATATTAGATATGAAAGGGGTACCTTTGGATTATAGTCTAAACAGATTGCTTGCATAACTTGCGAAACTTTTGGGAAAAACTCACGAGAAGTCCCTAACTTTAAATATGATTTGTAAAAAGTTATATGTTAATTTGTGAACTGATTTATGAAATAGAGTTTGAAATAATTTGGAAAACATATTATGTTATATGAAATGATTTATGAACTTGGCTTTATTGTAAAAGATATCATTGTCAATTGATGTTGATGCTCAATATCATTTTAGCCTAAAGGGCTTATGGGTATGTATACTAATTTAGAATATCCTTGTAAGGTAATCACCAACAATAAAAGTAGAGACCTTGCTAAAGAGTGGAGCTTGGTTGCCTTGTCATAGCACATTTTGTGTAATCATGGTTAATATATGAGCTTGAGAGTGGTCATTTGAATAAACCATAGAAAGACATGTTGAGATTAATTAGTGGGCTAAATCATTAATGCTTGAATTGATAGTATTGATTTAAAGGAGTATTTATGCTATGAAAATGTTATGTTAAAGTAACATGTGTGTGTGTGTGTGTGTTCCAAATCATTTTGATCTTGAAGTTTGTTGTATACAAGATTTGGTGTAAATGAGTTATGTGTGTGTTTTAAATGTGCATAATGATTACTCAATCTACTTGAGGGAAATGTATTATTAACTAGGTTGTAGTTACTTATTCCATTTGTCTCTTTCATGTTTTCAAGTTCCTCAGTTAACAGTAAGTAAACAAGAGTATTATTGACAAGGACTTTGGGAGTTAAACTTTTAGGTATAGTTTGAGACTACATCTTTCTAGTAAAAGGACAGTCATATCATCCCCCATTCATGTTAATTTTGGAGTGTGAAACAATCACTTTAGAATATGATCCAAAAATAACATTTTCATGTCTAATATGCAAATGGTAGTAAATGTCCAAAATATGCAAGAAATATCACCGTTCTTAACTTATAACATAATTAATTCATTTCATTTCCAAAATATGAGTTTACAAACTTAAAGAAAAGATGAAACCACTAACCTCAAAACGCCTACGACTGAAAAACAAACATTACTCAAATCATCAAACCTGCAATCCTAATAATTAAACAAGAATCGACATCAAAAATGAGTAAAATACTACAATAATTACGAAGCAGTTATATTATGTTTAAATGCTAACAAAATGACTTATATGAGCTAACAAATCAATCATTCAAAGCAATTATTCAAGCCATTTGCAACACAAAACTTGAACACAAAACACTAAAATTCTCACTCCAACCAACCCATTGCACCAAAACCACTCCCATCAAAACCCATGGCTTTACGATGCCATAGTCTATTATTTTTATAAAATGTCAAAGTTTCATAACTCAAAAATTGAATTTCATGTTTGGAATTTCACAAAACTTAGAATATACGAGCTAACTTCAAGAATTACTATGATTAGACGAATAAATAGCGTGGGCACTTGACGAACGTTGCGAATTAGACTTGAATCGGCTTCACAAGGCCACCGTGGCGTGTACGCGCGATAGCCTTCTTCATTCCTTCCTTTCTCTCTCTTTTCCCTTCAGTCTCGTGTGTGGTCCTCCCTTTTAAGGGCTGAACGCCCCGTTTTTATTTTTCTTATTCTTATTTTTTTCTTTATCTCTTTGGCTGTTGACCTTTGACTTGGTCAAAAATCCAAAATACTTCAAATTGGTGGCCGTACTCAACAACAAATAAAAATCTATCGCATACTTAATATTTTTCACGGTAATATGAATCGAAGTTTGTTTGTTCAGCTCATATGAATTACCGAATTGTGTGAACTCAACGGACCTTTTCCATATTTAAGACTCGTTTAGTTCAATACTCTCGATAGTAGATATGTATGTTGTGCAGTTCGATTGCATATAGTGAGGTGCCGCAAATTTGATTAGTTTTGATCTTTTTTCATTTTTATCATAGTATCGTCCGTCAATTCATATGAAAGTCAAATTTCCTACATGAACAATGTCCGCATAAAGAAGATGATTGATTGTGCCAGATATATATTTTGTTAGGTAAGCAAGTGACTTATTTAACTAAACTATTTATACGGGATAGAAAACCATTGCGCCAATGTCTATTACACGTGCTGATCCGACACGGTGAGACTACAGAAACAAACGTCTCGGTTGGGTTAAATATTTACTCGTTGATGCAGAAGTTGTCATTGGGTTGGGTTTGGCTTCAATCACCTCGTCGGTACGTCCAAATGGATTCCCACGCCTGGTCAATCACGGAGACCAACCCAACTAACGAGTAACATTTTCCTTTTTCCTAGGTAAGGAAGTGATTATTAAAACCGATATATGCAGCGAGTAATTCTACTTCAAGCCTAATAGAAAACCATTCCATCAATCCCCAAATCTTGCAATCGGCTAGGGCTTCAAGAGATGTCAAAGCTCGTATTTTTTAAACCAAGTATTCATGATTTTGACATACTTTTTCACGTAAACCTGATTACAAGTGCTTTAAGTTACTTCAACATTTTTTGACAGGCGATCTAGAATTTATCTTCGTTTTTTTGCACCCTTTTTGGCTTCCAACAGGCAATAATGTGTCGTGCAAGTTGCAATTTGCCACTAAAAGTTAAAAAGAGAACATAGAGTTAACCAGACTTGTGGGACGTATATGTTGTCCAAACCAATCCGATCCTCAAGATAAGGATCTAGCCACAAAACCTTAAATAGTCTCTTCTTCTTCTTATCTTCTCTAAATATTTAGATGCTAAAGTTATTGCCATGATTTCAATGGTAGTTCAATACTTGAGTATGAACTATATATTCGTTGCACAATCGCATAGTTGAATTTCAATTTGAAATTATTGCCATGGTTCTTTTGTGCCATCCTAATGTTCCTTCTTTGGTGTATGATGTTTCTCGCAAGATCCGGCCATGTAATGACACAAATCAGCAGTTGAATTTCATAAGGAGATACCGAACCCTGGAAAGCATACACACACGCACTAACTGGCCTCACTGCTTCGGGGGACGCGCGTACGCGTAAAGTGCAAATAAAGACTTCAGGTCCTTCCATCGTTCCCTCCAGGTAGCTCCTCCCAAAATCGAACCCCACTCCCTTCCCTATGCCGCTGAAGAAGCTCGCGACTTCGGCATTGTTCCCGTAGTAATCCTCCAGCACGTGGCGATCCGATAAGAAGCTCGCGTCGTCCGTGGTGACGGCGAGGCACCCGATGAAGGCCAGATAGCTAGTGATGTGCTGCGAGCGGTAGCAGTAGCGCTGCTCAAATGCGACGCAGTTGAGGAAGTAGGAACTGGTCAGCTCATCGATCATCAGCGGAAGGATCTCGAGCACTCCATTGTTGAACCGAATGTTGAGAAACCCTTCGCACTTCCTCGGCTTAAATTTGATTCCAGCGTGGCGGAGCTTCGTTACTGAGGGGACCAGCTGCAGATACTTGAAGTCAGATTCCCTCGGCGCTTGTTTAGGGAGGTCGATGAAACTCAGCTGGATCAGGTGGAGCGAGTGCTTAATGTCCAAAACTCCGTAGTACTTCTTGAGGACCTCCGCCTCCCGCTTTATTGCATAGTTGAAGAACCGCAAGGTGAGCTCGACGAGAGAGCGCTGGGGTGAGCTCAAAGACATTTGGAGGACGAAGAGCGCTGGGGATCATATGAATGAAGTGAACGACCACAACATGTTGGATCAGGCCTTAGATATATCAAAGAGCATTTGGAGGACGAAGTAGGGGACTTGGTTCTCGAGATGGAGGAAGTCACATATGAATGAAGTGAACGACCACAACATATTGAAGATCAGGTCATTGGGATCGGGCACGACAATGTTCTCGATCACTTGGAGCACTTCGATGATGAAGTCTCAAGACTCAGACGATCATCCCAATTATCTACAAGCTTCTGATTTGATTGAAGAACTTATGGAAACCAAGATTTCGTTTGTATGGGCGATCGGAATCAAGATTCTTGAGCTGTCCAATGGGTATATTGGAAGGCGGCTAGTTTGGAAGTGGAGGAGTATTTCGCAGAACTTAAACGTTTGTAATCGTGAGAGAAATACCAAGAGAGTGACAAGTGTTTCCCGAATGTCCTCGACGTATGGAAGAACAAAATGAAAGCATTCCTAAGATCCAGAGATCTCTTACGAGATGTCGACTGAATATAACAATGGCAAGATTGAGTCGTTTTACAGAAATTGTAAATGGTTTAGCATATCAAGGTCAGCAAATTTCTAACCCGATTATCATGTCAAGACCTCAATCCGGAGACTCGAGAGGATTATGCCACTCTCCGTTGATGAATTGATTGGGCAATAAGAAGTCCAACTCCAGAGCATCTGGTTCAGGACATAAGAGAAGTGAAGATTTTGCTTTATGGAAGAAAGAATCGTATGACCGTGCAACAATAGTTTGTGATCATCTCAAAAGGCAACAAATTGAGGGGGAGCATTGATTAATTATGGAAAAATCTTTTGGATTGATCGTGATCTCTCGAAGTGAGCTATATTGCATATCTTTAATAGTCGATCGATTGTTATCTTTTGATTCATCTGCTACTAACATGTTTGATGGTTGAGTAATCGAGATAATAGAACATGTAAAGAATATTGTCAAAGTGCGAAGACGCCGAAGACTGAACGTAACGCATTCTCTCCCACAGTGGTATGGGCCAATAGACACAATGCGATCATACAGGCGTGAACCACTATAATTTTTGTGTTCTTATTCTCTTCCCTAACTCTTTTGTTTTATTTAGGCCTTGGGGTTGATCTCGACCAGGGTCCAGGGGACTCCGACGATGCAGCAGGAGTAATTGCCGGATGAATACTTCAGACGGGTCAGCCGCTGGCTGAGCCACTGATGCACCATGGACGACCATTCGTGCCCATGGTGGTGGTTGTCGTGATCATTCACGTGGTTGGGATTGGCTCCCCCAAATATTTGAACCTCTATCTCGGCTGCTGCAGGGCTCTGATATCAGGCTTTCGCAGAGACTCGAAATAGGGAAGAGACGACCTCGTTGACCAGCGGACTCTTGTGCTCCGAAAGAAGAAGCTGCAATTGCAGTGAGCTTTTTGGCACATCCAGTGAACCAAACATGGAAGAAGCCAATTAAACAGACACGAATCCAAGGCATAGCTAATTTTATATTGAAGTTTTCTTGGTTTTACTTGGACTGGTGGAAGATCTGAAGTCCTCTGATCAAACATAAAGAAAGGGGATTAGGAATATTTTCAACTGACTTTGATAATCATGCGTAAACTGCACCAGTTTTCCTTACAACTTTCCTTGAGCCAAGGAGCTGAAGTCCTGCTAAATTACTAGTAAATTATTGGGACTGAGTCCAAAATCAGAATCAGACAGCTATTACAGTCGTGATTCTTGTTGCGGGTAAATTGATAGAAAGCCAAAAACTGTAGGTCATATGAAATTTCCGATACTGATGTGATCGTATAATTGTCTAGTTCTAGAGAGAACCCTGTAGATTTGTGATGTGCATGCCTTTTATTAGCCAGAAAACCGAGCTTTTTCTTTTAATTTATGTCTGGCACTAACCGAAAATTGACTTTTTGAATATGTAATTGACATTGATGTTACTACTTTCAGATATGCACTATCTTTTCAGTGTGAATGAGGCCAGCTGAGCTGAATATCGTGGAAAATCCTCCCCGCCCGACGTCATTTGTGATTCCCTAAAACTATTCATTATTCAACAACCGCGCATCGAGATCAAATATAATCATTTAGAAAAAAAAAATTATTAAAAATCCTCCTAATACGCTTACTATGACATATTTACTTTTAAAAAATTCTTATAATATAAAAATCCCAAACTTGTACTAATGTCAAAGTTCCGTTTAATGATTTTTAAGCCAAAATAATATCGTTTTTATTTCACTTAAATCACATGAGCGGCATGTCAATATTATTTGCTTTTCTAATGCCCATGTAAGTAGATTTTTAAGTGTTCTTATTAACGAGAGTAAAAGTGCCAATCATGTACAAATTTGGGATTATTGGTGTCAAAAAAAATTAAAATAAATATATGTCACAATCGGTATAGTTTAAGATTTTTTTTTTTTTTTGTTTTTGTGGTTTTATCCTTTTATTAGGAATCAATTGTAGAATCAGAAATTTTTTTCCTATCAATTCCATAACACAGAAATGAAACATTATTCCGTAAATCTCGTATGCCTATTCATCGAATCTGGAGAGGTCTACAATTTTAATGATCCAGTCCCACATCAAGATATATATCACCCTCGTGTAGTAATTTCTCCATGGAAGACGGGGAGTGCATAACAGTGTAGCTTGCTTCCAGCAGGCTGGAGTTCTTCTCCATTGACAAAAGCAGCCGTCCATAAAGGAGTAGCAGAACAAACGAGGGAGATGAAGATGAGGGACTGAGAAAAGAACATAAAAGAGAGAAAAGAGCTGATGGCTTCGGCTCAAAAGCTGTCATTCAACCTAAATTTGAGCGACCCTTGTCGGAGTTTGAGACTAAACTGCATCGAACTTTAGAGCGCCACAACGGTAGTTGCGCTGTAGAGATAACTTACCTGTTTACTTGCATTCGGAAACATTAACTTTGTAGTTTGATTAAGGCCCCCAGTCTTTGAAAGGGCTTCTTTCTACACAAGATGTGTTTGTAATGGCCAGAGGCGGTCGCCAGGACATCTGTCCATGGTGGCCGCATGGCTTTCGCCAATAATTCCTTAAGGGTCAGGGCAGCCGAAGGCTTTTCACTCCTTGACCTTGTTCTAGGTGGCCAAAGGCTTCCTCACGAGATTACTTATGATACAGATCCAAGCGGCCATGCTCTGCGCAGCCAATCAAAGGCTTTCATCTGAGAACACTTATGTTATGGGTGCTAGTTGCTGATGAGTTTGCTCCAGGACCGTGTTCCAGGAAGCCGATGGAAGCTTTCACTCAAGAACACTTATGATACTGATCCGGTTGGCCAGTAACTTTCAATCCAGTATCGCATTCCAGCAAGCGATGGTTTTTGCTCGAGAATGCCAAGGATATGGGTCGAGGCGACCAAAGACTATTGTTCCTGGACTATGTTCAGGGCGGCCCCAGGCTTTCTCTCGAGAACATGGAGATGTGAGGGCAGGCAGTCAAAGGCTTTCGACGTGGAGGTGGCAGGAAGCTTTCACCATCCAGGAAGCTGATGGCTTTCACCTTGGATGGTCTTGGCCGGTCGAAGGCTTTCGCCAAGGACTGTCATCTCCAAGGTGGCCGAAGGCTTTCACCGCCGAAGAGACTCTTCACTGTTCATGGGCCCCGCATTCAATTATTTCCCGCGATTAATTCATGACGGGTATATAATGAGGATGACACAGATAGGACAAGGACAATGCTTTCATGTAACCATCGACAGCCATTGACGTCTAGATCGACAGAAATAAGAAACAGTAATGAAAGCCAAACATGGGGAAGATCAATTGCTTGCCTCCAAAATCCGATGTGAATTCTGTCAAATGAACAGATTGACCATAGAATTCCTATTGAAAACAAAATCCCTAGCACAAGTCTAGCACAAGATAGAGAGAGATGGGTCTTTGAAGAATAATAGGAACGACGGCTTGCCGGCACCACCTACCATTGATCTGTTTAGCAAACACAAGTACTGATGGAGCTAAAAGGGAAGATGGCTTTTTGTAACCAAGTTACTTCATTTGAACTTCTTGTAACTGTAAGTTCTAGTCATTTTCTTCTGAAATTCCACAGCAACTGCTTCAAGTTACCAAATCAGGCAAAAATTAACGGAAATATGAGAGGAAAAGCAGATTGCACAATAAGAGGAATCTGTTCTGCGTCATCAGTAAGCCAGAAATTGATATGACATAATCACCGATGAGTAATAATCACCAATTATACGGGTCAAACATAACAAAAGCGTCCATCCCATCTAACCGATCTGTTAAAAGTTCAGATCCAAATGACTCATGGTGGGTGCAGTTCGATTCCTTAAAGATGAGTGGTGTCATGTAATCCACCTACTATAGTCCACAGCTATACCTTACTGCTCATGGAATGACATAAAGAAGAGTCCAGCAATGGCAATCTGTGCTGTATGGTTTATTGAAGAAGGCCAAATTTAAAAAAGGTGCTCGACTAGGAAAAGCGAACATCATTTTGCACGCACAAATCAAGAAAAAGAACGAAACACATCACGTGACGATCCAGTCGGCAAAATGAAAAGGCGGCCCCAGCACTCGAACTTTTTCAAAATAATTGACGCCACTGGCCCCACGGATGAAGGAAAATAAGCATTAAGACAATGGCATAAGACATTTTCGCTGTACCATTGAGGGAAGAAGTTGCTGGTTGGTGGGTCTATACCAGCAATCACCGTACCTTTCCCACATATTTAGCTGCAGATTCTGTCCCAGAAAGAAGACACCTCTCTTTTGTGCTCCTCCAACAACACGAGTGGTGAACTGGGCCACTGCGCAAACAGTGCAAGGCCAAGCTGTTGAAGTTGACGTGAGTAATGTGTATAAATCCTGTCGTTCAGTGACCTTGTTTGCTTCAGGATTGAAGTAGCGATGGGAGACTTTAAGCATCTAGTTATCGTCAAGTTCAAAGAAGACGTCGTCATTGAAGAGATTCTCAAGGGATTGGAGAAGCTGGCCCTGGAGATCGAAGCTGTCAAGTCCTTTGAATGGTAACATAATCAAACTTTTATCTTTGCTGATAATGATACTCATGATGTTTGGTCCTTGGGAAAGTTCAGTGCACCACAAAGTGCTAATCTCTCCAACAGTGTGGTATTAGCCCATGGATTTGGTCTAGTTGACCGATTATATTCATCATTACGGTTCTGTAAATATCTAGACTGAATTCGCTTTAGTAGAAAAGTTAAAATGCAGTGATATTCATATGCTGAGAGGACGGACATCGGCTTGAAAACTGTGGCGTGGCTATGCTGTAGCAGAAGCACACAGTTGCCCTCTTTTCCCATTTTTCTGTTCAATGACATAATTAAGTGCATTACTTTTCCAGTCCACCAAGAATCAACCCTTAAAGCTGCGATTCCCTAAACTTTTTCTCACTATTTGGTTTTAAATATGTTGATGAAACAGGGGACAAGACATAGAAGGGCAAGAGATGCTCAGACAAGGTTTTACTCATGCTTTCATTATGTCATTCCACAACAAGGAGGACTTCACCACCTTTCTCGATCATCCGAATCACAGGGTTCTCCTCTACATTTTCCTCAGCTATTGAGAAGGTGGTCGTGCTTGATTTCCCTGCCGTTCTTGTGAAATCACCAGCATGATTGCGATCGTCCTCTGTGCAATGTGTGTGTGATGGTGTACGTGTGTACTCAGTTACTCGTCCAGTCTCGACAGAATCTGATCGACCTACAGACTACCTGTCCTGTTTCGATGTGTCCTATAATGTATTTTGGACTATATGCTTTTGATGAATAGACAGTAAGATTGGTACTGCTAATAATGGACTTGATTAATCAAGGCAATAAAATCAAATATAACTGTGATCACAGAAGGCGTTAAACTAACTTTGACTTTGATGCCATGCTTGTCTGCCGAGAGTGGACAATTAGTACTAATATGATGCTAACGCACCATCTGATGCGATCACATCTGTAAATCCGCCCAAAAGGAGGACGAGTGGCCCAAATTACTACAAGGGACTCTACACCAGTCAGCAAAATTATTCAAATTCGAGATAATTATGGATACTAAAGTATTGGCTCCTGACAAGCACAGGCATCTGGTTATTGTCTGGTTGCAATTGAAATGTCAAGAGACCAAAAGAAAAGAGATAAGCAAGAGTCATGCGCAGAAGGGGCATTGAATATGTACTGATAGCTCGACCAGATATAGAACTTACAGCCTTATATGAGAGAGATGGGGTGGATTCTCAAAGCTGAAAGCAAACAATAAATGTGCCAATGACCACCGTGGAAAGGAGAAGGAACATGGAGTAAAAGTATTGGGGATGAAAATGCTCTAATTCTTCTGCAAAAGGAGGACTAAAATGATTCCATCTGATCCAAAAGAAATCAAAACAAGTCACAGAATGAACTCGTTGCCGCCAAGTGACCCAAAAAGGTGGACTGCATAAGGACAGATTCAAAAATAAAAAATAAAAAACAAAAAACTGAAAAGTAGATTCCATTTCCCAATTGCTTTATTCTCTCACCTCTATAATCTGCTCGCTGGAGAATCAAGAGCCAAAAACTAAAATGGAGCCACTGAAGAGGCTCCATCTCCTAGAAGTTCTGATACTGCATTGCTTTCTTCACCCTTGCATAGCCGAACAAGTGCTCGGAACTCTCTGCGGCAAAACCCAAATCGACCAGCCTTTCTCGAACTTGAATTCAACTGAGGCATCTCCATCGAGCAGGATGATTCTCTGCAGATCTCAGAAGCCATACTTCAGAACATCTTTTGGTCTTTTCCCGATTTCCTCCATTGACTACACCAACAAACTATTAACCATCTCACACCAACCGTCTTGCTCATCTCAATCCCTTTTCTTCTTTCCTTCAATTCTCACTGCCGGCTTCCCCTCACCTCCGCACCCAAACTCTCTCCTTCTACTCAACTGCGTCGATGCAAGACTTCCCATAATGTCGACTCCTATCCCTAATTGAACCGATTTTCATACATGTCAAGCTCTTCCAGGAAATCCAGGGCAATCATCCAAACCTCTTGATTCATGCTTGCTTGTTCATGATCTGGAAGAGCTTCAGAATGGTATCGATCCTAAGGCCCTGAACTGCTCCGGTTCCAGATGGGTATACAAGAAAAATGCGACTAATAACGGTACTGAGTCGGAGGACTTCAGAGGGTATGAGCTCGGGACGAGGATTTCATTCGACATTCCAGATCACGTACCAAACCTCTGCAACGAGTGCGAAAAGCCTAATGGAAACTGCGGCGTGGGATTGAAGTGCATCTGCCATCCAAGAGAGTGCAGTAAGTGCACAATTTCTACCAGCCTTTGCCTTTAAAAACATCTATGACATGAATCTCTGCTTCCGCCTTATATCTTTACGAACTTTGTTATCATTAGAATCATCAGTCGGCACCAAGAGATCAAATTTTCTTTTGCAGGGGACAGGGTCATCTCAGGAGGAGGCGCATCATCCAATCCCTTCGGTAGTGTCCTCTTCTGTTTCCTTGCTCTCCGTTTGGTTCTATTCATTTGAGAATCTGCTGGTGCACTAGTAATGAACAGACCAAGTTCGGGCAAAGCGAATAGCCCTTGCTCTCCCGGTCCAACTTGGACATGCCCACGAAACCATTTCACAATCTTTATCGCATCCTCGATTCGGTCCCCTAAGATTTCGAAACTCAAAGCTCAAACTTGATCTTCGAATGACTATAAACTAAGGTGAAACGAGCAGAGCTAAGTCGAAGCTTGAGATTTAGAAATTCATTCTCGATCGAAGCCCGAATCGAGCTCGAGACGAGCTCTAAGAAGAACGCTCGAGCCCGATTCAGCTCGACCAAACCCGGTTTCCTAGGTCCATCGATGCATGCCGATAAGATTTCTATTTCTGGTCTTAACCACCATGCCAATTATTTTAGAGCCCATCAATGCTGAATGCCCCGTGCAAATATTCCCGTTTGTAGTGGGACTGCAACGTCTTCGAGTCTGATTGCAGACGGTCCTGCCCCTGGATGGACACTGCAACATGGTTATCTTTTTTTCTTTTTCTTTTTCTTTTTCCCGCCTTTGGCCATAATTAATTTATAATTAAGGCTAAAAGGCAAGTTTTAAGACAATGATTACTCAATTATGCAGCAGTCCGGCCAATTTGGCGTTTTCCCAACTGCTTCATCGCCTGCGTACGCAAAGTCAAAGTCTAGGAAGGAATGGAGGTGGCCCAAACTTTAGGTGTTTGGACCAAAGCTGCACCCGAAAAATCTGGTGCCCTGGCGCCTATCTCACATGCACATGCGCATTGATTTCCCAATTTATGCACCCACCAAAATTCCAGCATGAACAAACGTCGGTGATTTCGATACGATGATTACATCATGAGACACCAAATCATGGAAAAGTTAAAGTCTTGATCAGAGATGGGTTCATTTCGTATTCGAATTCAAAGCGATCGGCGATTTATTTCATCATCCTACATAGTCGTTAAGCAAATCTCACGATGATTAGGACTCCGGTTTCAAAGACAAAACCCGTGAAGGAGTGTACGCACCGATGTACATGGAATCATCCGATCATCTCGCTTTCGCAGGGCTTTGGAGATTTTGAGGAGAGGACAAAGTCGTCCCATAATTTTGTCTCATCGCCTTACCAATGAAGAGACGAAAACCTTACAATATTCAAATTAGACAGATGAATTTGACCGAAATCGAGTCCAACATGACGGAAAGAGAACAGGGCACTAGAGACTATGCATGAGGTTGGCACCCCGGCACCAGTTGAATAATATGTATTTACCATAGTCCTTGCGAAAAACCCCTTTTGCCCCTCGTCGTTATTTTCAAAACTCGATCGAGAATGACCTCTTGTTTTGGTCCAAAGCCTCGTTTTCTTGACTCGGAGGTTCGTTCCTTGAAAACTCCGTTGAGGAAGAGAGTTCGCGACGTTCGTACAAGCTCGCCATCGGGGAGACAGATTAGTCGTGGTCGGCAAAGTCGAATCGGCAATACATGCTTTTTGACCGAAACGCATGGTGTTTCCCAGCCGCAGTTCTTGCCCTCCTTCTCCCCATGGAACATGCGGCATCGAATGAAACATGTTGTAGGCTCTTGGACAATGGTGTTGAGATATCTCGTAGGATCTGAACTGTTCCTTTAGAAACTACGCCGTGAAATCCGATCTGAGCCGCCCGGAAATATCATGCGACAGGACCCGATTGGTTTGTGCCCGTAGTAGGGTCAAGAATGCAATCCAAATTGACATAATGAAGGTGTCTGTGATCGCATGCTTTTGTCCATAGGCGTGGGAGAGACTCTCAAGAGGCCCTCAGGTGATGATTTGCACTTTGCAAAGATTGCCCAGCTCATGATTGCACATCATGCAATCATATGATGCTTTTCAACTCATGCTTGCTGTTTGCCACCCTCTCCCCCCCTCTAAAATAGACTAGAAAATTCATTTATGAGAGAGAGAGAGAAAGAGAGAGACCAATCATTGTATATTCTACACTAACACCTCACCTCTGCACAAAAAGAATAAAACGAATCAAGATGTAACAAGGAAAAATTATTTCCATCAGCACCTTTCCTCGTTTGCCTAAAAGACAAAGCTAATTCAAAAGTATTTCTTTACCTTCTTTAACATGTAATGTGAGACAGATGAAGAAAGATCACAAATTACAGTTCGATCTCTTGGTTGGGACTTGAAGAGAATCCCAAAGCTACACATTTTTGAAATGGTCTCTTGTCATGTGCTCTTTCTTGCACATATCAATAGAGAAAATTCGCTTCCGTGACATTCTTCCTCTTCCTGCATCACCAGCTTCTCTTCCAACCAGAGCCTTCCGTGGTCGTGAGCCGTCGTCGCGGTCGCTGCCGCCGACGTTTCGCTCCTCGTCCTGAACATGAAGGTCGCGCATCGGGTGCCCGGGCCGAAGAACCAGTCGTGCACGTTCCACAACAAGTCGATCGCCGAGCCGTCCACGAAAATCGTCTGGCTCCCCGGAAGTTCCACTGCAACCTCTTCACTTTCAGCACGATCTTCTTGTCGACGTAAACGCATAGGACCGGATGCGTCTGCCCCTCGCTCTCGTCTCTGTGCTTGATCAGCACATCATGCACGATGCCCGTCTTGCCGAACCTGGCCTTGGTGCTGTACATCGAGTCCCCCGACAAATTCTCTCGCCTCGAAACTAAAGAGAATTTCGGTGTATCCCCGCTTGCACATACCTTGAGCTTCTTGCAGATGGCTTCTTGCGTTGCCAGGTCACCAAGAACAAGACCCAATTCAGAATCAACCGTGACCAGCACATAGAACCCATCCACAGGTTCCGGCCCCGTCTCGTACACGGCTTTCGAAAAGTCCCAGAAGACTTCCACCTCAGAATTCTGGTGCTCCACCTTCCTGTGGTGGCTCCTGCTCTTCCTGAACAGCCCCGAATTGGTGCCGAGCTGGAAGGAAGAAGACGGATCGTGGTCGAAGCTCATGATCACGTCGCGGTGACCCGCCTGCGTGGTGAACCAGGAGATGGTGATCAAGAGGTGCTTCCTGCGCTTGGAGAGGATGGTTCTGTAGACGCAGGTGACTGCATTTTGGACCGAAGGAAGAGGGGAGGGAGAGATGAAAGCGTTCTTCGAAGGGTGGGAGCATGATGGGATGGAGAAACTGATCGAGTCCTCGCTGAAGCAAGAGATAATGTCTCTCATTGTACTTCTGAGAGATCTCTGCGGAAGAGAGGCCGTGATACAAAACGACAGCTCGTGTAGAGAGAGAGAGGGAGGGATGGAGCAATTGCGGAAGGAGATAGATTTTGAGAATGAAAATGGGTTTTCTTTTTCGTCGTCGTGGGCTCGGCATGAAGAGCGGCGAGTGCTTTTGAACTGTCCAATGATTCCACTGTTGAGAAATCTTTTAACTTTACGAATGGTGGACTCGTTCAAACCTCCTCTTCAATCGTGTTTGGGCATGGAAGACTAATGGATAAATAAGATAAATGGTGCCTCTTTTTGACCTAATATACAATGTGATTCATGAACTTTGAATTTGTTTAATATGATCCTTAAACTTTTGATGCATGTTTAATTTAGTCCATAGTCTACATGAAAATATTTAATATTGTCCCTGAATTTGAATAAACGGAATGATAACATTAAATATTTTCATACAATCTAAAGATTAAATTAAATATGCACCAAAAGTTTAAGGACTATATTGAACAAATTAAAAGTTTAAGAACAACATTGCATACTAAGCTAAAGTTCAAAAATTATATTACACATTGGAAATCATTTTATATCATTATCCCAAAACTAAATTTAAAAAACCGATACATTAATTAAACAGTAATAGACTTATGATGACCTATGAATGTTACTCGATTATTTAAACTAAATATACTGAGAATCAAGACATGCAATATCACTATGCATATCATTTTTATAAATTTATCAATGTATTTAACATTACTCCTTTTTGTAAGTAATTCAAGATAAATCATACGGATTGATGAAATTGATATGCTTGGTGATGCGATAAATATTAAATGACCTTTCAAACAAGCAAGAGTATTTTTGTCATCAGATAATATTTTGTATGCATCATATCGTATGTTAGTGTAATAAATCAGCTAGACTAACGTTTGCTTTTTTTTTTTTGCACGGAAATAAATTTGTGCTTATTTTGCACTATTTTAAGTTACACAGTTATAATTTGCAAATTAGTGATTTAAATAATGTCTTTTCAATTATAGATATTCATTTGCATAAAGTAAAAAAAAAAGAAACTAATAGTAAAAATCAATAGATACTTACATCAAAACAATTGTGATTCAAGCGTGTACACTGTAATGGTATGATATTTACAAAACCATAGTTACAAGATTACAATTTAGAAAGAAAATTATCTTAAGATAAATAGAGAGAAGTAGAAAATCGTTCAATTACTTTCTCAGTGATAAAGGAAAATGCGACAATACTGTCGTTCACATTCTTTTTGTAGAAAAAATCAACTTATCAACCTTTTCATGGCTAATAAATTAGTGGTCAACCAAAAATGATAAATATAAATCTCAACTAATCAACATAAAATGAAAGCAGAATCGAAAAGAATAAAAAGACAAAAGTTGGAACCCAGCAAGCAAAAGCTTATTGTAGGATGTATATGCGATTGTCGATCAAACTTTTTGCTAACTTCAATAGAGAAAAGAATAACTGAAGTTTAAAGATTTATATGCATGATCTTGTAGACAAACTAATAAGAAAGTCGGAAAGCATAAAACGTTACCTAATTTTCCAAATCGTATAGCTTCATATCCAACTTTTCACAAAACTTTATGCAATGTAAGATGGAAAGAAATATCTTTGATATCCGGCAATTATTCATCTAGGGACATTCCGTACGTAATGGACAACACCATCTTTACTAAAAGAGAATAGTTAAAACTCTCAAGACAATGCTTATTATAGCAGGAAGAGTTATTGAAAACTTTAGTGATTTTTACTAATTGTTAATGAACTGAAGCTCATTGAAACTCAATCAATGTCTATATTATTTCGAACGAAACTCACGGGGTTGAATGCGCTCCCAATGATGCAAGCACAACATTCTAGTTGGAAGCAAAAATAGTGGAGAATGGAAGAAAATAGAGGATGATTAATTTCTTGCTGTCCAAAATCCTATAGGGTAAATATCACAAAAACTTCAAATCAGCAAATATGTGATTAATTTGTGCCATAAAAAATCTTAAATCGATAAATATGACAAATTTACTCTCAATTAGTCTCTATTTAATTTTACTATCAAATTGTTGAATTCAATGATATGTGATAGCTAAAAAGTATATCAATTTAGGATTTATCGTTTGTTTATAAGACGTGTATCAATTTTGTGGTTTTTCGTAGTATTAATCCAAAATAATAAATCTGTTATAGGTATATAAGTTTATGATTTTTTTATAGTTCAAAAATTTTAATTTTTGATAAATTTATCATAAATATATTAATTGAAATTTTTCGTGTTATTAATTTAAATTTAATATAATAATTTTATGAGAAAAGCTTGTTTTATATTTTTATTTATTTATAGAGACTCCAGCACCCCTAATAATAAAAAATTCTCTTCCCCCATTTTGGTTTTCTGTTGGTGGACAGGTCATCTGAGATCATGACGAGCCCACGAAAAGCAAAGAGACGAAAACGCTTTCATGATTGACAACCGAAAAACGTCTTGGGACGAAGTCAAGAAGGAAAGAGAGAGAGAGAGCACCACCATTGCAGACACGACAACAGGACAACAACCTGGGGTCGACACCCTTTCCCCTCGAAATATAAAATACGATGTTGTTAAGAGAGTTATTCTTGCAAAAAGCTTTCATGGCGCTGGCGACTCTGTCTAATCTCGAAAACCTTTTGGTGGTGTAAAGCGTTTGCTGCAACTTGCACGCTACGCCCGGCAGGGGGAGGACCGACCCGACTTTTTAATCATTTCAAACTGGCTTTATTGACGGTTCGCAAGATGATCTTCTTTGATTTAACCATTGGATTGGACTGGATTTGGATCGAGGTTGAGATTTCAATGTTGCGCTAGACGATTAGTCCCCGTGATTAATCTCGCGAAAACGTCTCAAAATAGCAGAGGAGGAATTAGGGGTGCGTGTGGGGGCAAAGGCCAAGCCAGCTCCATCGAATTATAGCACGCCATCACCATTCACATTGGATCGGCACTATCGCAGGAGTAAATTATTTTTGCATATAAATTGGAGCATGTTAGTTAATTGACAAAGGGACAATTACAAATAAAGTCTTAAAACGCGTCACGATAATGCACTTGGATTTTGAAAGTTATCATTTCATACATTTAAGTCCCCGTGATTGGATTGGATTGAGGTTGAGATTTCAATTTTGCGCTAGATGATGAGTCCCCGTGATTAATCTCGCGAAAACATCTCGAAATAGCAGAGGAGGAATTAGAGGTGCGTGTGGGGGCAAAGGCCAAGCCAGCTCCGTCAAATTATAGCACGCCATCACCATTCACATTGGATCGGCGCCATCGAGTGAGTAAATTATTTTTGCGTATAAATTGGAGCATATTAGTTAATTGACAAATGGATAATTACAAAGAAAATCCTAAAACGCGTCACGACAATGTACTTGAATTCTGAAAGTTATCATTTCATACATTTAAGTCTGGAAGACTTGCAACTTGAATGCACTTGAGTAATTCTGTTGAATCCGTCAACTTTTGACTGATGGAAAATGCTAGTCATGTAACATTTCCATCCACTAAAATCTAAAGTAATAGATCAAAGTACTAGAGTAGACGGCTATGGCAAGTTTTAGTGCTTAAATGTATGATACAGAAATTTTAGAACTTGAATGTATTATTGTACCAAGTTTTAGCATTTTCTCCGCTATCATCACGTTCACAGAAGTTAATAAGAATAACCAATTGGTCACGCATGTATATCGTATAAACAAGTAACTTCTAAATCAAGTAGGAAGCACAAGCGCCCCCCCCCCACCTCCCTTCTTTTTCTTTGGATCCTAGGATCGAACACTCTTTGTTTAGTATACCTAATTTATATGGGAACATTCATCAATTGCCAATAATTACGAAATCGAGCTCGTATCTCTGTTCGTAAGAATGTCGATCGCGTGATCCGTAGAGAACACGGTTTGTTACAGAAATAATATATACAAACTGTCGGCCATGAGAAGCCGTTTGAGCTCGACTGTCTTGTCGGCGAGTAGCCATCAACACACAATGGCTACATTCATATATAATAATAAGAAGATAGCCGAATCGACGTCTAATCTACTGGTTGGCATGTGCAGCTCCACAATCTACGTCCATTTGGTCAATGAAAGTTTTACGAGATTGGCC
The DNA here is from genome assembly GCA_014182585.1 of Eucalyptus coolabah. NCBI lineage: Eukaryota > Viridiplantae > Streptophyta > Magnoliopsida > Myrtales > Myrtaceae > Eucalyptus > Eucalyptus coolabah. Next base: position 10,092,892 of record CM024629.1, on the reverse strand, counting down.
GACGACAAACGAAAAATGCTTACCATTCATTGAATAGAATAGTAAAACTTGAAAGAGTGACTCCACAGGAGTAGAACGGATTTTCTTAAAAATATTGATAACCAAGCAATAGGACGACCGTCCACCAAGTATAGGCCTAAGGTGAAATGTTCATTTGATCAATCCGGACCTCGCCTTTTGGCCCTCCTAAGGCAAATGGAAAAGGAACAAGATATAATTGTATGGCAATGGAAAGAAAAGTAATCTAAAGAGGCCTAGATTCCATAAATAATCCTAACCAATGAATAGAGTAATCATTCCAATCAAGAATACACCTCCACTGAAATGGCGATTACAGCAGACCAAACATGTCGATAGGGTCATAGCTACTGCAAATTAACAATGCACTGCACGTGGAATTGAAATCAATAGCTTTCAGCCGTCTAATCTTACAAGCAAAATTGTTAGGTCGAGATAACAAATCTCAGGAAGACAGTTTCTATAAGAAGATAGTGAATATCCAAGACCCAAGACGAAATAATACAACCAGCGTGAATTATACCCAAAACACGCCAAAGTTTCCAGTCACCTTAGCATCTCAGCTAATTAAATATTTTGGAATTTCAATTACTAGACTCGAATACTATCACTATGACAAATTCAAGAGCAAGAGTTAAACTTGCCAATCACACTCAATATAAATGAATTACGCGGAAGACTGTAGAAGCGAGCAGTTGGGAGCAAAGGGGTAGTTACATTACCTGCATAGACAGATATCACATCAATAGATTCTTCCCAGTTGTAGCCAGCCTTTGATGAAAAATTTGTTTTCACCTGCAACCTCCATGACCTAACCACCACATGAAAAGAATAAGACGGTTGACCTCTTCACAATTTTCCTTCCCTGGCAAATGATGGAACTTGCCCAAAATGCTAACTCTTCATGTCGGTAGGCCCGTGATCTTGCTCACCGAACCGCAGATATGTAGTAGATTTTGTCATGCGTCATGAGCAATGGCACAGAACTTGTGGTATTACAAAGAATTACAAACTGAAGAGTCTTGCTAGATATTGATATGCTAAGAAAAAGAAAATCTGTTCAAACCCATATACAAAAACAGACAACCTAAGAAATTATGTCTGCTCTTGCTTGCAATAAATTCACAACATACAAGGAGGAGAATGTACTGGCAAATGAAGTTTCAAAATGACCAAGTAGAGCCTATTGAGCTCCAGACCTCCAATTGCTTCACACATAAGGCACTGGCTGAAGAGGTACTACCATCTCATCTTGCTCTGAAAATTCACCTACTCCAACCAAAAATTCATTCTTCCACTATGGATTTATATCTCCTTCCCAAGCTAGAAAAGCCTAATGAGAATATGAACCATCAGGCAGAATTACCCGATATTAGAGAATTATCCGAAACTCTGCAGTTATTCCCAGTAAAGCTCTCAGTACATTTCATTTTGCCCTGATGTTGCACCCTAACGTTCTACTCCTTCAAACTAGGCCAAGCGTCTAGAGGCCAAACTCTCTAGCTATTAAAGAGCTGCAAATGACAATAGTCAGAAGCCACTAAATTAAATTTTCTTCGGAATGTCTGCGACTCAATCAGATCAGTTTGGGCTGAGTTATACAAAACAAGATAGCCAATGGCTTCTAGCAAAATCTGATCCTTCTAGTTCAGAGGAAAAAATAAAGGATCGCATCTCACTATCAACTAAATCAGCATACCATGCACTTGAATGCCATGATAAAGAAATAAGCACAAGCAACCAAAATACAGAATCATGGGTCCCACCCTCTCGCAGATGAGTAAGAGCATACTATTACCAATCATCCTCAGTCTGTCAACCCTAACCGTTCAAAGTAATCGAGAACAGAACTCTTGTTAATCATTGAACTGGTATAATCTTCATACTTCAGCAGGGAAGCAATTATCATGTTATGAATATCTACACTCTATATTTGATTAACTCAAAGCCATCCATCCTTCTCTGGTGTGAACATCTCACAAGTCAATTAGCACGACCAACACACAACTACATTCACGATCCCACACGATGCATCATAGTAAAAGAAAGCAATTCCTAATAGAGTGACTAAGATAGGAGAGCAGAATGAAAACTTATCTAGAGGAAAGCACAACCTGCTGAACAACTCCAGATCTCAGACCAACCCATTACATCTGCCGACATCAACCACCGCATGCTAAACATTAGCAAACATAGATTTTCTGCCAGATGATTCTCAGTGTAACTTTTCCCTGTAATACAACCATAGCTTTCCTACTCTCAACAAAATGCAGAAGTTCTCCAAAAGAAAATCTAAAATGGCTACAAGAGCAATTTTAGTCCCAAGTAATGAAAGATGTCATGAATTCCTCATATTGGATATGCAATTTTTCTCTTTACAGCGACAAAGAAGCACAGATATGATGTGATGCATCAAGGCATCTGCTATTTCAAGCACTACTCAGCAATTCATGTCCAAAGCAAAGTAGCATCGTTTCACTGTGGTGATAGAAGGCTTAATTCAACAACCAATTATAACGCGTACTGCCCATTGATTCTCGCAGTATACTTGCGTAACTCATCTGGCATTTATTTGGGAAAAACAAAATTTCGACCCCTCATGCCCTCTTCGAAATAAAACGAAATTCAACATACAGAATGCTACAGAAGAAGGAAAAAAAAATCAATCTAATCCGAAAGTATGGTCGATTGAACAGATAAAATCTCGGAAAGCCTATTCCGACCGCCGAATGAATCATCCAGCAGCTCCAACGAAGCGAGAGCCATTCTCTATGCTTTGCGCAGGCACCAACTTCAGATGGGACTAAGATAATTCGCGAACCTCCCTGTCAATGTCGAGTTTTTAAGAAGAAAGAACAAGCGAAGTACTAGGAAGTTGCAAACTTCATAAGACGGAATCGATAGATAGAGAGAGAGAGAGAGAGAGAGAGAGGACCTTCGAAGGAAGAGTCGACTTCGCTGGGGAGCTTCGACACGAGGCGAGCGGAAGCAACGGCGCTGTGGACGGGGAGGAGGGAGCTCAACTCCCGCCGCACCAACCTGACAGCGCGAATCCAAGACGAGTTCGCAATCAAAACCAGAACGGACAACCTCGTACAAAGGAAGATCCCAGAGAGGAGACTGCGAAACCGACCTGAACGACGGAGGAGGAGGAGGTGGAGGCGAAATCGGAGTCCGAGGAAGTCCGAAATGGGGGCGGATCGGAGGGCGGGGCGACGCGGCGGCCGTTCCTCTGGGCGTGGAGCTGGCCGGAGTCCTCGCTGTTGCCCTCGAGATGGCGCGGAGGAATGCGGATCTTCCGGCGACGGAAGCTGCCATTTTTTTGCTCCCCTTCTGCTGCTGCTGCTGCTGCGGCAGCCCTAAAACCTCCCTAAAACCGCCTCCGCCGCTTCTCCGACCGGGGAATTGCAGAGTCTTGCCGCGAGGACGAGGACGGCTAGCTCGACCGCGAGCGGGCTCCCCCCACTGGGCTGGGCTGGTCGGAGCGTCGGCCCATCTCATCTTGGGCTCCAAACCCAAATTCACAGTAAAAGGACGTGAAAATGTGTAAATGTTATAATCTTCTTCTTTTTTTCGTTGGGTTAATGATACAAATGGTCTCTAAACTCTCACGTGACATGCATGAAATGTGATTTCCAAACTTTTAATTTATTTAATACGGTTCATAAATTTTAATTTAATGTTTATTGTAATTCTTGAACTTTTAATGTGTTCAATATGATCTTGAACTTTTGGTATATATCCAATATAGTCCATAAACAATACGAAAATATTTAATGCGGTCCCGTTAATTCAGGATTAGAGACAACATTGAACATCTTCATATGATCAATGGACTAAAGTGGACATGTACCAAAATTTAAAGGAATATACTGAACAAATTAAAAGTTCAAGAACCACATTGCATATTCAGCTAAAATTCAAAAATCACATCGAACAAATTAAAAATTCAGGATTATTTGTGTAATTTTCTTTTTTCTTTACAAGAGGCGCTGCAACTACAGGAAGCTGGTTTTGCCTTGACAAAAAGTTGCCTGTCTTGCCATCTTTGAATGATTAACTTCTATTGATGAGGTCCATCGTCCCATCATTTCTTTAGTTTTTCTTCCGTGTACTTCATCCCTTTTTGCCCTTTTTTGACCGTCCAATCGACTTGAATTAGCTGGGATGTTGTCAGCAAAGTAACATGACTAGAGAGATTAGAATACCATGTCTTTTTGTTCTATTTACCTATTTTACAAAGAAATCTTGGGTTGCCTCCTCCACTCGTCGTCAAAAAGGTTGCGATGATTGGAGACAAGGGTCTAAATATTGAGTATTTAGAAAAAATTTTGCAAATCCCATTGGAGAAAAGTGGACATTTAGAAGACCGAAAACCCAAGTCATGTCCAAAGCCCAAGATAGGTCCTAGACTACCTTGGGCTTTTAGCTTTCTCGGCATGCTCAAGTGGGTACCGTGCACTCCTTTTTTTTTCTCAAAATTGTCCTCACGACTTTTTGTTCAATTTTGCCCTTGTTATGTGACACTACTCATCTTCTCCGTTAAGGATAGATAGCTTGGTTGTATCAAGGGGCCAGCGACAATGACAGTTAGGGAGATGCTATCGTGGTCACGACAACCCAAGCAACCTTTGCGAGTCGTGGCAACACAAATCTGAGTCATCGCGTGACCACAACGAGAAGCCGTCGATCTTGGTAGCACGACCCCCCATGAGTCGTAGCGGCCCAAGTTTGGGTCGCCACAACTCAAATCTAAGTCGCCACGACCTAGATCCTTGCCAATCTAGGTCGTGTGACCCCACACAGCAACTCAAATCTAGGTTCACCGCGACTCAGATCAATTCAGTGACGGTGAAGAATCAGTGATGTGGAGGGCAAAGGAGCAGAGGGCATCCTCGCGGGAGGCGGTGACGACGGCAAGGGAGGCATTGGTGACGCGGGGGTAGAGGGACACATCAAGAGCGATAGCACTAACGCAATGAGTGAGGGTGGTGGGGAGGTGCTCAGTGGGGAGGTGCTCAGTGTGGAAGGGGCAGAGGAACTTGCGATGGCAAGACTCATCAACATGGAAGGAGCAGCAAACGAGGGAGGACTTGCAGTTGAGCAAGTCCCAGTCGAGGAAGTCGAGGATCAGGAGGATGATCTCCTCGGGCAAGAGGTCAAAGAGGGCGAAGCCCTCCGGCTTCGAGACCATCGGGCTTCTATTTGCTAGAGAAGAGAGACTGAGATGGTGGAGAAGATGATGGTGGTTAAGATGAAGAGGAGGAGAAGATGTTGTCTCCGGTGGCTACCTGAGATCTTACAACCTAATATGTTGACCACTAGAGACAGATTTTGAGTGCCGCCAATGGCTGCCTATCCTTCGTCAGCCAACTATTTTTTTTTTTTTTTTTTAATCACAAAAATCCTTTATAAATATAAATTTCTCCAAATACTATTTTGCTCCAAGGTACTTCCCAATAGGCTTATAAACTATAATTTATCAAATGCAATTTACATTTTAGAAAACTCCATTAACTTAAAATCCTTTGTATTTTCCCAAAGACTTTCCCCAAAAGTCCAACCAAGCACTCAGAGTGGGCTTTAACATAATTTCACCAAGTGAAGATTAGTACGGATGGCCGAATGATAACACCATCCAGACACTGTACTATACAGGCAGCAGGGTTTCAAAAGTATGTGCTCTCCTGATTGGAGTATACCTATCAACATTCGTGAGGCAGTCAAAAATCTTCATCATCCAGTGTTGGTCTGGTGATGGGAATCGACCATCTTCCCAAATGGGCGGTATAGTTTATGCACCGGATAACACCTCTTCCTGCCGGTCCATCAGGGAAGTCAATGACGCTGATGCTCCCCGTGTCGAGGTGAAATGATCCCATCCATTCTTTTGTCAAACCTAGGCAGTGCCCCATCAGTGCAATGTGAGCCACCGGATGCCCCACGGCTGCCACAACTTTTTCAGGCTCGGATCCGCCAGATAGTTCGTCCAAGAGAGACAGCCAGGCCCTCCCTGACTGATCCCACAGTGCTGTGAGGACTTCGTCTTCCTGTTGTTTTAACCAGCCGGGTTGAAGAAAAGGAACTGGGGCAGAATCCTGCAGGAAAAAAGACACGGGCAATATCCCCCTCAAAAACCAGATGCATGTTCAGCTGCTGTAATTCCTATAACACGGCCCTACTAAGAGTGGATTCATCAGAACTTTAAGATGCTTTTGGCACTAGGCAGTGGGAGAAAGAAGTTTAATTCATTCACTATTGGATGCCTTTACCTTCTTTGATTGCTGCAGAATGCTTTCACATTCAAGTTCCTGCATTTGCTTCATCTCAACATAACGTGGCACACAGTCAGCACCCAAGCAGTCTGCAGCTTCTTGAACCTGCAGTGGTAAGGACGACTTAAGAGTGAGATTAACTTTGCAATAGCGTAACTAAGTTCCTTGAGAACCTAGGGTAGGGCCATATTTTTCATAGCTATAATGATATGCTGATGTGAGGACCAGGACATGGGCTTACTTTTGATACAGCCATGGCTGTCTCGATGCTGGCGCTCCTTGGACTGCTGATTACCGAGCTGACCTTCAAATCAAGAAGAAGCTCTGCAATTTTCTGGGACTGTCATATGGGGCAAAAGAAAATAGATTATAAGAATGCAAAGGAGCCCATTCCTGTGCGTCACCTATATGGTTTATCCTAAGAGTCAAACCTGTATGATTCCAAGCAGGTTCAATGTTTCATTACCATGACTTGGAAAAGTCACCTGCACATTATCAAAAGTTAATATAATAATCTTAAAACCGAGAGACTGAAGAAGCTGGAAATAGAATAAAAAGATAATGGCAGCGCAGGCACAGTCCAATATACTGCCTTCCAGTGAAAATGTCATCAGCTAAAGTGTATATCTGAGGAGCGGAAGAGATCTGAGAAGTACAGAGAAAACTCCACCCAAACAAGAAAAGCCTCACTATGAATCACCATCTAGCAAGTTTAATTTGAAGTGCACAAGAGGCGTCCTACTTAGTAAGATGGATCTCTAGGCATTCGTACATACCAGTAAGTGCAGTAAAGAATAGTCTGAGTTGACAACCAATTGCACTACGACTAGAAAAGAAGCTATGCACAATAGCCCTACAATTTGGCCTAAAAAGAAAAATTTGAAGCCTACAATGACATGTTCAATGTTATATTTGCCATATAGAAACCAAGGACAAGGCACCGAAATATCCACCAAGCCCAATCAGTTAAGTGAACTTGACTTTTCAGTGACCTGCGTCTTGTTGAGAGGTGAATCATGGAAGTAATCAGATATGCGATTCCCCAATGAAAATGCAGTCAGGGTGTTTTTCCTTTTTAGTGCTTAAATAATAAGTAATCGGGTCATTGCTAACCTCAGCACCGCTCTCTGTTACTCCATGACAGATAAGTATGATCCTCTTGCTGGTTTTTCTGCCTGCACCAGCAGCAACAGGCGAAGCTGGAGTCTGTGCAGTATTGTTCGATCATTACACCAGAAGGGCTTTAATGTAGTAAACAATCATAGGTATATCTTTGCGTACTTGAACGACGCATACCTGATTTAGCCGGTTGAGGCATATAAATGGGGATCCGCCCTCAGCTCCCGGGGTAAAATCCAGTACACTGACTCCGCAATTGCTTTGTAGCAAAATCCGGAAATATTCTGTTCCTAATCCTGATCATCGAGAGGAAGAACGACAAAAGAAAAGGGTCGGATGGATAACACGGCTGTCTCAGAACTCGTATGTCCAGACATTCATCTGAAGAGTGAAAGGATGAAGTACCAATAGCGGTAGCGACAAGAGCCTGATTAACAGCATTGTGGGCAACCACGAGAACAGACCTGCTTTCATGGGCAAGAATTTTGTTCCAGCAGTCCCTAGCACGTTGCCACAATTCCCTCACGGGATAGTGACCGTCGATGCAAAAATTTGCAGCATCCACCTGCCACTGCCGAAATGCCGTGCCAAACTTCGCTTTCCCCTCATGCTTCAGGAGCCCCTAGATTTCGCACCACATCAACAAAAGAAAGCAGTTCGTATTTCGCATGTACCGCCCAATTTCTCATCTTTGCACATTCCAGATGGCTTATGGACTAATCAGTTAAGCAAGCGTACTTGAAATGAATAGAGGTCAATTTCCCTCAAGTCGGATTCACTGATCATATCCTCCTCCCGCGCTCCCCATATGATCTCGGCCGTTCTCTTCGACCGTGCTAGGGGGCTGAACAGAGAAACGCGCCATTCGGAGATGAATATCAACTCGATCGTCGAACCGACAAATACTAGATTTCAGTTCAAGAATATATTTTTGCAAGGAATTACAGAGTAAGTCATTCTATTCATCAAGCTCTTGCGCACGCTCGCCGCTCCGATGAGCGAAGCAAGGTGGGTTTTGAATATACCGAGGAGCGCAACGGAAAGACCAACGCGCGCACCTGGTGAAGCAAACGTCGAAGGAGTCGTCGATGAGCATCAGGCGCGAGGTCTCGGCCTGAGCCTCGCCTTTCTTCGTGAGGACCGCGAAGTCGGAGCTGCCCTGGATCCGGCCCTCCGCATTCCACGTGCTCTGGCCGTGCCTCACCAGCACCACCCTCTTCGCCGCCCTTATCGCCGGGAACTTCGCCGAGCCGCGGAGCTCGGCGGCCGGGTCCCCGTCCCGGTCTTCGACGATCGCCGGCGCCGGCGGCTTCTGGGTGACGCTCGAGGAAGCCGACCGGACGGCGAGGAGACCGCACCTCCCGGGTCGGGCGCGGGTCGGGCCGGCGCGATGGTCGGCGCGCCGGAGAAGGAGATTGGGGACGACGAGAGCGCTTGTGGAGGACAGCATCTGGGGAGTGCTTGCTTGCTTTGCTGTGTTCTCTTCTCTCTGTTTTTGCCGCTAAATTCCGGGAATTGGAAATATCTTTCCGAAGAGCAGTTTGGACCGTTGGATGGTTTTTAACGACCTGACAAATGGGCTGGGCTTTAGATTTTTCTCTATTTTTTTCTTTTTTGTTTTTTGAAATAAAAAAAATAACTAGAAAATAGATTTTGAATAAAAATGAGAAATAGAAAAAAAGAATGGCAAAATGGGTCATACATGGGTTGCTTATTTTTTTAAGAAAAATTAGTTAAATATGTTTAACAAACAAGTCATTTTCTTAAATGAGTTTTTTTATTCTTCCTTTTCTTTTTTGGCAAGTCATTCTTTTTTTTTTTTTTTTGTTCTTCCTCGCATGCAGCCAGTTGCTGGCCCTTGCAAGAGGAGGAAGAAGTTGAGAGGCAAAAAGTAAAGAAAAAAATCTCAAACAAAAAAATAAATAAAAAATCTCAAAAAAATTAGTTAAAAACTTTGGATTGTATCAAACGCATTTATTTTATTTTTTATTTTATTAATATAAATTTTGTACAGTTATTATATGTATTATTTTATTCATAAATTATTCTGGAAATAAAATTAGAAAATAAATATTTATAAAAAGAAATTATTCTCAATAACAGAAATATTGCCAAAGCAACCTACCTTAGGCTATGATCGGGTCTGGTCAAGTAGTATACTGCCCGAAACACTTTAAGCCGTGGCCCGTTGATCTTATGCATGGTAAAGGCCCGGCCCGCCCACCATCAAACCAATTGATGTTCTTGTCCAGCCCAACAGGCCAAATTTTGTGATGAAGCCCACTGGAAGATTGTCCCCGGTCATGTGCTGGAGTCCTCCAACATAGCTTGGTTCCCAATCGTTTTCGACAGCTTAGATGGTTACGTGAGGACATGTTTCGATATTAGCTTTTGGATATTCTCACTATGCTACCCCGGATTAATATTATATGCTTTGACTCGTCACATTTCGAGACTCGCGATTTTGATCTTTTGCATTGATTTATGTGAAGATTTTTCCCAAGTGCTCTCACACTCGTAGCCCTCCACATAGTTTGGTTCCCACTCATTCTTAATAGCTTAGATGGGCAGACGAGGGCATGTTCCAATATTCGTTTTTGCATTATAATTATTATTATGGCACTTCTAAATTAATTTACTTGAGATATTATCTATTCACCCGTTTTATATTAAATCTCATGGCTTTATCCTTTTACATATATGTGGCCACTTTTTCAAGAAATCAACCATTCTAGTAGTGCTTTTACCTAAGCATGTGGCATATTGGAGTTCCAATGCCAGGTGTTGCCATTATGTCAAAAGGTACATTTTATGAATTAATTCCAATTTCACGCACACACATATTCAAGGAATGTTCTTTCCTTGTTAGGTGCATAATCTTGGCCTATGGCAATCCTAAAAGCAGCCCTAAAGTCATTCCTTATTTTGGTCTTCTTGCCCAAGCGATCAACCCTCACCCTCATTGAACAAGTCACTATTGACCCATTAGCTTTTGCATGATTTGTCCCCGAACCATATATTTATTGGAGGGGTTTCAACTTTAACACCATATGGTCACGTTTCTAAATTAATCCATTCGAGATATTGTTCATCTCGAGCCATCCCATATGAGGCCTTGCAATTTTGTCATTTGGTGCCCAAGTTGACACTTTCCTATAAGGTTACCCATCTTGATAATGCTCTTACTTAAAAATGCTTAGCATTAACTTTGGAGTTTCAATGTTAAGCATTATTGTTACATCAAAATGCGTATTTTATTAATTAATTATAATCTTACATATACGTGCTCTTCCTTGATTTCGTATATAATTCGATTCATTCCTATCCTCATCATCCATTCTAGAAACTTGATAAAAGCTGCTTTTCATTCCAACCCTTTTGGCCCAACAATCATTTATAAATAATACCTAATAGAACATAACATTCTAGTGGAACTTGTAGGCATAAGAACGTTACCCTACTCACTAAAACAATCGTGTCTAACTTATATATAATTGCCAACAAAATTTTGCCCAGCACAAGAAACAAAATTCCAAATCAATCTCTATCAAGACAATAACGTTATTAAAACATCATTCCGAAAAATAGAATATATATATCTCAGAAAAGAGTTGATCTCAATGCCAAGACCATGGCTTTTTAGAAGTGATCCGACAACGACTCCGAATTGACCGACGGCGACTTGGGATTTTTCCCGGGACACAGATTGGTTAAGCCTGAACGGCTAGTTCGGAAAATTCGGGGGATTATCAGTGGAGCCAGGAGAAAAAAAAAAAAAAAAAAAGTAGCCGTTGCTGTCCGGGCTGGGCTGGGGTCCCGACGGGCGGCATTCGTCCACCAGGAATCCAGCTAAGCAAAAAAAGGAACCGACCACCAAAAAAAAAAAAAAAAAGAAAAAAGAAACCGACCTCCCCCTCTGTTCCCCTTTCTCGCCCAATCAATTCGGTTTCTCGTCGGCCGTCGCGGCGGTGATGGGATTGGGATCGAATCATCGGATCGGAATCGAAGTGAATGTGCGAGCGCGACCGGGACGGACCGCACAGGATCCCTGCCCCCCCCAAACTCCTTCGCTTAGCAAACGTCCCTTCCTGGCTTTTTATGCTCCGCGGGCCCCACTTCGGTCAATTCGCCGCGCCAGCTAAGATTGCCATGGCGCCCTTTTCCATTTTTTATTTTTTAATAAAGCTGCACGAAAAACCATGCCCAAGTAACACACCCATCATAATTTTTTTTTTATACAAAAAACTCATATTTCATTTATTATTATATTTTGGACAAATAAATACCAATTTGAGGTTCTTAGGTGTCATCCAAAAAAAAAGTTTGTGATTTTTTGATATCATTGAAAAAAGTGTAAGGTTTTTAGTGTCACAAAAAATAAATTTTTGATAAATATGTCACATGAACATTGATTTGGGACTTTTTGTGTCACAAAAAAATTTGAATTAAATGTAGTATAGTGACTAAAGTTGGGAGGTTTTTAGTGGCTTTTATTCTAATTTATTTGATCTCATCTTTTGTAGTTATTGTTTTTGTATTTTTGGGATTTGGGTGGGGGGGATCGCTTTTGCATGCGATTTAATTAATCGGGATTTGACCCGGGCTAGTTGGAGCGCGCTTAATCCGCAGATTATCATTGTTGTCTCTTTCGCGCATGAGCGCAGATCTTATTTAAGGAACGCCCACTAAAATCCAGGAGGATCCTCAGGTCCCATGACCCTAAAGTCGCTTTGCTTGGAAAAAGGCCGTTTGGACAACTATCGAAAAAAGTTCAGAAAAAAAAAAAAAAAAGAGAAGAGAGAGAGAAGAAAATGAAAGCCGCTTATATTGTTCTCCGGAAAAATTTCAGAAATTCGAATTTTTTAAAATTCCTTTATCTCCGATCTTTTTCGAGTCTCTTTTCTTTTCTTTGTACCCCCCCAGCTTTCCTTACGGTTGTCGATAAAAGGGGAGAGGACTCGGGAGTACTTCCGCACGGCTTCCCCTGATCGCTTCTTTTGTAGGGACCGGCCGCGATTGCTCGGTCACTCGCTCGCTTTCTTTTCGGACAACATTTCATCGGTGCATGAATCTCGGCGTCTTGACGCGCGACCGAACGAGGAGAGCAATGTTCGAATGGAAAAGCATAGAGGCGAACGACATGCCTCCACCGAACTGATTCCAACGTCAGTCTTTTCAAAATGTCAAGGTTAAAAATATCCGTATAGATTCCGCGTGATCAATGCGGAATATGCAATCGGGATTCTTTCTTTTTATTTTCTGTGGTCATTTCCCTTCACTTTTTTATATAATGAGAAATGAGAATGGGATCTCGTTCTCATTTTTCCAAATATCTTTACTCGACCGAATCGAAATAAGAAATTCATGGAGACGTGTGAGATCATATCACGAGTAATTTTAACTTTTTGTGCAAGATGGATGAATGGAATCGACTTGATCCACCACCGTTGGGCCACCCTCCTCCACCGAATTGATGCGAACATCTATCTTTTCAAAATGTTGATTAAAATATCCTTATAGATTCTACTTGATAAATATTAAATATATAATTGGGATTATTCCTTTTATTGTTTGACCATTTACTTTTAGGTTGCGCATGGCAACGCTTCTCTTCCCGAGAAGAGTTTTTTTTTTAGAAATGGTTCTTTTCTATTTCTACTCCTAACAATTTCGAGTAAAAGAACCCGTTTGATAACAATACAAAATTTCTACTTTCTTGGAATAGAAAAAGAATAGAAATGCGTTTGGTAACGCAACAATTTCTTGTTTGTATTTATTCATTTTTTATTTTTTGCCGACGGATCGCCGCCGCCGCCCCCGCCGTCGCGGCCGCCGCGGGCGGTGACGGTCTGCGGCCGGTGGTCGTGCGCGGCGAGTGGCGCCGGCGAGCCCCGCGACCGACAGGCGTGGTGACTGTAGTAGCCGGAGTGACCGACGGCGGCGAGCGGCGACGGCGGGCGGTGACGGCAACGACGGGCGGCGCCAAGATGGCGAGCGGCGGCGGCCGCGGGGTGGTCTGGCGGCGGGCGGTGGCGGCAACGACGGGCGCGCGAAGATGGCGAGGGCGGCGGCGGCCGCGGGGTGGGCTGGCGGCGGGCGGCGGCGGCGGCGGCGGTGGGCGGCGGCTCCGGCGATTGACGGTGGTCGCAGCAAGAAAAGGAAATAAAAGAAAATCGGCTTATTTCTAGAAATTGTTTACGGGACAAGAAGCAAATTTTTTTGCTTCTCATTTTCGCTCCAAATCTATTCCCGAGCTAACTTTCTATTCATTAGGAAATAGAAAAACAACTTGGCGTTAAAACGGGTTTTTTCGTTCTTTTTTTGTTAAAGGGAAACCAAAGAACGTAAATTTTGAGAAACGTAAACGTTACGCAAAGCAGCACCTTATATATTTCATGATAATGATATCGCATTCTCATTTGTCAAATATCTTTACGCGACCGAATTGAAATAAGAATTCACCAAGGCATATGTGATTATGTTACGTCCAATCTTAATTTTTGTGACAAGATGGACCAACGAAATCAACCTGATCCACCGTCACTAGGCCGCCCTCTTCCACCAAATTGACACAAAGATTAGTCTTTTCAAAATGTGGACTAAAGATGTCCTTATAGATTTCGCTTGATCAATGCAAAATATACAATTGAGATCTCTTTTTATTTTTCATGGTCATTTCCATTCACTTTTTTTTTCTATGAAAATGAGATCTCACTCTCTTTTTTCAAATATCTTCGCTCAACCGAATCGAAATAAGAAATTCGTGAAAATATGTGCAATCATATCGCATCCAATTTTAACTTTTGTGACAAGATGAATGGATGGAATCGACACAGTCCATCGCCATTGGGCCGCCCTCCTCCACCGAATTGATGCGAACATCAGTTTTTTCAAAATGTTGATTAATAATATTCTTATAGATTCTACTTGGTCAATGCAAAATATACAATGAAATCCTTTTATTTATTTATTTTCCATGATCATTTCCATTCACTTTTATATTTCATGATAACGATAGCTAGTTCTCATTTTTTAAATATCGTAACCCAAGCCAATCGAAATAAGAAATTCACGAAAGCATGTGTGATTATATTAGGTCCAATTTTAACTTTTGTGGCAAGATGGATGGACGTAATCGACTCAATCCACCGCCGGGTTGCCCTCCTCTGCCAACCCACGTCGCCACCAATCACCATCGTCATGGAGATTAAGAAATCGCCACTAGATCCCCGCCGAGTAAATGAGCAAATAACCGTGGCGATGAAATCGAATAACATTAAAAATAGAAATTGAGAGAGAGAGATCACATCACATCCGATTTTACCTTTTGTGACGAGATGGACGGATGCAATCGATCCGATCCGTTGCCGCTGGCCCGCCCTCCTCCGCCACCTCACGTCACGGCCGCCGCCGCCGCCGCTGGACACTACGAAATCGCCACCGTATCCCCGTCGAGTAAATGAGCAAAGAACCGAACCGCGGCGATGAAATCGGATAACTTAAAAAATGGAAACAGAGGGTAAGAGAAGAGAGAGAGAGAGAGAGAGAAAAAAACAAGCAGCAAAGGACGCGGCTCTGCCTTCTCCATCCCCTCTCCTTTAGACTTTAACTCTCTCTCTCTCCTCCGGCCTTTCTCTCTCTACACTCACTTTCACACTCTCACTCTCAGTCTCTCTCCCTCTCTCTCTCTCTCTCTCTGCGGACTTCGGAGTCTCTTTTCTCTCTCTAGACCTTCACCTGTCAATCTTCATCCCCGCACGGCAAGACGAAGCGAGGCGAGGGTGCTGAACAGAAACCCTAGGGCGCTCCTCCCCGGCGATCGCCGTCTCGCTTCCCGAGCCGTCGCCGGCAGCGCCCAGATCTGAGCCACGCGGGAGCTCGCGTCCCAGCTATGCGCCACTGATTCCCCGCCGGAGCCCCGCAGCATGTCGAGCTCCGACCCGAAAACCCGCCCCAAGCCGGGCCCGTGGCCGCCCGTGCCGGAATCCTCGCCAATGCCGCCGTCCTCGTGGGCCAAGCGCACCGGCTTCCGCGCCAAGTTCTCCGGCGAGACCAATGCCGGCGACTCCGGCCAGATATCGATGCCCCCCGGCCCCGGGAGACCAACGGCCAGCCGGATCTCGAGGCCGGCCGGGCCCGGGCCCATCCGCCGCCGCCTCCTCCGCCGCAGCCGCCACAGCCGCCGCAGCGGCCGCCCCCCGCCGGGGCGACGAACGGCCAGGCGCAGGGAGACAAGCCGCCGCCGCCGGCCCTGCCGGCCCCGCCCGCCGCCGCTGCTGCCGCGGCGGCCGCCGACAAGGATCAGCCGGCGAAGAGGCGGAGGGATTCCGATGGAGCAGTGCCGAAGAGCTCCAGCCCCGGGGCGAACAGGCGGGCCTCGGCCGGGGCCACGGAGGCACCGCGGCGGCCCAGCAGGAGCGAGGAAGCCATCGACATGTTGCCTCAGACGGTGGATGATGATGGGTTCGGGACCAGGCATTCGCATATGAAGTACGAGCTTAGAGATAATCCGGGCCTCGGTGAGTCTTTGGTTTTTTACTTGTTTCGTTAGCTTTGCGATCTTTTAGCGGCGCGTGGTCTTAATTAAGGTGTAGTTGAGGAGTTCCATCTCTTTGAAAATTCTTGATTCTGTATCTGTCGAATGTGCAATTGCTGGTCGCAACCGCAATAATGTGCTTTTTAATGCCATTACAACAAAAAGTAATTTAATTTGTGGACACAAACTGTTTGTCTTCAGTTATTTTGACAATATATGTCAAATTGTATGTTTTTGCGCGGTTGTATTTTTCATTCGATGATATCAGGGGCGTGATGCTTCTTGAAAAAGATAACTTTTTTATCAATGACCTTATAGATAGGCCTAATTTTGTATGATTTCTTCACTGGTGCAATATACTGTTTTTGTGCGTATTGCTGTGCGAAAATATGTCGTATGTATGTTTTAACAATTGGCATTATTTAATTTCTCTTCTGTGGTGCAACTTTCAGTTCCAATTAGCTTCTATGGGTTCCAGCATTTTCTTTCGATGTTGGGCTCGCTCGTTCTTGTCCCACTCGTCATAGTTCCTGCAATGGGTGGCGATCATGTGAGTAGAAGTCTGGTTTTATTTACTAATATATGCCGATATTCATCTCCATCAACCAGTGTAGCTCATTTGATATGATTTAAGAATGTAGGAGGACATTGCGGCCGTGGTCTCTACTGTGCTCCTTGTGTCTGGACTCACCACACTTTTGCAAACTAGTTTTGGATCAAGGTTGCCCTTGATACAGGGGCCATCTTTTGTTTACCTTGCTCCTGCTCTAGTGATAATCAACTCTCCAGAATTTCAAGGGCTGAATGGAAACGTAAGTATTCAATTTTCACTTGAGCTAAGTGTGGCTAGATAAATTAATTTACTTGTTGGTGCTTTCTCCAGACAACTGTTGAAATCGTGAGCTATACATCAAGTGCAACTGCTTTTTCATTCTCATTGTATTGGCATGTTTTTTAATGTTTAATTCCTTAAATATATATCTTCTACGTCACCTTATCAGTGGACAGTTTTCGCCAGTTAGTTGGATGATATGATGACTTACCAATGGAAAATGGACAAATCTTACAGGCGGGTTTTGTGGCTTACGCCCTTCATTATCATGTTGCCTTCGTCAGTCCGAAGCCTCACCACAGAGCCACTTAAATTTCCACTTGCTTTTCTCCAGGAGGACTTGTGGGAGAACGGTGTTAAGAAGTACCGATTACTTTTAGTCATGCCCTCCATGAGAAGAGAGAAAAGTTGAACAAATTTAGTGACGCTCCTATCTCTGTTAGACACAACAAAGTCTACCCATCCTTAGATACTAGATGAATTTTCTCAGCTGTCAAGGGGCATTTCATTGCCAGTATTGGCATTGACATGCAACTTCTTTAGCAAGCACCTGTTGGAATTTTATACGTCTAGATAAAGCTGGAGTTTACTTTTGGACAACTTAAAAGAAATTCTCTAGTGGCTTTTGTCATCTAGGTAGGACTCTTGAGGAGACTTCATCATTTTATCAGGCAGAATGCCTACTTTGTCCTTAAAAATTTACAGATTTCAGTTTGAAGGCATGCAACCAGCCACAATTTTATGAGTAATTTCACTTGTATGAGTGAATTAGTTGCATGGAGTTGTGACGGAGTGATGGGTAGGAAGGTGGTTAAGATATGTTATATAACGATTGTGTTTTTGTCCATTGAGTTCATAACATGAATCCATAAGTAAAATACACTTTTCTCTAGTCATGAACTTGTTAAAAAGTTCCTGTTTTTTGCTTTTTTTCCAATTAATTTACATATGTCAAATTTATGGAACTCTAGATATAGGTGTGTTACCACATGTTGAAATTACATTTGATTCTCGAGTATATATTTGACATTTTAATTCAGTCTTATTGGGTTGCAATATTTTATGCATAGAAATTTGAATGTTTTCATCTCCCTCATGTGTCAAAGGTTGACATGGAGCTGCTCTTTGATTAGCTTAGGTTGATTCATAGTTAATACTTTTTCACAGTGACAAGCGTGCATTGGCCAAACTGTCCAATGACACCTGCTATCAGTATGAACAAAAAAGTTGATTGATTTGTTTTCTTTTGTAAAATTGGTTTTCTTAAGACTGTTAGTATTTCAAACCTATAGGTTTTGTTTCTGGAATTAGGATTGGCTATTTCTCTCCCTTTTATCGACTCTTCTTGTCTCTTTACAGTAGATTTGAGCCTTTAAGGTCTAAGTTTACCTTGCTTTGATCTTACAGATCTTATTATTGTACGATCTTTCTATTTCATCCTTGAATGCCATCAAGCCTAAGTTGTTTTGTGATGCCAGAATTTCAAACACATTATGAGAGAGCTACAGGGTGCCATAATTGTCGCTTCAGCTTTTCAAGCCATACTTGGTTATAGTGGACTTATGTCCATTCTTCTGAGGTAGAGCTATGCTTATTAGCTTATCAGCTTATCATCTTATCATCTATCAAGCACTGCCAATGAGCATGCTTGTTATTTAGCTATGCTTTCATGAAATTATTGGTGAGCAATGCCAGATTAAACAACTGCAGTTCTTTTTTCTTACATTTCAGGTTGATAAATCCAGTAGTGGTGTCCCCAACTATTGCTGCTGTTGGACTGTCCTTTTATAGCTATGGTTTTCCTCTGGTTGGAAAGTGTCTTGAGATTGGCATTATGCAGATATTACTGGTCATAGTTTTTTCTCTTGTAAGTTCTACGTAGCTTTTTCACCAAAAGGGCATGTGCAGTTTCCTTCTTTATCTATTTGGCAGGACATCAACTTCATCCCTCTCTCTCTTGTGCAATGCATTCTGAGCTGTTGTCTCATTGAAACCTTCTCTTTGGAATTTAATCATACTGTAATTATATCATCTGACCTGTCTGTCTATTTTCTTGCAGTATCTCCGTAAGATATCGATTTTTGGTCACCGTATATTTTTAATCTATGCAGTAAGTTAAAGCTGCAAAGCTTTACTTTTTTTTTTTTTTTCCCCGTCTCCCATTATATTCATAGTTTTCTTTACCATGTGCAAATTTCTATAGTTATGGGTGTTCATATATTTGCAGGTTCCACTGGGTCTTGCTATCTCATGGGCTGCTGCTTTCCTGATGACCGAAGCTGGTGTTTATAGTTACAAAGGTTGTGATACAAATATACCGGCCTCGAACATAATATCTGAGCACTGCAGGAATCATTTATCCCGAATGAAGTACTGCAGGGTCGATACCTCCCAGGCATTAAAATCTTCTCCATGGTTGAGGATTCCTTATCCATTACAGTGGGGAACTCCAGTCTTTCGCGGGAAAATGGCTATAGTTATGTGTGTTGTGTCGATAATATCATCAGTGGATTCAGTAAGTGGTTGGTTTTGTTTCTCCAATGCTTTTAAGCTATCTATTCAGATCTCATTTTCTCGATATGTTAAATGTTACATATAGCATTCTACAGGCGATCAATTGTATATTAAGTGCCTGTAAGCTCTTGGTTACAGAGTCTGTTGTGTGCTAACCACAAACTGTGTCTGACATTATGAGATCAGTGTAGCTACAATTTTTTCCAGCTCTATAGTAATTTATGTGAATGGAAGAACTACAATCACATATTGTATTGCGGGATAAACTACACTTTGCATCATGGATTTTGGAAATGAAAATCCAATCTTGAACACATATTCCGACAGCAAACACTTGGAACTTCACGAAATTGAGGGCTGACAGATGACAAAGTAACTTTGTGTATTCATAGGAGTTACATATGAATTATGTGTTTTTAACTTGATGAAGTGTAATAGTTACTGCATCTCGTGCCCTTCTCCATATAGTGTTTTCTAAATTCTCCTTTTGTTATATTCAGGTTGGATCATACCATGCATCTTCACTTCTGGTGGCATCGCGACCTCCAACCCCTGGCGTTCTTAGTCGAGGCATTGGTCTTGAGGGTCTTTCAAGTGTCTTAGCTGGTCTATGGGGCACAGGAACCGGATCATCTACGCTAACTGAGAATGTGCATACTATTGCTGTGACTAAAATGGGAAGCCGTAGAGCGGTTGAAGTAGGTGCAGTTGTTTTGATAGTTTTATCTGTTATAGGTAAGGAGTCATCCTCAGTATCTTTAACTCCAGAGATCATTGGATCACTTGGCAGTGGAATCACTGTTGATGCAATCTGCTTGGGGTGCTAAATGAAGCCTTCTTTAGTGTTTGGATAATTGAATATAGATAACAGATAAATAGGCATCAAGGATGCGCCAGCCATACCATTTACAACATTTGTAAATACGCATAATGGCAAGTGATAACCTTCACAATTTAGATTCTTCTAACTGAGATGAACTAAAGTTTGTCAACTTCCATACTGTAAACAATGCCAAAAGAATGATAATTTTCTAGAGAAACCCATTTGCTTTTAAAGTTATTTTCAAGATGGCAATGTTCCACATAAAAATTTAAGTTGCTTAAATCTTTGAGGGCCTAATCAACTGAAATGACAAAATGATTTTGGCTTCATATTCTGAACTTGATATGTATCTGTGGTTGTGATTTAGATCTAGATGGCTGTTGCTAGCTTGAGACTGTCCTCTGACTGAATGTATCGTTCCTTCATTACCTTTTTTACTTGAGAGTCACCATCCTTGGATCACTTTTCTTTGTACTTTACATTTATATAGGATCTTGTGTCAACTTGTCATATCTTAAAGACTTGCTCCTAGTACTGATTAGGCTCTTGAATCCTTTCTAGTTCCTTTTAATTTCTGATTCTTATTTTTGATGATTAACGTGTCACGAGTGATGGCATCAACAAAGGACTGATTCTTTGAGCTAGAAGCTGAACATACTAAGCAAATGGAGTCTGTGATTTTGGCATATGCATGTGAAGTTTGATAGTTTTACATTTGTGATAGTTGATTATGGAGGCAATCCTGTTGTCTTTGTTATTTATCTGGCAAATTAAGTTTAAGTAAGGTTATGGCACTGAGATGCTGAACATACTGGCTCATTCTTTCTTTTTGCACCTCCTTGGGTACCCTTCCTGCATGCATGAAGTGCCCTGTTTCCTTCCAATGGTGCAATTTAGTCTTTCATTTTGATGTTTTCTTATGATTGCTCACAGGGAAAGTTGGAGGTTTTATTGCTTCAATTCCCGTGGTCATGGTTGCTGCTCTCCTTTGCTACATGTGGGCAATGCTTGCTGCTTTAGGCTTGTCAAATCTTCGTTACAGTGAGGCAGGAAGCTCTAGGAATATTATCATTGTTGGGCTATCTTTGTTTTTCGCCCTCTCAGTACCTGCCTACTTCCAGCAATATGGCATCTCCCCAAATAGTAATTTGTCCGCTCCAAGTTATTTCCAGCCATATATTCGTAGCTTCTCATGGACCTTTTCGTAGCAAGTATGGAGGGGTAAGCATCTCTTGGCCTGCTCTTCTTGCAAAATTCTTTTTCTGCTTCTTCATTAGTCCTTCTTCCTGGTGGTTTAGGAATCGATCATTTTGCCATGGAAACTTTTGATGGC
The DNA here is from genome assembly GCA_014182585.1 of Eucalyptus coolabah. Classification (NCBI taxonomy): domain Eukaryota; kingdom Viridiplantae; phylum Streptophyta; class Magnoliopsida; order Myrtales; family Myrtaceae; genus Eucalyptus; species Eucalyptus coolabah. Next base: position 10,071,442 of record CM024629.1, on the reverse strand, counting down.
ATGGTGATCGGAAAGGTATTTAGAAATAGATATGGAAATAGCAGTAGAAAAACTCTCTTCGGGCGGGTTTCATACTGCGACACTAGGATAGATAACTGCGTTCAAATGGAGCATTAGTTCTTAGAGTTTCAGGATGCTATTGTGCTCCCAAGCCACACAATAACACCATCCTAAGTGTTGTGAATGTCATTCCATTGCACATGAGAGATGGTATCCCAATATGTTGGCCTAAAAAAAAAAAAAAAGAAAAGAAAAGAATCATCCCGAAGCGCATAAGGAGCATTTAAATCCGTGCTAGTGACTGCTTGTCATTTCCTCTTTGGTTTATGAAAAGAACTATTAAATAGTCGGAAATGAAGTGAGCTTATCCATTCAAGTTAAAGGACCCCAACCAAGTCGATGTTCTCAGTCAGATTGGCTTTGTTCTAACTGATAAAGGAATCTTTAAGGCTTGTAGGGCTTTCCAATGAAGAAAAGATTTCTAGCAAGTAATTTGTGTCTATCATGTTAAACTTTGCAGGTGAACTATGTCATGAATACATTGCTTTCAATGCACATGGTAATTGCATTTTTTGTGGCTATTATCCTGGACAACACTGTTCCTGGTAGTAAGCAAGAACGGGGTGTGTATGTGTGGTCTGAACGGGAAGCTGCAAGGAGGGAGCCTGCAGTTGCTAAGGACTATGAGCTTCCCTTCAGAGTCAGCAAGTTCTTTAGATGGGTTAAATGGGTTGGGCTCTGAGCATCGGTGTCGCTGGGTGGCCAAATCATTGCATTAAAGCAGCTGTCCTTATGAGATGATTGTAATAGCACTTGGGTTCTGAATCTGAGCTGTTAACGCCATGCTGAAGCGGAGCAGTACCACGATATGTTCATTTCTAGCAAAGTAGGACGACATGAGCCATTAGATTTTGGATGTGAGTCGCACTGTACATTTGAGGTCTCTTGAGATCTGGCTGTGTTTGTAATTTTTTGAGTGGTTAGCAGTAGTTTACCAAAATGTCTAGATACAGCTTCTGGCAAGCTAGGAGCTCTGTTGTGTAAATTCTGTTTGGATCATCTTTTTCTCGAGAACAAATTTTGTTTGGAATACTAAATGGAAATGAAACTTGGAAATATTCATCACGGCATGATGTTTTTTTACCTTCCTCCTAATTCTTAACTTGTGTTCCATATGGTCTAGAAGACTGGCCAGATGAGCTTTATTTCCTTTGCTGATGGGTCATTGCAGGTTCTCAATGGAAAATGACTGTTGGATTTATGATTTCGTGAACTCAATGGTACTATGGTAGGAGCTTTAAGTGTTCTTAATAGTGTTATCCTCTCTTGGTGGATCCTGGTGTCCTATTCATGCCCCCATCCTAGTATTCATGACAGGACATTTGGAAAAACAGCAGGGCTTTGCACGAGTGGAGTTTTTATGGTGAAAAGCAAAGACCATGGATGTTTTCCTTGTGGGATCGGTTTGATTTATTTATCTGCATCGTGGGATTACCATATACATTTAGCATGTCTTGGATGAGCGAGCTTATTTAGGGGTGAGTAGTTTTAGATTCTATACAGGATTCTACCTAAAATCTGAACTTATTTTTTAAAATGGGTTTATCGTTTTTTTGGAATTGAAAACTTATCTTGCATATATCTTAAAAATTTGTAATCTACTTTGTTATAGATTTTATGATCTATTTAGATTTCACTTATATTATTAATTGAATGATTGCAGTAAATTATAACATTTAATGATCACCATTTATTGCTACAGTTTGTTGATCATAATTTATATTTAGATACATTAAAAATATGAAAATAAATAAAGTAAAAATTTTCAGCAATAAAATGAAAGTTCCAACTAGTGTTTTCGGATAATATACTTATTATTAAACAATATGAAATATCGTAAGATCACGCGAAGAGATGAATTACTAAAAACATTAAAACTTATTCTATGTTTTAGTTTCCTTCAAATTATAATCCGAAACTTACCAATTGAAATAGATTATCCAATTTTTGGAACTTTGAACCTCTCTTATATACTTTCACAACCTAGAACCATATAGATTCCTACTGGTCCTGTAGTTCAACCCTAAGCCTATTGCTGTAAATCTTGATCCGAATGCGCTTCGCTAGCAGGAGCCTGTCATGCACAACAATATATGCACAGTACCTAACACAACACTCCTATCGCTACTCTCTCTCTCTCTTTCTCTCTCTCTCTCCCACTATAATAGAATAGTGCTATGGCAAGAGACCATTGCCTTGTTTTTGACATGAGCCTTTCCTTACCGGGGAACGCGGTGTGAATTGGTTACGTCCTTAGATGGCAAACGGTGTGAAAAACATTAGTAAATCACGAGTCGTCAAACAATATATAAACTACGGCTGTTTTCTATGCATGCATGTATGACAGGCTTATCCGATCCGCTGCCCTTCCCTTCATCTCGATGGCCAACTTCCTCTTTCGTTTTTTGACCCAACCATGTTTCACACCTTTATCCCCACTTAACCCGTAGAATTAGTCGCTCAGAACATTAGAAAATCACGAGTCGTCAAACAATATATAAACTACAGCTGTTTCTATATGCATATATGACCGGCTTATCCGCTCCGCTGCCCTTCCCTTCATCTCGGTGGCCATCTTCCTCTTTGTTTTTTTTGACCCAACTGTGTTTCGCACCTTTAACCCCAGTCAACCCGTAGAATCATTCACTTAAATCTCTCTCTCTCTCTCTCTCCCCAAAGTTTCTTAGGATTTTAAATACTACACGTATATCTCCTTTTTTCTCGCAATAGAATCTAAGTAAAATCAGGCAAGGATGAATTATATGAATTACTTTAGTCATGAAAGCGTTAAGTTAACATGATAATCTCGACGGGAAATGATTGCATCAAGCTTCTTAAGCAGTTGGATCAACAGAAATCCAATAGACAGTTCTGGTGGTATGAATTTCAATCACCAAATTCAATTTAGCAGAATATATCCATAGGTGAGTATTGTGATGTATAGGCTTATGATTGTCAAGCAGCTTTTGTGACTCATTTCTCGTTGAGTATGTGATTTTGTAACGTATGAAAGAGAAGATCTTGAGTGTCCATCGCGTTAAGAATTGAACACCCCAAGAATGCCCCAGATCAAATCAGGGCTGGTCTAGCAAAAACTCGATGAGAGAAACATGAGCACTTGCGAGGATTTGTGTCCTATGGCTTTTAAAACATGAGTGAGTGATCATAACTATATAACTCTCCAAACCGCATAAATCCCCACTTTTATTTATTTATTTATTGTTATTTTATCTTTTCCTGATGTTTTCTTAGGCAAATTGCGTCCTCTTGCATTAGATTCGAATAATTATAGTTCACCTCTTGCAAAGTCCATCAATGCGCGTGTTAGTTCACAAAAAAAAGGGAAATAATTATAGTTCAGCTTCCATTCTTCGACTGAATCTCATCCTACGTTAAAAGTGATTGTCACGCATGCGCATGCCTTCGCGTTGACCACATGTCGTTGATCAGAAGATGAGACTGTCTAAAATTGACCAACTGAAGTTCAACCTCAACCCCATATGCTTTCTGCTACATCGACATTAATCAAATTTTATTCCCATTTTGGCAGCAAATGCAAAGTCTTGACAATTTCTTTGGGGCGATGACAACCGCCTGCCTGCCCCTCCAAGAGACGAGCAGCGAAAGTTCGATGCTCCTTCACTTGTCCTTCAGCCTACGTCATATTCCTTTCGAGGTATTAAATTATCACCATGTTCGTATGAATCAGGATTGACTACACGTGTCCTTTTCATTTTAAGAAAGAACAGAAAGGGAGGGACCGCATTTTACGTGAATAATAACAAATTTAATGCTCGGGTCCAAAAGATTCTTCACTAATCTCATTGAACGAGTACGGCATTGGAAAGAAAACTCAATGATTCTTGCAAAACGACGCTTTTATCCTAATATTTTTTGACTAATTGAAGAGGGATGAAACGGTGCATTTGCGCACACTTAAGTCGAGCGTAATAAAATTCAATATTGAGTTTCCATAATATTCTGAGTCAATTTATTTCATATAAATCATATTTTATTAACTATAATGTGCATCTTAATTGATTATCTATTTCGAAATGACCTGTCATGAAGTTGAATCCATCCCCTCTTCCCTCTAATTGAAGAATGGGTCTCCATTTCGATACTTAGCATAATTGGTATATTCTTATGCAATCATTAGCAATACATTAAGTACTAATAAATCAGTTGGAGAGTGGCTCTACTCACCCCCACCGTCTCTTGCAGTCTTCACCATTTCTATTTTCCATTCCGGTTCTGCTGTTTCCATGAAAAAAAAACCCTGTCTTCGACAGGGACAGATGCTTATCATGGCTCTCCCGTTGACTCTCAAGTTCGGCGACGCCACGTTTTTAAAATGCTCCATTGAATTTTCGGTTTTCTCCTCAGAGTCTCCATCTGTAGGTCAACTTCTTCACGTACTTTACGTTCTTGGGATGTGAATCCCACGTGCAGGAGAAGAACATGCTGCACATGCTCAGGCTCCGCTTGACGTTTCCATTTGCGGATCGCGCCCTGCATTATTGGCAGAGACAGACGACAATCCAGTGAGGAGAAGGCAACGAAGCGGTCGGGAGAATAATAATAAATCGCACGTCCAGGTTCCCATGCAAGAATCTGGTCCCGACCTTTAGTGCAGTGTCTCTCCGTCACATGGGCCTCGACTTTGTAGATCCTGCACGATCTGATACAACCAAGATCAATGTTCAGTTTAGTCGCGTTCGGCGCTCGTGGAACACATGCATCGTTGGATATTGCCGTGGAGAATACGGATGCCGAGTAATGATAGTTGAAATGTAGTGTGGTTCTTCGATGATCTTGCCTCTCTAACATGATAATGAAAAGAACATTTTACGATGTAATTTACATTGTATGATACAATAGCATGTGGAATTTGATTAATGGTGGTTCTGATACCATGTTAAGAAATTCCAATCCAAAAGCTTGAGTTGATACGTGAAGATAGACCACATGAATGAATATAAAGAGCGTTTAGAATCTGTTGTTAAGTAACGTGGGACAATACTTTAACAAATATATAGTTGTGTATTTAATATGCATCGCGAATACATATATCAAAATGTCAAAGGTCAAAATGCTCGTACTTGATTATCTTTGATTTGGTATTTCTGCTGTGTTCATAGCATTGCGAGGACCGTCCCCGTCCCCTTCAAACTTTTCTATGAAAAGAAAGAGGAAAATTTCAGTTAACATAGAGTTTCTAACTTCCTTTTCGTTTTAATCCTGGTGATGTTTACGTTCCGGTGATTTCTTTTTTTCCAATGAATATGCTTTGATTTCCTTCTAATATAATCCTTGTGCTATCATTTAGTTTCCTTCAATTTCCATTTCACACATGGCTTTAGGGACCTAGCAAACTTCATTCGTGATCCCATCTTTCGATCCTATCTTTGGAAACTTGTTTTGTGGATAGTTTGACCATTTCGTCGTTGAATTGTAACCAAAGAACAATCTTTCATTCATTTTCGCAACCGCTCAATAATTAGATGTGCTCGAGGTCGAGTTAGGAAGAACGATACCAAACTTGTGGAGAAAGCAAAAACGTTTTTTGTTTGAAGGATACAAATTATTTCGAGAAATGTAAGCAAGCATATCATGATGGTCACGACACCTTCAGAAGATACGCAACTTCAAACTCGCAATTGATTGTCGACTGCGACTTCTTAGAGGAAAATAGACAATATCCAAAATTAGGTTTTTTTTTTCCTTTTTCATTTTAATGTTTCCTTGAATGTGAAGAAAACATTCTCTTCATGTAGAACCTGGTACGTGGACGTGAAGTAAAGTCCATTTCGTGTGAAGCGTGTTGCTATAAACTTATAAGCCACGTGTTGTTTTCCCTCCCTCGTTTCGAAGTTGTAAAACCCTAGTCATACGTAAAGATATTCGAACCATCTCTGTACCACGTTTTGTCCGGCAACTTCAAATGCGCTCTAAGGATTGAACTATCCGAAAGCAATACAATCTGTATCTTACTCGAGTGATTAAGCCTTACAATGCTATTATAATTATATGTGTCTCCATTTCAGATTGCAGTGTCTTTCGCTTAAGGTAATATTGAGGAGCATACACATCATCTCATGATAGGACTAACAAATATAATGTTTGATTAGATACATTTAGTCGAAGAGGGAAAAAATAAGCGGGTAGCCATGAAAACGAGATGTAACGTTGTCGCGATTTACACGTCGAACTACACATGGCGCGATTACAAGAAAATTCAACTATTTGTGTATGGTATTGTCCTCGTATTCACGATGCGACACGAGTGCTGCGTTCATATTGAGCAGCCTTCACGGACCTACATACTCAAAATGACTGGAGAGATGTACCCACCATTGACAAAGAGGTATTTCAGTGAACGGAAAGTTAGATGGGGCCGGTCGATTAAGATTGGGTCAATTCAAATCAATTCTGTCATCCTTTCTTGAATCTTTGCGAAAGGCATACGCCAACAATCGCAGAGGCAAACCATGAAAAATCAGATGATCCTTGCTATACGATTCTCCATCAACGCCGCAGAAGGACTTCTGAATATTGATGTCAGAGAACTCACGTCGATCTCGCCATAGCACATGTTTTTCTATTAGGATTTGGCACACAATCAAAAGGAAATAAAGAATAAAATTAAAAAAAAAAATAGAGACACGAGATTTTTATTTTGGTTTACTCTTAAACTAAGGTTACATCCAATAGATAATTTCATTATAATTAGTACCCCACACCTCTATATTGCATTCCTCAATTTACAAAAGAAATGGATTATATATATTCAGTAATTATTCATGAGCTCGAACCCAAATTATCAATAAAATAATATATATTCAGTTGCTATTCAAGAACTTAAATCCAAACCATCAATAAAATATGGGCTCAGACTTTAAAAGTGTTATGGCAACTCGGGGCTGCCCTCACTAAAGGCATTGGTTTATCAATCAAGGAAGAAGAATATGGAGATATCAATTAAAATCTAATCAAAATCACAAGCCGATTCTTGAAGATGCTAGAATTAAGGGATTAACAATTCTTATAATATTATGATAAATTTATTTTTTATTTTCTATTGTTATATTTTTTTCTTACGAAGTGTTACATTTGTAAATAATGGAAATTATCTCAACAATTGTACGTTGAGATTAAGAATCAAACACTTTTGTTCTTTTACCCACGACCTCCCGCCAAGGCTCCTAGACTCCCGCCCGCTCACCAAGGAGTAGGACCCCGTGCCATCCTATCGATGGAAAGTCCGAATTGCATCATCATATTTTTATCCACGTTGCATTATGCGATTTCTCGTCATGTGATTAAGATTTTCTAAGTAGAGTTCAATGCGCATGTCCCAGTTCATTTTGTTATATGGGCGTTCTGCTGTGTCTCATCAAGAAATTAAGAAGCAACACCGGTCGGTTAAAGTTGGAGGGCGCCAGAAATACTGCCGGCACGACATGCGTCAATGACAAAAGTGAATGGGAGGCGAACCCTTCTTGGTCATAGAGCAGCCACGTGAGAAGGAGTAGGACCCTAATGTTGCTTTAACAAAGAGCCGACGTGATAACTAGGGCCCTAATTCAACACACACAATTGAGTTGGTGCGAAGAAAAGCTTAAAGATTATAAAATGACTGTGCATTGAAGGCCCCGCAAGGAACCTTCTGGTCAAGTCAAAATTGTCTAGAACTCTCTCTCTCTCTCTCTCTCTAAAAATATATAATAATATTATGAGTTGGTGAAATCCACCAATAACAAGAAGAAATACCCTCCCCAAAAGGTTTGCCTAATGCACGTCCCATTCTGTCTCATTTTTCTCCGTAGCACTCTCGCTTGAAATGGTAGGTGTTCATGAGTGCTCTTAGCTTTTTCACTACGTGTCTCGAGGCCGGTGCTTAGAAACGAGAACATGGCCAAAGGGGTCGGCCAGAAAATAGATCGATTTGGCACGAAATGCCTTACGGCAACCCTACATCTACGGAAAGACACGTTGTATTTTCATTTGTATGTGGAATTTATTTTTACACGTGTACAAGATAGTTGGATGCGTGCGGCCTTGCACGACAACTAAATTGTATGAAGAAGCATATTTCACACGTCGCATGCGAAAAATGACACGCGGACGAGTTAGGGTTTCTAGAAAGTGGATTAAGGAAAAAGTTTGAATCATCTTTGGACTTGCGGCTAAAGATCACGGTTTCTCAGGGACAAGTTATAGAGGGGGGTCGATTGAGAAAAAAATTGGAAAAGATCGATGCAAAAATATGAAAATTGCGATGGACATCCTAACTAACGAGGTAGTCGGGAAGGCCGCGGAATCTTCCTAATTGCTCATTCAACGCGGGCGATATGAATTATGATGGACCGCCCTCAAAATTTTTATGTTTTGAAAGTTTCTTAATAGAAAATATTATCTAGGGGGGGTCGAGTACAACAATATACATAATGTTTAGGGCCATGGCTTTTCTAATTTTCTCATTAATGTGAATGGTTTGACATTATGTTTTTCAGTCTATATATTTAATGTTTAAGGCCAAGGCATGAGTCTTTTGTACGGAATCTCTCTCTATACATATATATACAAATGCATTCCAATATTATTTCTGAAAGATGGTTATATTTTGATATCAACTGAAAATAATACTTTTTATGAGAAAAAACATTAGGCTAATATCAAGACTTAAACTAATGTTTGTGCTTTTGTAAGACAAATAAAAGTTTGAGTTCAAGTAGTGTAAACCCGAGCTAGAGTCGGTGTTTTTTTTTTTTTTCTTCAGGGAATGGGGTCATCTGATAAATAAATTAAAACATTAATTTGAGCATATAACAATCATGATATATTTTCTAAATAGTGAACCCATTTTAATTAACCGACCAAAAAAACGCATTTTAATTAACAACAATTGCTTTTGATATTTTAATATATGATATTTTTGTCGAAATTAGTGCCGAGTCTAAAATTAGACAAACTATTCAGCACTAATATTATCTCATTTGCGAGATAAGGTGGGTGGGCAGGCTTCGAGCATTTTAATATAGTTTTTCCCCCACGCGTGGGGCAATGAAATTTTCTAGATATTAAATCATGTCGAAACCATGCTCTTTGACTAAGAGCAAGACTAAGTAAATCAGGAGGCATGAGGGAGAGTACTTTTCAAACCATCCCTAACCCTCGTTGAAGAAATAGTCTTTATTTTAAATTTTCTCAAAGCTCTCCTTTCCAACCTTCTCTCTTCATATTTCAAATTACAGAAACACCGCATGTAATAACGTCATCACATCAAGAACCCTATTTGCACTTTGACCGCCCGTGATTTTCTCTCTTTTTCCTGCAATTAGCGCTCGTCCTCTTCAAAACCAAACCGAACCAAATCAGAAATTCAGTCGAGTCTTTCTGTAAGAGGGAGAAAATAACGATGGCGCCATTATGACGGAAGCATAACGCACATAATTAGGCATTGATTGAAGTCATTGCTTTGGGAGCATCTTTTTCCACAATTAACTTGCTTCTTTTGTTAAATCAGAACACCACTACTTAGACTAAACGACGAAGGGATGGCCACCGTGACGCGATGCTTTAACAAGATAGACCACTACATGACTAAAGAAAACTATTATACATAGAAAACCTCTAGGAGTCGTGGAATAGTTGATTAAGCTATTCGGGTTTCCAGCTTTGGTACCGGAAGTCACCCGTTCGAACATCACCAATTGAATACAAATCGCTCTTAGTTAGGGTCATCTGCATAGGCCAAGACCTGTATTGAACCGGTTCATGGGACTTTTAGGATGTTTCATGGTCCGATAGACAGCCAAGTCTATTTGTTAAGTTTTCCTAGTGAAATTAAGGTGGTAAGAGACAAATAGGAACCCTTCTTGGGGACTCCTCTCGAGTACAATCTTTCATTCTTCACTGCACACTTGTGATTTCAATGGCCTCAAGACGCTTGAGTGGTCATTGTTCGTGACTACGTCATCTTCGGTGCCTTCAATCGTACTCCCATGTCTCCTTTCCCTCACATTGTCATTGTCATTGCAATCTTCGACAAGGTTCATCCATCTCTAGGAACCGATATCGTGGGATGTCGCCAATTTTCCAGAATTTGACATGACAAGAGGGAGCTAATTAGCTGACGGTATCACCTTGATTTCAAGCAAAAATATATTCCCCCATTAGCCAATTTGAAGCTTAATTGGGATTGCAAAAGTACTGTAACTTTGCAATTTGTGTTGCAATGCATCATCACATTCGTTCACAGTCGTTTGGCAGTTGAACATCATTTTATTATCTCTAAGTTTTGAATTTGGACGGTATTGGAGAGTCGTATAAATTAGTGACGTCTCATCAAAACCATGTTGATTGACATATTGGTCAAGATGTTTCATATCATAAATTACTTTTTTTTCGTTTGAGGCATACATCACAGATCGGTACATATTAAGGAGCAAAAACACCATTAAATTGAGATTATCCAGTCGTTTGGCTCGTTTCAAGACATTGGATTAAACTAATAACACAAGTTGCTGGGCCTCCCCACCCCATTTAATCAGGTGCATAACAGACTCTTCTTGACCAACTCAATCGAGCAATTATCCCCTTCATTTTGGTGTGCGAACCTTCGCTGAATCCCTCATCACATTTATAAAAATACACTCAGTAAAAGATTCACACAAAAAACAATTAAAATAAATAAAAAAAGAACATGGAAAGTCCCTTTTTTTTTTTTTTTTTTGCCGTCGTAATGGAAAGCACTTGTATACGTAAGTCTTTGTCTGGTTCTCCGTGTCCTTTATAAAAAAAAAATTAAAATAAAGCAAAGGAGGTTTTGAGAGAGAAGGTGATGATGGAGGGGGGTAGGTGAAGGATTGACCGAACCACCACCTTCGCGTTCGCGTATAGGGCTTGGTCCAAAAGTCTTCTCTTTTACTGTTTCTCTCCCCCTCCCTCCCTCCCTCCCTATAAAACCACGCCTACCTCTCTCTTTTCTCTCAGCTTGACGTTCACTTTCTCTCAAGCGAACACCAAGCTTTTGTCTATCTCTCTCTCTCTCTCTCCCATTTTTCCCTTTCTTTTTTTCATCTTTTTTCGTGTAACCGGAATAGTAATAAACCGTCGAGTCAGAAACAGAAACCGAGCAAAACAAGCGATCGAACCATGCAGGCTCTAGCTCCGTCGAGTCCCGCCAATCTCAAGGCCCTGGTTCGGCCGCCGCCTCCCCGTCCCGGATGGGCAGGGCCGTCCGGTGCTCCTTCCGGTCCGACGCCGTCTACTTCCCCAACTGCGTCGGCCACTGCCGCGCCGACTGGCAGAGCTCCTGCGCCATCCTGTCCAGCAAGGTCCTGTCCCTGGAGCAGCCCGCCGAGAAGAGCGGCGGCGGCGCCGACCACGTCGCCGCCGTGAACGGCCACCGGGCCGCCGTCGACCTCAATCTCGTCCCCATCGAGACCAAGGACAGCCCGGCTCCGCTCGTGCCGGCCCCGGCCCCGCAGCAGCCGAAGGCGCTCTCGATAAGCGACCTCTCCCCGGCGCCTTTGCATGGCTCGCAGCTGCGCGTGGCCTACCAGGGTGTCCCCGGGGCGTACTCCGAGGCGGCCGCCGGGAAGGCGTACCCGAAGTGCGAGGCCGTCCCGTGCGACCAGTTCGAGGCCGCGTTCCAGGCGGTCGAGCTCTGGATCGCCGACCGGGCCGTGCTGCCGGTGGAGAACTCCTCGGCGGCTCGATCCACCGGAACTACGACCTCCTCCTCCGCCACCGCCTCCACATCGTGGGCGAGGTCCAAATGCCGGTCCACCACTGCATCCTCGCGCTCCCCGGCTCCCGCCTCGAGCGCCTCTCCCGCGTCATCTCGCACCCGCAGGCCCTCTCGCAGTGCGAGCACACCATCACGCGGCTCGCCCCGCAGGCCACCCGGGAGGCCGTCGACGACACCGCCGGCGCCGCCGAGTACATCGCGACGAACCGCCTCCCCGACACGGCGGCCATCGCGAGCGCGCGCGCCGCCGAGCTCTACGGCCTGGAGGTGCTGGCCGACGGCGTGCAGGACGACTGCGGCAACGTGACCCGCTTCCTGATGCTGGCGCGTGAGCCCATCATCCCGCGGACGGATCGGCCGTTCAAGACGAGCATCGTGTTCGCGCACAACGGAGGGGAAGGGACCGGGGTGCTGTTCAAGGTGCTGTCCGCCTTCGCGTTCCGCAACATCAGCCTGACCAAGATCGAGTCGCGGCCGCACCGGAACCGGCCCATCCGTCTCGTCGACGACGCCAACGTCGGGACGGCGAAGCACTTCGAGTACATGTTCTACATCGACTTCGAGGCCTCCATGGCGGAGGTGAGGGCCCAGAACGCGCTCGCCGAGGTGCAGGAGTACACCTCCTTCCTCCGGGTGCTAGGAAGTTACCCCATGGACATGACCCCTTGGTGCCCTCCGCCGCCGACGAGCGGCGGCGATAGTGATTGATCGGTCAATTTTTTTTTTTTTTTATGTAAAAGTGAAAAAGAAAAGGGGATGTGATTATTGACTGCACAGAGAAAAGACGGCTATCGAATTGTAATTTAATTTTCTTCTTGTTCTCTCTCGGGAAATATTTCATGTATTGATATATACTTTTGGGTTTCGACCAACCACCAAGGAGAAGAAATATTGGTGAGGGTATAGAATGGGATTGAAACGATCGATGGTTGACGATGTCATGTCGAGATGGGACTTACCGTTTCTTCTCCCTCTGTCGTTCTATGTTGCTTGGGACGTGAAAGACAGGTACGAGGAGCGAGAGGGGACCGGAGGATGCACAAACATAGAATGGCTCAACTCAATTGCCAGCCTTGTTCGTGTCTACTTGATTCACCTAACATTTGGTCAAAACGATAAACGACGAGCTGCAATTCCGATGGGGACAAGTCGGGGAGGGATCATAGGCTCCTCCGGGAGGCATCGAACATGTAGTGCTCTCTAGAAGGATGTTCTATAAAAAGGAATAAGTTGCATTAGGGATGGGCATAGACTCGACCAACATAAGCATTGGAGATGCTGCGCTTTAGAGGATCGCCATTAAAGAACAATAAATGGATGGCAAAGAGAACCAAAAATTTTTCGCATTCTTTGATTTATTTATCCATCCAGCACATCAATATCAACGAGCTCAATCATGACAAAAGTTTCTCGTTTAAGACAACAGCCTCCTCGTGTTACGATCTGGTCTGGTCGCCCCAAGTGTAGGGAACACGTGGCTTGTACTAGTACGATAGCCAACTCAAATGGGCAAAGCTCCAATGCCTAAGGGCGCACGCACAATTAGCACATACTTTGTAAGCAAGAAAGAGAGCTGGTCTTTCGAAAATGGATCACTCGATTGTATTAGTCAATGGTACAGTTAATGCACCTGAAAGGGGGAGCTATCCGAATATGATAGTTTGAGTGGTTTCACACCGTAAAGGATTTTACGAGTATTATCGATCCTAACAAGAGTAAATGTTACAACTGGTCAAGATGACGCCATCTAGACATAATGAAAAAAAAAATGAGAAGACTAAACTATCGTTACACTACACGGAGTGGCCATAAATAATTAGCCTGAGGAATGAAAACATTCGCGATGATCAGCGGGCCGTGGTGGTTGCCGTGACGACATTGGCCTAATTAACCATTTGCCGCTGGTGGCGATCATACTGTAGCAACTAGGAGCCGGCAATTGTTGCCAATTGATGCCTATTATAAATTCGCAAGAACAATATCCTAATTCACGAAGATATTATTTCGAGTTATAAGCTACGAGGATGATTGATTCTTTTATGTTGTAACTATTTTTCAAAAATATGAATAGATGTGTTTAAGTATTCTAATTTAGGATTAATAGATATGACTCTTTCTTTTTTTTTTTTGATTCTACTCTATTTCTATTAAAAAACTCATTCTCAAATTTTTGTCCTACCTCTTTACAAGGTGTGAAAATTGCAATCCACATCTAAAACTAAATCGTCTAAATCCCAACTCCTAGAAAATGTAGAATTTGAACTCCCCACCTCTCTCTTCCACATGAGAAGATGATCATGAGACAAACCCCAATGGTTTAATAAATATGACTTTGAGTGCCAATAATTACTATCATGCAACATCACCAAATACTACTATCATGTAATTCAATTTTTCCAATATCATTATTACCTTATCGGATCTAATATTAAATGCCACAATGCTATTCCTTATCATTTGGTCATCAGTTTGATTGCATTTAGTAATTACGTTTTGATACACTTAGATGTTTGGAGCATTTACTTGTCATTAATTAATGTCCTCATTTAAACCTAATAAATATAAACAATAATAGTAATAATAATAACATCTATATCCCTACAATTCAAAAAATAACCAAGAAATGATTCCATTGAAAAGCTTTTAGTTTGAGCACAAGAAAACTCCCGAATTCTACCCATCGACGTCATTTAAAACCGTGGGTCTTATACGCTGTGGTTTTCATGGTTTTCTTGATGATAAATTGGACACTAGGAAAGGTGTTTTCGTTCGATGAAAACAATGATTCATCCAATTTGCTATTAAAGTATAACGAAAGTTTAACGTTAGAGCACGGAATTCCTAATGATTGGGTTGTTCTCACTTTATAAAAAATTTCATGTCCGTGCCATAAATTTTGTAATATTGAAAGCCCTGGGGTCCCTAAAGTTGCACTTCCCATCTTCCTTCACTCGTTCTTCTCCCTTTCAAACCGACCCACCAAATAAACTTCAATTGTACATCATCTCTTTAATGCTCATTAATTATATTCATCGTGCCCTTTTGGATTCACCTACCAAAGGGAAGACAACAAGCGCCATCCGTCGGCACATGATGAAAGCCTAACATCATCCTCTCAACATACTTCCGTCTGGATAAGCAAGAATATGTGAAGAACAAGTCTTATTTCTGGACCTCATTAATTAACACTTTGCTTAGACTTGTGGCTCTAATATACCGGGAAGGGTGCAAAGAGCACATGACCCACTTGCCAGTGTTGATATGTTATTAAATGCTAATGACAAAGGGAAGAGTTACTAATCCGGCCCCCGGTTTTTTAGAGTTGTTGCGACTTACCTCTCAGTATCTCCATTTTAGCATAAGTGCCCCCCGATGTTTTCCAAATTGATTTCTATGTGCCCCTGACATCGGCTCCGCCCAAATTCTTGCTGAAAAGCTCGGTCACGTGCACTCGCATGATTCGATGGTGCTCCGCCAAGAGGGGCAAAAACGATGCAGTCGAAGTCGACGCTGGGATACTATTGCTAGAATGCCGCGGAAGGGATAATGAAGCCCTTATGCTATTATTGCTTTGTGCGTAAAACCACAAATTTCAAAGATCTAATTGACGTCCATGACTTTTTATCTCATTATCTTAGGGTTAAATGTCGTATCTTCCGAATGGAAGTGAGGTTCATGATGATGATGGTGATTTTGGTACATTGTACACGGAGAAGAGGATTTGGTGAGAAAAGGGAGGCACGATGAAAATTCAAGGCGTGGTGGTTGGTGAAGATGATGTGCTTGTCGCGGTTGAAAGCCAAGTCCAAACAAGTCGAGCCATTCAACAACCTCGAATGTCGGGCCCCCTAAAGAAAAAAACCTCAAGTGCCTTAGTAGCAATTAAGCTTTAAAAAAAAAAAAAAAGAAAAAGAAAGCAAAAACCAGTTTCAATTCTCAATTTTATAATTATCACAAAATATAAACACCATTGTCATATATAGACGTAATTTCAAATAGGTAGGTGTCACGAGTTGATCAATCTAGCGTTCCCTTGCCCGTGCGGCCTTAAGATTTTTCATAAGCAGCCTTTTTACACTCAACTCACAATGATCTTTAAGAGAAAAGTTCGAATTGTATTTACTTGTGAATGAGATAATTACAATGAGGGGGACGAGACGCTTATGCAAACCGTATCCATAGATCTCTCATCGATCTAACAGTGGAGATCTCATCTCCCCAACTACCATCTACTCGCATTTATTAGATATGCGTATAATTACCGTATCACCTACCCCTAAGAGTATTCTAGAAGACTCGAGAAAATCTTAGGTTTCGGGATACAAGTCGAGGGTCGCTTGTTCCATGGATAGGTCACAACCGTCGTTCAGAACCCTCTTGGATTGGATCTTCCTTGGGGCCGTGACATAGGAGTCTAACTTGATTATAAGAAGACGTGAAAGTACTGAGACACGAAAGATACAATTTTTTGCACATATTTATTAAGAGTTTTTGCTTAAGAGGGGGCTTGTGACCAAAATATTATAATTTATAAGCAATATGACAGCAAGAGATCTAATTTCAGGTACAAAAACACGATCGGTTGATTGCAATGCCGGGCAATTAGCCAACAGCTGGTACTTTAAATTCACGAAGTAAGTATCGTACAAGCAATCGTTCTAAAATTTAATCTATAGAAGTATTTTCGGAGAATACTTAGCATGGATACTTAATTTCTCGCGAGTTTTAATCATGGAAACGGGTAGCAACCGTGAAGATTTTCCCGATTTTTCTAAATAAACAAAAGAAATAGGGAGAGAACCATTAGATTTTTATTTTTGTTTTTCATTTCTAGTTTCAACTGGGCTTCTGAATTATTTACAGATAGGGGTTTCTAAGCGTGCGAAAGAAGTATGAAAATAGTCTATCAAAATCTGATCCAACATTCACATGCCAACCAGGATGAATATGCAGCTCGATTTGCTACATTTAATATATATCAGGGGACCTAATTTTATACGTGAGCCCAATTTATCAATTATTATATTTGGTAAATAATATAAGGAAGCAAGCCACTTATTACGGAATTTTCTTTTTTTAAATATTCGGAAGAAGAAGAGGGACCTCCACCAGAAGATCTCAAATCAAACCCCAAGTTCATCTAATCTGCCCCTCACCATTAGAAGGTTCGAGTCGAGAGCGCGTTGGTTTTTAATTATTTCCAACACTTTTTTCATGTGCACAAATAGTTTGAATAATGTGACATTCAGAAAGATCCGGTCCGAGGGTGATCTAGGTAGAAGAAAAGGGACATTTTATATCAAGATTAGGTTAGGGCATGTAACATCAAGGGCACATCCTAGTAGGTTTAGGCTCCATTTATATTGTGGAAAATAAATAATTTAGAAAATATTTTCCTAAAAATGACCATTTGTATTGCTTAAAAAAATAATTTAACAAAAAAATTCATTGTTCATGATGATATTTAATTATTAATTTTTATTTATTATGAAAATAATTTTTATTAATTAATTGTTTCGAGTGTATATTTTTTAAATTATTTATTTTCGCAAAATAAATGAAGACTTAAAGTAGCGAATTACCATGACTTTTGCGCGTGACTTAAGGTAGCAAAGTACCATGACATTCAATTGCCGGGTCAAATCGTCTGTCTTCCCCTAAATAAAGTGTCGTCAAATCGGTTGACTAAAAATTACGATTTTTTTAATAGTTAGGTCAAAATAAAGAAAAAAAGATAAATCTGAACCGATGACGCAGAACTACACAAGCGGGCTTCACCATGCAACCATAGATTTTGCGCCATTCCCATGGGTTGGGCCAGGAAAGCTGGGCATATTGGAAAGCCCGGCCTCTTACAACGTCACTTGTTATATGATGGGAAAAGACCAAAAATTAAACTTTTTATCATTATTTTCAGAAGGAAATAGTAAATTGTACAAAATTTGGGGTGGTCGTTCTGTTTCGGAAGATAGGAATTTGCAATTTATCTTGAGCGAATTAATGTTGAAGAGATGAAGATCCTAAGCCTATTTAAATTATAGTCCAACTTCTAAGTTCATTACCAGGAATTAACGTTGGATAGAACATTGGTTATCCAAGAGGCCTAGCTGAGATTTTGTCTCCCTCTTTTGTAAGGCCTGACATCGCATAACACAAAGCTTTACAATTTCAGCCCATTAGGTTATAAAAGCTAAAGAATAATGGTAGGGACGATGCAATTGAGTGGAGTTGAGTCAATATGCTATCGGACATGAGTTGATAGATCAATACACTGTCGAGTTTGAGTTCGACTCGAGTTGCGTATCTAATGCTTGAATCTTGATTTGAGTTCTCGATTGAGCATTACATTCTTGCTTGGGCTCGACTCAAAAGATGATTGCAAAATTTGTGCTCGACTCAACTCTTTTTATTACGAATTTCTATGACCAATAAAAATGTTTTGTGAAAAATAATCATCTAGATACTTGGCAAAGCTTACAAACCTTTGGATTTGAATATCAGGGAGTTTGAGCTCGACCTAACAAGCTCTTTAGTAGCTCAATCTCAAGCTCGACTCAAAATCAATCAAGTCATTTTCTAACATTTAGCAAGTTGAGTATGGACTATTTGCGAGTATCTTAACTCTCCAGGATACCTAATGAAGATAATCGCCATCAGGGACGAATCTTGAACAAGCATGTTGGGGAGGCCAAACGTACTAGTAAAGTAATTTTATTTAGCGAATGTGTGGTAGAGAATTCTATCATGATATAAGAATTTATTCATTTCTATGATCACAATCTAATTCATGCAGCAAACATGCATTTTGTTTCTTGAAGTAGAGTAATAGATAATTAATATATTAAACTGTATAAAATATTTATATTCAAAAGTTAAACTTTTTATGATTATAATAACAAGACTAACCATATGATTCTTTCCTTAAAAATGGATTTCTTTCCTTAATTCTCCTATAAGAGTAAACAGGTGCAAAATTTGAAGTCAATACAATATTTCCATTGGCCAAAAATTTGCTAGTCCTCAAGTTGGAAACAATCGATCACTTAATTGTCTTGTATTTTATAAATTAGAAGTATTATCGTTGTAGAATTTTTTAACTTTTAAATTAAAATTTTTCTATTGAACAGTTATTGAAAATACTTTCTAAGAATTTCAAACTTCACGAGATTCAACAAATTTGAGGCAAAGTTGAGGATGATCGTTGCAATTTTTTTCAAAAGCAGGGGCTAGAGCATAAGCTGTCCTTGACTAGTGCAAATAATGAGCACTAATTACATTCTACATCTGAGTAATTTACCAAAAGGTCCCCAGTTTGGGTCCAACCCATTACTTCAGACTACTTTAGGTTAGAGCCTTGCATACAATAAAGATTTAAATTTCATCGGTTTATCATACTTGCGCATGCCTCTTAGGTAGTTGGATATACACGCCTGTATTCTTGGACTATAAAATAAACAACCAGAAAACTGACAATTTTGACCCAATATGTAGTATCTTCTTTAAACTTATGAATTGTTCGATGTGATTTTTTTAATTATTTTTAAATGTTCAATCTAGTTCCTCAATTCATAAAAAGTCAAATTAGTGTTGCGGTACTATTAACAAGTATTCAAGACAATATTATTATTAAATGCATTTTCAAAAATCAACAAAAAAACGTTATTTTTCATTACCATTTTACCTTTTTGGTTTTTTATAAATGGAAAGATAGTTCCAGTTAATGATCACTATAATACAAAAACATAACCCTATTTAGTGTTGTATCGCTATTATAATTTTATAATTCACACATTTAACTTAGAAAACAAGACAAAAAAAATGAAAAAAAAATTTATCCCAAAGATTAGGAGTAGGATTCGGATTAATAAATGAGTGTCTATAGATGAATTAAAATGTTTATGAATATCCTTATGAAAATATCTATTCTTCAAAGTAGTAGGAATAAGAGGTTCCATATTTAGTTCTATAGAGACCATAAGCTAAAATACACTTACATGACACTATCAAAATATTAATAAAGATAAAAAGATAAAATGGTCATAACAAATAGCATTTTTCCATAAGAAATAGATTGAAATGACAAGATACGATAAAAGTGAGACAAATGATATGATGAAAAATTTGTGAATAGTACTCAAAGAACCGATTTGGCTTCATGAGAAATTACATTGAACAAATTAAAAGTTTACATACCATATCGAACATTTAAAAATAGATAAATGATCGTATAAAACAATTAAAAAATTCAAGGATGATATCATCATACATTTAAAAATAGTTAGAGGATTGTGTCAAGCGATTGAAAAATTCAAAGATGATATAATTATATATTAGATCAAAGTTTATAAATTATTTATATCGTTCTCTCTGCAACAGTCTACTCATATTAGCACGACGGTGAGATACGCCGGATATCCTCGGAAGTCGGAACAGTTAGCTGGGCAAAGGGGGCGATCGTGCGTCGCGAATTAAATGCCATGCCCATTTAAGAGCTATGATTGAGCTGCGGAAAAGCAAGTCGCCGGGGGACCACCACCGCCAACCTGGTTTTTAAGCTCCGATCACGCCTAACGGAAGCTGCCGATTGAACAAAAAAAAGACCCTCCGAGAGAAAATGACACTGTCATTCCATTTTGCGCAACAAGAAAGGGGCCTCGGGTGCTGGATTTTTCCAATTACGGGTCGGGAACGGGTCACGTCGGGTCATCTACGTGCCGAGACATGATCAGCCCACAGGTCGCGTGGGCCTCACTTGGTTCACACCCGGTCCATGCCGCCGGCACATCCCGAAATCTCGAGATTGCCCTTTTTTGTCTGGTTTTGAACGAGTATGGTCTTTGATTATTTTCGTGATGAGAATAATTAAATGAGTGGACACTTATCTTTATTCATACACTAGATAGTTTGACAATCAAATAGCCTTTTTAAAAAAATTCAATTATGAGCACACATATCACTCTTCCGATGCTGCATGTGTAAAGATTTTTTTATATTGACAGCGGGCTGAATAATAATCCTACCACTAAAGTTCCTTTTCTCGTAACACGATGATCAGACATTTCAACTAGACAAAATCAATTGATAGATAGACCAAATATTGCACTTTTTGAAGTGACGAGGCACCTGATATTGTCATGTAAGATATGTGGGTCCGATCTAGAAGTTAGAAAAAGAAGAAGATGTGGGTACATAGATGAAGTAGAAAAATGTGATAAAAGTATCAAAAAACCATTTACCATAAGAAAATATAAATATAAATTATCCATTAAAGAGAGAGAGAGAGAAAACAACAAAAAAAAGAATGTAAAAAGTTCCTCTTTATTTCCAGCTGCAAGGCCAGGCATATCGGGTGTGAACCTTTGCTTTTGCCTCTCGCTCGGTAGTACTCTCCCGATCTCTTCTCGGCTTTTTCTTCCCTCCGTTTCTAGAACGAGAGCAGCATCGGTCCTTCGTCTTCTCCAGCGGCGACGGAGAGCGTAGAGAGTTCCGCAAGCCGCGAAGCCCTCCGAATCCCGCGGCGGCGGAGGAAAAGAAAGGGGTCGAGCCCTCAACAATGTCTCCCACGTCCCAATTCGTCGACCATTCCGATCATCAGGCGCGACCGAGCGTCGGTGAAGACAGTCGTCGTGGGTGTTCCAAAGCTCAGGCGTGCCTCCACAGGATTCTCCGCGTAATCGCTTCTTCCTCCAAGGGCCCGTCCTCGGGTCTCCAGAGCTCGAGCGGAGGTCTGGGCATCGATCTGAACCTGCGATTTTGCAGCGCTTCGTTCGGCGAGGAGGAGGAGGATGAGGAGGGAGGAGAAGGGAACGTGGGTCTCGTGGACGAGAGCGGCTCGTTCAGTTCGAGCTCCGTCGCGGCGCCTGAAGTGGGTAAGGGGGATACGGTGCTCGAGAAGAGCGCCGAGGTTGACCGCGAAACGGGGGAGCAAGCTGAGGAGACGAACTGCGAACGAGCCGTCGTGGGCGGAGATGGAGATCGCGGCAAAGCTGAAGAAGAAGGCGGAGAAGAAGAGAATGGTGATGGGGACAGCGGTTCGGAGATCACGAATGTGCAAGTTCAGGGCTTTGAGAAGAGCGACGAAGATCGCGCGAGCGAGATGAGGCGGTCGAACAGCGACGGCTTCCTGGGCTTGCTCCTCGAAGCGGCGAAATTGGTCTCCGGACACGACGTCGGCGACGGCGACGAGGACGGCGAGACCGAGCCAAGCGAGCGACTGGGTCAGCGGCGCGAGCTCCACGAATCCCCTCGAACCAAAGCAGACGCAGCCGAGGCACCGACCAAGACCGAGCTGCCGGGGTCAAAGAAGAAGCGACAGATTCCGGAGGAGGCGTTCGGAGAGCCCGAGGCGGACGCATCGCCGCCGTCGTCGCCGCCGGTGGTGAGGACGAAGCGGGGGAGGAACCAGGTTCTCCCGTACAGGTTCCGCGACTCGGTCTTGGAGCCGTGGGCCCGCCTGTCCCGGTCGAACCCGGTCCCCACCAAGCGGAGGGTCGGGGTAAAACCGTAATTTGACGATCCGGGGTGGGGTGGGAAGGGACGCTTTTTTTCTTTCGTGGAGCGCTGCGCACGCACGTCCGACCGGATCCGTGCCGACGGAAGTTTCTATATCGCAGCAGAGGATGTTGTTGTGTCGCGTGGCGCTGTTCTTTCTATCCTTTTTTTTTTGCTATAAATCTTATTGTAACTCTCTCTTAAAGGGTGGCAATGAAAGATGAATTGAGTTTCCCGGGATTAAATTCTGTAGGTCCAATTTCAGTGGTGATGCAGATATGGATGTCGTGGTGGTACATTGATAGATCATTAGATGGATGGCTACGAGGGATATTCAGTGGGCAATAGCAATAATATCCAAGACGCCATTCACCATTCCCGCCCATTTGCCTCCTCCCGTGGCAAAGTGTGTTGAGATACATTGATCTATTTATAAGTCGTTGTGATAAAAGTGAGAGCATGTACTTAGATTAGGGTCGGTACTTCTTTGATAATTTTACTCCAAACTAATTTATACACCTATGATAAATTTACTTCTGTTAAATTTTGTTGTCAAATTGATGAGTTGAATAACGTATTGATAATTGACGGTGTACTAGTTTGGAGTTTTACTTATAATTTTATAATTTTTCATGGTATTAATTAAATTTAACGGAAACTAACAAAAAACATATATGTAAGAAATATATCGGTTTAGGATATTTGGTAGTCAAAAATTTAATTTTTCTAAAATTTATCACCAATATATTAGTTTGAAGTTTTTTTATGATACTATTATTTTAAATTAATAAATTGCACATGAGTACTCGATACGATTTCTCACGTTTGTCGCATTATTTTATCTGTTTTACTTATCTATCGGTCTTTTTTCTATGGATATTCTTTAGGAAACTGGGTCGCTTTTCTTGGACCTCTAGTTTGGCGAGGGAACCAAAGCTTCTTTGAAAGGGAATCGACGTTATCTTAAGCTAGCAGCAGCTGGAGAATATTTTAGGGCTTTAGGCCATGCCAGTGCTCCTCGTGAAGAAAATTTGTAGTAGACATCAGGTTCGTTCGAGCTCAATGCATCTCAATCTTACATAAATTTCATGTAGAGAAGGATGCGAGAATTTCTCTTGATGAACATAGAATTGGGGCGATTGTACAAAAAGTCATAAATCTATGGTGCGATGGCTAATTTAACATAAACATTTTTATTTGGTCAATTTAATCTTAAAACTTTGTGATGATTTTTTAATGTAGTCGTTTCGAGCAATTTTGACCTAAAATAGCTGATGTGGCCCTCGGCTATCATATATTATATTGTGTAGTTGACATTGTTGGGGACAATTTTCGCTTTTTTTTTTTTAATGTAATTTTTTAAACTTTTAAAAAAATATTTTCTTTTCTTTTATTCACTATTCATTTTCTCAAAAGGGGTCGGCGAAGGCTTTGTGGCCCTTGCTCAATGGCCAATGAGGGCAAGCCCTCACCCAATAGCGGGCGACATTGCCAAGGCCTCTGCGACCCCCGCAAAAGTTAAAAAAATTAAAAAAATCGATATATATATATATATATATATATTAAAAATATGAAGAGATCATTCATGTATGCTCTAGCCATATTGTCAAAAGGTTTGGAATTAAATTCATCAAATTAAAAAGTTTAAAACTGAGTTGGTCGCCGTATGATAGGTTTAAGATATTTTTGGACAATAATCCTACATAAAATTTGGTCATGATTATTTTAATAATAAATTCGACATTAAGAATATTGAAAATCAATAAAATGTATCCACCCTACTGTGAAAACGTTGGTCCCTCACCGTGGTCGCATTTGCACGACTTAAGTGCGGCGCTGTGGGAGGTGGGTCCCGCTAGCATCGTCCCCAGTTTACGTCGCCGCCTATGACAGTGGTTCTCGGATCATGAAAAAAAAAAATATATATATATTTTTTTATGATCTAAAATTATATATCAAGCTTTATCAATTTTTTGGGGTCAAGAGATTTATAAATTTGTGGGGAAAATTGAAATCAAAATACTACAAGCTAAAATAAATTCATAGAACCTAAATAATAGATTATTTTGATATATCAGAAAATTAGTGGGGACACATCTCCTTTGTACGCAGATCCATCTTGATCTTATCTGCATGATTCACATAATTCAATGGTTCCGATTCAAGCTGTCAATCGGTTATTACAATCATCCATAACAAAAAGGAAAAAAGAAATACAATTTTTCGAATGAGATCTCGAGTGAGTTCATCTCAATCGCAATGTACATTAATTCTATATAAACGTGGAACTAAACAAAACATTTATCGAATATAGCCATAAAAAAATGAAATTTGACATAATTTCATGCCATTTACATACATCTTATTATATTAAAACTATATAATTAAAGAATTCAATTTAGTTTAATCACAAAACTAACATGCTATATGGCTGTCCAAAGCATTTATCTAAGTCCCTTTGTCCTTTTTCTCCTTAGGTAACTTGTCCTTTTTCTCCTTAGGCTTTTTCTCCTTAGGCGACTTATGTGCTACTCTATGAAATCTTGGTATTAAAGGTTTAGGAAATCCCGTTTTCCGATCAACCCCTCGTACACAAATAAATCCTGCACATCAAAGTTCATTTATCAGACAAATTTGAATCAATATGCACCTTTAACTCCCAAATTACTAATTAAAATTCTTGTTAAACAAAGTGTTATTAATTAAAACTCTAGGTCAAGAGAAAAAAATTGATATGAGCAGTTTGAAGGAGCTCTTTCATACCGTAACGAAAACAAGACTGAATCTTCTCCAAGGTTAATCCTGCTTGATGAAAAAAAAAAATTATAAGCCATATATTAAGATATCATCATAACTGAAAAATATGCAATTTACCTTTAAAAATTGAGGTTGCTGAAGTTCCAAAGTACACAATTCTCCTTCGTAAATTCCATATCCAACTTCTGGGAACATCAATAGGATTATGACTTGATTCATGGTCGGCAAAAACCTGAGCAATCGAGACTTCCATGTTAATCTGGATATTAAACCAATTGTGCTTTACGCTTGAGACAAAATGAATATGAAAGTGATTGTGCTCACCTCATTTACTTGAAAGTATGTTCCATTTAGCGGAAATCTCGCCCTCAAAAATGTTCGACAAGGGATCTGATTAAACGTATTCTACGCGTTAGTCGCTATTGCAAGGGAAACATATTAAGAACAAACGATTCAACTACCAACAATCAAGGTATGAACTGACCAGAAGTGTTCCTTTTATAGTAGGATGACTCTCTTCTCGACAAGTCTGCTCATTACAAGTTTCTAGAGCCAGACAAGAACCGCATGCGCCGTTAGGAGACTTGGATGAATCCGCGCCTTCGTCTGACCACGGAAAAGTTCACAAGAAACGTCGGTTATGAAGTTAACAGAGCCCATATAATTCACATGACCCGTCTGTAAATGGCCACCACATGCTGTGCCTTTCACAAGATCAAAGGATCAAACGCGCGTGTCTACTCTTCGAAAACATCTAAACCAGTCGTTCATGGAAACAAGTCACGCTCTTTTTATGGGCTGTTCATACCTTCAGTCCGGACAAGAAGAAGATAGGGGCATGGATCATCCGCTTCGCGCTTTGGTAACTGTCATACAAACAAAAGAAGTGAGCCCAAACATATACCAGAACCGACATCACGTTCATGTAAAAGAGGGAAATCAACTGACCTCTCTAAGGAGAGGATGTGAATCCGGAAGCTCATATCTGCCGGAAAAGAAAATTCATCAAAGACAGACGAATTATCGACCATGACTTTATTCACGAATTACTGCAAGAATCTAATATGCATATTATAGTTCCATTTGTTAACGGAAGCCGAACAATTCTTTTTCAGCGCATGTAAAACTATGATTCCATCAACATAAATTTACAACTTACACATAGTGCTCTGTCCTCAACCGGGTCACCTCTCTCAGTTTGGGCATGGGAATAACGTCGTGTAAAGTGACTAAGGCTGTCGTGTTTTCTTCAGACATGCCAACCCCATTTACAGGTCTCTGCGAGCCTGCTGAGGATTTTGCTTGACTGAGATTAATAGTTAGAAGCTCAACACCGTCATCGTCACGACAGAAATCTTCTATGTCTCTCTCTAACAGTTCCTTAGATGCAGTCTTAGGCGACGCCGGCTCTTCAATAATGGGCTCGCAACTTCCGGTTTGATATTCTGACTCTGGAAGTGGAATGGCACCGGGGCAGCAGTCGACTCTCCATTGCTATTTTCACCATTACTGTTGGGACATGCCGGAAGGGAACGTCTCGCACTAGAATAAGATGTTTAATTATTAGATATCAGCCCAAATTACCAAAAGATAGTTCTAGGCTCTAGCAAAATGACTCCTTAAAAAAGTTCTCTAGAATTTAGATTACATTTCATATTTATCCAAATTCTCAATTATTTCTAAGCTTAGGCACAGAACGACGGAAGTGACGCTAGCAGCATCAACAATACTCAATATTTGTACCTCTAAATCTTATTCTGTTCTAAATATCTCCTGCGTGTTAACATCATTATATTTAAAATAATTAAACCACTATTTCATATAATAACTTGAACTAGTTCAAAACAACTGACAATTTAAAGCGGGTCTCTATTTGTTTTCCCGATTATATATTTCTATGCTTTAATCTCAAGTCAAAAATTCAGATGTGATGTTATATTTAAATATTAGAATTGCGATTTAATCTAATGGTTTAAATTTTTATCATGCTTTCAAAAATAAGCAGCAACTAAGAAGAAGAATCCACGAACCTGGCATATGCACTTGCAAAATGTTTGCACTCGCCCCTCAGTGGACATGCGTTGCAATTGGGCTTGGTCTTTGTGCAGAAAACCTATTTCCACTATGAAACAATAAGCAATATAGTCCACCGGTACATTCACGACACAGGAGACTGATAAACGGGGCATACCTTTCCAAATGTAATTAAAAGATAGTGCAGCTCATACCTGGAAAATGGGTATTAAAATTTCAGCAAAAAATTACGCTATTAAATATCCAACTAAACATTTGGCCAAAAAAAAAAATCCAATTAAACATAAATTGTAACACAATTTCTCTGAAAGAGAAGTAGGCGTTTACAAGGTCCGCTGAGTAAGTTCGCGCAGTCGTGGCATTAAGTACTTCTGAACTTCATCCAGTACTGGGAACCTGCAAAGTGATAATTATTGAGTTTCCACTTTCCCTTCTTCTAAAAAGTCGTGCTCTCGCTTAGTTTCTGGCGGAATTCTTACTTCTCAAGCAGATGTATTTGAAGATTTTCGGGTAATGGTTCAAGGGGAACCCAGCCAAGACGCACTGCTATGCGAGCAACATTAACATCGACCTGCATATGTGAAGAACTGGACTTGTAAGGCGATTGAACAAACTCCTTTCTAGAATGAGCTTATCTGTCTATTCACTGCGATCTTTACCGGGAAGGCTACATGGTGAAGTGACAAAAGTCGCACACACTCCACACTTTTCAATCCCAATCCATCTGCTTCTAACAAGTATTCCCTGCGCACACGAAAAAGAAGTGAATGAGTAACAATGGCTTTCACAAAATATCCAGCAAAGTAAACAATCAATGAGTGCTTACTTTGCTTTCTCAGGTGGGCAATTTCTTAACCATTCGAGGTCAATGCTGCCGTGTGTCCCAACCAGATAGTTAAGAAAAACCTACATGCATAATATGTTCTTCATTCACTGAGACAAATTCTATTGCACAGCTTGTCGTGAAATGAAGTTAAGGGAACATACTTGGATTCGTCCTGCTAGTACGTTATGTTGACCACGCTCTTTGATGGCTTCTGCAACTTCACTTTTCTCTGCACACCTCACTGCCTCCCAGTCCACCGAATCCATATGATCTGCGGACCTTGGTCCAGCACTGGAATATGCCCTCCTCAGTTTCTCCCACTCCAAGGGATCGGTGCTCTTCTTGTTGGCTTTCGTTTTCTTTTTCTTTTCTCTTTGAGTGGCTTCATTTTTCGTTTCTGCTGAAGGAGATGCTTGTTTTCTGGCATGCCCGTTCTTATCAACCACAAGTTGTTCCACAATTTGTTCCAAGATGTTATGGTATTCCTGAATCTTGGTTGTTTCTTCTTTTTCGACGATTTGTTCCAAGAACTCCTGAATCCTGTCAGCGATCTTCTTGTTCCCGTTTTGTTCACCATTGACTAGGTAGAGGCGAAACATTGAAGCTAATGACATGAACGCGTTGCTGTAAGTGAAACAGACACGGTCAACAAAAACATAATTGATTATATCTTTCCTAAGTTTTATGTCATTAGTAAGAGCAATTTGTACATAGTTTTCAAGAAACATAATCCAGGAAACAAAATTACTACCTTAACTAAACTGAAACAAACCTCGAAAGATAGTCTGACACATTTTGAGTCAGATAAACTCCAACAATTGAGTCCACAACGGAGCCTTTCCAGGGTGTAAAATGTCTATCCCCTGCAGAGTTTGCAAATATGTTTTTCCATTACTTCTTCATGTAATTGTAGACACCCTCATTTTTAAATGAGTAAAATCCTAAGATTTGGAAGATTTGACTTTCTCTCAAAGATAATGCTATCTATAGAGCCAGCAGACCAAAATGCCTACTATCAAGCAAAGCTCTACAAGCGAAAATGGCCTGAATCAACCATGAAGCTTCACTTAAATAAAATGAGACATTGGGAGTTCATTCTTCTGTTATATTATAAGTGCATAATATATATATGTATGTATTCAGTATGAAATGGCCAACACCATTCGATTTTTTTAGGATTCTCTAGGACTAATCCAATACTCTCCCTATATTGTTCAAATATAACTCTTGAATAAGCCTTGATTATTTCCACAATAACAAGGATATGTATGCCTAGAAATCATTCCGATATCTTTTATCTTGTGTAAAGGCAATGTGCAGAAATTTCCCAGAAAGAATGCAGCACCAGGATGACCAGCCTAGCACGCCTGGAAATAACCAAGAAGAGTTCGGTGTATAGTGCGCGTGCGAGAGAGAGGAAGATAAGAAGTTCGAATTCTGGCGAGTGAGGTGAGTGGCATGAGTTTGTGTTGAGCAAGTGAAGTTGGTGAGTTGTGCTGTGTAGATTGAGTAGTGAGTGACAATTTGGTGTGGTTGAAGGTGTGTCCCTGTACCTGAAATTGTTGTTGCAATAAAATTTCAAGTTATGTTGCCAACCGTGCTTTTCCTACTAAACATTCGTTTCTCAGGTTTCTACTGTACTGTAAGGTGCAGGATAATAAAGCGCTGTTGCATTGAGATTCTCACCTAAAATCGGATGCATGAGGGCAAGGAACGATCCGATCCGGCCTTGGAAGAGGGCTCTTTCCCGTTCCCACTTTGCATCATCCCTGGCACCACCATCATCTATCAACATCGATAGCTTCCACCTTTGAATCGTCTCCGAATCGAGTTCTACTCTAGGTGCCTTTGTCTCCTTTTTCTCTTTGTAGGGCACTAATGTGCCCTGTGCGCTCCGTGGTTTCTTCTTCCTTTTCGCTTTGTAGGGTACCATCTGTTTCCTCGCGTCCTGGTTTTCTACATCGTCAATGTTCAATTCCATAATCTTCTTAATGATGCGCTTGAGTTCCTGCTGCAATTTCAGCTTTGTACCTGCCATAACGTGTCAGGATAAGTAGGCTTTTAATAGTATTTCACAAGACAGGATCCTATCTGAACTTCTACACTTCTGAAATCAGATTCACTCGTTGCTTAGTCGAAGACCAGGCATTAGAAATTTACTAATTCAAATTTCATTTATTGATACATTGTAAAACAATATAACGTGCATAACTTTATACTGACGACCTTATATTAACGAAAAGACCAACAAAAAAGCTTATGGGTTATGTCCAGCGTTGGATCATCATCATCATCATCATCATTTTATTTAATTGAATGATCTTGTTGTATATAAATTCATTTTATGAAAATCTAAAAATTATGCACGATTAATCTCCATTTTTATTTTTTTTTTTATCTCTCTTTATAAAGCAAAGAGAGTTTCCATATTTAAGGCATCTACATCTAATAATGCATGTTCAAAATGAAATGTTATCATAAAAAGATTATTGTTTTTTTAGTGAAATCAATTATATCCATATTTACACGGATTAACTGATGATACGAAACAAAATAAGTTCGACACTATACAATACTGCATAGTACCTATTTAATAATTGTCAAATAAACTTTTTTATATGACTAATAGGTAAAAGAAATAAAACTAGATTTTCAATAATTAATTTTCTTGTTATCATCAAGCTCTTCGCATGCTGCATGTATTCATCATGTACATTAGTATGAAAGATGACAATATATTGGATTTGGACACGTGTGGCAATGATCAAAGGCTATTCAATCATATTTTATATGGAGACACATATAATCAGAAGTACCTTTATTATCCTTCGCCTGCCCCTTTACGCTCCTTTTACGCTTCTGCCCCTTCACCGCCGTGCCATCCGCTGTCTGTTGATCGACATTCGCAGTATGTCCTGCTTCAAATTTGACGCCAATTGTATTAGCGTCAATGGGAATTTCGAGTTTTCGAGTTTCGACTCTTGATCTAATACCATTCCGCCTCATCGTCCTTTTCTTCTTCAAGTCTTTAGGGTATGAAACATAAAAATCTCTAGGACATAAAACAAATAACATGTACGTCATTTTCTTTGCCGCCGTCCTCTTCTTCCTTCCTGTCCTCCTCTTCTTGAATTCGATGGGAAAGTTCTGTCCAATTTTTCTGATTCTATCAAGACACCAGCTGTTCTTGTTAACCGGCTTGCATGAAAGTACTGGACTATGTGTCTCATCAGCAGTATGACTGTTCCGTTTCGACTGCGCCAGTCCTGTTCCAACTGATAAATCATTTCCACAGTGCTGATCTGTAACTTTTCCATCGTGATTTGCACCAAAATCCAATTGCCTCCGACATGATTTCATTTCCGTCTGAGGAGCTTGGCTAATTTTCATTTCCATTACAAATTCTGATGAATTATCCAAATCTCCTCCTTCCTCAGGCTCAAGAGATGGATGACCCTTCACCGTGATAGGATCCTTTAATGCATCGATGTCTACCGATGACGGACGTCCTTCATTAGGTTCTCTTGCGTGCTTCTTTTTCTTTGGTGATGGAGTTGCCGAGGCCAAATCTTTACGCTTCTTTTTCTGTGGTGATGGAGTTGCCGAGCCCGAATCTTGAGTCTTTCTCTTCTTTGGAGTTGTTGAGCCCAAATCTTTACGCTTCGGAACTCGACGTGGTTTTCCTTCACGAATTACTTTAGGAGTATGCTTCTTCTTTTTTGGCTTCTGCTGTCGGGGCTTCTTATTCAGATTTATGCCAACTTTTGAGCCGTCCATTTGCGTTGGAGTTGAAGTACCGAAGACATTGTCATGAGTACCCTCAAATGAGCTTTGCTGATCAACTGCAATTAAGAGTTTGTAGAGATCGATCCACAAAATTGAAAGCACGATGATAATAATAATGTTTAAATGTATCCTCTTCAAGCTTGCCTGTCTTCCTTTTTTTTTTTTAATTCAAACTGAAACATGAATGCATCTCCTTGAGATCATAAATAACAAATGATTATTTATTGCCATACCAACTTAAACTGTATGGCAAAACATAAGCAAACTTACCTTTCGACGATGGAATGTTGGCATTGAACGCTGTAGTACTTCCTCGGTGGTGGGCTGAATCCGGCAACTCTACTGACGGCTGACCGGCCAATGGGGCAGCCAAATTGGACTCCAAACAACCTGAAAACCAGCCGCCCCTCCATCGGCCAAAAGAACATCCTTATCTCTTGCGGCGGTGGCCTCCGGAACCTCTCGCCGGAGGTCAAGATGCTCGAACGGCTCTGCAACATTACCGCTCCTCCTCCTCCTCCGTTCCTTCTCTATAACATCTTCATTTGAATCCCCAGTTCTCACAGCATCGCGAGAACTACGGCCGCTGAGACTGTCTTCCAATCGCCGTCTAACATAGACCTTGTCTAACTTTTCAGGAGTGATTGGCTCCCAGGAATTACGTTCCTTGGAACCTACCTCGACCGCCTTGCCTATTCCCATGACCTCTTCGTCTTCCTAACCCTGGAATTTCTCCATCGAATCAGTGCACAAGACCACCGGCACTAGAAACTACTGCAACATCACCGATTTTTCTCATACTAAAAGTTGAAGGCCGAGGGCGAAAACCCCGGCAGCCAAGGAAAAAAAAAAAGTTTTTTAAGAGGAATTCGTCAGGTACTCAACACAAAAAACGCAACGACATGATGATCATGGCAGAAAAATCACAGGAATCAGAGAACAAAACCCCAAAAAAATTGCTGCTTTCGCTCGCGGGCATTGCTAGAAGCTAAATCACCAAGAGCTCTCTCACCTGCAGATTACGCCGGACGGATTCCATATCTGGGGTCGACTGACCGAAGCAGAGGAACCTCCGATGGAATCGAATTTCTGCAAAGAATCGCAGAAGAGAATCCTGCTGCGATTTTCGACCGTTGGGCGACGCTGACTTGAGTCTGAGAAGCAAGAAACTGTGCAGATGACGGCGACGGGCGGAGACTGACCGGAGCAAAGTTTGGATTTTGAGGGACTCTGTTTTTCCCCTTTGGAGAGAGAAAGCGAAGGCGAAGGAGACGGAGAGAGAGAGAGAGAGAGAGTCGAGGTCGCCGTTTGACTCTGCATGGGACGCGAAAGGGGAAAGCAAAAGCTCGGACGTAATCTTTTGGGCGATTTGTATCTGAATGGGTAAAGATATCTCTATTTTGAAATATCCATCTAAAGAAAAAGGAAGAAAAATAATTAAATAAGATAAGATAATAGTTGGCGTGGCTAGGGAAATTATTGTTACTTTAAATTAACAAGTGAATAAAGTGAACATGATAAGAAAATTCAGCCAATCTCCATGAACACAACAAAGTTATTAATGATAAAAAAAACTGAAAGATTTGTCTTATTTGATTGTACTTGATCTATAAGTTGTGTTGGTTTAATTCTTATTCCTCGCATCCAATTGATATGTATAGATAAAGAAGCCCTTTACTTTACACACTAATGGTGTCTCGTTTGATACCTTCTTTATTTCTTAGTAATGAATATAGCCAAAAATGAAAAAAAAAATAGTGGTTTCAAATTATACATATTCATCATTAGACACCATGAAATACTACAAGATTACAAAAAAAAAATATTGGATGAGAAAAATAGAAAATCTTGTTCCCATTGAAATAAGTCCTCCAACTTTTGGAACTTAAAACCTATCTTACATATTCTAAAATCATACTCAAGTTCCTTTATCTATTTTGAAACCATGCTCATCCCTAATTCACATGGCAAAACACAGTACTATCTACTTCATGTTTCCTACATAAGAATAGATGCACAAAACAAAGAAGAAAAGTGAATACAATTTAGGATTGACCATTTTAAATAAAAATAGGAGGATCAAGGGTAATTTTGTTTCTTTAGTGAAAACGAGGTGAATATGAGGGGTATAATGAAATGCGCATGGTCAAGAATTAGAACAGTTGAGTTTGCAAATAGGCCAATAGCTTTTAAACTAATCTTTTCAGTTTTGAGATGCATCCATTTATGCTAACTCTTGACTTCTAAATATCCATGCCGCCCTTTTTATTCTATATCTAACTATAGATAAAGTTATTTCGAAATATGATTATGAGCCATCTCTTCTAATACATTAAGGTAGGTTACTAAGAGAGGAATTCATGAGCATCCACCAACAGACGTCTCATGTCAATGACAATAGCAGTTCAATCTCACTAGCTCGGACAATTTATATATTCATCATATATCAATGGATGAAACATCAATAGCCTTATGGTGGCGGTGTGAAATTTTCATGTATCAAGTTGATGGTACATCTCTAAATTCCAATGCTGAGAACTATGATTAATCTTAACTCAAACGATATTTAATTAAATCTTAAAACAGAAATTTTTTTAAAGGAAGATCATGGTGTTCAGATAATCTGTTATACAGAAGATCTAATGCTCTAAAGCCAAGCCAAAACTGTACTTATCAAAAACTCCCCCCACCCTTTTTTCACCAGCGAAAGAATCAGTTCAAGCGGAAAAGGGCCTGATCTGGGTGCAAAGCCCATCTTAGCCTTCAAAACTCCACACCCTTATTGGGCTCACGGCCCAGTCTGAGTGTAAAGCCCATCTTAGCCTCCGAAGCTCCAACAACAACGCGAACCAGCAGGAGGCAGCCGTCGTCGAAAACCCAAAAACCGCTCCTCCGGTCCGGACAAAAAAAAAAAAAACAGGTGACCGAAACCTCTCGTCTGCTCTCGCTCTTCATTCCTCGCATCCCATCGTTTCCGCCACCTCTCTCGCCTTATCCTCTTCCTCCTCCTCTCTCCGCAATGCCTACCGACGACTCTTCCGACCGGCAAGACGAACCGTCCCAGCAGCAGCGGGTCGCCCCGAAAGAAACCGACCCGGATGCCGACCCGTCCGACTCGGACTCCGGCTCCGACTCCGACTCCGACTACGACTCCGACTACTCCTACGACGAGGATGAAGGCGCAGCAGGAGGAGGAGGGGCCGACTCGGGAGCCGCCGGCGACGAGGTCCTCGCCTCCCTCCGGGCCTCCGGCGACGAGCCGGGCGAGGCCGAGAACACGCCGGAGGCCAACGTCCGGCGCTTCTCCCAGATCCTCGGCAGCCGCCGGTTGCGGCGGCTGCAGGAGGAGGAGGAACGGAACCAGGTCCCCCACGAGGACCTGTTCAACTTCCCCGAGGACCCCGAGAACTGGCGGGAGGAGGACCTGCAGGAGCTGTGGGCGGACGCGCCGCTCGAGACCACGAAGCCCGGGTGGGACCCGGCGTGGGCCGACGAGGAGGACTGGGACATCGTGAGGGAGCAGATCAAGGCCGGCCGCGAGCCGACGATCGCCCCGTTCTACATGCCGTACCGGAAGCCGTACCCGGCCATACCGGACGACCACTACGACATATCGAACCCCAAGGCGGTGGTGGAGGAGCTGGACAGGATCGAGGAGTTCCTGAGATGGGTCAGCTACATTTTCCCCGACGGCAGCTCGTACGTGCTCTTTTGCTTTTTTCTCTTTCTTTGGGTTTTTAAGAGATTCAGCAATTTGGAAATGCGTATGCAGTTTGTGGGCGTCGGGATTTTGTTCTTGCCGTACGGAATTGTGTTCTGGTCTGTATCTTTTGTTCAATTGCTCATATTGCGTTAGCTTAGTGAGTCTTTGAAAGATGAGTATGCTGATTGTAGGAGTAAATTATTGACTGTCGTTGAGATTGGCATTGTTTGAAAGATTGAGCATGGGGGTAATTTTATTAGTTTGAGTAAATTGATCATATGTGGTCCTTTTCTGTATAATTATTTCAAATTCGGTTTTACATGTGCTAATCCATTTAGTATGTGCAGTTTTGCCTGCTATTTTTCCCATCCACACTATAGTGTATAGTCTCTGCAATTGCTTGTATAATGTTGAATACAGTGGTTTCAGAAGATTGAGCTTGGTGGTTGTTATGAATTTGTAAAGTTCTATTCAGTTGATTTGGATGTGATTGTTTTGGGAGTCACTGTTCATTCTGCAGTATCCCATTGACTGTTCATAAGTATGTTACTTATTCATGCTATGGTTGATACCAGAAGTAATCATCGATGTGTTAGCCTATACGTTTGTGTTCACTCTACTGTCGTGTCGTGCTTGGTGTAGCTTTCAATTGAATTCAACCTTGATTCTGGTTCTTTTCTATTTTAATGACAATGTTGATAGAATATGCAAAAATTGTGTTCTGGATGGCTAAGCTGCTTTTGGCTTTGACTCATTGTCCATTGCCTGTTGTATTTTCTTTCAGGTATGAAGGGACAGTTTGGGATGACTTGGCCCATGGAAAAGGTGTCTATGTCGCCGAAATGGGGCTTGTTAGGTTTGTGTCTTGTTCACTTTCACACACTAGGCAGTAGCACTAATATTAATATTTTACAAGTCATCAGATGCATTAGAATTTCTAAAGGCAATCAGAAGTTCAAAGTTCTTTACCTTATCATTTGATTCATTAATTCGTAATGTGATTGGTTCATGATTCGATATAGGCAACAATGTGAATATAATATTGTTATTCACTTGCTTTGTCTGGCACAGTGAATTTTGGTTTATAAATTCTTAAATAGTGTGGCTTGTTGGTCCCCCTAATCTGAACATTGGTAATATCAATGTCATGCAAAAGAATGATCCCATATATTCTGGAATATTACCTCTTGTCACCAGTTTTTACTATACTTTTTGCCAAATGCTTAATCAAGCATCAGTTGTGAAAGATAGAAATCTATCACAATTGATTGAACGTACATATATATCTTTTGTTTATGACGTTCTCCCTTTTCTAGGAGTTGACGTAGAACCCTCCATTCTTTACACAGTTAGATGCTGCATTTTTCTTGGCAGCATTCAAAGTAGAAGTAATTAAATTGCTAATATAAGTCCATTAATCCGTAAGGGGTTCTTTTGTTAACAGCCAGGATGTTGCTTTGTAATTGTGTGATTTGCTTGAAATCTAGAAGACTTTGCTTGAAACCCTGAAGCTATCATGTGCTTATCTACAACCCTGACATGTGAAATTTATTTAAAGATCTGGATATTGGAGGATATAAACTTTTTTGCTTCTCCCTGAGAGTACTGGTCAAGTTTCCCATAAATTGCTTCTTTTTCAACTTTTTTCAGTTTAAGAAGAAGGAACTATCCAAGTTGACTTTGGCTTAATGTGCCTTATAGCTCAGAGGAATGATTTATGTACTTTTTTCCTGTAGGTATGAAGGTGAATGGCTTCAAAATAATATGGAAGGACATGGAGTCCTTGAAGTGGATATACCTGACATTCAACCTATTCCAGGTTCCAAGTAGGTTTTGAATTGTATATAGACTCCCCTACCACAGCTCCACAATGAAAATTATAGTGATCATTCTCCTAGTATTAAGTTGAGATGATATCATTCTTTTCAGGCTAGAAGAGAAAATGCGTGCCGAAGGGAAGATCATAGAAACAGATTATATGACTCCAGAAGACAGGGAGTGGCTGAAAATGGATATAGAAGATAGTGTCCGCCTGACTGACGGAAACTATCAAGTCCCTTTCTATGAAAATGATGAGTGGATCCGACAATTTGGTCAAAAACCGTAAGTTCAATGGCTTCTTCATATATAAACTTTCCAAAAAGCTCCATAAGGTTCTAATCTATGGTTTTCTCTATGTTTAATGATGAAGTCCAAGTGTCCAACTTCCCCCCCCTTTTTCAATACTAAATTTTTCAAGTTGAGATACGGAAGAAAATGATTCTGTTCTTAGTTCACTTGTTTAGGTTACTTTAGGTTACTTTACTCCCATTGTAGTAGAAACTGGAATATTCACTTTTCGGGATCTGATTAATCGTTATGGAGGTCCCTGACCGGATCCCTTGACTCATCCACATAGACACATCGCACGAGAGTTTTCTACTGTTAATCTGGTACTCTTAAATTGTTTTCTATGCCAGGGAAAAAGGCCGATATCGTTATGCTGGCCAGTGGAAGCATGGAAGGATGCATGGATGTGGTGTCTATGAAGTCAACGAGCGTACAATCTATGTATGTCTGTTGGGACAAGTTTTGTGTAGCAAGATTAATTTACTTTTCGGTTGTATAATTGGCGTGTGCTTTCTAGCAAATATTTTAATTGGCATGACTATCTGTGTCAGTTATTCAGAATACACTATCCTTTAGCAATCTGTGATTTGGAATGGCTTTCCCTTAATGGTACACTAGTTTTTTAAAACACTTGGATGAATAGATAAATTCAACTCACTTTCGCAAGACATATTATTCATGGGGATATTCTATATCGAGAAATATTCTTCTAAAAACCTTTTCTTACTGTAATGTGGGATGATGGTTTTTTAATCATACTTCAATACATTAATTGTCCTGAATAGCATTTAAAATTTGTCTCATCCCAACTGCACAATCGCAAGAAATCTTCTCCTATGGTACTTGAATTTAGTCAAGGGATCATATCCATGTTGCACTCCATTTAATCGAGTCAATGCACTGTCCAGTAATCTTGGCATGACCATCATTCATCATTTCGTGAATCTATTCCAATTCAAACATGGTGCAGCAGAGATGTGTGCTACTTGTGAAAATACCATGTCATGTCAATGGAGTTTTGAGTGAGGAACTTAGATGGCATGATGACCTCGTATTGGCAAAAACAAGGAAAGAGTTCTTTATATATGGCTTATGCTATGAGGTTAAAGCTCCTTTTTTTGAAGAAAAAAAAGAAAAAAGAAAAAGGATAAATTTCTATTATGAAACAGCTCTGGCCTGTAGTGCACGACTGTGTAGATGGAGAATGATCAAGTCATAGCTTACTACTAGCCTTCAAAATTTGGAAGAGCTTTGCAATCTGGGTGGCTATTGTGTGCTTTACTTATTTTTATCTTTTTGAAAGGTCATAACTGCCTTTTTTGTTTCCTTCAGCTTCAACTTTGTAGGATAGAATGAGCAATATTGCATTATGAATGTATGCAGGGAAGATTCTACTTCGGGGAGCTATTACAGGATGAGTATGGCTGTAATGAGGATGTTTCAGCGGTATGTCCTGAAGTTGAGTTCTTTAGCTGTCTGAATAGAGATGTGACATGTGTGACTCTTGCATGCTGGCCCTTTTCAGCTTCATTATGGGATAGCAGAAGTAGCTGCTGCTAAGGCAAGGATGTTTACTAACAAGCCAGATGGAAGTATGTCTTTTGAACCCTACAGCATTCATTTATGGCAGAATTTGACTTAAGAAAAATTAAAATTTGTGTTATAGCGAATATGAGAACTAGAACCTTCTAACCTTTTGTAGATTGCTGCACTCTATATTATTCATTTTTAAGTTCTGCCCAAGCAATACCGGTTATGATATCTCTATATGTTGATATGCTTCTGGATTTACTTGGAATAAACATGACCATATCTTCGTGGTTGGAGATCTGAGAAAGGATGCTCCTATTCTCTTGAATTAAATACTTATTTTCTGTAAGGTCTTTGAGCTGATGTTTCTCTGGAACTCAAGGGTCTGGAAAAACATCATCCTTGCAACATAGGTTCTCTTGTGAATAGATCCACAATTTGGTTTGCAGGTTTATTTTAAAAATGTCGCACCATTGTCCTTTTAGTGCATGCTCCTGCTTGATACTGCTGTTAAAATTTTTGAGAAAAGTGACTCACAACACTGTTTATCAGCTAGATTTATTAGAAGCCCTTCCCTTCTAATGAGCACCTGGTTTATAAGTAACTATCGTGTCAGCCTGCCCTTAAATCAAACTTCCACTTTATAGCTCTAATTTTCTTCTGGCAGTGGTCAGAGAAGAGAGAGGTCCCTATGGTGATCCTCAGCATCCTTACTTTTATGAGGAAGAAGATGTGTGGATGGCCCCTGGCTTCATCAATCAGTTCTATGAAGTAAGTTTCATACTGTATTGGTGGATTCAGAGCATTTTTTTTTTTACGATGGGGTTTCACTGTGTTCCTCTTATTGGCAGGTCCCTGATTATTGGAAAACATATGTTAGTGAGGTGGATCAGGAAAGAGAAATGTGGTTGAATTCCTTCTACAAATCCCCACTGAGGCTGCCTATGCCTGCTGAGCTCGAGTATTGGTGGTCACAAGGTATGCATTCAAGACGCTTCTCCTTCAGTCTCTCTACATGCCTGTGTTTGTGTGGAATGAAGCAAGAAACGAATGACCCTTCTTGTTTCTTTTCTTTTTAAACTTCGTCGGGCTTGGGAATAATGAAGTGGAACCGGGAGTTCAGGCAGAATTTTGCACCATTCTTTTCCATCAGTGAGAAATGCCCATTTCTGCCCCATCAAAGAACAAAATCGTGAAAATTTGATTTGGGTAAAGGAAGAGCAGCAGTGAAGTTGATGTAATAAACTTAGGATATGCTTTTGCATAACTCTTTTTTTCTGTCCAAACTCTTGGATCCTTATCTAGAATGAGTCATCTGGACTCTGCGACTGCTGTAGCTAAGCTAGCAACAATAAGCAGCTCCTGCTCACTGTGTAGCCTAGATATATTTTTTTGCTTGTTCTTTGAATGCTTGCAGTTGGATCTCTAGCTTGCGAAGAACATATGTGTGGATCTTGTATGACGTGCCTAGTATTTTCTTGATCAGATCATACTCCAGAATTTGTTCTGATCAATAAGGAACCAGAACCTGATCCGCAAGATCCATCAAAGCTTATATACACAGAAGATCCCCTAATCCTTCATACTCCGACTGGGCGTATAATTAATTATGTTGAAGATGAAGAGCATGGGATCCGCTTGTTCTGGCAGCCAGATGTAAAAGACGGCGAAGATTTTGACCCAGAGAAGGTAGAGTTTCTGCCCCTGGGTTTTGATGAGTTCTATGGGAAAGAAGAGGTGGTCGAGAAGGAAAGTCTTTTGAAAAGGATTATCATGGCAATGGAAAATGCATGTAAGCCCACATTCGACAGACTGGAGAAGTGGACAGAGGAGAAGAAGAAAACCGGTGAAATGAAGATTAAGCTGATCGAGAAGGAGCTTGACCTCATCGAAGCTGAATTGTGCTTGGAAGAGGCCATTGAGGACATGGATGAGGAGTTGAAGATGAGAGAGAAAGAGGAAGAGAATATTGAAGTGGGTTTGCAGGAGGAAGTGGAAGTGGATTCTTCTGTGTTGGCCAAAAATGATGGGAAAACTTTGGCTGCTGATGAGGAAAAGGAAGCAGAAGGAGAAGAGGAAGAGGAAGAGGATGAGTCTGAAGACGAGGGCGATGAACCATCGAGTTTTGGTTCTGTTGCTGTTGATCAGGACTCATCAAAGAATGACAAAAAAGGCAGCAAACCTGGGAGGTCGCCATTTTCTACTTCCTCATTGGGATTTGCTTCATGTGGCCTCGTCTCTGTTGTAAGTATCAAGTTTCCTAGATTACTCTCATGAACCCTTTGTCTTAATTTAAGTTTGATAACCCAACATGGGCTTCTGAGGTGATTTGACCTAGGAAATTTGTGTTAACTGTTCCATTGTGTCTCAATGCATGTGCATGTCCTGGAACATGTGGATATTATTTTTCTGGTTTGTTAGTATCTTCACCGCAATAGCCTTGCAAACGTATATAGTGGAAGAAATCCATGTGTTGATTTGTGAAAACTTTTTGGTGGGAGTTCATGTAGATACTCAATTTCTTTGTGTAATTCTTGTCTGATTTATCACGAACTCTATTGTCCTTATCCCAGTTGCTCTTGTTTCCCTCTGTAGGTTTCTTCAAAGCTGCAACACTCATTTTTATCGTGGAAGGAGAGCAGATCCTCAGTAAAGGCAACTCCGGCATTGCAGAGCCCAGCCTCTAGTAGCCTGAATCAAGTTCCTCACAACCTCAGTTACACACCAAATCTTTGCAAGGAAGGGAGATTAAGAGCGAGGAGGCAAGAACACCAAAAGCATCAAGCAAGGAGACCATCTAAGGGGAGTGTGGCTCAACTGCAATCCCTATCGAGGATCCTCTCGCCCGGTCCAGCTTCTAGAAAGTCCAAGATGAATGTGAAGGAGCCGAGAAGTTGGAGGCATGCTTGGCTGCATAACGCTCCAAAGGATGACTTAAGCAGCGTCTTGTCTTTACATTATTCGTTGTACTATTCGGAATCATACATGGATAGTAGTATGAAGTGAGCTTTGCTCATCTTCTTCCGCAATTTTCTTTTTTTCGACATGAATATGTTACATTTTGAAAGGTCAATTTTGTTGTGTAACATTGGCATTCCTGGTTTTAGTCTAGTGAAGGAAATAAAATTGAAATGGAGAAGTTTTCACCGAGTTGCATCGTTTCGATTGAGAGAAATACATGAATTGAGTGGAGTCGAAATAGTATTTTGCTGGAACCTGATTTGTCCCTGGATGTGCATGAAATCTAATATGTTCTTGTTTGCTTTCTAGAGTTATCGTTAATTTAAAGAATCTCTCATCTATCGCCTACCTACCATTCCAGACTCTCCCTTACCATGCCGAATGCCTAGTGGCTATTGCTTGTAAAGGCCAGGAAATTAATGAAAGTCGCAGCATTTTGCTTTCTGAAGGCGTACCCCATCGCGCCAGTGAACTTGTGCAAGTTGCATCGAG
This sequence comes from Eucalyptus coolabah, assembly GCA_014182585.1. Taxonomy (NCBI): domain Eukaryota; kingdom Viridiplantae; phylum Streptophyta; class Magnoliopsida; order Myrtales; family Myrtaceae; genus Eucalyptus; species Eucalyptus coolabah. The sequence continues at coordinate 10,028,935 of CM024629.1, read as the reverse complement.
GATTCACATCTAGATGTTCCACCTGTTCGTCATCTGATCTGACCTTAACCTACTTGTCTGGAACCTAGATTTTACGTTTGAATTCCACTGGGCATATATTCTCATGTGCACACAGAAAGCAGAGAGGAGTCTTGAGTAAATATGAAGCTGTGATGATGTTTTTCTTCGTTTTCCCTAATCGAGTTCAAGTAGCTGCCCACCATTGACATCTTCTTTGAAAGAACTAGAGCATAGTGAAGGATCTCTCTCCCCCTTAAGTGCAGGTGTCGGATTAGTCTTCTGATAATGAGCAACTTTTTTTTTCTGTGAAAATCGCGAGGGGCCCATTCTTACACAGGACAATCACTCGGGATCAAGTCAGGAGGAAACAATTCCTCAAGGACCCTCTCTATTCTTGTTGCGGGTGACCGGTCTATGATCAGACCGGAGACTCGAACTTGGTGGACGGTCGAAAATGAGCTCACTACACTAATCTGACTGCTGGAGAAAGGAATACACTCGGAAAAGAATAAAGTTACCAACTGATTGATCGGTGAATTCGGTCATTCACCAGGTAGAATTCTGTCCTAAGTTTCATGTGGGGCTGAGCCTCGTTGCACCGCAGCCATTTAACACAAAGCAACAAGCAAAAGAGAAATTAAATTTATCTGCCCCCCAACTTGATGTACTACCCTCAGTCCGAGTCGGACCAATTGTCGTCGTCATTAGCCAGTCCGAAAATGCATTATGAAGAGGAGAAGATGCAGATGTGGATTTGAATGGAAAGACTAGATGTAGACTGGCATCTGCCAGCATCTGAACCATTCCCTACCCGACCACCTACATTTTCTCTATCTGTCACTGCGCATGATGTCGCTTTTCTTTTGCCCGATCAAACAGATGAATAGCCTCTTCCTGTACGGTGACTAAAATTGGGCGATCAAGTTATTAACCGATTTTTTAGATTGACTCTCGTTCGAGCCGCTTATCAACGCTAATTTGATCAATTCCAAATTACCGATTTTATTTGAATCACTCATCATTTCTTTTTTGCTAAAGTTATAAATTATGTTTGCATCAAATACAAACTTTCCAAAAAGCTCCATAAGGTTCTAATCTATGGTTATCTCTATTTTTAATGATGAAGTCCAAGTGTCCAACTCTCTCCTCCATTTTCAATGCTAAGAACACGTTTGATAACGATTTTATTTTCTATAAATTTTTTTACAAGAAATGGTTTTTTTATTCTATTTCGAGAAATAATTTTTAAGCAAAAGAACGCGTTTCGATAACTATAAAAAATTTCTATTATCGGGATAAAAATGTGTTTGATAAGATTTTTAAATTCTTTTATTTCTTTAAATTTTTTAATTTTTTAATTTTTTTATTATATTTTTTTAATTTTCTCTTCTTCCTCCTTTTTCTTTTGTAGCAAGTCGCCAGCCATTATCGTGGCCGGCGATCGGCTGGACAAGGTTTGGCAAGCTAGCTGGAGGCTCACCTTGGCCTAGTGAGGCCGAGCCTTGCCGTGGCTTGGCGTTGTCGGTCCTCGTCTAACTAGTTGCCAACCATAGCCGAAGCAGACAATTGGCTAAAAGGAAGAAGAAGAAAGGGGAAGAGAAGAAGAGAAAATAAAGAAAAAAATGGAATTGATCCTAGGAATTATTCTCGAGAATAAGAAATTGTTTTTTTTCTACTTCGATTCTATTCCAAATCTATTCCCGAAACAAAAAAAAAATATTTTTGTTCCCGAAAACAAAAAAATTTATCAAATGGATTTCTTTTTTTTTTTTCCCTTTGGAAAACAAAAGAACAGAAATTGTTGTCCCTTGAGGTTACCAAACATGGTCTAAACATTTCAAGTTGAGATACGAAAGAAAATAATTTTGTTCTTAGTTCACTTGTTTAGGTTACTTTACTCCCAAAAACTAGAATTGTCACTTTTCGGGATCTGATTAATGGTTATGGAAGTCCCTATGACTGGATCCCTCGACTCATCCACATAGACACATTGCACAAGAGTTTTCTACTGTTAATCTGGTACTCTTAAATTGTTTTATATGCCTGGGAAAAAGGTCAATTTTGTTGTGTAACATTGGCATTCCTGGTTTTAGTCTAGCGAAGGAAATTAAATTAAAAATGGAGAAGTTTTCACCGAGTTGTATCATTTCGATTGAGGGAGATACATGATTTGAGTGGGAGTCGAAGTAGTATTTTGCAGGAGCCTGATATGTCCCTGGATGTGCATGAAATCTGATATGTTTTTGTTTGCTTTCTAGAGTTATTGTTAATTTAAAGAATCCCTCAACTATTGCGTACCATTCTAGACTCTCCCTTACTATGCCAAATGCCTAGTGGCTATTGCTTGTAAGGCCAGGAAATGGATGAAAGTCGCAGCATTCTGCTTTCTGAAGGCATACTCCATCGCGCTAGTGAACTTGTGCGAGTTGCATCGAGGATTCACATCAAGATGTTCCACATGTTCGCCGTCTGATCTGACGCTTAACCTACTCGTTTGGGACCTAGTTTTTCCGTTTTGAACTCAACCGGGCGCATATGATCATGTACACCCGGAAAGCAGAGAGGGGTCCTTGAGTAAATATGAAGCTGTAATAATGTTTTTCTTCGTTTTCCCCAATCGAGTTTAAGTGGTTACCAACAGAATGATCAGTGAATTCAGTCATTCATCAGGATGAATCTGTCCAAGTCTCATGTGGGGACTGAGCCTCGTTGCACTGCAGCCATTTAACGCAAAGCAACAAGGAACAGAGAAATTAAATTTGTCTGTCCCCCAACTTGATGTACCATCCTCAGTCCCACTCGGACCAATTGTCGCCGTCATTAGCCAGTCCGAAAATGCATTATGAAGAGGAGAAGATGCAGATGTCGATTTGAATGGAAAGACTAGATGTAGACTGGCATTTGATAGCATCTTATCCATTCCCTATCCGACCACCTACATTTTCTCTATCTGTTTCTGCGCATGACGTCGCTTTTCTTTTGCCCAATCAAGAAGATGAATAGCCTCTTCCTGTACGGTGACTAAATTGGGCGATCAAGTTATTAACCCATTTTTTAGATTGACTCTCCTTTGAGCCACTTATCAATGCTAATTTGATCAGTTTCAAATTACCAATTTTAGCTGAATCACTCGTCATTTCTTTTTTGCGAAAGTTATAAATTATATTTGCATCAAATGCCTCATATGAACCACTCACGAAATCTAAAATCACCAACTTTTACATTAAAATCACCGACTCCATTTGAGTCTCTTACCCACTAATTTTAGATTACCAACTCTTATTTAATGTTTATTGGTTTGGTTGATTTCTACAATGTAAAAAAGACGACCAAAAAAAAATGGATGGTAGACGGTTAAAAAGATTCAATAATCCAAAAAAAGATCTAATAAATGTTTTCAAGTGATGCAAAGATAAAAAAGAGAAATGTTTTAATTCAAAACCATCTAGAGTCTTTTGATAATCATTCTTATCTTTTTTATTTTTTAATTATTTTTTGTTTTTCTAAAATAAAAAAGAAAAGAAATTCAGTAATTTTAATTAATTTTTCTATTCTTCGAAAAAAAAGAATGGTGGTAGGAAAAGATTTATAATAGAAATGATGAGTAAAAAAAAAAATTTCATTTACAGGAATAGAAATGGAAAAAAATTATTTTTGAACATAAACTGTTTTCGGGAATAGGGATGTCATCAAACTCACTAATGTCTTGTGAGTGGCCAGTAGCCTAGGAAACTCACTCCCAACAAATATTTAAATTTCGTACATCATTTCCCATATGCAAAGGTGGGTGAGGTGAACAATTCATTTTAATTCCCAATTCTAGCAATCGTGTGCCCAACAATCCTCATCACTGTCTTTCCCAATGTTCTGTTGCGGGAACCTTATCGATATTGCAGCATACATCGTTGTCGATTGGGCAAGAAAAACATCATGAAAATTTGTTTAGATTATGCAACTCCCCATGCCTTGCTAACGAGGGAAACCGACCCCTTTCTGGCCTGCGTCCCCAATCCCAAAGCAGATCGAAAGATTCAAGCCCGGACGCTGAATCTCTGCTCTCCTTTCCCTGCCTTTTCGCCCATCGTTCCATGCATCAGGATGTGAGCTCATCTCGAAATCAGATCCATCTTACTGACCAAAACCCAATAATTGGCCCCAAAACAAAAGAAGAAAACAACGACGAGTATATTGAAAATTGTGAAACTGAATACGAAAATATAATTAAATTATAAAACTTATCATAAAAATGTAATCAGGTCTTAAAACTCATCGAATTGGTGTAATCGAGTTTCTTCGTCAATTCCATTGAACTTGACTAACAAAAAACACTAATGTGGTATTTTTTTTTCCTCTCTTATATGAGGTTGACGTAATTAAAACATGAAAGATAAAAATAAAAAACGTGCTCATGGTTCATACTTAATTTTTTAATCTTAATATTATTTAAAAATTTAAAACTAAATTTTAAAAAGACAACACCTGGCAGGTTTTTGTGTTCCTTCCTCTCTTTTTTAGTCTAATTTCAATAATACCTAAAGTAAAATCATATTTAGATCAAAGTGGCATTATTTTAGTCTTCTCTTTGATGTTTTAGCCATATCAATGCTATATAGAAGAGAGAAAACAATAGTAATAAAGAAAGCTACACCAGTGTTTTTCATAAGCTAAGTTGGACGAAATTAATAAAAAATTCAATTGCATCAATTTGACAAGTTTTAAAACTCGACGATATTTTTTAAAAAGTTTAAAATTTTAGTTGCACTGTCATAATAAGTTTTAGAGCAAAACATTTTATAAATAAATAAAAAAATCCAATTTGAAAAAAAAAAAAAAAAAAAAAAGATGAGAATCCTTCTTCGATTTGTACAAGATGGAACCATTCTCAGAGAGACGATTAGAAGGAAGCTCGGTAGGACAGAGGGCAAAATGGTCCATGAAACCAAGAGACAGCAATTTGCCAATTGGGCCCCCCCCCCCCCCCACACAAAAGGTGATGGCTATGACAATTCGAGCTTCGCAGCACCCGCCTCTGTCAAAGTCACTTACATTAGTAAGACCCACTCTTTTAAATGATCACGGACTCATTCATGCATTCCTTTTGGGGCCTTCTTTCTCGTCCGGAGGAGGCTGTCCTGTTACTGCACTCGTCCGGATGGGCATGGAAGCAAAATTGTCACGGACTCCCTCCCACAAATGCGTGAAGCTCAAGGGTGGTTTAGGCCTCTAATCAATCTGACCAGGGCGGCGAAGGAAAAGTTGCCTCCTTGGTTTTTGTCATCGTGCAAAGTGCGGCTCTCGCCCCACGTCCACATCCATACAAATTTCTTCCATGTTTCTGGGGTACTCCGCATGCTGATAATAGAATTTCAAGGATTGAGATGCAAAAAGTAAATCAAACCCAAAAATTTAAGCTAATAAGTTGGTTCCGATACCATATCAGGAAGTCCCAATCAAAAATTTAAATGGACAGGTGGAAAGAGAATCGAGGGATGTTACATTTGCTAAGTGCAAAAATCACTGTCAACTTATCAGAAATTACATTGGAGGTTTAGATGTCGCGTCTTTTTCTTATACTTGTCCTGTTGCTGGGGCCCACACGAACAATTCAGACCTAGTAAGTTCCTAAACTGGTTCTTTAGAATTCTGGTACGTGAAAAACTCGTGGGTATTCCCCCTACGTGGGGAAGAAATTACATTCGAGATTGACATGTCACGATCTTTTTCTTATCCTTGTCCTATTGCTAGGGACCACACAGCAATACCAAGTGACAGTCTTAATCATTGCAAGCACAATCACGTTTTTTTTTTTTTTTCCAGTTTACTTCTGATGAATCATTGCAAGCGCAATCACGTTTTCTACGAGGAACGGCCGATGAATAAGCGGCATGCCAAAAATGAAATGCCTCATCCCCCGCATCTATCTACATATAATATTATAAACTTGTCTACTCATTAAATGAGCTATGTTTTTTTTTTTTTTGGTAAGATCTGAGCTATGTTCATTACAAGTAAATTGAAAAAAAAAAAGTGGTAGTTAATTTTTTTAAAAATTCTATTAAATAATACGACTCGTTATATTAGTCATTGGTTATCGAAAAAATAAAAAGACCAATGGGGTATGGATAAGACTATAAGGGTACCTTTAAACTAGCGTTACTCCAAGAAGCGGTGGGAATTTCTCCACGTTCTTCTCATTTCAATTTGTCCACAAATGACTTTTCGAAGAATTGTCACTATTTCGAAACAAAAAAAAAAAAAGAAAGAATTGTCAATAAAGAAAGGAATATAACAAGACATCTCTTGAAAGCAAATAAAACAGTCAAACAAAAATGAAGAAGATACGAGTCTCGCGCATCGCATTGCTTTTAAGTTTTAACTGCTTATCATTTGGAATAAACTGGATTAAGGGTCTAGACTTTTCCATTCGAAAAACAAATCAATAAATCAAATCCAGCCATTAAGAAAAACAGTAGGCCGGACTTAATCTAATAGACTATGCCAATCACAATAATAATAAAGAAAATTAAAAAGAAGGACCTAAAAACCAGGCCATACTTACAAATAAAGTGAATCCAATAGGTTTTTCACGATGTAATTTGTCGTATTCAGTATTTGCACTTGTAATGTTACCTGAATACCCCTCAATCTATAAACTTGTACTTGGCCCTTAGCCCCAAATGATCCACGATCACACGGCAATGAATGTTCGTTCTTTTTTGCACCCCAGCACGACAATGCTATCCGTCCAGCAACATCATTGTAATCCTTTTTTTTCAGCTGAATAAAAACAGGATTCGAAGCAAAATTAGACTACATCAATCACAATAAGAGAAAGTAGCGGGACCTGTAAGGCGGGTCTCGATTGGCTTTTCACGATATGATTTGTCGTGTTCGGTAGGCGCGGTCATAATGTCGCCCTTGATATCCCTCGTACTTGGCCCTTAGCCCCAAACACTTCATGATCCCGCGGCAACGATCGCTCCTTCTTTTTTAGGACCCGACACGGCAACGTTATCTGTCGAGCAGGATCATCCTAATCCTTTTTCTGGCCGAATAAAAACAAGATTCGAAGCTAAGTTAGACACAACTTTCCGGAAGCAGGCGTTTCCTATTTCGCGACGGCAGGCATGCATCCCCATCCCTATCCGTGGAAGAGAGACTCTTCCGCATAAAACCATCCCCAAGCATGCCTAAACCTTCGACCAAAAAAAAAAAAAAAAAAAAAAAGGTGCTCCCATACCCATTTATGATATTTATGACATATTTTGTATATATACAATATAGTACCTAAACAAGTTCCTCGATGGAATGTAGAATTTAGTTTACTTATTTGTGTGTACTGTTGTGATTTTTAACATCCTTTCATACATAAACATTTTTTATTACAAGAAAAATTATCTTAAAAGTCACAAACTTATTGGATGGCAACCAATTCTACCATAAACTTTTTAATTTGATCAATTTAGTCTAAAATCTTTTAATGGTATATCAATGTAGTCATTTTTCCAATTTTGATAAAAAATTGTTGATATAATAGTCTAGTTAGTATCGATTACATTATATGGTACAAATGGTGTTGACGTGGACGATTTTTGTAAATTTTTGGATATTTTAAAATTTTACTTTTTTTCCTTTTTTATTTCAATTTTTAATTTTCTTTTTTTCCAACTACCCTTTGCTGGTTGCCAAGACCTTGGCAATGGTCAACGGAGGTCTCCAGCCACAGCAAGTGCTCACAGGCCCTTGCCAGAGGAAGAAAAAGAAAAAGAATAGAAACATGAAAGGAAAAAAGGAGAAAAAAATGCAAAAATTGTCCACATGCCTGCCATGGTCTACATCAGCAATTTCTAGAAAGATAATATTGGCAAATTGTAGAAAAGATTTAGGACGGAATTAGCTAAATTAAAAATTTAAGATTAAATTAGTTATTGTACCATGGGTTCGGGGCTTCTTAGGGCTTTTTTTTGACAATCGTCCCTTCTAATTTATCTATTATTACTCTTATTGGTGCCACCATCATAGCCCTGAAGCAAAGAAAGCCACCAAAGTCTCGTCCTTTAGCTTCAAGTAAAAGACGTTCTTGATGCATTTCATGAAAGAAGCAACTTCCTCCACATAGAAAAGCATCGTCAAATCAAACTTCGGGAGCCATGCGATGACAGGGAGGTCGAGGTCGAGGTCGAGTTAGGTCAGTGTTCGGGAAGAAAGCTACGTCCAACGCCACACGTTGTTCAACACAGTCCAAAAGCACTATCTTGGAATCTCGACGAATGATCGATAAAGAACAAACGTGACTCACTCGAACAGGTGAGTCCACAGTCCAAACCAGTCTTCTTGAGCAGCCATAGCCGAGAGTAATAAGACTCGACGAATTTTCCCACTTGTCTCCTCCCAAGTTGGGCTTCGCATGTCGTTTTGCTATCTCTCCCCCCACTCTCCAGAACCACCCTCCACCAGATGAGCCCCGCTTTCCTCCCTGTCTCTCGTGTCGTTTTGGGGAAGGCAGACGGCAACCCCACCCGCCCAAACATCCTTGTCAAATCAGAGAGCGGGACAAAGCAAATGCAGTGAACGAATAAACAATTATTGAAGAAATAAGCAGGAACTCCCTACCCAAGATGCGCAAGCGTCGCCTCCACCAGATGCAGCCACGTACATGCCGTTCCTGACCTGTACGCAATACCAGAGGCTCAAGGCAGATCTCAGCTTCTTCCCCTCCTTTCGTGTTGCGTTATTGCGGTCTGATCTGGTGCAGGTGCAACCGAGGAGCTTCCTTTTAATTGGTGCCGTTGTTAGGTTTATTTAGATCTGTAATGATTGGCGTGGATGCCGAAAGATTTACCGTTCCCTAGTCGCTATTGCTTCGAGAAGTCGCACGCGGGAGAATCAGGGGCGAAAGGGACGACGTCGTCGCTGCTCGCCCGACAAGTGCACGCGTGCCACGGCAGGATGGTTGGAGTGATTATTCGAGCTGCTGACGTGATTCCGATGCTCCGGCTGAATGCAACGAATCTTACCCGTTCTCAGGACTGAAAGGGCGGGCCGCCGGAAAGAGGAATAGTCGTTTGAAACCTCGGCCATGGGGTCCATTCGTGGTCACTATCTAACGTTTTCTACTAACTTGACTGGAAAAGTCAGGCGAAAATGAGAGGTATAATTAAAAACGACCTAAATCATATAGGCCAAATATAGTGTGAAGAAAAGGTTGAACAGGAAATTAGATTCAAACACGAGATTATTTGTACTTCAACGGCTTGGAAATGGAAGTACTATGTTTACTTGATGGCTAATATTTATCGAGCCATACCCGGCATGCTGTGAAATCATGTTTCGAAGATAATGGATCTTGCAATTTAAGTCTAACATGGGAAAAAAGAAATAACGGGTAAAATCAATGGGGAATAGCAAGGACATGGTGCAATTTAAGTCTAACATGGGAAAAAGAAATAACAGGTAAAATCAATGAGGAACAACAAGGACATGGATACTTACGTGGTTCGATTCAAATACCGATACATACTCTATCTAGATAGCCAACTATTAAAAACCATTTCGGAAAATTGCAAAGTTACTATTGTTCATGTGGTTCTTATGCCCCAAAGCAAGCCACAAGTGTTATTTCATAAAATTTCAAAAATAACTCACTCAAAATAATTATAGAGATAAAATCATGACAATTCTATTATTTACCTTAACGTGCTAAAATCAAAATCCACCTTTTATCTATGAAATATTTGCATCCAAACAAGAAAACCCTTTTAGTCGAATCAAACTAGAAACCCAATTCCAACAAGGACTTGTCAGTCATTTCACATGTTCGGTCCGAGTTTTAGGTCGAGCTTCGTTCACACATTCAAATTGAGGATACAACCTAGCAAGACATTTCATGCAGCGGAAACGAGCCCCCCCTTTTTGACCTTTGATTCACTCCTACATGCGAGATTCACCATACTACGTAGGCCAAATATCATGCGGGAATCTAGTTGAAGCGCACGCGTCACTTATTAACTGTCCTAAGTGTCAAAGCTCGAGCATCTTCTCCCGCCTGAACGTATCCTTTTTCGTGAACTTGCTTTTGGCGTCAATTTCCAGTGGTCAAGCCGCCTTTCCTTTTCCTGCTGTCTTCCTTTCCCGCACGAAAGCTAGAGCTAGTGAACGAAGTCATCTTTGGTGGGTGAACTTATGCACCGAATGACGTGATGATCCACTTTGCTAGTGCGTCATCCTTGGAAGATTTACGACCCCCCGCCATGCGGCGAAACAAATTCCAATTTCCGGGGCCCAAATTTTGCTTCCTAGGTCTTGGTACGTCAGTATCTCTTGTGATTTCGTATTTGTCGTGTATTTATTCTATCGTGAACGAAGTGATATCTCGAGTTCCCACAATGTTGTGGTTTGAAAAGACTTCGATCGGTTGTGATTTTTCTCTATGTGAATGAAATTACTTGCACCGACATTTGAATGGATATAAAGCCGTTATCACTTGATTTTGATAATTAATATGTTAGATAGCCTTTATTAAGAAATATTGAATCCCGGCCGTTTGTGGTATGTATTATAGGAAGGGTTGTGATGTTCAAAATAACGATCATCATATTGAAATCACAATATTTTCTTTTTGATTATTTTACAAGATACATCAGATATTTATACATATCTTTTTTTTTTCAATAATTACAACTTATTGGGTATATTATTTCAATCCCCGCACAATATTAAGCTTATGGTTCGATTAGGGCTTGGCTAAAAAGTACCCAGACCATTTCCTTATTTGACCAAAGTTTACTTTCCAAAACCAGTCAATCTCATATCTCGACGAAAAATGTTTCTACATCCCATCACCTTTTTTTTTTTTTAAGACAAATATATCCCATCACTTAAAAAGGCATTTTGCATATCATTCATATTGCGTGACATTTAGTTGTTATTCTTTTCGTAAATGAAACGCAATGAATAATATAGAGCGTGTGAGCTGTAATCAGTCATATTTACACGGGGATATTAATGCTTTCGAACATTAGATTTTTCTTTTTCGGTTCGACGGCCACCAGGACTTCCATGTAAGTTCCGACAATGGAACGGTCGGGCCGCCTTCGCACGCACGTGACAAACGTATGGATTTCGAACGGGCCAACCAGGAAAGCCGCCTAAAAGCGGGTCGCGTGGTTTTTTTGTCTGCTTTCCCCGACCCTATGCGAACGCGAAGCGAATACTCGGCGAGGTGAGGCCCACGCCACTCGCGTCCGTCCACGTGTCCGGCACCGTCACCCGCGTCGCGTCGCGCCACGCCAGCCGTTCGAACCCGGCAGCGCGCGGGCACCACAGACGATGCCCCGGGCAAGGGCGATAGCCCGTCGACCGTCCCGCCTCCACGGGTCCAGCAACCGGCTGCAGCCGGTTGCTCCGTCAACAAAAATCGTGCAACTCTCTCGCTCTCTCCATCTCCTTCTCGGCCTTATCTCTTTCGCGGGTATAAATAGGAACGCGGGGCGTCGCTTTTTCTTCGTCGTCCGCCACCGTCTCCGAGCGAGAGTGATAATCGTTTGCCCTCGGGAGTCGCGTTTATTACGGGAATACCAGCCCTGGTTCATGTTCGCTTCCGGTGACCGGGAATCTGAGAGCCCCAGCTCCTCCGCCGCTCTCGGTTTCCCCCGCCCCAGGTTCTTCCGCTACCGCCGGTTGAGGTGAACCCTCTCGCCCGAAAACGCTCGCCGACCCTTTGATTGATTCTCGCCTTCAGGCGATGCCGAACTCGAAGGCTCACAGGAGAGGCCACGAGGAGAGGAGCCGGAAGGGGAAGCCGCAGCTGCTGTCGGAGAAGGCGTCGTCGTTCCACGGGAGGAACCCGGCGGCGATGGACGCGGCGAAGCAGCTCCCGAGGCCGCGGACGGTGCCGGACCTCATCGCCGCGAGGGCCCAGGCGGGGGCGCCGACGAGAGGCCCCGCCTGACGAAGCTCCTCCTGAACGTGACGTTGCAGGGCAGCCTCGGGCACGTGCACGTGGTGATGACGCCGGAGTCGACGGTCGAGGATCTGATCGCGGCGGCGCTCCGGCAGTACCTGAAGGAAGGGCGCCGGCCGATATTGCCGACCGCCGATCCCGCCGGCTTCGACCTCCATTACTCTCAATTTAGCTTAGAGAGTAAGTCTCGTTCTCAGCCGTTCGATCTCCTGCTCGCTTTCGAGTTTATCCCGATTACGAATAAGCGCGCGCACGTGTAGCGAGATGATTGACGGGGTTTGTTTGCGGTTTGCTCGTACCAGGTTTGGACAGAGAGGAGAAACTGATGGCGTTGGGGTCGAGGAACTTCTTCCTCTGCGCCAAGAGGCCGCCGAGGGACGGCGTCGCGGCGGCGGGAAGCGGCGGCGGAGCGTCGCCGGCGTGGTGCGGGAAGGAAGCCGAGAAGGCGTCGAAGAACGGATTCAATTGGCTGAAGTTCATGGATTTCATGAAGTAAATATCGCTATGATCGTTGCGCTCGTGAACGTCAGCGCCAATTTTTATTTTTTAATTTCTATTTTTATATCAATTGATGATGCTTGTGCAAAAAATAAGTCTTGAATTGGTGGAAATTTGTTGGGTTAGTTCTCTTGAGGGATCCATCAATTTTCCCTTTTTTTTTTTCTATTTACATGATGAAATTTAGATTGCAAATCTCAATAGCAATTATTATATCAAGTGTACAGTATTGTTTGGACTTGAATTATTGAGCTTACTTTATTCGGGGTATTTCGACGAAAGGAACAGAGGAAAGAAACAGACAAAAAGAGAGATCATGTGATCCCGTAAGAGTGAAAAGGAAAGAAACATGGTCTACCCCGAATGAACAACTAAATAATTAAAACATATTTAACTGCTCTTTAAAAGTTGCTATGGAAACATAAATTGACTTTTCCATCGTCGTCACTCTCATCATCTGCTTTTGCACTTAGCAAATCCTTAATCTTTGTCTGATGGTCCGTCATGTATTTGATGGTTCGATGGTAGAGAATTTAATAATATTCATTGACTGTTTCACAAGCTTGTGACTCGGTCAGCATGGTCCAACCATACAATGATCCTGGGAAAGGACTTAACTCCAACCTACTCTTGGACAAATATTTTGCCCAAACTACTCCTAGATATTTACTCAACCTTATCTTCATATTCAAAAAAAGAAAAGTCAAAGTTCGACTTATTAGTTGAGACGTCGGGGAATATCACCTCGAGCTTTAAATATCATCTATTCATGTCTCATTAACTACCTATAAACTATTCTGAATTAGAGTCATTTGCACAAATATAAAGTTTTGCATGTGTGCTGTTGGGTTATGAAAAAGAAAAGAAAGAAAAAGAACTCGTTCCAATCATGTCCTTGGCGTTCTTTGATGACCTTTATCCGCACCAATCCACGGGGGACAAGTGTTTCACTGTAATGGAGACAATATGTGACTAATGACTTCCCCTCGAACATGGATTTGTAAGTAATGAGTGATGATTACGAGACGATAAGGTTAATGGGAGTTTTTCATAAGAAGAATTAGATGAAAAAAAAAGGTGAACAATAATTTAAGAGAGAGACCAGATTGAAGAGTAATAATAGATTACAATATAATGGAGAGAATTACGAAAAAAGTTCTAAACCCATTGCAATATATCAATTTAGTCTTAGTTTTTTTTTTTGTGTCAATTCAGTTATAAACTTTTTATAATTATGTCGGTTCAGTTTATCTGATCAAATTTGGTTAGTTGGCACCAAAATGGATGCCAACATTCGACGAACGTTGATGTAAACAATTTTTTTAATTTTTTTCTTTATTTTTTCCTCTTTTTTCTTCCTTTTGCCAATCGCTAGTCTCGCCTTGCCATTGGCAAGGCTGAGGACGACCTCGTCATCATTGGATGAGGTCAAGTTTGGCCAATCTTTAGGAGGCAAGCCCTCACTAGACCTGGTGAAGTCTCACCTCGCCCAACGACAATGAGGTACAAGGCTCATCAGGGGCGAGCAAGGTTGCCCTCACTCTTGCTAGGGGTTGGGCAAGCTTAGTGGCAAGGTGAGACTATAGATTGGCCCTCACCTTTGGCAGGTTGTCAGCTAGTTGCCTTAGTCTAGCAATCGCCAAGAAGTGGGGGAAAAAACCTAAACAAAAAGAAAATATAATATAATATAAATTTAAAAATAATTTAAAAATTATCTATGTTAGCATCGACAGGTCAAATTTGGTCAAATAAACTAAATTGACACAATTATAAAATGTTTAGAATTGAATTGATAAAAAAATATTATGACTAAATTAACACAATTATAATAAGTTTAAGACTCTTTTTTTTTTGATAAAGTGCTGTAAAATTTGTATGCCTATGGACATGTTTTGAAGTTCTGGGAGTTCTTCTTTAAAATTACTCATTCCTTTATTTCCTTTAGGTGGAGTTCAACATCCATTCTTGGATATTCGTCGGGGGAAAAGATCCAGAATCTCTTGAAAAAGAACATGGACTAAAAGACGCTTTCTTGTATCAAAAAGTGTAATTGTGAATTGATAACTCTATAAAAATAGAGTTATTTTACCTATTTTAGGCAACAATTAATGCATTATTTATGAGAAAATATTTGGATTTCCTTCGATTATTTAAATTTTCCTTGTTTATGCGAGAATAATGAGATATGGAGAAGATAAGGAAAAGAATGGCAATTATCGGGAATTCAAATAAAAGCAAAGAAGATGGAAGATGGATATCAAATCGGAGATTCTTGATTTTGTTCCCTAATGTTATCCGCAAGCGTTTGGAGATAGATATCTTTGATATATCCTATAAATAGAGACAGAGAGAGCAGCTAGGGTTTTTTTTAGAGAGAGAGAGGAGGAGTTAGATTGTTTTCCATTGTTCGAGAGTTTTTCAAGTATTTTGAAGAGAAGACAAAAGTGGTGATTGCATTCTTGTTCTTTGATTCAAGATGCTTGAGTTTGATTTATATTTATATTTTTCCTTCTACTATGTTCTAATTTTCTTTTGTTAGGGCTACGATGTAGCCTAACCATGATGATGTGAATTTCATGATGTTTATGTTATGCAATTGATTTCATTCATGTGAGTTATATATTATTGCGTTTAATGCTTTTGAGTGACCGGCCACCACTTGAATAATCGATGTGCATGTTTGAGGCGAGAGGTGATAATATGCAATTGCTCATTATAATATATAACCATGAATTAAACGTGGATAGAAATATACCGCGTTATTTGTGTAGCTTTCGGTGATAATGTGATCCAAAAGACTCATTGTAAACCGGGAATATTCATAGTTTTTAATGCACTCATGTTTATTTTAATTCACATAGAAATATAGTGGATTAATAAGCTGAGTAGGTTTGCTATACCTAGAGATAGGATAGTAAATAGATTAGGAAATTCCGCTATCACATGTTTGATATCGTTTGTATTCATAACAATATGAAATTCATATCTAGTGGTTATGGTGAAATCGGATGCTCTAACATATTTATCTCGATTGATTTTACTGCATTTAGTCTACAAGTTTCGTTTTTAATTCATTCATAATTATATTTTGATTTGTTAGATAAATTTTAGAATTAGTCTATTTTAGTATTTAATTAGTTTATTAATCATCGATCTCCGTGGGACGATACTTTATCTCATCATTATATTACTTGTTCGATACGTGCACTTGCGTTTAGAATTTTACGAACATGAATCATAAAATTTTCAAAAAATTGATATTGATAATGTCCTAAAAGTCCAAATACATATATTTTTAAAGAAAGGCCAAACTTCGTCTCTCCTTTCTCCACGCGCTTTGCTTTTCAAGGGAAGTGATTCTCTCCGCACCTCAACAATTATGGAGCAATACCATTAATTAAGTACCCTAATCCCAAAAACAAACAAATAAATAAATATCTATGTCGCTAATCATTGCGGTTTGGAAGAAGATTTGGAACGCCCCAAAAATTTCAAACTCGGCATTCCTTATTCACACCGAAACCACAAAATCATACAAATATCTTTTATCCTCCAATAACACGAAGAAAGCAGGAAAATTCCTTTTACATCCATGTACTAATGAAGTCGGCTCCATCATTACTAAGACCCAAAAGATAGAGTACAGTAATTCAAATAATGCTTGTCGTAATCACTAATAATAATCTATAAAACCTGTGAACAAAAACGATATAGTTTTCCTCTTTATATATCATGCGATGAAATATGTGAAAGAGATAAGAGCTACTCACTTAATTTCTATCGAATCAATATAATCGGAAAACCAAATAAACACCAATTGTCCTAGAACAACCCCCTTCAATATGCTAACAAAAATTGATTCAAGAACAAATTAAATCGACAGCCAACGGTAGTATCTTCCCACAAAAATTAACTTGCTCCTTAACAGTTTATTTCCATAATCATCAAATAATAAGTTTCTTTTTATCTTGGTATGTCACGATTCAATTGAAAGGTGGGGAATGAAATTGCCTATCAAGCAAACACTCGGTAATCTCACTTAAATTCCAATTCGAAAGTTAGATTCTCTCGTGGTCAAAAGAAAGGCAACATGGTCGATTAGATTAACCATAAATGGTGAGAATTTTTTTCATAGGCACTTGAAAGCACGTAAACACGATATATACTAACCGTTAGATCACGCGAGCTTCTCTTGGATCCAGGGTATTTAGCGCTAGGGATAAGACGGGCTAACGATGCTCAAGGAGCACGCGCAAGAATTGCTGCAGAAATTGGATTACGTAGAGTGCGACATGGATAAAATGTGCAAGACGTTCCGTTTTTATATATATATATATATATATAAGGTTGGGCTTTTGACCATGGAAATAAGATGGGCCGGGCCTAAAACTAACCCTATGGCTAGACAAAGGGAATGGGCCCATTGGGCCGAACCCGAGCCCTTGCCGAAACAGAAACTGAAGGCGAAACTCCCGTCCGCCATCTCCGCCCGACTGGAAACCGAAAAACCCTAGCTCCTTCCCCGCCCTGGCAACGAGCGAAAATCGCTATAAATTCCCTCCTAAACCCTCGCTTCCCCCTTCCTCCCCGAACCCTCGATCTCTCTCCAGCTAGCTTTTGGCGCCCGGCAGAGCTTCCTCTCCTCGCCCCGCCTCCTCTCTTCGAGCTAGAAAGCTCTCGATGGCCCTTCCGATGGAGTTCTGGGGTAAGCTCTCGCGACCTTTTCAGTTACTCGCCGCGAGCTTCGCGGTGTTTCTGTGTGCGCGCGCGTGTGTTTCTTGGCATTTTAGTAGTTCTCGCGGCGTCGCTCGTGGTTTTTCTGTTACGCCGCCGCTGCGTTTCGCTTCGAACGTGCGTGGGTGCTGGTTTGTTGCTCGTGTCGTCCGGACACGTGTGGATGTACACTGGCGTGTCGGGGCGTTCTGCTGGTGCTGCCGAGGTTTCGCGTGTTGTTGTCTGATGAGTCGGAGGGATTTGATCGGTCGTGTTTAGTCGGCTCGCCGGGATTTTCCGAGGCCCTGCCGATTTATTGTGCGCCTTTTTCCCTGGCCTTTCATTGGGCACTCGTTGTTTTAGTGCGTTTGCGACCTCGGAGAGCGTCGGTTTCGCTTTTGCCGGGCTTTGTGTCTTGTTCTGCTCTTTGAAGTTTGATTTTTGCCGTTTCTGTAGTTTTTCCCTCCAAAATAAGGCATTTTGCATTTATCTATGCAAGCCGTGTTGATTCATTTGGGTGTGTTTTGTTGTTGTTGCATGAGAATGCGTTGTGTCTGACCAGTAAATGGTAGTCCTTTCTGGGTTCGCTCTTGGGTACATTCGTTTGATCTTGAATGGTCATCATCGCCAGTTCAAATGTTTCTGAAACTGAACGACTGTGTTCCAAACTACTTCAAACTTTAGATGGATCCTTGTTTTAGAAGCTGTATTTTGGACAGAAGCGAGAATAAATGCCGGCAGATGATTGGATGAGACTGACTTAACGGAATAATTAGCTTGCTCTCTCTCTCATCAGCTTAGCCATTCTCATGGGTTCAATCTATGCTTTGTTCTCATGAAATTTCATTGCTTCCATTTTTGCAGGAGTTGAAGTGAAGGCCGGACAGCCCCTCAAAGTCAACCCTGGCAATGCTAAAATCTTGCATCTTTCTCAGGTATGAAAATATCTCCTCATGGATTTGGATGACAGTTTGGTTTCTGAGGAATTTGTCCGTGAATAGACTTGAATTTGCTTTTCTGTAGGCATCACTTGGCGAATGCAAGAGTAGCAAAGGAAATGAATCAGTGCCTCTCCATGTGAAGTTTGGTGATCAGAAGCTTGTTTTAGGAACCTCTCCACAGAGAACTTCCCTCAATTAGCATTCGACTTGGTTTTTGAGAAAGAGTTTGAACTATCTCACAACTGGAAAAGTGGAAGTGTCTACTTTTGTGGATACAAGTCTGTCGTACATGATGAATATCCTTTTGTGTTTCCTGCTGCTCAGTCATTACATTATGTCAAATTTTTAAAATTTCTGCTGATTTTCTGTAGCTTTTAATGTAGACGCCAAGTCAAATATGTTTTTAATGCTATCTTTAATACATGGCGGCCATGATGGCTGGCAGGTTAAATATATAGAAGGTCATATATATCGCTGAAGGTAACCCTTTAGTGCAAGCTATTAGGTTTTCCCAAAATATAGATAGATGTTTAATTCCAGTTACTTCGATGTGCTGGGCCAGTTATGACAATTTTGAGGGTTTTTAATCTTTACTCTGTCTCTTCACCCTTATAAGCTGATGCTATACTTTGACACTCTGCAGTTATCCCTTTAGAGTAGGATAGTCAATGAGAAAGTGTTACTTATATAAGCTGATGCTCACATTCCTTTGACACAATTGTTTTCTCCTTGACTAGCTGGCTTCCTCCTCAGCACTGATGATGAATTTTCCGGTGAGTATAAATTAACGTCTATTTTTTTCCATCAGTGCAACCTACTTATTCATAGTTTTGTGGCTGATGTTGCCCAACTGTTTTCTTTTATTTAGATTTGGAGAGTGATTCAGAAGAGGAAGATCTTCCGATGATTGGTGTGGAAAATGGTAACTAGCTTTTAAGCAATTATAATTCCATCTTGTTACCATTGAAATTAGGTGTACGTGTCATTAACTCATGCAAATGCAAACTTAATTCAGGAAAGGTTGCAGCACAAGCATCAGCTAAGACTGCTACTGCCAGTGCTAATGCTAGCAAGGTTGAATCATCGGGAAAGCAAAAGGCCAGCATTCCACAACCAATGAAAGTTGATGAGGATGACAGTGATGAGGATGATGATGAGGATGACAACGACGAAGATGAAGATGAATCTGATGAGGAGGTACCTAAATTGTCAGCCGTTGTATATTTGAGAATGTATTTTCTTTGGTGGTGTCCAATCACTTCTCATTATTTTCTTGGATTCAACAATGTTGTTTAATCAGGTAGTTGAATTCAGGGGATAGGTTTTATTCACATGCAGATAGTAGTTAAATTATTCTTGACACTTTTTAGGACTTTCTAGTTTCAAGAGATCATCTGTAGACATATTTTATGCAATTCTTGTTTTCTTATTAGAACTTATTATGCAAGACTGGGTTCAATATGTGCATATCATTTCTTAAACAGGGAGTTGATGGTGAGGCTGATTCTGATGAGGAGGAAGATGAAAGTGATGAGGAAGAGACTCCAAAGAAGGTAATGACGCGGAGATTTCTGAGATGCTTCACAGCGCTGGATTTGACCATTTTGCAAGTCTATTCTCATTTGCATGATCTCTCTTTTCTTTTTCTGTAGGCTGAATAGGCAAGAAGAGAGCTGCGGATTCTGCAACTAAGACACCTGTCCCTGCCAAGAGGTCAAAGTTACCTACTCCACAGAAGACAGGTCATTCAGTTTATTCCAATAAGCTGGCGCATTAATTGGCGGAATACTTTTCTGATATTGCATTTTTTCACTGTTTATGTATTCCATCTGGATAAGCTATCTGTTTGTTTTGATGAGGTGTTCTCTTTTAGTGGTTAGTCATGATAAGATGGAGCAAATTTGATTTACATGTTTTACATTGTGCATAAAAACCTTGAATCTGCACAAGTACTTCATAAGGTATTCTTTAGTTCCTTTACAGTTGATCGTTAGTCGCCTAACTGCTTATTTGTTTTCAGATGGTAAGAAAGGTGGCCATACAGCAACTCCTCACCCTGCAAAACAGGCTGGAAAGAATCCTGCCAACAGTGCCAACAAGTCGCAAAGCCCCAAATCAGCTGGCCAAGTGTCTTGCAAATCATGTAGCAAGTATGCTCTCTCTCTCTCTCTCTTTCTGCCCTGAAAAGTATTGCTTTAGGGGCTGAGTGATCCTCCTATTTATTCTTGTCACTGACATTGTGGTGTTTGAAACAGGACGTTCAATTCAGACGGTGCTCTTCAGTCTCATTCAAAGGCTAAGCATGGTGGCAAGTAAATTAAAGGACCAAGATAACCATCCGGAAATAGTCGGATGTTTTTTGTTCGTCATCTTCTGTCCCCCCAAAAGTAGTGTTTGAGGTGTATCTCGGAGGAGGTTTTGTTGTGAGGGCTTGGTAGGTTTTCATTATATTGTAATGTCGACGACGGAGATTTTGGATGGGGATTCTTTATTCTAATCAGCAGTAATTAGTCATTGGGTTGTCAACTTTTCCCTCTTTCCTTCACTTGGTCGTGGTACATTTTGCTTGTATTGTGATGGATTTTTGACTGGTCTAGTTGTTACTATCTTCTCTTCATCTCTCTATCTACGCTAAAATCACCGTGCTTGCTTGAAGCTTCGAGAATTGAACTATGCTCTTCTAGAAAGGCTGATGATGTCGGGCTGAGGTTAAATGCTGTGAAAACAATCACAAATGTACACGATTCTAAATGCTGATTGTCACTGGTGCCCTGAAGCACTGGTGTGGCAGTTGCTTGATTCTGGTTTCCATCATTTTGAGCGCCGATTGAGAAATCAATGGGTGCGTTTGGGAAAAGGAAAAGTCTTTGGGGAAATGCAAAGACTATTTGAAAAATGCAAAGTGTTTGGTTAATTTATTTGTGAAAGTCCATTTTGAAGTATCTTTGTGCAAAATAGTATTTGGGTAAATTAAAGTTGCAAAAGACTTCAAAGGAAAAAAAAGGAGAGTTGGCTAACCAAAGGCTTCGCCAGCCAACAGTTATTGTTACCGCTGGCCAAGAGCTAATAGTTGCCGGCGAAGGTAGATGGTTTGGCGAGGGGGAGGCGGCGCGGTGAAGGGCAGTGTTTGGTTAGGGTCACGAACCTTGCTGCGCCGTCGCGACACCCACGGTGCCGCGGAGGTCGCCGGCGACCTAGGCGACCTCCGCGACCCAAACCGGGTTTTGGGTCGCAGCGAGGTCGTGGGTTGCCTAGTTGGCGTGACCTAGGCAACCTCCGCGACCTAGATGCGGGTCGCGCGAGACCCACGACGCCGCGAGGTCGCGGCGACCGGGCGACCTCGCAACCTCCACGCGACGGGTCACGGCGATCTGCCCGCGGACCTCCGGCAACCTCCGCGACCCAAACGGGTCCCGACGAGATGTGGGTCGTTGGAGGTCGCGACGATAGACCTTGTTGTGACCTAGGTGACCAACGAGACCCAAATTTGGGTCGACGATTGGTCGGCGGGTCTCGACGAGGTCGTTGGGGTGCCGGACCAGCGCCGGCCTCACCGCGACCTAGGCGACCCAACGTGACCCTCGGGTCGTGCGATTGGTCGGTGACCATCCGAGAACTTGACCAAGAAACCTCTCTCCAGCCCGTCGCCGAACCCATCGCAACCTCGTCGGCGACCATCCGAGAACTTGACGAAGAAGACAATGAACAGTACATTGGGCCAGCTTTGCCATTAAGAGACTTGCAAATTTTTTTCTCAAATGCTTTATTTTGGCCCAAGGGGCTTTTGATGGCCGAAGCCCCTTCCAAAACTGATTCCAAACAAGCTGACGTGGGTTTGGTTTGGAAGAGTTACTTTTATTGCAGCATAAATTTGTTCTGGGGCGTTGGTTTTTCGGGCCATTTCGGCCTTGGACCCGATGAAGGTAGGACCGCTAGCTGCAGGGATATGGAGTTTTAGGTGCCATTTTGACGCAACGTCCTGGAAAACGGAAGAGATTTAGCACGAGAAATGCAACAGAAATGGAAAGCAGGGATGCGTCTTCTAAGGATCGTTAGAAAAGGCTCTTTCCTAGATGCACCTTTAGCCTTTTACACGAAAATCAGTCTCTTTTGAATCGTTTCAAGGCAATTTACTATGCATATGCTATCTCTGTAGCGGACACAATATTATTTATAGGATAAAAGCTTACGGGAAAACGGTAAAGTAAGTCTTTACATAAGGGTGGGTTTTACTGTAATGTGCTACCATTTTAGATAATAGGGCCTGTCAAATGCGCATTCTGTGGTGCGGTGTGACATAAGGCGATGCATCTTAAGGTTTGACTCTAAATCTGAGAGCAAAAAATGTTACATACTCATCATCCTCACCGATGTAACTCCTGGTTGTCTAGTCAGAATCATGCGCTTTGGAAACTCGAAGCCCAGACACGTTTCTAGTACTCTGGCGAGGCATCGTATTCGCCCACCGGGGTCGCCAAAAGAGGCAGCTACGCTTGTTTTTTTGTCGAGCTGTGGTCGCGCGACCGGATCTATCCTAATGGAGTCGGGCAGAGGATATGTGGGCTGGAAATCCTCCTGGGCCTCGAAGTGCCTTGCTTGCGGGGGAGCACTTACCCAAATTTTTTTCCTTTAAATAAAAATAGAGGAGAACAGTCGTCAAGAAGCGAGCTGGTTTGCCCGAGAGGTTAAGGGGGAAGACTTAAGATCTTCTGCACATAAGTGCGCGTGGGTTCGAACCCCACAGCCAGCATCTCTCTCTATTTTCCTTCCTTTTTGTTATTTGTTTTCCTTTTATTTTTCTTTTCTAGCCACTATTTATTGGCAAAATAAATAAAAATAAGTGTAAAATAATAACACTAAACATCTGTCTTTGCCTTTGGTTTGTGGGCCTCACAGTCGTATTTTTCTTTTTCTGGGCGAGCTCAAAGTTGTACTTATTACAGATTCATAAAAAGGCAAAAAGATTAAAAATAAAAAGGAACGGATATGCGTCTGCCGGGAGTCGAACCCGGGTCTATTGCTTGGAAGGCAATTATCCTAACCGTTGGACTACAGACGCTTGGTTGATGCAATGTCTGCACATATAATATTATATATATATATATAATTGTGTGATACTTTCGCAAGCCAATGTTAAAGTTTGATGGCGCGAATTACTAATTAGCAACCAGTGATCATATAATTTACATGAGCTGAAACAGTTAGGTTGAATCCTCTTGCAATCTCCAAACGAAAATGCAGGTCCAGGACATGAATGAATCCTCCTTGCTTCCTTGTATGATTTCTGGGGCTTTAGAGAGATGAAAAAGAGAGAGAGAGAGAGAGGGAGAGAGAGAGAGAGACAAAAAGACCCACTTGCTTGTTGGTTCATAATGATTTTATTTTGCAAGCCCAAAAAAGGCCCATCTTTCCTATAATTTCCAAAACCCATGCTCCTCATATAATGGGGCGGAAAAAAAAAATCATATTTCTGCGTTGTATGGTGGGAAATGGAATGTTATGAGAAATGGGGTCACCATTTCTCAAGAAAAATTCAATTTTTATATATAAATATGATTAAAAATAAATATATATTTATTATATAAGTGATTTTTTGCAATAGGCTACGAATGAATGAAACAAGACATCACTAATTCCCAGAGACCCGACAACGGGACAAAGGCAGCAAGTGTCAGAAGAAGACCCCTCACCCAACTCGCCATAAATTCTTAAACAACCTTCTCTGCAATTTCCTTAATTTCCTACAATTTTTATGTTTTATTTTATTGAAGCAGTAATTATTGCAATAAAACGTATGAATTTGAAAATATGTTCAGTAAGACAACCCATTTCTTTTTTTCAGGGGTTCAAATTTATTATGTCTGAGAAATTCTGAATGGAACTGAAATTCTTGGTATTTTTAACGTTAATCAATGGAAAGTCTTTGGTCCAGCCACAACTGCTTCAATTAAAATTATACCCTCAACCTCTAAATCTTACTTTTTTTCTCCTCCTGGACCGAGTAAAATGATTCCATACTCAAAGAAATGATGGGGGCAGGTGAGACTTGCCAGCAATTCTTACCGGAATATTCTAAATATTATTAATTTTTCTCCCATATTATTAAAAAGACCTTATGTTGTGCACACAAATCGTCTCTTCTAGTGCGTCGACTACATGGAAGAAAGACGTTAAGATCACATTTTAATTAGCCATTCAGCTAATTTCGATTAAGTTATACGGGGAATTGTTTAGTTAAATCAAAACTCTTTTTGGACAAAAACTGTTTTGCATTGATCACATTGATATAAAAAACAAAAAATATAAAGAAAAAAATAATGTTTGCCATTTATTTTATTTATTATCATAATTATTTTTTCCCTTTTGCTTGTAATTTTCTGCAGGAGAGAGAGAGAGAGAGAGAGAGAGAGAGAGAGAGAGAGAGAGAGAGAGACTCCATGTGGTTTCCATTAAGGAAAAGAAAGAACTTTGGAGGGATAATGAAAACAAGAGCAGCAAGCCACATTATCAAAAGCTCCCCTTGTGTTTTGTCAATTCCTACTTTCCTCCGTCGCGGTCCACCCCCTAATCATAATGCCCTCTTCCTTTTGGAAGTCTCCATGGACGTCAATCTTCAAATCGACTCAACCTCACAAATGCGCCCGGACCGTCTCCTCCATTCTCGCGGCAGCGATGTCACGTGCCCGTTACAAAATGATTCGACCCGACTTTTGGAAGCAAAACGGAGGAGAAGCTCGGCAAAGATGGCGACTGCTTTCCTTTCCCCAACCAACGGGGGGACATTTCTTTACCCTAATTGTCCATCGACAACCCTTTTATTCTAATGCCAACGCTATAATGACAGAAAAGGCGAAAGGAACGCAATAAAGGGGGGCTAAAAGAACCAATCCTCTTCACATTCTCCGTAGTCAACAAATCATTGGAATTATGTCCCGAGTGGAATTGCCAAGAAGCTTTCAATCATCAAGATTCGAGATGAGAATTGAGGGAGGCTTGGAAAGATGAATGATGTTTGTGTCTTCATTGCATGTCTCCAAGCAATGATCATCTAAAGCGTGACTTTGCTGAAAGACGCAGGGACAGTGCTTTTGTGGCCCACTTGTGCACTCATTTAGCTAGGCTACAATCACCCTAAGAAGGGAACAAAGTTCTGATTTGTGGAAAGAACACAGGTCTGTAAGTGTAAAACATGGATTGCATCAGAAACTAAACGAAGCATGTTAAGCAGTAAGCGGCGGCAGTGAATTTGGAATCACCAAAGCTTTGTTAGCTCACGAAAACTACTTGATCGATTGCAAATGATCGACATTGTATACATCGGGACCTTATGAACCTCCATACAAGCGCAAATACTATGTAGTATGAGGTAAGTATCTGCGAAAAGTTCGCAGTTCACTTTAGCTATTACAGCTTAATAACTCCCTCCATCACCATGGTAGAAGTGTGCAGCATCTCTATCTCCCGAACCCTCCTCCCTCTACGATGATGTGGAAACAAAGAAGACAGGAGGCGACTGTCGGAAAAATTAAAGAAGGATACGTACAACCTATCGAGATAATACAATTCCATTCCTCTGTCAACTAAAACTAATTAACAAGCTTTGTTCTTATTTGCCCCCTACAAGACTGAATTGTGAATGTAGAAAGAATGCAACATCAGTTCTTGTTCTTTCACCCTTTTGTACTTTCCTGACACTAGTTTACCCCAAAAACAAAAAGCCAACATATGTAT
Source organism: Eucalyptus coolabah (assembly GCA_014182585.1). Taxonomy (NCBI): domain Eukaryota; kingdom Viridiplantae; phylum Streptophyta; class Magnoliopsida; order Myrtales; family Myrtaceae; genus Eucalyptus; species Eucalyptus coolabah. The sequence continues at coordinate 10,003,090 of CM024629.1, read as the reverse complement.
GGGATGAAGCATGGCAAGGACTTTCCGCCACAACTCTTTTTTTGGGACCTGATGATCTGAATAATCAATAACTTAATTGGAGGTTTCTCCTCAATTCCACTCATTATAAACTATGCTGTAAAACACAAATGCTGGAAACACACTAAATTTTGGGTCTTCTGTGGTTTGGCCGTCTGATGACCATCGCCTTTGGGTTGTCGGTGATGAGCCATGTTTACACAATTGTCCCGATGTACCCAAATCCCGCAATGAAGAAAGTGATCGTCTGGAGCCACAGATATACAAAGTAGTTGTTCTTCCCGTACAAGAAGTCGTAGCACCCAGTGACGAATAGGAATACTGCAAACCCGAGCTCCAAGAGATGGAGTCTGCAAATGCAAGAGCCAGTGAGCAAAGCGACTTGTGATCATCAATTCTTTCGAACAATGTCGAAACGGATCTTTCTGATGCTAAGCTCAATAATTGTTGCAAATAACTTTTACCCCACTAGAGATGAACTTAATAAATTCGGAGCTACTTTCTTGATAAATGGCTTTGTTGTAGATAGGATTTGGTGGGGGTTTGGTGAATTATATTGCCTCTCTTATCTCTTATCATATATGACTGACAATTTATAAAGATCACATGCAGTTTCTAACTACTCCGCGCAGTTCACGAGAATTACTTGTTGTTCAGCTGACTCCACATGTTGATGCATTAGGAACTGAGAGGATAAGCCAAAAAGCAAAAACAACTTACCTATCTGCAAAATTGAAAGTGAATCGAAGCTTCTTTGATTTGTTTTTGAGGGTGTCCCCGAGTTTTTCTGTGACGACCCACTCGTTGGCTCTCCCGGCTTCTAGGAGACCAATGAAGGTGGCCTTGGTCCGGTGCATGGACATCACGTTCTCGAAAAGGATCCAGTAGAACAACAGGTGGATCGACCTGCTCGATTAGAATAACCAAATCAAATTAGAAAGCCGTGGACGACAGTAAACAGCAGCAAAAGGGTGTTAAGAATTTAAGCAAGCCGACCTTGGAGTTCCGACGGAGTTGAGAATGGTGATGATGGAAGGGATGTAGACGGCGCCCCAGATCGGGACATGGACTTCGGGGACCCAAATGGTGAGGGGGAGGACAACGCAATAGAAGAAGAAGGTGACCATGTGAGCTATAATCTTCCGGACGAAGAAAAAGCTGTATATAACGTACACTTTCTTCCAGAATCTGACTTTCTGCATTGAATTCGAAGAGAAATCGATCAAGTTAATAAGATGAAAAGCCAATATCAGATGCTCAACTTCATCACATGGGAAATTTCTGAATTCCTGTGGATGATTTCGATTCACTTTCATCCATGAAAGTCACTTTATCATGACAGGTGAAGAAAGGGACAGACCTTGTTCCTGACAATCTCCATCACCATCTTCCTAAACAGATTGGCAGGACCACAGGACCAACGGTGCTGCTGGAAACGGAAAGCCTTGAAAGTGCTGGGAAGTTCACTTTTCACCTATTCCACCACAAAAAAATTGCGACTTTGATTAGATAATATCCTTGGTTATTCAAATAAACATGCCTCGTCGAAATGCATTAAACCAGAGCAAGAGCTCATAGTTGCCGTTGCTGCGACAAGTCACGACACTCGGCGGTAAATACCGGACGTGGTGGAGGATAATCTTGGACACGACGGGTTATACATTACTCAGTTCAAAAAAGACAGTTTCCTCGTGCAGATTTATCTTTTGCATTGTACTGTTGTCTGTCGGCGGAGGAAAAGGAGATTCTCGATAGGTACCTGCAGGTCGCCGAGATAGACAAACTTCCAACCGCGGAGGCTAGCCCTGACAGCGAGGTCCATGTCCTCCACGGTGGTCCGGTCCTTCCACCCACCCGCCTCATTAATGGCCCCGATCCTCCACACACCCGCGGTTCCTGCACACACAGCATCGGATTCCTTTCAGCGTGCCGTCGCCCTCCAACTTTCACACTCACTCCTAACACTAAATACCAAATAATGAATTCAAATAGCCCACAACAGCGACAAGAGATCGATAACGCCACGGGGGTAACTCAGCATATACTTCCGAAGTTAGGACAAGGGACATTCAGCTCGACTGTAGAAAATTAGATTCCCTTAGTCCTCAAATTCTGTGGACATTGCATGTTTCAGAAGCGACGTGATGCCAAGTTTTTCCCCATACCGACAGAGTTACAATGTCTTTCCCTGACGGGGAAGATTGAAGTGAGACAAATGTTCGGAACAGGGACTGACCGTTGAAGCCGAAGAAGGCGTGCGTGGCCGACCCCACCTCTTGCTCCACCGTGAAATGGTAGTCCAGCGACATCTCCTGCATCCTTGTCAACAAGCACTCGTTCGAATTCACTGCACAAACGAAAGATCCCCCGCACAGGCACGGCAGACCCCACCGAACCTCATCAGACACGTGGCAAGAAAAAAAAATCCCCCAAATTATCTTGCACATAAATGCATCCGAAAGCTATTCATCCCCTAGCGACAGCCACTAAACAGTTAATGCCCCCAAGAACGACGCGCGCGCGATCTAACTCGAAGTTAGCTACGAAATTATGACAGAGGCAAGCCCGGGTCCGAAAGATCGAGCTTCTCACGTCATCATCGATCGAACTGAGGAAGACCCAGTTGCTAATTTTTGTCCAAAAGTCATGGATTCTTGCATGACAGTACAAAGAGTGTCAATAATTGAAGAGGGAGCATGTGCGATTTTCGGCCCGAGCCCCCTGCCCTTGCGTTCGGACAAAAGCTCGATCTGACACACGTGAGTTGGCCACGGCCACCCCTATCATTCGCTATCCAATGGGGGACTACCCCCACATCTCGAGAACAAACCACGCCCAACCCCTCCAGGCTCCATGTGTCTTCTAGCCCACGTTATCGAAAAATTTTATAGCCGTTTGCGATCGCCACGCTGTCTCCAGACTCTTACCTCCCGTCCCCCATCCTCGGTCGGTCACGTGACGCTCGCGTGATCTCGCCACGTCACCCTGGAGGGGGGCACGGGGCCCCTCCCCTCCGCCCCCTCCGGCCTTGGGTATTTTTTTTTTTGCTCCAAGTGTCGGCAGGCGATACGGTGTGGTCCACCCCACACCACTGAGCCCTTCACGCACGACCCCTCGCACATGCTAGAAAAAGCTGCTGCGGATGCGCAAAGACGGTTTTACCCCCGCTCCTCCTTCGCCATTTCCTCTGTTGGTGGCGGGGCAAAGAGGGTTTCTCACTGACCCCGCCGGGGGGCCGAGGCAAGTTGACCGGGGACCTCCGTACTATCCGGCCGCGCCATAAAAAAAAAAAAAGGCACCTAAAAAACCACCGCTCTTGCATTTATGCTGTTGGAAACGACGCTATCGCCCCCCTTGGTATTTAATTTAAAGAAGTGTTTCCTTTCTACGTTCAGACAAGCTGAAAACGAACTGGTGCGTAACTTTCAGGCAAAGGGGAAAAAAAATCTCTTTATATATATGAAATTATTAGCTTAAATGGGGGGAATTGCTTGAAGCAAAGCAAAGATTTATGATTGCTTTTTGGGGAAGGATTATGATAAGTGAGCTTTTGAGAAAACCTTGATGATCCATCCCTTCTTCTTTAACCATAATATAATATATATCATTATGAAATGTTGAAATTATAATCATTTTGGGTGGAAATGGGGAATTAGAAAATTCGGGATGGTCAATTCATGGGATGGGGAAACGTCAAAGGAGAGACTCGTTCGAGCAAAACGTGCCTCGACTCAATCAAAGCCAAATTTGGAGTGAGTGTCGTGCTAGAGTTGCTATTGACTAAAGTGCTAGTGCTGTAGGTTGCGGGCTCTAATCAGGTGCGACGCAGGGCCGCGGGCCCCACCGCCCGCTCCCCCCCGGCGATGTACGGCCGCTAGCCGCCCCCAACCCCGAGCCTAGCGAAGGGCCCCACATGGGGGAGGAGGAGGGTGTGCGTGATTGATGGACCTCCTCGACCCACCACCCCCGGCTGAAGAGAGCAATGTGCGAAATTTCCCCCCTTTTTCCCTCTTTATTGATCAAATCTTTTTTTTTGGTAAAGTCTTTATTGATCAAATCTTTCATAAAATAAAATTTTAAAAAATCAGAAAAATGTAAAGTCGCGATCGGGTATTATATCTAGTGTAGACGAAGGCCACCGACACTTCTAAAACCCTCGTTTTCCCTTAAAATTCACAAGAAAGACCCCTTTAATCCCCCATCTCAATCCACATCCCGAAGGCCGGCTCGGGCCAGACTCCGGTTCGTCTTAGCCCCAATTTCAAGAGAAGCCGCCCGCCCGCCCGTCCGCATTAAGCGGCGGAAATTTGGGAGAGAGAATATACTTCCTCCCGTGCCTAAGTACATGGGGGTGGAACCGGGTCGATGTGCGGTCGACCTCGACCGTGGAATTAGATTTTAACCCTAACATGGTCCACGGCGCCACATGAAAAGGAGCAATTAGTTAGGTGATTTTTTACTGCTTGAAGCGATCGCGATCATGCGTGCGGTCTCAGTATGATTTTCTCCCTTTTTCTGGCTTTGTCCTATTCTCTCCCCCTGTGATTTGCGCTTAATAATCTTCGACAAATTCAGCTGGGCCCCACCACATGACTGACTCCCGCGAAGTCATGTAACGTATTAATAAAAACAAAATAAAATAAATCGAACCCTCCCTCCCTCCTCCCCACCACTAATTAATGCGAAAATCACCCCCCGACATTAAATTACGTGCATCGCGGAAAGTTAGATGGAGAATTAAAAATAAAAATAAAAACCAGAAAGGAAAACAGAGGCGAATTCGTATGGAGGGGGGTGGTGCGGGACGTGGGAGCTTACCGAACCTCCAGCGAGCTTGAACCAGGGCGAGGTCCGGGTTGCGGAGGAAGTAAGGGATGGCGCGCTTGAGGTAGTCGGGCTCGGGGCGGAAGTCGGCGTCGAAGATGGCCACGAACTCGCAGTGCTTCACGTAGCTCCGCTTCAGCCCTTCCTTGAGCGCCCCGGCCTTGTACCCGCCCCGCGTCTCCCTGATCTGGTACACTATGTTGATCCCCTTGCTCGCCCACCTCTGGCACTCCAGCTCCACCATTTGCTGCCAGCGAGGAAAAAGGGAATCGATCAATGTCGAGTCGAAAGACCCACGTGAGGAAATCAATTAAATTTCGCGATTCTGCCGACGAAAAATTCAGTAATGGTGGTGCTGGTGCTGGTGCTGGTGCAGTGGTGTCGGCTATGAAATTGGCTGTTCTGATGGCGACTACCGAGAAGCAGGATTGAAACGAGAAATGGGTAGTGACGATTTCGTGTGTTGTTTCGAAAGGCGAAAAGGGCGGAATCGGGCACGGAAGCGAAGTGGTTTACCTTAATTACGGGATCGGTGGAGTCGTCGAGGACTTGGATCACGAGGCGGTCCGCCGGCCAGGACAGCCCGCACGCTGCTCCGATCGAAATCTTGTACACCTGTTCGAGCATTTCACACGAGCGCAATGAGGGTCTTGTTCTCGAGTGGTGCAATGCGGCGGCTGCCGCTAAATCTAGGGGCGGAGGTTTACCTCTTTCTCGTTATACATTGGGATTTGGACGAGGACGAAGGGGAAGTTGGAGCTCCCGGACTCGAGGTCCTCCTCGATGGGCTCCCAATTGTAGCGCTTCTCCGGCTTCTTCCAGAAGAGCTTGACGAGGACGATGACGATGCCCATGTAGACCCTCTCCATGAAAAGCATGAGCGCCATCGCGAGGCATACGTAGACCGAGAGCCGCAGCACCGGGACGATCAGCGGCGCCTTGATCAGCTCCCACACCATCCCCAGCTGGCCCGCGATGTCCTCCCGGGACATGGTTAACGAGTCCGGGATCAGGTCCTTGGGCGAGATTTGCGCCATTTCGAGACAGAGGCTCGAGACTCTGTTTTCTACCCTGCTCTGTTCGGCGCTGCTCTGTTTTCTGGAGCAGAGCACAGAAAGCAAAACAGAGGAGAAAAACAGGGGATGCTTTTTATCTAGGATTTGGAAAGTTGGGGTTGGACTAGGAAATCGTTCCTCAGATGGAATGGTGATCGAGGGGTCTCTTAACTAGGTCAAAGCAGGCATTTTGAGAAGCTAGTGTACAAAAAAGGTAGATCTCAATGGCTGCCTCCCCTCTCTCTCTCTCTCTCTCTCTCTCTCTCTCTCTCTCTCTTGAGCAAATGAGGCAAGCAGAGGGGAAATGCTGCCTCCGTTCGGCTTCCTTCTCTCCCCTTTTCCTCACTTTCCTTTCGCACCCTTCCAAGACCACCTGCTTCTTCAGTTCCTCTCTCTCTTTCTTTCTCTCTCTGAGTTCGTGCCGACGGAATGCCTCTGTTCTTGTCCTCGACTAGAGCGAAGCCAGGAAGGAAGGGAACAGACGCATTGCTGCGGAAGAGAGAGAGATAGAGGAGGGAAAGAGAGCGACTGGAGTCGATGAAGAGGGGAGAGGGTAGGGGCAATGAAGAGACGCAGAACAGGGGTGGTCTTTTATAGTACGGCTCGCTCCCTATTCATTAACTTTCCAATCACTAATTAATTGATTTAATTTATTTAGGGGGACGATAATTACTTCTTCGATTTCTTTCTTTTGCCTTAGAAAACCCCCCCGTATGGAAATGATAAGAAAATGGGAGGGGAGAGAGGCGTTTCCGTAATTTCGGTATTTTAAAATGTAAATAAGCATCCAGATGGGCGTATTTATTGGTACCCCTGAATGGGAAACATATGGCTCGACATCCGCATCGTGACGTGGCGTCCCGCGAGTGGGCGGTGAGGAGGAGCGGTGCAGGACTGACCCGGTCTCTGACCGGACCCCTGTGACCCGAAAATGGTTGGCTTCCTCTCTCGGAGGGAGGCGCTCTTGCACTTTTCGGCAGTTTTTTTCTTCTTCTTTTTTTTTTTCAACTGCCGTGGGTAGGTCACGGACACCTGTCGGTGAACTTCCCCCCGGCGGGACTGGGAAGAAAAAGGAGATTCTTTTCTGTTACAGAGTATTAATCAGTGTCACAAAAAGTGATGGCTGACGAATGCACAGGAATTGATTTCGGGGGTAAGCAAAATAATTTGGGTCACATTAGGATATCCGAACTAAAAAAAGTCGACGATTAGGTGAAGAGAGCTCGTATAGACATAAAGTGAGATGTAATTATACTTAATACCTACAAAGAATGGCTTTATTGAAGCTCTGTGGTTTGTACACGATTTTGTAATTTAGCATTACATAAATCATGTCGTGATTGGATTGAAATCCGATCATTCGATAGAAATATTGAGTTTGGAAAGGCCGAAGAGCAATTAATCAAGAGGGCATCTAAAAATTACAAAAACGCAAACTGTTTTGTGTTGTTTAATTAGAGTTCCGATTTTAGTTGATTTTAGCATTATCAAAGCTTTTTTTACCCCACTAAATCTCCATGTTGTGACATCAACCGTCTTGGCTTCATGGGGATAGCTGGCGAGTGTCCAATGGACAAGCAAGAAAGAAGCATTGAGGTAATTTTCTTGACCCTGTGCATTAACTTGGGAGAGTTTGAAAAGCTTATGAGATGAAGAATAATCCACCACAGATGCAAAACAAGAATTTACCATTTATCACTATATTGAGTTAATACAAAGCTGGAAGAGGTAAAGAAAAGAGAAGATGAATAAATGTTTTACTTGTTTCGGTCTACTAAGGAAAGATTCCTTAGAAGCCTATTTCCATAGTTGAAGTCCCCATTTGACTTAGTTTCTTGGGAAGATTCATTCTCCTTAAATAAACAAAAGTACAGCATAGTGGCTAAACATAGCCTATAATTTTTATGGTAAACACAGCTGTTACACATTAAACCCTGAGCTTCAATCTTATCCTTGATTTGGCAAGCCTATCGCACCAATGCTTCCCTTCCAAGTCGGGGCAAAGATGTCTTTTGAGGTCAACTTGGCCAATATTTATTGAAATACTTCTTTAGAAAGGGGTTTGGCAAACACATCAGCAAATTGTTCTTCACTTCAATTAAGGGTAAGCAATTCTACATTTCATACATATTTTACTTAGAACTTGGAACCTGCTTGTTTGAATAGGCTTCTCATTTTCTAGAACTTGGAACCTATCTAGTCACAGATTCCATGATCTATCCAGGTTCCATTTGTATTATTAATTGAATCATTGTAATGAATTATCACCTTTAATAACCACCACTTGTTACTACAATCACTGACCATAACTTATATTTAGATACACAAAAAGTATGAAATATTAATAAAATAAAATTCTCAATCATAAAATAGAAGTTCGGATGAGTGGTTCTAGATTATACAATCATTATCGAACAACATGCAATACCGCAAGATTGCACGAAGATATAGATTAAGAAAAACATTAAAAAAAAAAAAAAAAAAACTTATTCCAAGTTCTAGGCTACAAATTATAGATTCTAAGTTTTATGTTCCAAGTTTCAAGTTGGTGGTTACAGGTTCCAATTTCCAAGTTTCACTAATTTGGAACCCGAAACCTACTGTCAAAACAGGTTTCCTAATTTTTAAAACCTAAAACCTATCCCGCATACTTTGAAATCTCAAATCGGACCGTGGGAACCTATCCGGTTTCATATTACAAGTTCTACCCTGAAATCATGCTCACTCCAAACTCCTATGTGTTTCCTTTTTTCATGGAAGATCGAATTTGATGAAATGTGAGTTGTTGCTTGGTTATCAGGAAAGAGTTTCGTAGGAGCACAAGATCCTTCAAAACCCAAGTCACTCAATAGCAAGTGAACCAAACCAATTCACATATGGCAAAAGCTATAGCTCTGTATTATCCTTCAGTGCTCAAACAAGTAACTACACTCTCCTTTTTGCTTTTCCACATAATGGGATTACCTCCTACAATAGTGCAAAAAACGGTGGTGGACCTCTTATCAGTGGGACCACCGGCCCAATTGGCATCAGTATATCATACAACCTCTACATGATCATGTTTCTTCATAAGAGTGCCACGTCATTGACATGACTCCAGATACCTCAACATACAATCGACAGGCTTCAGGTGACCTTTGGTAGGAGCATGCATAAATTGACTTACAAAGCTAATAGCATATGAAATGTTTTCTGTAGAGTGATAATCAGATAAATTAGCCGACCAACTAATCTTTGAAACTAGCCAAAATCTTGGAGAGGAGTAGTATTTTTATCAATTTGTTCCCAAAATCCATAGGAGACTTTGTAGGTTTGGCCCCCAATTTTATCATTTCCTCTAATAAATCTGATGTGTATTTTCTTTGAGAGAGTAACAAGACTTTATTGGAATTGGCAACTTAATTCTAAGGAAGTACGGCAACCGACCCAAATCTTGATGTCACACTTATCAAAGATGAACGAAGGTTTTATGTAAAACGATCAACCAAGGGAAGGTTCCTTGGAAGCCTACTTCCGCAGTAGAAATCCCCGTTCGACTTAACTTCTTGGGGAAGATTCATTCTTCTTAAATAAAGAAGACTACAGTATAGTGGCTAGTGGCTAAACATAGCCTGTGATTTTTAAGGTAAAAATACAATTGTTACATATTTGACCTCGATCCTCAACTTATCATGACTTGGCAACCTTGTCTAGCCAACAATCCTTATATATGCATACATCCAAAAGAGAAGCTGAAATCACCAACCATGATGGTCAATCCCGGAGGAATTAAGGGCAAACATCGAGGCACTATCAAATGCAGAAATAGCGCCCGAAAACGACCTAGACAAACATCAAGTATTTACTCAATGAAAGAGAAGCATGCGATTGCTCAATATCAAACGATTTTAAAAACAATAAAAGGACGAAGAAATCAGGATTCGATGGAATGTTCAATAGGTTTGTAGACTAAATCCGTGTATAATCCACGCAAAAAGATCCGGAAAGGGATGTCCTTTTGCCCTTTAGCTACATCCAATCGCTCCGCATGTGGTGCCACTCCCCCAGGCATTTGATGATTCGGTAGTTAGGTCAAAGCCTCAATCTAATTTTCGTCCCAACGACTCCATTTTGTCGATACTTTTGGGGGTCAACAAAATTGGATGCCGCCATTCGCATGCAACGTGGAAAGATCAAAGTAATTAGTTGAGGCCCTTCATCGAGGATTACTGGTCGGGTTTTGTCGCATGAACTTTATCATGTTAGTTGCAAGGGACGAGGGCCACGGTGGTCCATAGGAAAGACAGTTTGGACCCCCCAACGTAGTTTACGAAATTATCCTCATGTTGAGAAATGGTTGTCTTAATCAGGGCACAATTGCTTAGCTTTAGAACCCAATGACAAAGGTGAAGTAGTCTATGCCTCGTTCCTCTTGGGTCGAACCTTTCTCATTCGAAGTTAGACACTAGACACTCGTGTCTTGGGTCAGCAATTCACCATTTATAGCGCCCGCAATAAAAGAGCACCGCATAAATTGGATCGGATTCGACCAAAAAAAAAAAAAAAATTGGATCGGTACAAAAACATACTCGACTTGATATGAGAACATTTGGATAGACGAGTTCTATAGTTTGGCTTCAGAAGCCAGCACAATTGACTCAAGTATCAAATGCATGTGACAGGATGGTTTGCGTGTATTTTGTTAAGATAATTGAAGCTGAATATTTGAATGTCCTGTTTTATTTATAAAAAAAAAAAAAAAACCAAACATGCAATTCAATACTTTATAATGTAAATCTCTATACTACTGAACCCATGATACAAATTGAAATTCAGATATTACTGATCAAGAAAATTAAAACCATATTCCTTGTAAGGAATAAAATGGAGAAGTTTTTCATTTGTTGAGATCTAAGGGTTGATTGAGATACCAAAATGGGGGAGTCTTTGTTAAGGCTGTCTAAATAGCAGTTGGCATTTCACTTTTTCCTCGCCGCCCGGGCTTCAATCCTTTTGTCCACCCAAATAATTTATGTGCATATAATATGACCTTCAATCATAGGGTACTATACTAGCTACACCATGTTTAATAAGTCCAGTCAATCAGATCGGGACTTGACAAGTAGGAAGGGCATATGCGAAGTACCCCAGTTTTCTAAACTCGATTCTTTGTTTCAATTTTTGTAATTTATGAAACATATAAATAGATATATAAGGTGCACAAACTTCAAGGTCTTCATTGTTTTTGGCCCAGAAGTAATGTCAAAGTTCATTTAATGCTCTGAAAACAAATTCGTATAATATCCCAACCGAATTATAATATACGGACCAACTATAGTATTTTTTAGGTTTTAGCTTCAACTTATATCCCAATATAAGGAAACACCCAGCGTCATGTTCCTGACTTCTTTACTCTCGAAAGCACAATAGTCCATCGGTCCCGTTTGATTTAATGATGGATCGAGAAGGACCAATCATGACCCACGAGTCTAAATAAGATCTGCAAATCCGTGGCCAAATCGACACTCGAGAAGTACTCCAAGCACATCAAGTTGCTGATCCGCAAGTCATTCTTGTTGGCGCATCACGTAGAGAACAATAGTTCATGAAGGTCTAGAATTATATTGAAAAAATTAAAAAGTTTATAATTGAATTGATAAATCAATTGAATAATTATCCCAATCTACGCATGTCTTCAGAAATCAATCTCTGCGTGATTTACGGGGTTATCGTAAAGGTCTGCAGCCGAAACGTGGGCTTTAGGGAGTAAAGGCAACGTCCATTGATTTCTGGATTAGATTACGGTGCGATGTGTACGTTCTCTTTAATTATCTTTGTACTATGACCATGTCGTGATTCACGAAAGTGGGAATTCGGAAGCGATATGGGCGCGGCATAGAGCCCTGCGTCAAAGTGACTTTTCCACAGTTTTCTCATTCTCTTGCCTTCGTTGATGGTTTTGAAGGAGACCGACGCCCACCAAAATCATAGCCAGTAACAACCCTAGCTAGTTCCCGCCTCTGCCGATAACTGCAGGTGCTTTTTAGCTTGGCATTGCTGAATTCTTTATAATGTGCTTTTGATGTTGGATTATTGCAGATGAACATTCTATTGACCACTGAGAAATGTAGTGCAATAAGTTGTTCAAATGGAGTATAAGGTAGAATTGCGAAACATTTCAAAAAGTTGGATATATAGTGCGAACAAAAGATAGATAGAGAAACCCTATATAAGTTGCAAAGTGACAAGACTTTATGCACAGAAAGAGCATCGACTCATGTGGGATAGGACTCGCCCTTTTGGTATGAGATCTTGTTTAATGGCAATCTTTAGGTTGTAAAATTTAACGTGTTGCTAAAGCAGGAAAATTTTACAGGCAAGCATACTTGGGGAAGATTCTAAAAGAGAGACCCAAATCACTGTACATGCGCCGCAAGATTCAATAGGAAATGACTGGAGATCTAATACCGCGATGACCCTTTTATAAAAAAAAGATACAAACATCCATCGCTAGAAACTGCCTGTGTAAGAAAAGAACAGCACAGCATCTTCCTTCAGAGAGCTGCATGTTACCCCCATGTTCTTGACAGAACGTTCTCAGAAAACAACTGTCTCTGATTGTTTTTAATCTTCACTCGAAAATATAATTAATCCCGGACATGAAAGCCCAAAGAGCAATGCGTTACGATGCTATTAAACTAATCGTTGTTCTTAATTCCCATTGTCTATAAGTCGCAGGACTATGTATGATGAAAGCAGGAACTTAGCTTGCTTAAGCATCAAAGAACCTATAAAACTAGTTTAATGCTGCATTATTTATTCTCTAGCAGATGTAGCGCCAACATCACGCAGCAAAGCACTGCTCTCGTACTTAACTTTGGAGTGAATTCTCAGTCACAAGAATGAGGAGAACATCTTTCCAATGATTGACCTGATTCAGCAAGGATTAATCTAAAATTACAGAGTGGGCATCAAGATTCAGCAGAAGGGTCCAAAGTGCCCTCGTCCAATGGGAAGTCGAAGCCATTCACGAGAAGAATGTGCACAAAAGCATAGGCATAATACTGAATTATAGAGAAAAAGATAACGAACAAAAGAGGAAAAAGAAGAAAGCTTTTTGGACACCAAGACCTACCACTTCTTGATTGCGGTGCTGATATTTCCCGCCATACCCTACCTTATGTTGTCCGCTTTACCTCTTTGGTTTTTTTCTTTTGGTTAGATAATACTTATACAAGATAATGCAGAGTGAATAGATAGTAATGCTTTTTCACTTAAATAAGGGTAATGTTTAATTTTTCTTCCTCCTAAGTTAGAAAAAGGCAAGCTGGCAAAGACTTTTCCAGCCAAAGAAAAACTAATCTTGGTCATGTGAGTTTCAAGAACACGGGAATTAAGATAATGCAGTGCGTTGCTTGTGTACACTACCCTAGCACTGCGCAAAGTAAAGAAAAGAAAAATCAACGGTGGAGCTTCTTTTCCCAACAAGCTGATCATGTCCCTTCATATGACAACTCTCTCTTTCTCTCTCTCTCTCTCTCTCTCTCTCTTCTCTCTCTCTCTCTATCGGCCGACAGTCCTCTCCCAACTACATATGCTTGTGCGGTTGATTATGCTTTGGATTCCCTCGCGTTTTCTGTCCTTTCTCAAACGCCTTTAGTCGCCATAAATATCGTGGAGAAAATGAAGAAAAACTCTTTTCCACTTCATATCTCTAAAATAATCAGCACATGATTTTGGGTTTTTTTCCTTGTTTATTCATGTAAATCTATTGATAGTTTTTTTTTTTTTTTTTCATTTCGAGTCAGATCAAATCAAAGAGCAAAAGTAAATTTAACAGGTGTGTTGTTGACTAACGCATGGAGACAAGAAATTTGAGGGACTAACTAAGAAACGAAAATAATGCAAATCTGATGGTTACCCTTGATCTAACACCAATTCATTTAAACAATTTTGGGCCAAAACCAACCTATATTTATAAATTGGTACGGCAGTTGAATGCCTAAGTGATCGTTCCTATTAATAATTAGGATGAAAAAACCCTAACCCAAGTGTCGGTAGTCCTACGTGTAGTCGAACTTATTCTTTTTCCAGCTGTACATCTGCAATTGTGCCAAACTGTGCCCAAGTAGGATCGGCATATTCCTTCTCTTCTCTCTAGATTTTGACGTTTATTGAATGAGTGGTGTGTCCTGCGAGGAGATCCTCAGACCTCTATCTTTTTTAAATATAAGAAGTAAAAAAAAAAGATTATCATCTAAGTCTTTTTTTTTCGCTTAAGTTTATTAGCATTACGTAATCGCCAGTCCAGTTCACTAATTTTTATATGAAACAGTTGCACTCTAGGGATAGATAGTTCAAAGAGCACGACCTAACTTGCATATTTCAATCAGCATAAGACATATATTGGACGTTTATTTTATTTATTTTATTTTTTTTTTTTGTGACCGAGAATCCGCCGAAATATGCCATTGTTTTCTTATGTTGATTTGGGTTCTCACAGGCCTCTGCGATGGAAGCCCAATAACAACTATACCTCGGGAAAAGCTGGCCCAACAACCCACCACCAATGCCCTTCACTGAAATCGCTAGCACCGCAGGGATTCGAACTCTTGACCGCATCAAAGTAGGAGAGAACGAATACCAACGCGGCTGCTCACGGATATGTACATATATTGGACATTTATCAATGGGTTTTGTGAATTATTTACCTAGGTGGACTTTCTCGATATATAAAAAAGAAAAGAAAAAGTCCATTGAATGTTGTTTTTAAAGGATGAGTTTGGCAATGCTTTAGCTTTAGCATTTTGCATCTAAGCAAAGGGAACTTCACTCAAAAAGAGCTTTCGTTGGAAGCAAGTAGTGTTTGATAATCACATTGTGATAAAATCATAAAAGCAACCTCAGAAATGAGGGAAAATTAAAAAGAATTATATAAGAAAGGGCATGCTGGAAAACTGCTGTTGAAGCTAGGGGATGGGCTACACAACCCCACCACGTCAATGTCGACATCACCAAATACTAAGTGATGCAACGCTAGGGTTGCTCAGCCCCAGGCGAGGCGAGGTCTAGATCAGTATTACTAATCCAATCAAATAAAACCAGGTCTATTGCTCATCAGCATCACTTGCTTGGTAAGGGTCTTGCGGCCCAATGACGTCTCACAAGCAAGTTGCCACAACCTCTTAAGGATGTTGACCGGAGCTAGATCCGATAGGTTCTAGAGAAGCGCAACCCCAGCCGAAATCTAATCGGGATTGCCAAATCTCACCGGCGTCATGCTACCCCCTGACGGAGCTTCTCCAGCATTCTCAACCCCTTGATTGACCTCCATTCTTCATGTGTTATGACCCGTGATTGTGATACATAGCTAATGTGAAAAATACCTTCTAGCCAAGACTTAGCCATTAGTTTTTTCAATATAAAGCAGACAAATAACTTGAAAGCGGAAAGCTTCCAATCCCTTCCAAATCATGGAGGCAAATTCATGCTTTTTCCACAACTAATCAAAGAAAATATGCTATCAAATATATAACTAGGGAAAAAAGTTCGATAGTAGCGTGCGCACATGGTCGGTCAGGTTCTAGATTATGTTCCTTAAATATTCATATATAAAAGATAATAAATCTCGGTACTATCATGCATGTCTCGCATCTTATTTTCCTCCTTTTTTTTCCACTGAATTTTCTCTCGTTCAACCTTCTAAGTGGGTCACCGGAAATCCTCACGCCTGCGAAATCAAAGATGCAGCCAATCCAAATTCGAGCTGCTGAGACAAAAAGAACCTTGAATGCTGACAAGTCAATTAGGCATATAATTCAAAATTAGGCACTGATTTGTCAATATTGCTATAAATTTGGTATATGGTCGTGGTCACATTATATATATCTTGTGTAGTGTTGTGACCACGAATATCTTTTAGAGTCAATCGCAAGGTGCTGTTCAAGCATCACATCTATAACCCTATGATTTGATAAAATAAGAGAATAAGTTTCGTCACTTTAAAAAGAGAAAAAGAAAGAAAGATGATGATGCACTAGATTCCCAATTAACAAGCTAACAACACCTCATTTGGAACTCTTGTGCTCAACGTAGATGCAGATAATCTGGAACCATGAGTGTACTACACAAGGCCCTCTTGTTTCAAGAAAAGGGGGGAAAAGTGTGGACAGATATGCAGCTCAAGCCCTAAATTGTGAAACAAGAATTCAAGATTGATAATAACTTTTAGGGCTTGTGGGTGAGAGAGAGAGAGAGATGGTATCTTCCTCCTTTGAGACCTACAAGAGATGTCAAGGACAGTAATATATCTCCTTGTTGTCTAACAGATGGTCCAATCAAACATTGTGAGTGCAATTCATGTTTGAAATTGTAGTAGAGTCAGCCGCACAAGGCAATGAGTCCACCGACACTCGCACCAGAATACTGAGCTGATGTTCTCTTCCACCAAACTCGAGGGAAAAGCAAGTGACGAAAAGTGGCACAAGCTACGGAAGCACCAAACTCAAGGGTACAAACAAGGCTAAAAGATTTGATAAAACCCACTAAAGGCTGGACCAGCTTTGCATTATTGGATTGATTATGATTGGAATGTCAACATCCAAAGTAATGAGCGATCGTTCTACTATATTCACTGCTGATGACCACGAACATCGTCGATCTCATGTCACGTGCTCCTACGACAAACCAAGTATGCTTCTGAACATTTTAGTTTAACTGGCGATGAACTTGAAATCAGGTGTAGATATCCTATGCCTTTACTATAGTAATGATATGCCATTAGAATGAGCAGGCAAAACCCCTCTCGGTGCTCAAAAGGAAGCTCCCGATTACTGACTTTTTCTGCCTCTTTTTCCTTCCGATCTTCCTATACTTGTCCTTTTTACCCAAAAAAAGCCTGCTTCTGCCGACAATCCCACCTTAAATTGTCTCAAAAAACAATATGAAAAATCAATACTAGACAGAGAGTCGTAGCCCTTAATTTATGGCGTGGCCACATGGCAAGTGCTTTCTCAAAAGAATATATATATTTGTATAATCTGCTGACGTCACCTCGCCAGAAACCCCGCCCATAAACCTTACAAAAACCATGATTATATGGGCCATGTATATCCTCCTTTGAGTCTTTTAAGGTTGTATAATCTATTTTGGCCCTCTAAATTATGCATTTTTCTAGCTATATGGTCGCAATTGCTTGACTAGTTTCGGCAAATATGGCTTTAATGGGGGCTTAAATCCTTCTTTCGTACGTAAAGCAGATGCTTGAAATCTTCGCTCCTTTTTCCATCAAACATTATGCAGACAATACGCTCCACTGATGAAAATGTCTCATGTCTTACAGTGTAAAGGCTTATTTAGCCTGTCGCTTTGTAAAAATGTCTCTTTCTTCCACCAACATTCACGTTTTTCTTTTTCATATAAATCATCCGACATCGATTTGCAAAGCATGAAAGCGTCATTTGCAGATTCTGTAATCTTCGTGTAGACGCGGCATTGTGCGAAGAAATCTGGACTTATTTGCGACAAGCAATTTGTGATGGTCAAGTCAAAGCCGGTGCTAAATAAAGAGGACTGAGTTGAATATAAAGAATACTGATAAAGTGGACTGTTGCCGACATTAAAAGATAGGTGGCAATACAGGAAGTCTGGAGATTGCTTTGGAACGCCATTGAAGTGGCTTGCGTAGGTTCAAAGAGTGACTTGGAATTAGTACCGCAAAAGAGAAGCTTTTGATATGATTCCAGGGATGTGTTTTAAACTAAAAAAGCCTGTTCATCCTTCCTCGTGCCGAATCCAGAGAGGTCCGGCACCTAAGAGTTCACTTGTTTATAAGGAAACTCTCTGTCTTCACCACCCCTCACAACGAGCACAGAAACCCCTTTTCACTGCACAATTGATATTTTCTCGTGCGTGCAGGCACTTTTTTCACATGTAAATTTCACTTCAACAACATTTGACATAGTGAATGGATCTAACGATTACCAGGTGTACTTCATATTCATCCCAGAAGAAGCAATTCTGACAAGGGTTGATCCAGAAGGCGCAATCTAAATTTGCTTCGACACTTATGCTCTGATTCATGATGGTGTGATTGTCTGAAATAATTGTAGTGGTAAACATTCTCACGACTCAAGGGTAAACACCAAAGGCCACGCAGCAAAAACTGTGATTGGACTCTCTGATATCAACCTGGAATTACTACCAGCAGTTTGGGGCTACACTTAAGAGAACATTATTAAAGTTCCAATTCCTCTGCTAGACACAGAAGTACAATGCAATCACAGACATGGCATGCATCACCTAATTTAGTCTCACTTCCATGGATATAGAGCTCACATCCATTTTGACTTGTTTCAGCATCACATTAATTGCTGTAGGTCATGGAAATTATTATGCACAGAAAGGAAGATGAGCAGGATCACATAGAACAAGTACCATCGCATTACTGTGATGAGCATACAGTGTACATGGATAATTGGCATATAAACCATCTGTCTGCTGAAACCTGAGTTCCGGTACCGAATCAAAACAACATCAAGTACCTCTCGAGTATGAAGTGATGTAAAGCAATAAGCTCACTCCATTCTAGGCTAATAACTTCCCCCCAGTAGAAGAGTATGATCAATGATGCAAAAGGCGAATTCATTCTATAAGGAGAAACACAGACAACAGCGGATTCAATTTAAAGTTAAAGTACGAAAAACTTCTGTTCACATACCCCACCAATGTTTTCTCTTTTTTAAGCAAAATGCCATGACATTACTAGACATTTAAATTATTCTCGTCCAGAGAATCACAGGAGGTCATGTTCTCCATAGCAGATAAAAAGGAATCACCATCTGAAGTTTATTGTCAAGATTGAAGACACTGGCTTTCAGTGGCCTTCAAGTCTAGCATAGCGACAACATCATAAATTAATCTAGTGATTGCAGAAAGTTCCTGGATCAATAATTTTGCTGAGGCTAATTCAAATCCATCAGATTGGACCACAAGCAGATAAAAGAAACTGCCATATGGGCATAGGCAGGATAAAATCATGTAATAAGTGAAAAGCAGAATACATGCTATTGTTTTGCAACTCATAGTCCAATTGAAGGTTAACACGATTCATAACAGCAATGTTTGATAGACAATAAGGAAAGTATGTAATATATAACAACAATGGGAGAAACTTTAAATGACAATAACAATTTGTGGTAATTCACCATGTGGGAATGAATAAACCACCAGTCTCAACTTGCCATCACGGCAAATGAACCAAACTTCCTTATCGCAACTCAGGGACATTAGCTTTGGTGTCTGTAGACATGTTCCGATCCAACACTGGCTCCACCAGTTCCAAGGGATAATGCTCATCAATGCGCAGAGAAGCAGGGTTCACATCATTGTTTCCAAGAGTGATAGTAGTCTTTGCTTCCTGGTCAGTTGGCTCCGGCAGCACAGAGGTGAGAGTGCCAGAATTGTCGTCAACTTCTGCCATTCTTGCAATTTGCTCAGGTTGGTTCACTTCATGAATTGGATTTGCAGAGACACTGATAACTGCACTTGCATAAGGATTGGTGTACTCCACTCTTATAGGCATATTGCTCACGACATCCTTAAAAGTGGCCACTACAATCTAATGAAATAAACAAACCAAAGTGTCAGATTCATATGGAATATCGATGAAATGGAAAATTTAATTTTCTTATAGCAAAAAAAAACATTTGAACAATATGTAAGCGCTAAATGAACCCCATTGTACCAGTATGTTATGATCATATCAACAAACTTATACTAAAACTCCGTTTGTTTCACTGAAAATTTTATGATGAAGGATAATACTTTCCACCAATCTAAGCTTGTTGTTTCCAGTTCATGGAAAATGTTTTCCGCAGACCAATTCGCATTTTATTATCCAAACACTGGAAAGTCGGTAAATAATTTCACAGAAACAGTTTTCATTAAACAAATGGACGCTAAGAGTAAATCTAACTCATATTGGTCGATATAGAGCAACAGAGAGTCTATATCCACCCTAGTGTGGTGATCTAGCTCTTTCTATAACGAGCAACTTCGAGAAAGAAACAATTTAGGACCAGATGTAAAGGGTGTAACCAATGTACGAGAAAAGTTTGGCAATTTCACTTTACATGACAATTATAAAAGCATTACTTGAGTAGGGCCAGCAGCTGTCAATGGACCCGCAACTCTACCGCCAAAAACCTGACCATCAGGCCTTGCAAGCATGATACTGACCAAGCTAACTTCAGGGCGCATACAAATTGTACCTTCCCAAATTGTAAATGAGCCATTCAGGGCCAGAATTTCGAAACACCCCTGCACAGCAAGGAGAACATCAAAAAGCCAAACTAAAACTTGCAGTCAGTAGCTCTTTCAATTATTTAAAGGATCTCATCCGTACGATAGTAGGATTTGGGTGGTAACGGTTCGCCATTAAGCTTGAAAAATAAAAGACTTAAACCGATACAAAGATTTTCCCTCATCTGTTCCTCTCATCGATAAGAGCACGTTCAGAACTTGCGATTCCAATCTAGAAAACTAAAAAGCGGTTGAAATTGGAGAATCTTATTCAAAGAAAGTCCAAAGGTAGCAACCCGTTGGAAGGCAATGCTATGATTAACTGCTATAAAGGGTGCCGGAAGTTGTCTAAGAGATAAATAAACTATTGTTTCATAGTAGGAAAACTGCAACGAGGATCGGCCATTTCCCCGAGAACGCAAATAGCCCTCAGCAGGAAGTTCATGCTATCCTTATGCCCATTTAGGATGAAAGCTCTGGCTTCGTCATTGTACTATATAACTACACAGGACTCAGATGATAGATTCATATCACGTTGCGGATGCACCCTTTTAACCACTAAGATACGGAATGTAGATGTTCGTGATTTCAGTACATGATCCAGCATGAGGAATGACATAATACCTCATAAGTCAAAAGACCGCCCAGAGGCCCAGGTTGGCGCACAACGACACTGGAGACAGAACCAGTTGCCGAAAATACGGAGAGTGAATGAGTGCCTGGTTCGATGAAAGCTGATAACTTGGCAAGGATTTCCTAAAGACAACGCCAGTTTTTTTAGAATGGAATCCCATCACATTACAATGTGTACCGGGAAAGAAACACAGTCTAGGAAACATCCATATCTCACCTCCGCTCTGTGTATGGTCACTATCTGAACGTCAAAATTTCCTGCAAATTCCCACGCTGGACCTCCAACTTCACAGAACCGGTCGAAGTATCAGGAGTATAAGGAAGCATGCCCAAACTGTTACGGTAAAGCAGATTTGCATACACAAATTGCGTAAAACGAAGAGCGACCACTCACCCACGGGAGGAACATGCAGAATTCCACCGGAGGGACCTCGGGGCCTCCCCCTGCCACGGCTCGCCAAGCCCCGCCGCGCAAGGCCACGAGATGAGGATGCGGACTGCAGGGCTCCTCGGCCGAGTCCGTACTTCCTCGGCCTCCCTCTTCTCTTCCTCACCACAGCTCCAGCGACGCCGGCACCCAATCTCCCTGCCCCCGCTTGGGACCTCGGCTTCCCTTCGTCGGCACTGCCATGATCTCCTCCTGCCGCTGCGCCGAGCCCCGCGCTCCCCTGTGGCGTGACCTGCGAACCCTGCAACTTGGCGACGCCTCCGTTTTCCATGGACGCGGATCCTTCGCACCGCAGCGAGCCCTGGAAGCAGAAGCAGAAGCAGCGCGAGACATTCTCGAGCGTTCGTCAACGGAGCTCGGCGAAAGAAAGAGGAAAGGCGCTCGCGCGCGAGAATTTAAACAGTCCGTGAGCGTGTGCGGATGATGCGTGGTCGGCTCGCCGCCGACGGCGATGACGACGACGACGTCGACGCCGCCGCCTTTGCCGACGCTCCACTCTCGAGTCGAGAGGATCGCGAAACGGAGGCATGTTAGAGTGAACAGCGAGCTTTGCAAAACGCGCCAGGAACGAAAGAAAAAGGAGGAAAAAGGAGGAAAAATGAAAAATGAAAAATGAAAAAGAAAAGGAAAAGAAAATTCACCTGCTTCCCGCTGACGGCTGACGGCAACGGAGATTGGGGTTTGATTTATTTAAACGCCCACAGGTAATCCGAAATCCCCAAAATGGCCCTGGAAATTGCCAACTAATCTTTAATTACTTTCCTCCCCCTCTTTTTCTTGGGTATATA
This sequence comes from Eucalyptus coolabah, assembly GCA_014182585.1. NCBI lineage: Eukaryota > Viridiplantae > Streptophyta > Magnoliopsida > Myrtales > Myrtaceae > Eucalyptus > Eucalyptus coolabah. The sequence goes on along the minus strand of CM024629.1, from coordinate 9,981,044 downwards.
TATTGCTGTATACGGTCACTTACCAAAAAATCTTGCCCTGATGCTTACCTATCCTTCTGCATTTTGGCAAAAGGATTGGATTTCCTCATAAATCATGATAGATTTATTATCATATTCAATAAGTTGAATGCCGAAAAAAGCATGAGTTCTGTTGTAGAAAGTGACCATTTTCAGTAAATTATACCCGAAAAAATAAAGGGAAAGGAAAGTAATTCAAAATAGTTGACAATTTTCGAAAAAATCATAAATTTCCGTTGTTGTCTCTTGCTAAAAACAAGAGATAGATAAATGGTCAGATTATTAGATGAATGAGGAATAAAGTCGATGACAAAGAAACTTGTAGATGAGTATAAGATCTTCCCTCTTTACCACCATATATATGAAATTTGTATTAGTAAAAATGATCAGCCTAAGCTAAGCAGGCCAAGTCAGATAAAGAAATCCCGCATATAACTTGAATATAATCCGAGTAAGAGAATTAGCGTTCTGAAGCGACTTGACCTTCATATTTCTCCGCATATAACCCATATATAATTGGAACAAATAAATCCCGCCACAATGGTGATATAGCCAAATAAAATAAGCATTATAAAAAATGAAAAGAAAAGTAAAAGGACAGAGAGTTACCAATGTAGAAGGAGGAGCGGGCAGTGTTTCCTTATGCTAAGTGCAATTGCAAAAAGATGGATTGACATAGGAGAAAAGGTGCGAGAGCACATCAAGCAAAAACATCCATTCATAGCATTTTGATCATGTCCTGCGATCAAACCAGCCCGCGAGCTCCGCCGTCGTTCGACATCAGGAAACCATAGAGCTGGGGTCATATGAGGGTGGGGTTTCCGCTCGACATCGACTGTGGCCAAAGGTAGAGGTCGTGACCACAAGCTCGCGTTTGTCAAAACGAGGTGGCGGCTAACCCTAGAGGTCACTCGAGATGGACAAAGGAGGAGGAAAAGAATAAGATTTGATTTGGGCAAGTCTATATTTATATTATATCCAAGTGCCAACCAAATACTGTATAAGGTATTATAAATCCCATCATTATCATATCCGATCTTTATCCTATCCGACCTTATCCTAGTTGATAAAAACATCCAAACGACCGAATGCAACCTATAAGTTCAGCTTGTTTGGCTTGGCTCAACCGGCCAAGCTGCCAAGCCCATAATTGATTCCAATGGCTATTAGGATTTGTTTAATCTATCGAGTAAAAATTTCAATGACTGAATGGACTTGAATCGATAAATATTCCTAACTATTTTTAGAAAATAATTTAATAGCCGGTCAATATTATTCCATCCTATCATATCCTATTAGCCTCTTTGCATGCATTTGCAATGAAAAGATCCATGAACTTGTCTAGGCACCAGAAAAGCTGATCGATCACCCACAGACACTAGTCCATAGTTGGTTAGTGATATGTTGAAAGACCAAGTTGCCATGATAATTTCGTAGTCCCGGCCATACTCATAGTTGTCTATCTATGATTTGGCTTTTCAATGTCGGCATCTCTTTCTCCCTCGACATTATGAATCAATTCAATTTCGCAAAATGAAAATTCCCAATGCACCAACAGCATTTGAATGAAAACGGGTTGAGAAGACAAACGTGACATTAAACAGAACCAGGCTTCTTTCATTCCGCCTCATCCAGATGTACAAACAAGTCTTTCCAGTGAGACTAAGCTTTCTCCGGCGTCCGGAAAGTCCAGATATGATACTTGGCTTTCTTGCGGATTTCTAGGATTACCTGTGAAATATTCCGATCCTTAATTAGTTTCAACAGAAAAGAGACGGATAAATTCTTATAAGCGAATTTCTGGTTAGTTTAAACAGCGTAAAGACCAAGCCAATTGTCTCAAATTGAACTTCCACCATAACCCACAACGACAAGGAAAACGCGGACAATATAATTCAGCAGAACAATTTTTAGCTAGTTGCGTAACAGGAGCAGGGAAACAACGATATCAACTAAGTGGAAGTTTTTTCCCGACTTGCCAAATGGAATTTGTGCTGCGATATGCAGGAGAAATTTTACAAATTTTAATGCACGAGGGCGACAAGTTCCATATCTTGGCAAAGGAAGTATTAGAACAGATGGTAAGATCTCTATAAATAGCATGAACTTCCTGTCCACAGAGGCTTGGTTCTCCCCCTCTTACAGTCCACACGACAAATCAACGTACAACATTCTCTTTTGGAATGAGGATTTGTCAAACTTTGATCCTCCAAAAAGGGAAAAGGCTTGAAAAAAGAAGTGCATTTCTACTCCCTTACCCTAGCAGAACTCTGGGTATCAGTAGTGCATGCAGAGATATTCTTCACACTGTCAAAATTGAGTCCACCAACTGACACATGATATCTGAATTTCCAAAGGTAACTAAAGGTTCAATGGCCATCCTTTTAGTAGAACAGGTGACAGAGAAGAAAGAAAATTTATGCGCTTCGATTCAATTTTTTTAACAGTAGAAGAGCAGACACCCGGAATTTGGAAATCCTATGGTCATCCAAAGCTAAAGCTCCACCAAAACACCAAGAAAACGAGGAATACGCCAATTTAAACGGGAGAAAGAAGCTAGCTCAAAAGGGCGTACAACAGAACGTGATGGAATGGAAAGGAAGCAAGCCTCTCGAGCATCATTCTTGTTCTAAAATCTTTTTTCAGTCATTATCAAAGCAGGGGGACTATACAAATACTTCTCGTCAAACCTAGAGTTATATATCCAACCGCTTTCTTTCATAAAACCATCCAGCTTCCAGCTCTTCTAGCGGAGAAAAAAAAGAAAGACGAAGGATTTCTTCAAAATTCCTTATCTAGCTATAACAAGACTATCGGTGGTATGTTAAATAGAGGAGGATTTAAACATAAGAAAGGATAGAAAGATGATCCACAAGACATTCTGCTTAATTTCTTTAAAGGATGAGGACCCAAGTGCATTAGTGAACATGGCAATGAAAAAAGCAATTGCAGAAGAATACCAGCATTCACCATCACATGTCAAGGAGGAACCGCCGACCAAATCTCAAAGCCATAATGATACAAAAATCATATAAAGAATATGCAGTCCACCCTAAATGAGCTCGACTAATGTGACATGAACTGTCGCCATTCCACACGAATGCTCACTCTTTCACCTCCCTCTATTTTAACTTGAATCCAATCCAATCATCTTTACTTTGTTAAGTTCCCATCTAAGAATATGCAATCCACCCTCAATGACCTAATTGACGTGACATGAACTGTCACCTTTCCGCACTAGTGCTCACTCTTTTCTCCTACCTCTATTTAACTTAAATCCAATCCAATCATCTTTACTTAGTTAAGTTCTTGAGATCGTTATGCAAGTATTTCTTTGACTCTTTGAGACAATTAGTGTTGGGTGGTTATGAGCCTCTCTCACTTCCTCATACTCATAAACTGACCACCAACTCTTCCCACAATTGATATGAGAAAACATGAACAATCTCCCCCTCACACATTGGACCTCGATCGGAAGCCCAACAATCCATAACTCTCCCATGTGACTTTTTAGGTCTAGACTTGTTGGCAACTTGGGCTCTAATTTCGTTTATTAAGTTTATTAACAATGAATAATAATGAAAGAGCTTTTTTTTTTTGGAATAAGACATGTCAAATTGATGGTAATGGAAAAAAACAGGATAAGCCCTTTTATTACTATTACTCATTTTGTCACTAAAAATACTTTCTCTTATCCTCATGAATTGAACAATACTATGCTATTTTCTATCGTTATATTAGTGCTATTTACTTTCTTTGTTGGAGTCGTAGGAATTCCATTTGCTTTTAATCAAAAAGGAATTCATTTGGATATATTATCTAACAAATCCCTTTCACAACTGTTGTGGGATAACCTCAACAATCTTCCCCTCACACAACCTCCCTCCATAACCGATGTGAGACAACCTCAACAATCTCTCCCTCACACATCGAACCTCAATCAGAGGTACAATATTTCATAACTCTCTTGTGTGACTTTTTTGAGTCTAGATTTATTGGCGACTTAGGCTCTAATATCAGTGTTGGGTGGTGTAAGATCTCTCTCATCCCCAAAGTTAGCTCAAAATGTGAGGTTTTCCTTCACACTTATAAATTGACCACTAGCTCCTTCCACAACCAATGTAGGACAACCCCAATAATTAGATCTATTTCTAGACTAGGGTGATTTTTGTATTCGTCAATTTCAAGAGCAAAATCATAGCGTCACTTTTTGAAGCGATTCCAAGTCAAAATTTGTGGTATTTCATTCTCTTTGATGGCTAGCATTAACTTTGAAGAGTAAATGCTTCATCCCTTACATAGTTCCAAGTCCATAAATCAGCTGTACTACTCTCAACATAAAAAGAGAAGCCAAAACCACCAAAAGACTTCATTTCTTGGAGCAATTGTTGAGAACCCTCAACCAATAGTATTGCTACATTTGTCAAATCGAAGCTGCCGCAATAGAATTGCCGAGAAATATCAAATCACAATATAAAAAGAAGACAGAAAAGGAATGGCGGAATCGTAGGCCAAAACACCATGGTGGCGAAAAATTTGCTTGATGGAAACTAGCTAAGTAGCACCAATACACAACACACGATGCAACACAACACGTTGAGACATTACTTTGTATGTTAAATATATATTAAAGTAAATTATCATTTTTATGATTATTTTAGTCAAATTAATTTTATTTAAATTAAAAAATAATTAAATAATAGTAAAAGAGCCTATAATGAATTTACACTAAAAACATTAGTCCATCATTTATTAATATTACCTTTTTTTTTAATTTGACAAATTCAACTCCATTCCAATAATCCATAAAACTTGGAGGAAAAAAAAAGCAATCCACATTCTACTCGCTTGTTAGAGTGTATCGAAAGAGAAGAGAAAAAAACCTTAGTATTGAATTATATGTCACAGGAAGTGAGAGTTAGAAGAGAAAAAAAGACTAGATTTTTCTTCTTTATTTAATTATTATTTTTATTATTTTAATTCTTTTTATAAATTTACATTTTAATCCCTCATTTATTGAAAATTTTTAAAATTAACTCCATTCATATTAGAATTCGAACTTGCATGTTGAAATTCCAAACTCACGTGTTAGAGAATATAAGAAAAGTTGGTAGATGTTGGATTTTTCGACAATTTGTTGACCGAGCGTTGAACACGTATTGAAGTGTCCGATATAATACGAAGGCTCTCGAAGAATATCGATGGTTCCTAGGAAACTAGTTGTTGGGCCGGCGTTCCACCCATGCCAATTGCAGAACGCGAGGGCAAAGGAGGTTTTCTTGAAGACCGATCGAGACCTGCGGATTCGATCTAGGCTTTAAGCCGGGTTGGGTTCCATTTCCTATCCAGCTTTTTGCTACCGGAGTGCTACTGTTAGAAGAAAATATATAAACACGATTTTGTTTTTGACATCGTTGACATGGTGTAATTAACCAATTGATCATTTGATTTGTATTGCCACTAGTGCTTGAATTTGAAAACTCTCTTCTTACTGATTGTTTACCACACACGCCATTGACACGGGATGTAATTATCACACAACATAACGATAGAGTCGAATTAAACTACAAGCAAGTAATTCATAATTAGTTCCACGATTACTCAGAGATCGACTCATTTGATGTTTAGTTCATTAAGCTACTCGAAATTTTATCAAGTCAAGCTTGAGCTCACTAACACTCAACTCAAGAGGCTCGCAAGTCATATAAAATTATTTTTTCCACACAACCCTGAATAAAAATAAAGAACTTCTACTATATTTTTGGGACAACGGAATATTTTCAAATTGATATATTTATAGCCAATTTATCCTAAATTAGTTTTTTATTACTAAAAAAATCCATATTGATAAATTGAGATGACTGCATACACAAACCGAGAGAAAAACATTATCAGAGTTCAGGGACATGAGCATTGGTGTCTGTAGACATGTTCCGATCCAACATTCGCTCCACCAGTCCCAAGGGATAATGCTCATCAATGCGCAGGGAAGCGGGGTTCACATCGTTGTTTCCAGAAGTGATAGTCTTTGCTTCCTTGTCAGTTGGCTCCAGCAGCACAGAGGTAGGAGTGCCAGAATTGTGATCCACTTCTGCCATTCTTGCAATTTGCTCAGGCTGTCTCACTTCATGAACTGGATTTGCAGAGATACCAATTGCTGCCCTTGCATGAGGATTGGTGGACTCCACTCTTATAGGCTTCTTGCGCACAACGTCCTTAAAAGTGGCCACTACAATCTAATGAATAAACATTTGAACAATATGTAAGCGCTAAGTGAAACTCATTGTGCTTGCAAGAGATCGTATCAACAAACTTATACTAATTTTCCGTTCGTTTCACTAAAAATTTCATAATAAAGGATAATATCATTCCCCTCAATCTAAACTTTTATTTCCACTCCATGAGAAACGTTTTCTGTAGACTGATTAGATTTTTGTTATCCAAATACTGGAAAGTTGGAAAATAATTTCCCGAAAATAGTTCTTCATCAAACAAATGGACCCTAAGAGTAAATCTAACTCATATTGGTCGATATAGAGCAACAGAGAGTCTACATCCACTCTAGTGTGGTGATCTAGCTTTTGTTATAACAAGCAACTTCAAGAAAGATATAATTTAGGAGCAGGGGTAATGGGTGTAACCAATGTATAGACGAGAAAAGTTTGGCAATTTCACTTTACATGACAAATACAAAAACAGTACCTGAGTAGGGCCAGCAGCTGTCAATGGACCCGCAACTCGACCGCCAAAAACCTGACCATCAGGCCTAGCAAGCATGACACTGACCAAGCTAACTTCAGGGCGCGCACAAATTCTACCTTCCCAAATTGTAAATGAGCCATTCAGGGCCAGAATTTCGAAACACCCCTGCACAACAAGGAGAACATAAAAACGCCAAACTAAACCTCGCAGTCAGTAGCTCTTTCTATTATTTAAAGGACCTTATCCGTAAGATGGTAGGATTTGGTTGGTAATGGTTCGTCATTAAGCGTGAAAAGAAAAGGACTTCTATAGAGAACCAAAACTGATGCAAAGATTTTCCCTCATCTGCACCTCTCATCGATAAGAGCACGTTCAAAACTTGCGATTCCAATCTAGAAAACTAAAAAAGCGGTTGAAATTGTAGAATCTTGTTCAAAGAAAGTCCAAAGGTAGCAACCAGTTGAAAGGTAATGCTATGATTAACCGCTATAAAGGGTGCCGGAAGTTGTTTAAGAGATAAATAAACTGTTGTTTCAAAGAAGGAAAACTGCAAAGAGGATCGGCCATTTCCCCGAGAACGCAAATAGCCCTCCGCAGGAAGTTTATGCTATCCTTCTGTACTACGTATGCCCATTTAGGATGAAAGCTCTGGCTTCATCGGTGTACTATATAACACCACAGGACTAAAATGATAGATTCATATTATGTTGGGGATGCACCCTTTTAACCACTAAGATACAGAATGTAGATGTTCGTGATTTCGGTACATGATCCAGCATGAGGAATGACACAATACCTCGTAAGTCAAAAGACCGCCCAGACGCCCAGGTTGGCGCAAGAAGACATTGGAGACAGAACCAGTTGCCGAAAATACGGAGAGTGACTGAGCGCCTGGTTCGATGAAAGCTGATAACTTGGCAAAGATTTCCTAGAGACAACGCAAATCGTTTTAGGATGGAATCCCATCACATTACAATGTGTACCTGGAAACAAACCCACTCTAGGAAACATCCATATCTCACCTCCCCTCTATTTATCGTCACTTTCTGAGCTTGAAAATATCCTGCGAATTCCCACGCTGGACCTCCAACTTCACAGAACAGGTCTAAATATTAGGAGTGTAAAGAAGCATGCTCAAATTGTTACAGTAAGCAGATTTACATACAAAAATTGGGTGAAACAAAGACCGTTTTCGAATCAAGTGTCGGCGACCACTCACCCACGGGAGGGACATGCAGAATTCCACCGGAGGGACCTGGGCGCCTCCCCCTGCCGCGGCTCGCCAAGCCCCGCCGAGCGAGGCCACGAGATGAGGACGCCGACCGCATGGCTCCTCCGCCGAGTCTGTACTTCCTCGGCCTCCCTCTTCTCTTCCTCACCACATCTCCAGTGACGCCAGCACCGAATCCCTCTGCACCCGCTTCGAACCTCGGCCTCCCTCCGTCGGCACCACCACGATCTCCTCCTGCCGCTGCGCCAAGCCCCGCGCTCCCCTGCGGCGCGACCTGCGAACCCAGCAACTCAGCGACGCCTCCGTTTTCCATGGACGCGGATCCTTCGCACCGCAGCGAGCCCTGGAAGCAGAAGCAGAAGCAGCGCGAGACATTCTCGAGCGTTCGTTAACGGAGCTCGGAGAAAGAAAGAGGAAAGGCGCTCGCGCGCGAGCATTTAAACAGTCCGTGAGCGTGGGCGGATGATGCGTGGTCGGCTCGCCATCGACGGCGATGACTACGACGACGCCGCCGCCTTTGCCGACGCTCCACTCTCGAGTCGAGAGGATCGCGAAACGGAGGCATTTTTGAGTGAACAGCGAGCTTTGCAAAACGCGCCAGGAACGAAAGAAAAAGGAGGAAAAAAAGGAGGAAAAGAAAAAGGAAAAAGGAAAAGAAAATTCACCTGCTTCCCGCTGACGACTGACGGTAATGGAGATTGGGGTTTGATTTATTTAAGAGGAAAACGCCCTCAGGTATTCCGGAATCCCCAAAATGTCCGTGGAAATTGCCAACTAATCTTTAATTACTTTCCTCCCCTCTTTTTTATGGGGGTATATATTGCTATATATGGTCACTTTCCAAAAATTCTCGCCCTAATGCTTATCCTTCTGCATTTGGCAATGGGATTGGATTTCCTCGTAAATTGTGACAGATTTATTACCATATTCAATAAGTTGAATGCCGAAAAAAACATGAGTTCCCGTTGTGGAAAGTGACCGTTTTCAGTAAATTATCCAAAAATAAATAAAGGAAGAGGAAAGTAATTGAAAATAGTTGGCAATTTCCAAGAAAATCATAAGTTTCCGTTGTTGTCTCTTGCCAAGAACAAGAGATGGATAAATGGTCAAGTTGTTAAATGAATTAGGGATAGAGTCGATGGCAAAGGAACTTGTAAACGAATATAAGATCTTCTGTCTTTACCACTGTATGTACCTAATCAATCCACATGTGAAATTTGCATTAGCGAAAAAGATGAGCCAGGAAGGACAAGCCAGATAAAGAAATTCCACATACAACTTGAACATGCTCTGAATAAGATAATCGACGTTCTAAAGTGACTTGACTTTTATATTTCTCCACATATAACTCACATATAATCCAAATAAATAAATCCCACCTACTATGGGGATATAGCCGAATAGGAAAAGGGTTATAGAAAATGAAAAGAAAAGTAAAAGATAGAGAGTTACCAATGTAATAGGAGAAGGCAGTGTTTGCTCATGCTAAGTGAAATTGCAAAAAGATGGATCGACGGAGGAGAGAAGTGCAAGAGCACATCAAGCAACAATACCCATCCACAACTTTTTAATCATCCCCTGCGATTAAACCAGCCCACAAGCTCGGTCGTCGTTCGACATCAAAGGTTGCTTAGCCGCCATCTCCCTCTGTCTCACGCTCTCTTTCTATATCTAGAACCATCTAATCCATTGGATCGGTGCGATCCGATGCTCTAGACCTCGTTTCTGAGTCTTACAACCTTATATCCAAGGTTGTCGGCCTCAGCAAACCATAGAGCTGGGGTCATCTGAGGGTGGGGTTCACACTCGACATCGATTGTGGCCAAAGGTAGAGGTTGCGGCCAAAGGTAGAGTTTGCAACCACAAGCTCACATTTGTCAAAACTAGAGGTGGCGGCTAACCCTAGAGGTCTTTCGAGATAGACAAAGGAGGAGGAAAAGAATGAGATTTGATTCGGGCTAGTCTATATTTATATTATATCCTAGCGCCGACCAAACACTATATAAGGTATTATAAATCTCATCATTATCATAGCCGATCTTTATCCTATCCGACTTTAGCCTGATTAATAAAAACATCCAAATGACCGAACGCAACTTATAAGTTCGAGTTGTTTGGCTTGGCTTGGCTAGCCGAGCTGCCAAGCCCATAGTCAATTCCAATGGCTATTAGGATTATGTTTAATTTGTCAAGTAAAAATTTAATTGACCGAATGGACTTGAATCGATACATATTCCTAACTATTTTTAGAAAATAATCTAATAGCCCATCAACATTATTCCATCCTATCCTATCCTATCAACTTCTTTGCATGCATTTGCAATGAAAAGATCCATGAAAATGGCATTAATTTAAGGAAGAGAGATACTCTCTCTTGTCTTGCCACCAAAAAAAGCTTATCGATCACCCATAGATATCAGTCCATAGTTGGTTAGTGATATGTTGAAAGACCAAGTTGCCATGATAATTTCGGAGTCCCTGGCCATACTCATAGTTGTCTATCTATGATTTGGCTCTTCAACGTCGGCATCTCTTTCTCCCTTGACATTATGAATCAATTCAATTTCGCAAAATGAAAATTCCTAATCCAACAGCATTTGAATGAGAAGGTGCCGAGACGACAAAGGTGACATCAAACAAAACCAGGCTTCTTTCATTCCATCCATGTGTGCAAACAACTCTTTCCAGTGAGATTAAGCTTTCTCAGGTGTCCGGAAAGTCCTATATGATGCTTGGCTTTCTCGTGGGTTTCCAGGATTTCCTATGAGATATTCCGATCCTCAATTAGTTTCAACAAAAAAGAGATGGATAAATTCGTATAAGCGAATTTCTGATTGGTTTCAATAGCATAAAGATCAAGCCAATTGTCTCAAATTGAACTTCCACCACACCCATAACGACAAGGAAAAGGAGTGACAATATAATTCAACAGAACAGTTTTACCTAGTTGCGTTACAGGATATCAACTAAGTGGAAGTTTTTCCCAACTTGCCAAATGAAACTTGTCATGCGATATGTAGGAGAAACTTTAACGCACGAGGGCAACAAATTCCAAATCTTGGCAAAGGAAACATTAGAACAGATGGTAAGATCTCTATAAATAGCATGAACTTCCTATCCATGAAGGCTGGGTTCTCCCCCTCTTATAGTCCACACGACAAATGTGACATCCCAAATTTTCACTTTTGTTTTCCATTGAATAAATCGGATGTTTCATCGACGCGTCTATAGAGCTATTCTCAAAGCTGATCACTCTTAAGATAACTAAACTATCTCGGGGAAAGCCATTAAGGAATTTTAAGACAATAGACTTGAGAATTCAATCAGGAATCGGCTTCTTGACCGTGCTCATCTTTAGAAGCCATTACATCACAGTTAAAAATCGATTTGAAATCAGAGATAGGTCGGTTCAATAGAAATGTGTGGCTAATCGTGGATGACACCACTAAAGTGGAAAATTCTCGTCGACCGACACTAAACTTCTATCGTTTTGGTACCTTATGTCTATATTTAAATCTTTGAAATTTTCACGACAACTAAGAAAGTCGCCAATATGTCGAGTGGGTTCATTGTGGTTAAAAAAAATCGACCATGGATCATTTGCACTAAAGATTTTTGAAAAATTACCCAATAAGTCACACTAAAAACGCACCCGAGTGAAATTAACGAATTTGAATCCGATTGAAGGTTTCTTCATGTCACAATAAATTCTAGGAACGTCGACTCAATCTTAGAGGATTTTTCTATAAGCCAAGACTTTTTGGAAAAAATTTGAGGTAGAACCGTTTTGTTCAAAAAAAAAGCCTGGGGATCATTTTTATCGCGCAATTGTGATGCGAGGTGGATCAATTGGTGAGGAAAAATACCAATTTGATAATTGAGGTGTCAATTGAATTTATTAAGGCTGGTTTGTGTTGATTCAAGAAATGATTGATGGCTAATTGAGAGGAAATCAAAGGAAATTCGTATGCCCCCCCCAAAAAATTGCCTAGTCTTTTGGACCACTTCAAGGTTACAAGGTGGAGGATTGGTAGCCTAATAGATGCCAAGGGAGGCTGGTGGCTAAGAATGGTTAAGGGAGACCATGGAATGGAAAATTTGGACATTGGTGGAGCTCTTACCCCCTCTCTCTTCCTCACCAAGCAATTGGCCAACTTTCCTCTCCACCTTCCTCCATTTTCACACACCAGCAAGCCAGCAAGAAGCTAGCGGAAGCCAGCAGCATTGCCGGAGTCAGTAGGAGTCACCCGTTGCTTATCACACCGCCGCATGCCACCCGCACGATCCCGCTCTTGCAGCCACATCCAACCTACCTTCCAGGCGTGTTTCCCCATCCAGCACACGTCCTAGTTGTTGCCCTAGGTCATGTGAAGCTTAACCGAAACTATCCCGAGCAACCAAGCCACCGTGAACCACCCTTCTAAGCTGCTGAAGCATCCACCAATCCTTGCCGCCTCATTCAGCCCTTGTGTTCTTCTTTTGCAGCCTAGAACAGAGAGCTTTTTCAGTGGGTTTCCAGTAGCTTTGTGGCCCGTTTTGAGGAGGTCCCGAGCCTCGGTTGCTAAGCCCGCCTTGAGGAAAGTCAAGCCCCGCGACGTTCCCGTTGTTTTGCACCGAACCACCCGTTAAACAATTGAGTTTTACTCACTAATCTTCACTTAATAGGCTAATGATGCTTAAGGGATTAGATTTAATTAAATATGATTAGGTAGATGGATTAGAATAGAGTAACTAAATTAGTGCTTTATCTATGCATGTTAGGCAAATGGTTAGTACATTTAGTGAGTAGACACGCATTATTATTTATTGAACTAACCTTTAAATTTTTCCAAGTCCGTTTTGATGTCCAATTAGGCATTACAAGCCTAAATTAGATTTATTGGCATTTATTTAATATTTTCCATAATTATTTAATTATTTATTTATTTTCTGAAAATTAGGTTGGGATAGCCGATGACGGGAATTTTATGCTAATTATTGTGGTGTAGTCTGTTTATTTATTGAGCTCTAAATTGTGCTGAATTGATTTAATTGTGTTTTTAGGATTTTATTCCTAAATTAATCAATTTTGGTAATTGATTGGAAAATAACCGAGCGTTGGTTTACAACCCCAAAAATATTTTGGTGGACCGTATAAATAGTGGAATTTTCAATGGTGAAAATACTATATTTTGGTTAAGGCCGGCCGTGTATTCACACATTGCTATTTTTATCGGGTATGATAAAAATGATGAATGATTATATGGTGAAAATGGTATACTTTATTGGCCTAAGAGCCCTAAATTATCAACTTTTGGTGAAAATATAAATAGTATACAATATGATCAACTTTGGGTGAGTATGTATTATCAGCTTTGGGCGAGCATATATAGTATACTATGATGGCCCGGGGCTCTAATCAATCAGTTTTGGGCAAGCATATATACAATATACTGTATTATCAGCTTTAGGCGAACTATACTATCTATTATCAACTTTAGGTGAGCAGTCCTGAATTAATAGGACTTTATAGATAGTATTGAATGTACCGACCAAGGAAATGTCGTAGTGACATGTAATCGACTGAGTTGATTAATCGATTATTCGATTTGATTGGGTGATGTGATGTAATTATGTATATTTGATATATATATACTAAATTGCATAATAGAATTGAGACCAAGATAAGTCATCTGACTCGTGTTGTGCTTAGGCAGCCTTTAGAGCATATTGGCTTCCTAATTAGATCTTAGGGGTAGAACTTCTGAGACGTAATCTCACCCAGTTGTGAGATAACATTTTAGATCCATAGATTGCAGCACCTCCCCCTCCTCCCGCATATTTTGGTATACCGGAGGAGATTACAGAAATAGGTTATTATTTTCCGATACACCCTCACCTCAAAGGACTAGAGTATGTACTAGTGAAGTATACCATCTAGGTTGACATGAACGAACCCGATAAGGTGCCCCATAAGTACCAGTCATGGTATCGTCCCTATCACGATGGGCGAAGGGAGGGTCCTATGCTGGAATCTAATGTACCTCAGTTCGTTCTAAAAGCTACTTTGGGTAAGGGTACTACAGACCCTAAAGATGGATCGGTGATAGATGCAAAGGATCCCAAGTTTGGTGATGATTCCGACTCTCAAGAGCAATCAGCAGTGGACTCCAACTAGAGCATGGAAGAAGGAGAGGTCATCGAGGAGGAAGAGTACCCAAGGGAGAACCCGGAGGAGGAACCTGAAGAGGACCCCGAAGAAGAACCTGAAGAGGAGTCGAAGAAGGATCCGGAAGAGGATCCCGAGTATGACCTAGATGAAGATTGAGACCTCCACTCTTATATGATGACTTGTTGTTGTTGAACCTATTTGTGTAGGAACCGACTTTTCAATGTGACTTGTATCTGTACATATATGACTGAGTTGTTATATATGTATATAAGTGTATTGGTTTTTAGGTTCGAGTTTTTTTTAGTCCTACTTTTCTATCCCATTGTTTTATTATTTAGGGAATTTATATGCTTTCGCATGCGTGTTGAAATGAAAGGGTCGGAGATGCGTCCTGAGACGTCGCTATTAATCGACCAGGTGAGGGATGGGCGCACACTCGAGAATCGGGGCGTGACAACAAATGAGCGTACAACATTCTCTTTTGGAATGAGGATTCGCCAAACTTTGATCCTCTAAAAAGGGAAAATGCTTGAAAAAAGAAGTGCATCTCTACTCCTTTACACTGGCAGAACTCTGGGTATCAATAGTGCATGCACTGATTTTCTTCACACTGTCAAAACTAAGTCCACCACGTGACACATGATATCTGAATTTTCATAAGTAACTAAAGGTTCAATGGCAATCCTTTTAGTAGAAAAGATGACAAAGAAGAAAGAAAATTTACACGCTTATATTCAATTTTTTTAAAGTAGAGGAGCAAACACTCGATATTTGGAAATCCTATGTTCATGCTCCTCGATTGAAGATTTACCGTCATCCAGAGATAAAGCTCCACCAAAGCACCAAAGGATGAGGTTTTCCCCTGTAAGTATAAACTTATCACTAGCCCTTTTCACAACCGACGTGGAAAAATCTCAATGATTAGATCCATTTCTAGACTAAGGTGACTTTTTTATCCGTTGGTTCTAGGAGCAAAATCATGCCGTCGCTTTCTGAAGCATTCGGAGTCACAACTTGTGGTATTTCATTCTCTTTGATGGCCAACATTAACTTGGAAGACTAAACGCTTCATCCCTTACATAGTTCCAAGCCCATTTATCAATTATACTACTCCTGACATAAAAAGAGAATTCGAAATCACCAAAGGACTTTTCATGACAAAAATCTTCACGTTTGGCAAAGGACGTGTGAGCACTTCACCCGTGATTTAAAGTCTTGATTGCACTATCCACAAATGAGTCGAATTCAACTAAGCTTAGGAAATGAGGTGAGTGATGGTACAACGATGAAGTAATTGTTGACGTGAACCTCAGACGCTCGCTTGGTCTTGAGAGCTAAACAATCGACGAGGGCTCCCCATTTCCCTAAGTAGTTGTCGAGAACCCCCAACCAGTAGTATCGTTGCATCTTATGGACCGAAGCTAACACAATAGAATTGTCGAGAATTATCAAAATGAATAGAAAAAGAAGACAGAAAAGGAATGGCAGAATCGCAGGCCAAATCCGAGGCATGGGATCAAAGACAAAGTTGATCCAGAAAAGAGAGGAGGAGAACCAAAGAGCAGGTGCCGCCATGGGACGGAGGAGGCTTCTTCGTCCCCGATGCCATGGTGCCAAATCGGTCGCTTGATAGAAACTAGCTAACTAAGCTAAGTAGCACCGATACCGACACCAACACCGACTTGCAACACATGACACGACTTATCAACACGTCATTTATTAAATAAAAAAAAATTCTAACACGCCGGGACATGTTATATATTAAATATATATCATGATACATTATCATTTTTATGATTATTTTAATCAAATTAATTTAATTCAAATTCATAAATAATAATAATAATAATAATAATAATAATAATAATAATAATAAAAGCCTAGAATAAATTTACACTAAAAACGTTAGTCTAACATTTGTTAATATCACTCAATATTTTAATTTGACAAATTCAACTCCATTCCAATAATCCATAAAACTTGGAAGGAAAAAAAAAAAAAAAAGCAATCTACATTCTATTCACGTGTCAGAGCGTATCGGAAGAAAAGAGAAAGATAATCTTGGGAAGTGAATTATATATCACAGGAAGTGATTTATTATTTTATTTTTTACATATTTATATTTTGATCCATCATCTATTAAATTTTTAATATTGACTCCATGTGTGTTAGAATTACATGTTGGAATTCCAAACTCTCGTGTTGGAATTCCGGACTCGCATTTCAGAGAGTTGGATTTTTTTACATCAATTGACGAAGTGTCACGGAATGTTCAACACAACACAAAAGCTCTCGGAGAATGTCTATACTTCTCAGGAAACTGGTCATTGGACCGGCGTTCCACACATGCCAATTGCGGAATGCAAGGGCAAGGGAGCTTTTCTTAAAGACCCGTCGAAGCCCACGAATCCAATCCGAGCTTTGGGTTTCTTTTCCTATCTAGCTTTTTACTACCTAAGTGCAACTATTAGAAGAAAATATATAAATATGATTTTGTTTTTAACATCATTGATATGGTGTAATTATCCAATTGATCATTTGATTTATATTGCCACTAATGCTTGAATCTGAGAACTCTTTCTTCTTATTGATTGTTTCCCACATGTGCCATTGACGCATGATGTAATCGTCACACAACATAACAATAGAGCTGAATAAAACTACAAGCAAGTGATTCAAAATTAGTTCCATAATTACCCAGAGATTCACTCATCTGATGTTTAGTTCATAGAGCTACTTAAAATTTTATCAAGTTGAGCTCGAGCTCGTTAACACTCGACTCAAGAGGCTCGCAAGTCCCACAAAACTATTTTTTTCACACAACCCTAAATAAAAATAAAGAACTTCTACGATATTTTTGAGATAACGGAAAATTTTAAACTAACATATTTATAACAAATTTATTATAAATTAATTTTTATTATCAAAAAAATTATAGTGGTAAATTGTGACGAATGCATACACAAACCGAGAGAAAAACATTATCAGAGTTCAGGGACATTAGCATTGGTGTCTGTGGGCATGTTCTGATCCAACATTGGCTCCACCAGTCCCAAGGGATAATGCTCATCAATGCGCAGGGAAGCGGGGTTCACATCGTTGTTTCCAGAAGTGACAGTAGTCTTTGCTTCCTTGTCAGTTGGCTCCAGCAGCGCAGAGGTAGGAGTGCCAGAATTGTCATCCACTTCTACCATTCTTGCAATTTGCTCAGGCTGTCTCTCTTCATGAATTGGATTTGCCGAGACACCGATAGCTGCCCTTGCATGAGGATAGGTGGACTCCACTCTTATAGGCTCATTGCGCACATCCTTAAAAGTGGCCACTACAATCTAATGAAATAAACAAAACCAACGTGTTAGATTCATATGAAATGTCGATGAAATGGAAAATTTAATTTTCTTATCGCAAAAAAACATTTGAACAATATGTAAGCGCTAAATGAAGCTCATTGTACTCACACGAGATCATATCAACAAACCAATACCTCGTAAGTCCAAAGACCAGCTGGAGGCCCGAGCTGGCGCACAACGGCACTGGAGACAGAACCAGCTGCCGAAAGTATGGAGATCGAACGAGTGCCCAGTTCAATCAAATCCGATAGCTTGGCAAGGATTTCCTATAGGCAACGCAAATCTTTTTAGTATGGAATCCGTCACATTACAATGTGTACCAGGAAAGAAACACACTCTAGGAAACATCCATATCTCACCTCCCCTCTATGTATGGTCACTATCTGAACCTCAAAATTTCCTGCAAATTCCATCGCTGGACCTCCAACTTCACAGAACAGGTCTAAATATCAGGAGTATAAAGAAGCATGCTCAAATTGTTACGGTAAATCAGATTTGCATACACAAATTGCGTGAAATGAAGACCGTTTTCGAATCAAGTGTTGGCGACCACTCACCCACGGGAGGGACATGCAGAATTCCACCGGAGGGACCATGGGGCCTCCCTCTGCTACGGCTCACCGAGCCCTGCCGCGCAAGGCCATGAGATGAGGACCCCGACCGCATGGCTCCTCCGCCGAGTCTGTACTTCCCCGGTCTCCCTCTTCTCTTCCTGACCACAGCTCCAGTGACGCTGGCACCCAATCCCCCTGCACCCGCTTGGGACCTCGGCTTCCCTCCTTTATTTGGGGGTACATATTGCTGTATTCCATCACTCTCCGAAAAATCTCGCCCTGATATCCTATCCTTCCGCATTTGGCAAAGGGATTGGATTTCCTTACAAATTGTGATGGATTTATTACCATATTCGATAAGTTGAATGCCAAAAAAAGCTTGAGTTCCCGTTGTGGAAAGTGACCATTCCCGGTAAATTATCCAAAAAAGAAATATAAAGGGAGAGGAAAGTAATTGTAAATAGTTGGCAATTTCCGGAGAAATCATAAGTTTCCGTTGCTGTCTATTGCCGAGAATAAGAGATGGATAAATGGTCGGGTTATTAGATGAATTAGGGATAGACTTGATGACGAAGGAACTTTGTAGACAAATGTAAGATCTTCAGCCTTTACCACCGTATGTACCTAATCAATCCATATATGAAATTTGTATTAGCAAAAATGATCAGCCTAACCTAGGCAAGCCAAGCTGGATGAAGAAATCCCGCATAGAAGTTGAATATACTCCGAATAAGATAATTAACATTCTGAAATGACTTGACTTTCATATTTCTCCACACACACAGAAATAATTCAAATAAATAAATCCCACCACAATGGGGATAAAGCCAAATAGGATAAGGATTCTTAAAAATGAAAAGAAAAGTAAAAGGACAGAGAGTTACCAATGTAGAAGGAGAAGGCATGTTTGCTCATCCTAATTTAAATTGCAAAAGGATGGATCGACGAAAGAGAAAAAAGTGCGAGAGCACATCAAGCAACAATACCCATCCATAGCATTTTGATCATCTCCTGCGATTAAGCCATCCCGCAAGCTCCGCCATCATTCGATGTCAAAGGTTGCCTAGCCACCATCCCCCTCTGTCTCACGCTCTCTCTCTCTATATCTAGAACCATCTAATCCGTTGGATCGCATCGATCCAACGCTCTAGACCTCGACTCTGAGGCTTGTAACCTTATATCCAAAGTTGTCAACCTTAGGAAACCATAGAGCTGAGGTCATATGAGGGTGGGGTTTACGCTTGGCATCGACTGCGGCCAAAGGTATAGTTCGCGACCACAAGCTCGTGTTTGTCAAAACTAGAGGTCGCAGCTAACCCTAGAGGTCGCTCGAGACAGACAAAGGAGGAGGAAAAGAATGAGATTTGATTCGGTTAAGTCTATATTTATATTATATCCAAGCGCCGACCGAACACTTTATAAGGTATTATAAATCCCATCATTATCACATCTTATCTTTATCCTATCG
Organism: Eucalyptus coolabah; assembly: GCA_014182585.1. Taxonomy (NCBI): domain Eukaryota; kingdom Viridiplantae; phylum Streptophyta; class Magnoliopsida; order Myrtales; family Myrtaceae; genus Eucalyptus; species Eucalyptus coolabah. Next base: position 9,961,570 of record CM024629.1, on the reverse strand, counting down.
GACCTTATTCTAGCTGATAAAAACATCCAAATGACTGAATACAACCTATAAGTTCGGCTTGTTTGGCTTGGCTCGACTGGCCAAGCCACTGAACTGATAGTGGATTTTAATGGCTATTAGGATTGTGTTTCGTATGCCGAGTAAAAATCTAAATGATCAAGTGGAACCGGATTGATAGATATTCCTGACTAATTTTAGAAAATAATCTAATATCTGATCAACATTATCCCATCCTATTAGATCCTATCAACTTCTTCGCATGCATTTGCAATGAAAAGATCAACGAAAATGGCATGAATTTAGGGAAGAAAGATACTCTATCTTGTCTTGTCCACCAGAAAAGCTAATTGATCACCCACAGATATTAGTCCATAGTTGGTCAGTGATATGTTGAAAGACCATGTTGCGATGATAATTTTGGAGTCTCTGGTCATACTCGTAGTTGTCTACCCATGATGGCAAAAAGAAAATTCCGAATGCACCACCAACATTTGAATGAGAAGGGGTCGAGAAGACGAAGGTGACACCAAAAAGAACCAGGCTTCTTTCATTCCGGCTCATCCAGATGTGCAAACAACTCTTTCTTGTGAGACGAAGCTTTCTCAAGTGTCCCGAAAGTCCATATATGGTGCTTGGCTTTCTCGCAGGTTTCCAGTATTTCCTGCAAAATTTTCCTATCACAAATTAGTTTCAACAAAAAAGAGACAGATAAATTCTAACAAGCGAATTCTTGATTAGCCTCAACAGCATAAAGACCAAGCCAATTGTCTCAAATTGAACTTTCACCATTACCCACAGCAACAAGGAAAAGGAGTGACGGTATAATTCAGCAGAACAGTTTTTATCTAGTTGCATAACAAGAGCAGGGAAACAACAATATCAACTAAGTGGAAGTTTTTCCCGCCTTGGCAAATGAAATTTGTCCTGTGATATGTAGGAGAAACTTTAATGCACAAGAGCAACAATTCCAACTCTTAGCAAAAAAAGGACTAGAATGGATGGTAAGATCTCCATAAATAGCATGAACTTCCTGTCCACGGAGGCTGGGTTCCCCCCCATTTACAGTCCGCACGACAACAGTGCATACACCATTCTCTTTTGGAATGAGGATTCGCAAACTTCTATACTCCAAAAAGGGAAAAGGGGTGAAAAGAGAAGTGCATTTCTATTCCTTTACATTAGCAGAACTCTGGGTATCAGTAGTGCATGCAGTCATTTTCTTCACACTGTCAAAACTACGAGTGATACATGATATCTGCATTTTCATAAGTAACTAAAGGTTCAATGGCCATCATTTTAGTAGAAAAGACAACAGAGAAGAAAGAAAATGCATATGCTTCAATTCAAATTTTTTAAAAGTAGACTAGCATGTAAAAGTTTTCCTAATGTGGGAGACATTAATTAATATTGTAATTTACCATTTTACGGGATTAATCTAAAATGAGATAGAAAGTTTCTTAATTAATCTAATATAAGACTAGTTAGTGTGAAACGACTCGAGTCTAGCCCATAATGAGAGGGAAAACTCTAATAATGCTCAAGTCTTTCTTCTAATCCTAACACACATAATTGTTAGCATTTACTAAGTATTAAGGATAAGAGGCCTTCTCATTGTGCATCATGAGAAGTGAGAGTTAAAAAAAAAAAAAAAAAGAGAGAGAGAAAACTAAATTTTTCTTCTTTTCCACTTTATTATTTTGATTATTTCTTATTTTTTATATATTTACATTTTGATTCATCATTTATTGAAAATTTTTAAAATTAGTCCTGTGCATGCTAGAATTATGTGTCGGAATTTCAAACTTGTATGTCGGAATTCCATACTCACGTTTTAAAGAGTATTGAAAAGTTGATCTAATGTTCAATTTTTCGACACATATTAAAACCGAATGTCGGAGAATATAAGACACATATTAGGGTGTTTCACCCAACACAGAAGCTCCCGGAGAATGTCTAAACTTCCTTGGAAACTGGTCGCTAGGTTGGCGTTCCGCATGTGCCAATTGTGGAATGCAAGGGTGAGGGAGGTTTTCTTGAAGACCCGTCGTAGCCCGCGGATTCGATTGGGGCGTTGAGCCGAGTCAGATTCCATTTCCTATCCAGCTTTTTGCTACCCCAGGTGCTACCTTAGAAGAAAATATATAAATACGATTTTGTTTTGGACATCATGGGCATGGTGTAACTAACCAATTAATTGTTTGATTTTTGTTCAAACTAATGCTTGAATTTGAGAACTCTCCCCTGTTATTGATTGTTTCCTCCGTGAGCCATTGACACGTGAAGGAACTATCACACGACGTAACAATGGAGTCGAATCAAACTACAAGCAAGTAATTTAATTAGTTCCACAATTACTCAGAGATCAACTCATCCGATGTTCAGTTCATTGAGCTACTTGATATGTTATCAAGTCAAGCTTGAGCTCGCTAACACTCAACTCAAGAGGCTCGCATGTCTCATTCAACTATTTTTTTCCGAACAACCATAAATAAAAATAAAAAAACTTCTACTATATTTTTCAGTTAAAATAATGGAAAATCTCAAACTAATAAATTTGTGATAACTTAACCCAAACTAATTTTTTATCACCAAAACAAATTATATGTATAATTTATTTATTCGATAAGGTTTAATCTCGCCCCTCCAAGAGTTCTACTCTAGATCAAATCGCAAAGAAAATAGTCAAGGCGCTAATTCCAATCAAAATCGATCAATTTACTTGATGAGCGTGTTACGTCAAACTGACATGAGAATGAAATATCGGTTTTAGGGTGAGAATGAATCTTGCTAGATAACTTCTTGCAACACTCATCTTTTGGTTCCAATGAGATGACTCATATTCAAAAGCTTACTACTCCAACTTTCGCCTACCCTCTTACTTTTTCTTAAGGTCTTGCCAAACATTCTAGTGGGAAAATAGGTAAAAGGGCATTTCCCAAGCTAGCCGGAGACAATTTTTGAAGTGAGACTTTTGATCTCAAACTTATATAGTTGCGATACATAAATGCACACTCAAACTGAGAGAACAACATTATCACAGTTCAGGGACATTAGCATTGGTGTGTGTAGAACATATGTTCGGATCCAACATTGGCTCCACCAGTCCAAAGAGATAATGCTCATCAACGCGAAGAGAAGCAGGGTTCACATCATCGTTTCCGGAAGTGACAGCAGTCCTTGCTTCCTTGTCAGTTGGCTCCAGCAGCACAGAGGCAGGAGTGCCAGAATTGTCATCAACTTCGGCCGTTCTTGCAATTTGCTCAGGCTGTCTCACTTCATGAAGTGGATTTGCAGAGACACCGATAGCCGCACTTGCATAAGGATCGGTGGACTCCACTATTATAGGCTCATTGCGCATAGCATCCTTAAAAATGCCCACCACGATCTAATGAAATAAACAAACCAGTGTCTCAAATTCATATGAAATAGCGATGGAATGAAAATTTTAATTTTCTTATCGCTAAAAAATATTTGAACAATATATAAGCGCTAAATGAAGCCCATTATACTCGCACGTTATGATTGTATTAACAAACTTATACTAAAGTTCTGTTTGTTTCACTGAAAATTTCATGACAAAAGATAATATTTCCCCTCAATCTAAGCTTGTTGTTTCCGGTCCATGAAAAACATTTTCTGTAAATCGATTAGTTTTTTGTCATCCAAACCCGAAAAGTCGAGAAATGATTTCCCGGAAACAGTTTGTCACTAGACAAATGAACCCTAAGAGTAAATCTAACTCATATCAGTCAATATAGAACAACAGAGAGTCTACATCTACTCTAGTGTGTTGATCTAGCTTTTGATAAAATGAGCAACTTCGAGAAAGATACCATTTAGGACCAGAGATCACAAGGTGTAACTGATGGGATAAAAGTTTGGCAATTTCACTTTACATGACAAATATAAAAACACTACCTGAGTAGGGCCGGCAGCTGTCAATGGACCCCCAACTCCACCGCCAAAAACCTGACCATCAAGCCTAGCAAGCGTGACACTGACCAAGCTATCTTCAGGGCGCGTAGAAATTCTGCCTTCCCATATTGTAAATGAGCCGTTCAGGGCCATGATTTCGAAACACCCCTGCACAACAAGGAGAACATAAAAAAGCCAAACTAAACCTTGCAGTCAGTAGCTCTTTCTACTATTTAATGTTCCTCATCCGTACGATAGTAGGATTTGGTGGGTAATGGGTCAGCATTAAGCGTGAAAAGAAAAGAACTTCGATAGAGAACCAAAATCGATACAAAGGTGCCTCTGGTAACGAGTATTCGGAGTTTTTCCCTCATCTGCACCTCTCATCGCTAAGAGCACATTCAAAACTTGCCATTCCGATCTAGAAAACTGAAAAAGCGGTTGAAATTGTAAAATCTTGTTCAAAGAAAGTCCAAAGGTAGCAACCAGTTGAAAAGTAATGCTATGATTAACTGTCATAAAGAGGGCCGGAAGTTGTTTAAGAGATAAATAAACTGTGGTTTCATAGAAGGAAAACTGCAAGGAGGATCGGCCGTTTCCCTGACAATACAAATAGCCCTCAGCAGGAAGTTCATGCAGCCCTTCTGTACTACGTACGCCCATTTAGGATGAATAGCGGTTATTTTGCAACTAATAGAGGGAAGACCAGATGAAAGCACCGGCTTCGTCAGTGTACCATATAAGAGCACAGGACTCAAATGATAGAGTCATCTCATGTTGCGGATGCACCCCTTCGACCACTAACTAAGATACGGAATGCAGATGTTCATGATCTTGGCACATGACCCAGCATGAGGAATGACCCCATACCTCGTAAGTCAAAAGACCAGCCGGAGGCCCGAGCTGGCGCACGACGGCACTGGAGACAGAACCAGCTGCCGAAAGTATGGAGAGCGAACGAGTGCCCGGTTCAATCAAATCCGATAGCTTGGCGAGGATTTCCTATAGACAACGCAAATCTTCTTAGTATGGAATCCGTCACATTACAATGTGCACCAGGAAAGAAACACACTGTAGGAAACATCCATATCTCACCTCCCCTCTATGTATGGTCACCACCTCAGCTTCAAAACTTCCTGCAACTTCCGGCGGTGGACCTCCAACTTCACAGAAGAGATCTAACTATCAGGAGTGTTAAAGAAGCATGCTCAAATTGTTACAGTAAGCAGATTTGCATGCACAAATTGCGCGAAAAGGAGACTGTTTTCGAATCAAGTGTCGGCGATCACTCACCCTCGGGAGGGACATGCAGAACTCCACTGGAGGGACCTCGGCGCCTCCCCTGCCGCGGCTCGCCGAGCCCCGCCTCGGGAGGCCACGAGACGAGGATGCCGACCGCATGGCTCCTCGGCCGAGTCCGTCCTGCCTCGGCCTCCCTCTCCTCCTCCTGAGCACAGCTCCAGCGACGCCGGCACCCTCTCCCCGCGCACCCGCTTCAGACTGTGGCCTCCCTCCGTCGGCACCGCCAGGATCTCCTCCTGCCGCCGCGCCGAGCCCCGCGCTCCCCTGTGGCGCGACCTGCGAACCCAGCAACCCTGTCTCGGCGAAGCCTCCGTCTTCCATGGACGTGAATCCTTCACACCGCGTCGAGCCCTGGAAGCAGAAGCAGAAGCAGCGCGAGACATTCTCGAGCGTTCGTTAACGGAGCTTGGAGAAAGAAAGGGAAAGAGCTCGCGCGAGGATTCAAACATTCCGTGAGCGTGTGCGTATGGTGCACGCTCGGCCCGTCGACGACGGCGCCGACGACAACGGCCCCGCCGCCGCCGCTCAACGCTCGAGTCGAGAGGAGCACGAGACGAAGGCATTTTTGAGCGAGCAGCGAGCTTGCAAAACGCGCCAGGAACGGAAGAAAAGGGGGAAAAAGAAAAAGGAAAAAGGAAAAATTCACCTGCTTCTTGCTGACGGACTAGTTTTTGCTTTAACCCCGTTTGGAGACTTGAGCATATACAACTCCGGGTGGGGGGCTTAATTTATTTAAGCTAAAAACACCCGTTGATAATTCGGATTCCCCAAAATGCCCCTGGAAATTGCCACCTATCTTCAATTACTTTCCTCCCCAATTTCATTTTCTTGGGTATTTTACCGAATACGGCCACTTTCCAAAAATCTCACCCCGATGCTTATCCTATCCTTCCGCATTTGGCAAAAGGAACGGATTTCATCATAAACTGTGATAGATTTATTACCATATTCGTTAAGTGAATGCCGAAAGAAGCATGAATTCCTGTTGCATTTTGGAAAATGACCATTTCTAGTAAATTATCCCCCAAAAAAAGGAGAGGAGGAAAGTAATTGAAAATAGTTAGCAATTTCTAGAAAAAGCATGAGTTTCCATTGTTGTCCCTTGCCAATAACAATACATGGATAAATGGTCAAGTTATTAGATGAATTAGGGATAGATTTGGTGACCAGAATAATCTAGACAAAGAAATCCCACATACATTCTAGATTTCCAAAATGCCCCTAGAAATTGCCAACTTGTTTTCATTTAATTCCCCACCTTTTTTGGGGCGTATTGCTAGATACGACACTTTTCAAAATGCAACCCAAAGTTGTGCTTTTTTCGGCATTCAACTTATCGAATATGGTAACAAATCCATCAGAATTTATGAGGAAAATGATAGGATAAGCATCAGAGCGAAATTTTTTGGGATGCGACTGTATCGAACAACCCAAAAGAAAAATAAAAAGGGGAGGAAAATAAACAAAATAAAATGGCAATTTCTGGAAAGAGCATGAGTTTCCATTGCTGGCTCTTGCCAAGAATAAAATATGGATAAATGGTCAGGCTATTAGTTGAATTAGGGATTAGATTCGATGACAAGGAACTTATAGATGAATGGAAGATTTAAAGTCTCTACCCCCAAATGTACTTGATCAATCCATATATGAAATTTGTATCTGCGAAAATGACCGGCCTGAGCTAGGCAAGCCAAGCCAGATAAAGAAATTTCACACCACCTGAATATACTTCGAATAGGATAATTGGCGTTTTGAAGTGACTTGACTTCCATACTTCTCCATATTAACCCAGAAATAATCCGGATAAATAAATCCCACTTACAATGGGCATACAGCCGAATAGGACAAGTATTATAAATAATGAAAAGAAAAGAAAAGGACAGAAAGTTACCGGTGTAGGAGGAGAAGGCAGTGTTTGCTTATGCTAAGTGAAATTGCAATCGACATAGGAGAAAAAGAGCAAGAGCACATCAAGCAACGATTACCATCCATAGCATTCTTATCATCTCCTACGATTAAACCAGCCCGTGAGCTCCGCCATCGTTCAACGTCCAAGGTTGCTTACCAATCAAGCCCGTTTCACACTCTCTATATCTAGAAACGTCTAATCCATTGGATCGGTGCTATCCAATACTTTAGACCTCGACTCTGAGGCTCGCAACCTCATATCCAAGGTTGTCGGCCTCAAGGAACCATAGAGCTAGGGTCATATGAGGGTGGGGTTCACGCTCAACATCGACTGCAGCCAAAGGTAGAGGTCGCAACTACAAGCTTGCATTCGTCGAAGCTAGAGGTGGCGGCTAACCTTAGAGGTCACTTGAGGCGGACAAAGGAGGAGGAAAAGATTGAGATTTGCTTTGAGAGAGTCTATATTTATATTATATCCGAGCGCCAACCAAACACCGTATAAGGTATTACAAATCCCATCATTATCATATCCGATCTTTATCCTATCCTACCTAATCATATCCGATATAAACATCCAAATGACCAAATGCAACATATAAGTTGGCTCGTCTGGCTTGGCTCAACTAGCCGAGCCGCCAAGCCCATAGTCGATTCCAATGGCTATTAGAATTGTGTTTCATCTGCCAAGTAAAAATCTAAATGACCAAATGAACCGAATCGATACATATTCCTTACTAATTTTAGAAAATAATCTAATAGCCGATCAACATTATCCCATCCTATCATATCCTATCAACTTCTTCGAATGCATTTGCAATGAAAAAAGATCCACGAAAATGGCATAAATTTAGGGAACAAATATACTCTCTTCTTCTCCACCAAAAAAGCTGATCGATCACCCACAGATATTAGTCTATAGATGGTCAGTGATACGGTGAAAGACCAATCTGCCATGATAATTTCGGAGTCCCTGGCCATACTCATAGTTGTCTATCCATCATTTGGCTCTTTGACGCCGGCATCTCTTTCTCCATCAACATTATGAATCAATTCAATTTCGCAAAATGAAAATTTCGAATGCACAAACAGCATTTGAATGAGAAGGATCGAGAAGACGAAGGTGACATCAAACAGAACCAGGCTTCTTCATTCCGGCTCATCCAGATGTGCAAACAACTCTTTCCAGTGAGACGAAGCTTCCTCAGGCGTCCGGAAAGTCCAGATATGATGCTTGGCTTTCTCGCGGGTGTCCAAGATTTCCTGTGAAATATTCCAGTCCCCAATTAGTTTCAACAGAAAAGAGACAGATAAACTCTTATAAGCGAATTTCTGATTAGGTTAAACAGCATAAAGACCAAGCCAATTGTCTCAAATTGAACTTTCACCATAACCCACGATGACAAGGAAAATGCGTGACAGTATAATTCAGCAGAACAGTTTTTAGCTAGTTGCATCACAGGAGCAGGAAATGATGATATTAACTAAGTGGAGGTTTTTCCCGACTTGCCAAATGAAATTTGTCCTGCAATATGCAGGAGAAACTTTAATTCCGACTCTTAGCAATGGAAGCATTAGAACAGATGGCAAGATCTCTATAAATAGTATGGACTTCCTGTCCATGGAGGCCGAATTATCCCCCTCTTACAGTCCACATGACAAGAGAGCATTCACTGTTCTCTTTTGGAATATGGATTCACCAAACTTTTACTAAAAGAAGTGCATTTCTACTCCTTTACTCTAGCAAAACTCTGGGTATCAGTTGTGCATGCAGTGATTTCTTCACACTGTCAAAACTAGGTCCACCAAGTGACACATGATATTTGCATTTTCATAAGCAACTAAAGGTTCAATGGCCATCCTTTTAGTAGAAAAGATGACAGAGAAGAAAGAAAATTTACACACTTCAATGCAAATTTTTAAAGGTAGAGGAGCAAACACCCGGTATTTGGAAATCCTTTGGTCATGCTCCTCGATTGAAGATTTACCATCATACAGAGATAAAGCTCCACCAAAACACCCAAGAAAGCCAGGAGTTCACCAGCTAAAATGGGAGAAAGAAACAAGCTCAAAAGGGTGCACAACAGAACATGATGGAATGGAAAGGAATCAAACCTCTCTAGCATCATTCTAATTCTAAAATCTTTACAAGTCATTATTAAATCAGGGGGACTATACAAGTGCTTCTCATCAAAACTAAAGCTATATATCCAACCGCTTTCACAAAACCAACCAGCTTCCAGCTCTTTCAGAGGAGAAAGAAAAGAAAGACGGAGGAGTTCTTCAATGTCCTTATCTGGCTATAACTAGACTATCAGTGGAATGTTAAACAAAGGAGGATTTAAACGTAAGAGAGAATAGAAAGATGATCCATTAGATGTACTGCTTAATTGCTTTAAAGGATGAGGACCCAAGAGCATTAGTGAACATGGCTATGAAACAAGCAACTGCAGAAGAATACCAGCATTCACCATCACAAGTCAAGGAGAAACCGACAAGCAAGTCTCCAAGCCATAATGATAGAAAAATCATCTAGGAATATGCAGTCTACCCTAAATGAGCCTGATTGATGTGACATGAACTGCCACCAATCTGCACTCATGCTCACTCTTTTCCCCTCCCTCTATTTTAACTCGAATCCAATCCAATCATCTTTATTTCGTTAAGTTCCTGAAATCATCAAACAAGTATTTCTCCGACTCTTCGAGACAATTAGATCTATTTCTAGACTAGGTTGTCTTTTGTATCCGACGATTCCAAGAGCGAAATCACGGCCTCGGAGTCACAATTAGTGGTATTTCATTATTTTTGAAGACTAAATGCTTCATCCCTCACTCACTTCCAAGGCCTCATTTTATCAGTCACACTACTCCCGACATAACAAAGAGAAGCCTAAAACCACCAAAAGGCCTCTCACGACAGCAATCTTCACGTCTCGCAAAGGACCCCCGACCACATCGATCGCGATTTCAAGTCCAGATTGCACTATCCGCAAATGAGCCTAATTCAATTAATATTCGGAAATGAGGCGACGGCAAGGATGAAGTAATTGCTGACCTGAACGTCGGACGCTCGCTTGGTCTTGAGAGCCAAGCAATCGACGAGGGCGCTCCATTTCCCGGAGCAGTTGTCGAGAACCCCCAGCCGGTAGTACTGCTGCATCTGATGGACCGGAGCTGCCGCAGCAAATTGCCGAGAATTACAAAATCGCAAGAGAAAGGAATGGCGGAATCACAGGCCAAATTCGAGGCACGCAAGGTCAAAGACGAAGAAGATTCAGAGAGAGTACAGTAGCAGAACCAAAGGGAGTTGAAGCAGGTGGTGCAAGACAGGCGCCGCCGGGGGACGGAGGAGGCTTCTTCGTCCGCCGACGCCATGGCGGCGAGCCGGTTGCTGGATGGAAAATGGTCGCTGGGGGCCGGTGGTCCGCACGTGCCGATTGGGGGACGCGAGGGCGGGGGAGGTTTTCTGTAAGACCCGTCGAAGCCTGCGGATCCGATCCGGGCTTTTAAGCCGGGTCGGGTTCCGTTTCTATTTCAGCTTTTTTGCTACCCGAGTTCTATGTTAGAAGAAAATACATACATAACGATTTTGTCGATGACAACGTTGACATGGCGCGATTAACCAATTAATGGCTTGATTTGTATTGCAACTAACTCTAATGATTGAATTCCAAAACTCTCCTTTTTATTCATTGTCTTTCTAATATGTGTCATTGATACATGATATAATGATCTCACAAATAAAATTGAGTCAAATTAATCATGAGTAATTTAAAATTGATTTGGAAATCACTTAAGATTGACGCATTCGATGTTTAACTCCAACTCAAGTTGGATCTACTCAAATATCTTATCAAGTCAAGCTCAAGGGGCTTGCAATTCTAATAAACTATTTTTTTTCACTTTTTGGGGAAAAAGAAGAAGAGCTTGTACCACCGCTCGCAACGACGATGCAATCAGGCTAGCTGGGCTCTCCTCCTCGTGAAGGGGGAGGAGTTCGAATCTCAAAATCGTCGTTAGAAATTCTTACCTAGAATACTGTGGTGGTGGGTCCTGCAGTCGCTCCCAAAATTTGCTCACCGGCTTAGAACTACGGGGTTTTAGGTTATCAAAAAAAAAAGAGCTTGTATTATATTTTAGTAGAATTTAATTGTTATAAAAAGGCTACATGTCATAAAATTTGAATTGTGGAGCCCAAATTCAAGTTTGAATTCATTTATTCCCTATAATCGACCAAAGTTAAATTGAACATACTTCTTTTCTATTTGAGTTAAGCTTGAGCGAGAAATTTAATAATCAATTGAGCCGGAGCTGACTAAAATTGAGTTTTATCAAGTTTGCGATTCAAGTCAAGCTTAAGCTTGCAATTATGTCGGCGGAACCTAGTTCAACTAACGGCCAAGTCTTTTCCTCAAACAAATGAAATATTCATAAAATGAGTACAGCTATTGTTTCAACATGACAATGAAGATTTTTATATATAAACATTAGGTCCGCAATTTTTATGCAATAATTTTATGTTTTTTTTCTTTTTATTTGTTTTCATTTTAAATTTAAGAGGAGATCATTGATAGAAAATGGAAGAAACTGCCCCAAAAGGTCCAACTTTCCCTTGTTTTTTTTTTTTTTTTTTTTTTTTTGGTCGAAAACTTTCCCTTGTTTATAACCTGTATATCAGCTCTGATGAAACATTGGATGGCACAAGCTCACTGACGCGCAAGAGTGAAACAGTGTTCCCACCCCATTGCCTCTTCTTTGTTTTAATTGATGGACTTGCGAAAGTGGGGAAAAACTAGAAAAGAGAAAAATAAAAATAAAAGATCAGCAGCATTACAAAATTCTTAAGCACTGGCCTCTTGCTACATCCACACCCAAACAATCGTCTTACTGAAATAAACTGCTCATATCATATAATTAATCCTGTACAAAGCCAAGGCACCAAAACAATATGTTTTACATTTTTGAGAAAACAATGCAATCATTTCGACAAAGAATCGCAAGATGTTGATTCTGACGAAATGAAGCTACATTGGAGCATTACAAAATCAACCCGACCCCCAATTTCACCGTTTTCCCACATCTCGCTCTGTACAACTGTTCTCGGGTTCAGTCCTACCAAGACCAGGAACCGGAACCCCACAAAGATCCATGAAAACCAATTGTGTCAAGGCCTGCTCTGATCTCCTCTCCATTAACTTATGAGACATCCGTGGCCCTGAAGGACCTTATCAGACTTGCCTCCATCCTGAGCCCGATAAATCTAGAATTAGCGAGCCTCGATAGCCCAAGCTTAGAGGATTCTTTTACTATACTGGTTTCTGAGAAACCTGGATCTCCATGGCTACCTAGCTTAGAGGCATCTCAAAAAAAATCACGAGAACAGAAATTCTTGTGAGGACTATGTGAAAAGCATCTTCAGCTCCTCTATACGTGCCGTGCGAACTTCTTGATCTGTCAAAGCACCGGATATGATTCGCTGTTTACGTGCTTGCACTGCTTCCATCCTCTCCTCAACTGTTCCCTGCCATTTGCAGATTTCAACAAATTGTAAGACTCTAAAAACACAAAACCCTCAAGGGAGAAAACGTGGTTATGGGTGACAATCACACAGACGTAGTAAGGACTTTATCAGAGAAATAGCCACCTCATGGAAGTACGTAAATAATGCACCTGGCGGCAACCAAAATCATCTTCAAAGAAGCCAAAATAAAAGGGAATGAGCATAAATCTAAGTGCATTAGTGGCAACAGCACTCAAGTCAAATGCCGCAATCATGGATGTGAATGATGTGATTATCAAAAAATTCTTCAACCAATAAAAGAAATAAACCCAGTTACCCACCACATGAACGAACATCATTCACAGGATAGTCATCTTTTTCTTGGCCAGACATGATAAGTCACCTCGACAACACCTAATTACAACCCCCCAAACTTAAAAGAGTTTTGCTGCTGGAGTCATTAAAACCAAAAACATCAAACCCATCCATACAACTACTCAATCTAAGGAAATAGGGAAAACCTTCACAATGAACCGTTTGATCATCACACTTTTTGTTTGCCCAATACGATGAATGCGCATGACCGCTTGTTCCTCCACTGCTGGATTCCACCATGGATCCTGCAGAATATTTTAGGACAACGTGAATACAATATTAACAAATTTTGTTCTTTAAGACCATATGTAAATATTTGCCTAAAATTTTTCAAGCTTATGAAAGAATATTAAATTTGGATATTACTGCAAGCAATACAAGGCATAACCGAACTTCATATAAGGAAGCCCCCAAGGCATTGAGAGTGGATGCCAATTAGATGGAACACAAAAGTTAACTGAAATGTTCCAGTTCTTCTACATGAGCACTCTCCCTGTGTTGTTATAATCTTGAATAAAGCCACATTCCATATTACCTTTTTCCTGATACTAGAATGTATCTTACATTTACTAATCTTATCCAAACAAAGCAATTTTGATCCTAAATATTTCCCAAAAGCATCTTTCCACCATACTCTTTGAAGTTATCATCAGCAACAAAAGCTGAAATCAGATCATAGAGATACTTTATCGAAGATAGCATGAAATACGGCTTATCCACCAGTGAGATAACAAGAGGCAATGCATTTGATCCAACTAATCCAAATAGTACCAGCTTACCATGACGAAAGCATTGGAAGCAGCTATCAAATTTACTCCCACCCCACCAGCCTTCAGTGACATCAGTAAGACCTAAGCCAAAAGATCATCCATGAAATCTATCAGCCAAAATAAATCATCACCCCATCTCCAGCAAAATAGAAGTGGAAATGAAAACAAAGTTAAAAAAAAAAAGAAACCAAAGGAGAAAAATATCTATGCTAACCAGAATATCATTGTCCTCTGAAAACCGTTTAATCACATTTTCACGCTGTTGCTGACTGAGAGACCCATCCAGACGAACAAATGGAATCTTATTTCTGCAAAAGAATCCATGAATATTTCAGATGACAAACTAGAGAGACCCATAACAAAAATTGACAACTATATAAATGTGGAAAATATCACTAGTACTTAGATTCCGTTTGTTTCAAAGAAACTAAATGATTTGAAAAACATTTTCTAAAAAATAATTAATTGTATCGTTTGCAATAATTAGTCTATGAAATTTTTTTTCATTATCGATAAGAATTTGTGTCGACATATTTTCATGAACGGTGAATATATTTTTCTTTCAATTATTTTGTAAGCGATATAAGCAATCATTTTTAGAAAAACATTTTCCATATCATTCATTTTTTACAAAACAATGAACCCTTAATTGTTAACAGCCTAAGGATATTCACGACTCTTTTAAGTTTGTATCTATAGAGATAACCTAAAAAACTGCTTGCATATAGACAACTAGATGGTATTTCAAGCATAAAGCATGGGGCAACAAAAAAGCAATTCAGCACATACACGTAAGCTGTTTATATGAAAGTTGCAGGACCTAGGCAGGAGAAGAAGTGCACATTAATAGTGGTCCATATATGCTACACAATGAAGTGAGGGAAAAGGAGGTTTGGATGACTTGAAAATTTTGGATCCAAACCAACTATACATCCCTCTTAGTGAGATACTAAGGTACTCAAAAAAAAAAAAAAAAATGCTGGCACAAAATCCTACCGAGAAAGAGGAATCTGCAAAAGGTCCAAAAAGGCAGTCCATTGGCTGAAAACAATGCTCTTTGAGCCTGAAGACTTGAGGTTCTCAAGTTCATGCAAGAGAGCAGAAACTTTGGATGATTCAACCCAGTTTTTCTCAATATCAACCTGAAAACGACTTTCAGTTGGTGCCGTGATCAAATCTTGTCTGGTGATAGTTTTCCTGTAAGTACAACAAAGATTACAATACTTACTGACATACGCAGATTTAAAATTGGACAAGACTCCAAGGATAGATGAAAAATTGATGTTTAGAATTCTAAAATTTGTGTGAGCTTTCCCAAAATACCTACAAACAGGACATAAACCAGAATTTGAATTATGCCAACTTGCCAAAAGACACTCTCGGCATAGGCGGTGAGCACAAGCTGTTAGAACTGCATCTTCAAAGGCTTCAAGACATATCGGGCATTCTCCTACTTCCCCCTTTCGGAGCTCTTCCATGACCTCTTGAACATAAGCCCGCGATGGTGCATTGCTGTTCCCCTCATCCAGGTCGCTCAGACTTCCTTTCAAGAAACGTCTCGCTAGCTTATTCAAGTCAGCATATTCCTGTGTATCCCCTCGACTGGACAGACAAGCCACACATCCTTAACATTAACATGATAAGAGCTTCCTAATATATAGAACTAGATGTAACACAGATAGTAAGCATAATAATGCAATGAAAAGAATACTATCAGAAATCAAAATTTCGCAGTGCCATCCAGCAATTAGATATTCTCAAACAAGAATCAGGGGAAAGAATCCTACAGGAAGCATTGTTTTCCCGCCCTATTCCATATTCATGGAAAGAACAATAGCTGTCAGGAGTCAGTTATCACTCGTTTCTTCTTTTTCCAAATCTATGGTTTCTAGAAATAATTTGACAGTTTCAAAAATTTTAAAAGCACATAATGCGATGAAAAGGTGTAGAGTCCAACATAAACAAGAAAAGAATAATCATGCAACACAATTCCTGCTTAATAATGATGATGATGATGATGACAACATTAACAACAACAACAACAACAAGAATAAAAAATCGACGAATATGCTTGCTCAATAAAAGTATCCATTTTCTTGACCATTAGGACTTCTCATATTACTGTCAGTGTATCTTTTGATGGAAGAAGAGATATATCTAGGTAGAAAACGACTCCTCCACAATCACACAAGTAGGTTTATGTTTAGCTCTGCCAAAACAAGAGGGTCCTCTGTATGAGTTAATGTATTCTATTTTCCCACAGAAAAGCTAATAGTTAAGATATGGAATATGAAGAGAGAGCACATGGGAAAAGCAGATTCCAACAGTGGCTAGATGCTAAACATATGAAGAGTGAGTGTCAAGAATTTAGCAGCACTTCTCATCATTTTAGTTTCTGGTAAGACCACTACCCCAGAGTTTGGGATAATATTTCCATGTCTATACAGACACAGAGAAATTGGGATCATATTTCTGTTCAAAAAGACTTCTTAAATTTACCAATATCCTAACAATATTCCCAGTGTTATGCAATAGCATACACCAGCTCACCTCCATGAAGTGATCATCATACAGAGGCAATGCAACTATACGTGATAGTAAGGACGAACACACAAAGATAACACACCTCATCACAAGAAATGGGTGATCACAACATTGGCGAAGACGTAAAAGTAACTCCAGTATTGAAGCATAATTGTGAAGAACCCGGCCTTGCTCAACAAATTGATCAAACTTGACCTAGAGAAATTAAATGCTTAATCATAATGGGAATAATAATCATAATGAGAATAATAATAAGAAACTCTATTCCATTTGTTTCACAAAAATCAACAAATTGGAAAATATTTTCAAACTTTAATCATTTTGACCGCTCAAGAGAAAGAATCAATGAAAATATTTCCATTACTGTAACAATCAACGCCAAAACATTTTTGCTGATAGCGAAAACATTTTTCAAAAATTCATTTTCCTAAGAAATATAGATGATAACAATTAGGAAAACATTATCCAAATTATTGATTTTCTATGAAACATATGGAGTCTAAATGGAAATTTATCTTCCATAACACTGCCGATGGTTACACAAACCTTGGATTTTTTAAAAAGTGCTTCATAGAAGTCCTTTTCAGCTTCGCTTAATTCACAATAGACGACCTTCATATCGGCTGGAGGAAGAACTAGAATGGGCCTGCAGTTGCATAAATTGAAATTTAGATTCAGATTACACAGATGGAAGGGACCAAGTTCTGACATGTCCATCTGCCCACCTTCCGTCTCGATCAGTGGTGAACTTTGTTCTTCTCAGCATAATCGGCTTTAAGATTGTTTGCACCAGTTTCAACCCCCTCTCATCCCCTTCCTCAAAGGGTTTTTGGATGAGTTTATTCCACCTAGACAAAGGTTTAAAGATCATATAATTAAAGGAACTCTATAACTATATATTTAAAGGAAAATTCATTAGTAAAGTAACAAAGGAAGATTCACAACATCCCACAAAATTAAGAATAGAAATTAAAATCTCTATCAGATCCTCAGTCTTTGAACTATTAGAATTATTTCTAAAGAGGAATCCCAGAAACCAACAGAAACACAGTCCCGAGAATACATACCAAAAACATATCAGTGGCCATGACCCAAGCATTGAACAGCAATTGAACACTGAATAGCCACTAAAAAGGACTAAATTGATTATTTGCACAAATTCTCAGTTTCCCAGTTTCTGTCATCATATTTCTTCATAAAACAAAAACTCAAGAGAAGTTTATGAATTATGATCACAATTAATCAGAGAAAAATAATGGCCTTTAGCATATCAATGATATCTTTGTCATCCACTGAACTTGATACTAACCCTTGAGCTTATAAAAATTCAACTTATCCCAGCAAGTTCTGAGAGTATAAAGGCTGATGACAAAAATTTGCATTATCTGAGCCACAATCAGTTCAAGAACTGAACAAGCCAGTAAAAGGTAAACTGATGTCACAATTAGTAGCGAGCCATGGGCTGCTAAATCTGACATTCCATAGCTTTTATCAATTCTTGTGCACAATCTCAAAATGATGTGAGCAGGCTCAGCTATTAATTCCAACTACACATGATTAACTGAAACACGTCATCCACTCTCAACATACCTTTTATATCAATCAGCTAAGGTCACCACAACATGAGCTCCTCTTCAAGGGAAGATGAGTTTCAAGCAATCAGTTAATTTGCAATGGCTCAAGCTTATTATAACGTCATACTTACACTTTCCAACATTCAGCAGTTCATGAAAAACAGAAAATTGAATAATTTTTAATGTATGAAGAGGCTTCTTGGAAATTACAGTTTGTGATTTTAAAGGCAATCCTTCATATGTCAAAGATACCAAGACTTTTCTTCGTAAATGGATGCTCTAAGCATCAAATTACATAAAGAACAGTGGAAGAAGTGTAAAAGGCTTACCATGCCCAATTGGCCCAGGGCTCCACTCTCAGAAACCGAAGAAGACTGTAGATGTCCTCAAGACTGTTCTGTGACAGTAAAATTACACATGCCAAGGCCCAACAATATATCAGCTAAAAATGTATAATAGTTTTTCTTGGCCTGAAACATGACTTCAAAGTACACTAGAGAAAAAGGGACAAAGCTAAATCCAGCACATCTCTGAAGTATTTATTTGCGTAATTCTTCCAAATCCATATACATTTGGGTCTCCAAACACTTAAATTCAAAAGTTCACCTGAATGGGGGTACCGGTCAAACACCATCGGCAATTGGCAACTAAGGCAGCAGCAGCCATAGAAATTTGGCTCTTCGAGGATTTTATAGTATGTGCCTCATCAAGAACCACTCTGAACCACCGAACTGAGAAAAGCACCCCACTCTCCCCAGAATTCTGCAAAGTAATCAATTGCACAAAAACTTATGTGGCCTACTTATATCTAGACTCTGAGAGAGAGAGAGAGAGAGAAAGAGATCTTTGAGCTACCTCTCCGGAATATTCAGAGGTTAAAACACCATATGTAGTGATTACAACGTCACTTTGTGCTAAGAGTTTTGCATCCTTTGGTCGACTTTGTCCATAATGAACATACACAGACAGAGACCCAGGTTGTACATGAGTTTCAATCTCAGCCTGTCAAAACAATTCTATGGATCCGGTCACTTGCAAATACAAAACCACCCAGTTATGTAAATCATGACATAAACGCAATACAACCTTCTCCAATAAACAAAAGCAACCCTTTTTGTCGGTCATAACAAAGCAACCTTAGCATTAGCTTATTGTATTACGCCTACCTTCCACTGGCCTAGCAAAGTCATTGGACATACAATCAGACAGCCACCATTCAGCATCCTCTGCTTCATCAACCTGTTGAAGCCCGAGAACTTATTTTCCCTTTTGGATGAATTTGGAGACTGCTCTAATGTCTTTGCAATTTCAGAACCTTCATTCAGCGGTTGAGTTATGTTCGGACTGCCCAAAGATTCACCTCTTTCTTTATGAGTGAGGAGGAGAGCTATAGTCATGATGGTCTTCCCAAGACCCATAGCATCCGCCAGAATCTTCAAAAGAATCATAAATTCAATAATTAGGATGTTACGATATAAACCTAACTTAAAGTAGTAATGTCTCAATTACATACTCCTCCCCGTGCCATTTGAAGCATGCTTGGGAACTCTATTGTAACATCCCCCGAGAATGCATTCAAATAAACAACAAGATCCCTCCTGAAAAAGAAAAAATCATCAGTGAACCAACTCTAAGCAAACAAATGGGAAAAAAAAAATACCAAAAGCAGTACAAATATGCCATACTTGTCTGCCAAACGATATGCCTCCCAGCATGGATGAAGTGTGGTCGCCGCCTCATCCATGCAGCGTCCCTTCTCCCGTTGGACCATCCAGTGAAGTGCCTGCTTCTGATATGGACGGAGTTCACAGTGAAGCATACATGGAGGATCCATCTCCTGCAGTATGATATTAAGAAGTGACTTTGATTCAAATGCTGCTAACTGTAACACAACATAGATGATAAAATAACACAACGCATATGATACCTCCAAATCAAGATTATCTCCAACACCAACTATCCTGTCAACATCAGAATCTGATAAGGGCTCCTCATTTTCAGCTTCATCTCCATTTTGACATGGATTATGAGACTTAATAGGTCGTGATAGAGGGATTGGAAGACCAGAGCTGAGCTGTCAAGTTTTATCCTTTAGTTGTTTAATTTTTGAAAACGATGTCCAAAGAGGAAAATACTATTCATATACCTTTGAATCTAAGGGCCTTTTCCTTGGAAATATATCATTGGGAGTCAACTCAGCCTACTTAGCAAGAGACAAAGATGTCAATAAACACATATGGAGAAGTGCAGAAAAATCACCAAATCACATTAAACAACCGTAGCTTCACAATTGTGGAGAAAAATCAGACCTTCTTAAAGGGTGTTAGGCCCAGCAATCGGAACAGATTTGGGAATGGATGTACCACAGATTCATCAGTAACATTACTGGCTGCCTTGAGTGAGGCTTGCTTTTGCTCGTGGAACATGGAACTATTGACGTATACACTGGGTAAAAGCAAACGTCCAACATCATCAACTGTTCTATGCAGCATTCAGACAATGCAAGGAATAAAACAGAATATCATCTTGTTTAAAGAGTTGCAACAGTGGGTTAATGGTATGACTGGCTGTAATGGCTACGACTCATGAATTCATAAAGAGACATACGCAGATCACAACTCGCCAGCCACCAGTTGACGTTACCTTATCGATAACAAAACCGAGTCCATGATGCCCAACGTTTCGGGAGCAGACTTGCACCATCCCTCGATCTTCACCTTCTGATCTCTCACCAGTGGCACAAGACAACGAGCCCACTCATTCGGAATTCGACCAACCTGCCAACATTGCCATCAAAAAGCTCAGCAGTGAGAATCAAAAATCAACAGAACCCAAAGGAAAAGGCCACAACTTTTCAAATTTGAAGTTAAATGGAACGGAACATACCTCTCCGCATTCCTTCGTAGAAAACCTCACAATCTCCGAACAAGCTGCAGCGCTCCGTCCTCTGCCGAATTTTCCAGGCGAAGGCGACGCGGCACTCTGCTTCGACGGAAACGTGAAAGTCAGCTTTTCTCCAGGCTTCACTCTTCTCCCCTTGCAGGTGGAGAGCCCAGCGACTTCG
Source organism: Eucalyptus coolabah (assembly GCA_014182585.1). Lineage (NCBI taxonomy): Eukaryota > Viridiplantae > Streptophyta > Magnoliopsida > Myrtales > Myrtaceae > Eucalyptus > Eucalyptus coolabah. The sequence goes on along the minus strand of CM024629.1, from coordinate 9,940,619 downwards.
CCCCACCCAACAAGCCACCATTTGCTCTCAGCCCCCGACAATTCCCCGCCGTCTTCAACGCCCTCTCTCAAAACCGCTCCATCCGCCGCACCTCCGCCCGGCCCATCCAACCCGCGCCCCACGACCTCATCCGGCCTCCCTCTCGCAACCACGCCGTCGCCGCGATTCGAGACCCCGGCGTTCCTCCGCCGAGGCTGAGTCTGAGTCGTCGTCGTCGTCGTCGGCGGCGGCGGCGGCGGCGGCGGAGGCTGCCGGGGCCTCTCCCGCGCCTTGAAATTGGGGGTGTCGAAGATGATGTTGATGGCCCGGGTGGCGTCGTTGCTCGCGAGGTGGAGAGCCCGGATGATGTCCATGTCCGAGAAGTCCGCGCCGACGACGGACCGGACGGTCGACAGCAGCTCGTCCGTCGCCTTGTTCCCCATCCCCGCCGCTAGCCCTAAATCCTAATCTCAGGCCGGGCCGAATCGGAAACCCCCTCCCCGGCGCCGCCGATCGGAGGGGCGACGGGAGCGTCGCCGGATCGGAACGAAGGATTTCCGAAGGGCCGCGTTCAAAAGCGAGAGCGGCGAGAGGCGAGAGAAATGTTGAAAAAGGCGGGGCCGGCGGTGTTGAGTCGGGAGCGAAAATAGAGAGAGTGCCGCGAGAGTGGGCGTGCGCCACTCCGCTTCTTCCCTTCGCCATTCCCGCCACGGGGAGAGCGTGGTTTTGATGTGGGACGTCCCACGGTAGCAAGTGTAGGGACGATATGTGGGTATGGCTTGCTTTGGTTTGGGCTTTTTGGAGGAATGTCTCGGCCCATTGTCGCGAGGATCTTTCGATGAAGGTGGATTTGCCGAAAGGGAACAGCGTTTGGTTGATGTATATTCTGTATAAAGCAACATCTATTTTGTATAAAGCAACATTTAGGGTAAAAAGAAAAAGAGAGAAAGTGTTCCCAAACTAATTTTAGAATTAGAAATCTTAAAATTTTTTGCATTTATAAGTATAACGGCGTTTTTTGAGTTCTAAAATTTTGTATCAAAAATGTAAAAGTAAAGTCATAGGAAAAATAATATTAGATCAATATTTGTTGCTAATTCTTTGCCTTATGACTTTATTTATTATAATTAACCCTGTGAATCCTTTATTTTTTGTTTAGTCAAAAGTTCATATATTTATTTATTACAAGTGCTTAATGTTTCGATACAAATTAAGATAATTACATTATTTGCGTGTTAATATAAAATTTAAAGTCGTATAGAATATCGATAGATTAAAGTTCAATGAAAATAGGGTTAACCTTGGAATCGGACCAAAAAAACAGGGTGAAATAATTATAAATTAAGTTCAAAAGAGAAGTTGATTATACATCTTTCACCCACAAAAATTTAAAATTTATTCAAAATTGATTTGAACTAAAATTTTCAAAAAATGCAAGTGATAAATTATTACAAAAGAATTGATTCTCAAACTTTCAAAATTTTTTGAAATTTGTCAAAATTTCAATCAAGTATTTAAGTCAATTATTTTTTTTTTAAATTTTAAGACTCAATTGTACTTTCATGACAAGTTATAAGACTTAATTGCATTTTTTGCAAATTTTAGAATCCAATTGCACATTTGTAACTAACTTTAAGGCTTAATCATACATTCGTTATAAATTTTAAGACTTTTAGTGTACTTATTTTAAAAGAAAAAAATGAGAGATCAACGAGCATTTGTAGAAAGGGCATGGACTTAAGGCCAAAGTCAAGGGGAGCTTCGACGAAGAAAAAAGGAGCATTGGTGGCAACCTTGACCATAGCAGATTTCATCACAACCCTCGCTGAAGCTCAGCAAAAGCATCAAGTGACAGAGATCAATAAAGCTCGAGCAAGGCCCGTCACAACCCTAAGCGAGGGTTGCTAAGGTCAAACAACCCCAAGGGATGGATGAGCTACCGAGATGCAAGACCTCAGGCATAGCAAGGCAATGTCAAGGTCATGCGACCTCAAGCTTCCTACATTTGGCCTTTCAATAGTCAAGCTTTCTAAATCTAACCCTTAATCGTTGGCGTGACCCTTGCCGAGGTGACGCAAAGGTCGCACGAGTTAGGCAATGGGTGCCGAGGCCACATGATGCTCATGTTTTGAAGCCTCGAGCAACCCAACATACTATCCATGTGGCTCCAAATTTGCAGATTGATTATATTAGAATAATTAAATATAAGTGAAGGCAATTTCGAAATATAAAAAATTCATTAACTTTGAAATTACCTTTCAAAAATCCTGAAATCTTGAGATACTATCTTAAGTTTTAAGCTCTGCCAATACCGACTTTTCTCGAAAGAGGTCCAACGAAATTGCTAAAGGCCCTCACATTTGCCCAATGATATGTAGAGACCTAGAGCCCATTTATAATATTGAACCAAAGACACCCAACCAAAGTTTTCCTTTCCTTTAAAACAATTGTTTGTGTGAACGTCGGAATCATAACCATTTATTTAATTAATGCTTTTGATGCAACTTGAAGCATATTTTGTTTTGCTCAACCGAAACAAGCAAAGATGTGCCCAGGAAAAAAGATCTCCTAAAATCCTCGATGCCTAAAAATTTCAAACAGACTCGTCCTCGCGCCCTGCCCTCAGAGACCGCACGCCATCACCGGAGCACGTGGCACGCTTCAATCACTTGCCCATATCGTCACAGCATGGTGCGACCATTGCTCTTCTCCCTCGGGTGCGAAGCGTGACTTCTATAATGGCGATGGTGTGCGAAAGTCGGGGATGGCGGCGGCGTGCAGCGGGCGGCTCGCCGTAAGGGATAGGGGCAAGGGTGAATTTGTTTGAACATTTGAGGCATCGAGAGAAGAATAATTGCTCATCTTGGTCGAGCAAAAACTTGCGATGACATTAAATAAATGAAGGTTTGAGAATGAGATCCTGTCACAAAGAGATAAAAGAGAGAAAAATTAAAAGGTCAGCGTTTTCAAATGAAGGGCTTTGTGATCCACTTCTTATGATGGAGTGGTTTTACGAACAAATGGGGGTGCAAATAAAGTTTCGCATGAGTAAAATGCATTATGAGAGCATAAATGATAAATTATAAAACCATAATTATTTTTTTATTTCAGATTTGTTTCTAAAATAAAAATTCACTAAAATTATTTCATTTTTTATTTTTTGAATAGATTTTTCCATAAATAGGTTTGAAATAGAAATCGAAATAAAAATTATTCTTATTGTTTGTCCTTGTTATTAGTTGGTTGCTCACCACTGCCCACCGTTCATCATCCGTTGCCACCACTCCTTGCTACTTGTCATGGCCACCAATTGTCGCTAGTCATCGGGAGCCGCCATTGGAAGGATAAATTTTATGTCGTTATCGAAAGCATATTTTTGCTTATAAACTCATCCAATATTGAAAATAGAAAAATTTATTTCTCCTTTATAAATCAATTTCTAGCCATAATGGTTATCATTTGCGCGATGAACATCTCTCTTCCAAACCTCACCATGATTAGGTTTAGGTGGCATCCTCAAGACATAAAGACCTTTTTGTTTGCTATTCATGTTGCCAGCCTCGATGCTTCGAGCCAAAGGTTCGATAGTTTGTTGATGATATCCTGAGAAGCTAATACTTCACAAGAACTCGGACGGCCATAATTTTTTAGTAAGGTTAGGATCCGATAACATGGTCTTGCTCAAACTCTAAAACTTGTCAATTGTGCACTTCAGTCTCAAAATTTTCATATTGTGCATTTAAATCCTAAAACTTGTGAATTCGCGTGCGTAATGCACGGATAGCTTTCTCCATTGATTCTTTTATCCTATGTGGCCGTTAACAATCCTTGTCACCTTAAATCAAATGACCTAATTAACATAGTCCTTCTATTCCAACCCCAAATTGAATAAGTGAAGGTGCTACTCAAAATCAAGAACCCTAATTGAAAAATGGACCCTAATTCATGTTTGATTGAGGACACGAATGAGCAAAAGAAGCATGTCCTGTTCAGCAGGAAAATAACATTAAAAGTACCATAACTGTCATATAATACCCATTTATTACCAAAAAATTTCGTCAAATTACTTAAGGTGTGTTTGGTATCATATCTATTATGGGGAATAATTTATTTTTCAGAAATAATATTTATTTATTTTTATTCCCTAAAAATGATTTTTAGTGAAAGAATATATTTGGTAATTACACAAAAATTTATTCTTATAATAAAAAAAAATAGAAATGTGTTTGATACAACCCACAATTTTTTATAATGTAGAATATTTCTTTTAATTTTTTTTTGAATTTTTTTTTTTATTTTTTTTATCTTCTTCCTCTTGCTCCTCCTCTAACCGTCGTCGGTGGGAGCTAGCAGGTGGTGAGAAAGAAGAAGAAAAGAAAATTACTTATTTCTAGAAATTATTCTTGAAAATAATAAGTTTTTTTTTTTTTTTTCTTGTTTCTATTTCTATTGTTTCTTTTATTTTTGGTTGACATTAGGAGTGATCAATTCTAGTTTGATCCGATTCGGTCAAGTCCAATGGAATTGATCATTTAGCAAAAAATTAACAATTGTAAAAATTACTAGAGTTCTTACTATTTTAAAATTGATCGATAGTTTTAAAATATAAAAAAAATTTTAAAAAATAGTTAGTCCCTCCGTCCGACCTAGTTCCCCCAAAATTAGGATTTGGACTAAAAATTACCGGTTTCCTTTTTATGGAAACGGAAATCAAATTGACACCCTTAGGAATCAAACCAAACCAGCCATCCAATCCAATCCAGGCGATTCCCAATTCAAACGGGACGATATGCTCACCCCTAATTGACATTACCAAACAAGTTTTTGTTTTTTTTTTTTTTTGGAAAACAAAAGAACAAAAAACAAAAAACAAAAAAGAAGTCTTAAGTACAAAAAACGTGATTCCATAACAAATTTCAAAAAGTTACATCGCTTTTTAAATAAAATTTTAAATCAAATGGCTCTTTTTTAAAAAGGCAAGTCCAAGTGGACGATGGGTTGGTCATTCCCTCCCTAAACAACATTACACCTGGAAAATTCTTTCTTTTTCCTTTTTTGGTCCGTACCTGGAAAATTCTTTAAAATAGACAAATTTATCTCTCTTTTGACTTGGAATCCCTCTCCTGTTCTATGTCCGCACTCCATCATTGCTCATACCCCGTCTCCCACTCACTTACTCAATCGGCAACATCCTTTCTCATTTATTTACTCAATCAATGTAAGTAAAAATTAGGGTTTGACTTGGTGGTTAGAGGGAAGAAAAAAATAAAGAAAAATAAAAAATAAATAGGAAAGTATTAGGGCTGGGTTGCTAGATCGTTACCAAACGAAGCATTCAAGGAAAAATTAGGGTTTGCCACGGTCATGGCTCCGTTGACATGTACTTGGACCGCTTATGCTTATTGTCCTCTCCATAGCAATATTTAGATCTTAATTTTGCTTCAAAATCGTTGGTTTGAAGTAGGGTTTCGAGGAGAGGTGAATCTTGGGACAAATCGGCAAGCATTATGCTTATTCCCACCTTCGTCTTAACTTTGTTGACATGAACTCAAGCTACTTCTGCTTATTCTCCTCTCCATTGTAAGAGTCAAATCTTAATTTTGGCCCTAAAAATTTAGTTTCAAGAAGAGGTGAATTTTGGGACAAATCAGCAAGCATTATGCTTATTCTCATCTTTGTCTTGGCTTTGTTGACGTGAACTTAAGCCATTTCTCCTCATTCTTCTCTCCACTGTAAGAGTCAAATCTTAATTTTGGCCCAGAGACGTCAATTTGAATTATGATTTCAAGACGAGGTGAATTTTGGGACAAATCAATAAGCACTATGCCTATTCTCACCTCCATTTTGGCTTTGTTGACCTCAACACTAAGTTGCTTCTACTTATTCTCCTCTCCATTGTCAGAGTAAGATCTTAATTTTGGCCTGAAAATGTCATTTTGAATTAGGGTTTCAAGGAGAGGCGAATTTTGGGGCAAATCAGCAAGCATTTGTCAGGGTTTGAAAATGTTGAATATGTGACATCCTAAATCGGAGGTGGCACTGTATATATATATAATAAATGTGGCACTTAAGTGATCCCATAAAATGTTTTGGTATTAAAGCGAATGTCATACGGAAGTTATGGCATTTTTAGCGACTCCCTTCAAAGCTGAATCAAAGGTATTTTGCTTCTATAGTCTCCAAACACCATTGTGATATGGACAAGAAAGAGCTGGTGAGAAAGTTTTCTATAAATGCGCTTGGTTTTAATAGCATGGGAAGGCTAGTCTTTTCTATGGTTGAATCCAAAGGTATTGCATTGATTAAGAGAAGAGGACTAAAATGTGATTCGTGGTAATAAATGCAAACTATTAAAGTGGAGTTAGGGTTGAATAACTTAGTACCCTAACAATTCTTTCTTTCTTGTATATCGTTGCCATGTTACATATGCATGGTCACGACACACACAACAATGCGAGATAGATGAGGAAACATTGAATCGAAAGTCCATAACTCAAATAAGGAAAACATTTGAGTTTTGAATCTCAGAACAATCGATAAAAAGGAAAAAAAGAAAAAGTCACTTTTCCCTTCACATGTATCAAAATAAAACTACTTGCCAAACACCTCAAGTAAAAATACTTCAAAATGCTCGCCAAACACCCCCAACATTTCCCCAATGAGCCTTAGAGATTAAAAGTTCATTAGAAACGTTGAACCAAACGCAATCTTAATAACCTGGGAAGGGCTAATCTTTTATATGAGTTGATCTAAAGGTATCACCTTGATTAAGAGAAGAGGACTGCGGCATAATTCGTGGTAATAAATGCAGTCCATCGAAGTGGAGTGAGAGGAATCACTTGGTACCTTACAATTCTTTCTTTCTTCTTTTATACCATTACCACATATGTATACTTCAAATATGCATAGACATGATGCTTTTAGCAATGTGAGATAGACGGGAAAAGCCGGACTGAAAGTCCATAATTCAAAGAAGGAATGCAATTGAGGTTCAAAGGTTAAAATAGTCGATGAAAAGAAAAAAAAAAAAAAAAGGAAAAGTCACTTTTTCCTTCTGTACCCAAATAAGGAATTGCGAAAATTTCACAGTTCGCTATAAATTTCTGCCATTTTCAATTTCTCAACTGTTCAATTTTTCATAGAAGGCCCAACCCCAAATCAGCCAAATCAAAGTGGAGAGGGCGCAACCGAAATCAGAAATTCGCCCGTCCCAAAGACGAAAGGGGCTCCGGGGTCAGCCACATCATCGCTATAAGAAAAGTTCGGGGGGAATTTGGCGGGCGACGATATTGAAAGCCGGACTCGTTCCCGCCAATTTCGTGACTTTCGCTGTTTTATTTTATCGTACGTCAAGGGCACCAATAAGAACAGAAAAACAAAAGAAAAAGAAAAAGAAAAAGAAAGCCCGCGCACTTAACCGATTCGAGTGGGAACTTTTTTTTTGTTTTTTTTTTTGCAGGAGCGGCGAAGGTACACTGAGTTGACTCGTTCGATTCCTTGTTTTCCGACCATCGTCGTCTCTTCCCTCTTTCTTCTTTTTTTTCCTATATTTTGGGAGTCTAGTACATTAGCCACAAATTCATATACTATTGATTTTAGGCCTTATTTATTTGAAACCAAAAACAACAGGAGAAAAAAAGAAGGAATATATTTCTAGCGACTAATACTACATGCTTGAGTAATACGAATCGACGATATGGAGTGAATCCCCAGAGTAAAGCTGGTTGAAGAATTGGTCAATTCACGGGACATATTAGTTTAATGGATTTAATCGGTGAATTTGATCGATAATGAATCAAATAATTCAAGGTCGATTAGTTTCAGACTTTAAAATTTTAACATACCTGTTAGAATTAATTTCCACTTTTTTAAACTTGGAACCGATCCAATTTGCCTTTGAAATGACCTTAAAACCCACCTTGTTTGTCTATAAACTAATCTTAGAACTTACTCTATTTTTCTAGTTCAGTTCTAAGGTCTATTCAAGAACTTGCCTTTTCTTTCATTCTCTCTCTTTTTCTTTTTTTTTTTTTTCATTTTTTATAACAAATAATATGAATTACAAAACAATCAAAGTAAAAGATCAATGAGGATGGGTGAGCAAAGGTGAGTCAAGAGCAACAAAGCTCAAATGAGTAAGAGCGAGTCATGAGCAAGCGAGGAGGAGGATGAGTCATAGGTGAGGGAGATAATTGCACAAGTGTTTGAGTGAGTTGGAGATAATGGAGAAAGATGCCGAAAAAGAAAAATGAGGGTTTTTAGGCTTTAAAATCAATTCCAAATTTTATCAAGTCAACTTGGTTTGTGGTGGTACTTTGCTCAAAATTGGGAACCAAACTAGTTCTTATTGATTCCAATTTGGAATCAAGATAGGAATTGGATTGGTTCCAATAGAAACCTAGAATGAGATAGGTTTTTAGGACTATCTAATATGCTTTCTCAATAGAATCAATTCAATGGCATAGCTTTAGGGTCTATCGAGAAGAGTTCTAACTTTTAGTTATTGAGTTTTTGTAAATTGACATTTTCGCAAAAATACTTTGAATAATTCAAAAAATTCAAATAGCGATGTATCCAATCACAGTCCCCTTCAATTGGTATGCCATTGAGTTTTCTTGTGTTATTAATTTTCTCATTATTTTTATAGCTCTAATCTTTATTTTATTTTATTTTAGGTTTGAAGAGAAATTTATAAATGAATAATTTTTCTACACTTCCCAAACGGAAGAAAAACTTATACCAGTGTACCCAAAAAATAATTTTATTCAATAATCAACATTTTTATACTTATTATCTATAGCCTATTGATCAAGCTAATTCTAGTCTTTTGTTAAAATAAAAATAATGCTGCAAAAGTGGAAAAGATTAGGAAAACCTCAAGCAACTTTAGCTCCATTTATTTCGTCGGAAATGAATAATTTGAAAACATATTTCTAAATAAACCAATAAATCTCTAACCGTTAATCCAAGAAAAAGGAGTATTAATAATAACCCAAGTTCAGTTTTTGAATTTTCAAGAAAGCGCGCGTCGGTCCTCCTCCTCCCCTCTTCCTCCCATTTATTTTTATTTTTCTTCCCCTTCAACGTGGAAGCTTCAAAAAAAAAAAAGAAAAAGAAAAAAAGAAAGCAACCCGAGTCACTCAACCGAGTCGGTCGAGTCAATGGTGCGTATCCGAAGAGACACGTAGAACTTAGTTCTCCCCCGGTAGACTAGAAGAGAAGGCCAACCCCCCCAAAAAAAAAAAAAAAAAAAAAAAAGAAAGAAAGATGGTGGCAGGGGAGAGAGCCCATTCTCTCGTCTCTCTTCTTTTTAGGGCTTCTCCTCTCTCGTCGTTCCAGGTCGATGCTTCAATGGCGGTCATCCATCGCGACAAGGTATAACCCCTCCCCTTCCATCGCCGCCTCCGAATCTCCTCCACTGGGCCGCCGCCGCCGCCGCACGCGCCCACGCGCCGATCGCCCGTCGTCATCGGCGGAAACGCGCTAACGCGGTCTGCGGTTGCGTTTTTCCCTTTTTTGCAGGACGCGCGCGAACCCTAATCTCGTCATCGGTTCCGAGGGAGGAGCGTCGCTATCGACATCCGGAGCTTCGGCGCGGGGGAGATTTCAGGATCTGAATTAGCGGTCCGCCGCGAGGATTGGATTGGTGGTAGATGGATCCGGCGGTGCCTAGGAAGCGGGGCCGGCCGAGGAAGCGGCCGTTGCCGGACGAGGAGAACGCGGCCGCCGGCAAGGGGAGCGGCCCGGATCCTAAGAGGCGGGCGGCGAGCGCGGTGCCGGTGGCAATGGTCGGCAGATACGTGCTGAAGGAATTCAACGGGAGGAAGTTCCTCGGGAAGGTGGTGTATTACGATACCGGTCTGTACAGGATTGAGTACGAGGACGGCGATCAGGAGGATCTGGAGAGCGGCGAGCTCCGTCGGATTATGATAGACGACGGCAGCTTCACCGAGGAATTGAATAGGAGGAGAAACAAACTGGATAAGATGATATCCGATGCCGGTGTGAAACTCCCGAGAAGAATCGGGCGGTTGATGTCGAAGCGTCTTTGCCGAGTGAATCGAGCAGTGCCCCAGTTCGCGAAGATAGTGGGGATCGAGTCGATGGTGAAGGCGATGGCCACGCCGATTCATCGACTGATTCCTGCGAGTATGGCGAGGATGGAGGTTCGGGTTCGGAGTCTGAGGCAAAGGTAATACCCCCAGCTCCACAATTGCCACCGTCCTCTGGATCCATAGGCATCGCGGAGGAGTACGTTTCTCATCTGCTCTCTGTATATGGCTTCTTGAGGTCTTTTAGCGTTGCGCTCTATTTGTGTCCTTTTGGATTGGATGATTTTGTGGGGGCGCTTAATTCTTCGCTTCCGAATTCGTTATTGGATGCCATCCACGTCGCCCTGATGCGTTCATTAAGGCTTCATCTCGAAACCGTCTCTTCCGAGGGTTCAGAGCTTGCTTCGAAATGTCTAAGGTACTCACTTTGCGTTGCACTTTTTATTTACCTCGAGGTGATAAGTGGCCTCCTTTTCATTAAGACTGCTGCGTTACCTGAACAAGTATCTCGTGGAGATGTCTTTCTCGTTGTTCAATATTCATCCCTCTGTGAATTTCACATGCCCAAGCGTCGAACTTAAAATTAATAAAGATAGACAAGCTTCCTTGATTGTCCGCACACATATCGCTTACATGTCACTGATTTCTAGGAGCTGGAATCAATTTTTAGTTGTGGCTAATTCACTTAAATAATCACTAACCATCCATTACAAATTGAAAAGCCTGGGCTTGTAAGCACATAATTTGCTTTAGCCAGCTTGTTTTCAACTTATAAGTAATCACGTCAGCTGATTTTACTAGATTAAGAAGAGCTTCTCAATTACTCGTGTGTTGTGTGACTTGTACTGCGGAAATGAAAAAATGCAATACTTTTATTCTCTATTTTTTTTTTTTGAGTTTTTTTACTTTTGTGCTTTCTTGGCTAAATGTTTCTTTGAATTCTTACATAATTTGCAGATGCATTGATTGGGACTTGCTGGATACTTTGACGTGGCCCTTTTACGTGCTCCATTATTTAACTGCGATGGGTCATGTTAGAGGGCAGGAGTGGAAAGGTTTCTCTGAGGATGTTTTGTACAGGGATTATTACTCCTTATCTGTTGGTAAGAAGTTGTTGGTTCTTCAAATTCTGTGTGACCATGCATTAGAGTGTGCAGATCTGAGAGCTGAGATGGACATGCGTGAAGAGTCAGAAATTGGAATTGACTTGGATGGGGCTGCCAGTAATATATCCCAGAATGGAATGAGAATGGTCCATCCGCGATACTGCAAAACAACTTCTTTTCTGAACCGAGAAGCTGCAGGAGCCATTGCAGTAAGTTATGAGATGAAAGCACAGACTAATACAAATTATAAGGCCAATGGTTCGGAAGGTGTTCAAGTTGTTGCTGATACTGCAAATCTTGGTGGGGATGGAAATGGGGACGAGTGTCGGCTTTGTGGAATGGATGGGACCTTGCTCTGTTGTGATGGCTGTCCATCAGCATACCATGCAAGATGTATTGGCTTGGTTAAGATGCATATACCAGAAGGATCATGGTATTGCCCAGAGTGCACAATTGATAGGATTGGACCCTCAATTACTTCAGGGACATCTCTTGTTGGAGCAAAGATGTTTGGGATTGATCCATACGAGCAAGTTTTCTTGGGTACTTGCGATCACCTACTGGTGTATGTTTTCCTCTACCTGGATAAGTCCATCTTTTATATCTTGATTCAGATTATTGTTTCTTGGAATGTAGCAAACTGTCTTCTCTTCCTTTTATTGCCTGTCAAGACCCAGCATCCCTCTCCTGTTCCTTTTTTTTTCCTCCTCTTATTTTGCCAAAAGATGTCCCTTTACTTCTTTGCAGTATTTGCTTACCAATTTCAAAGTTTTGCCAGAATTTGTTTGGTTGGGTCTTGAACTTTGCTGTTTAGCGAGCTATCTTCCTATTTTTTTCTATTTGTAAGTACTCCCCTAATTATCTATTTGTTCTATTGAACAACGCCCAATGCTTTCTGCAGGCTGAAAGCGTCTATGTCCGAAAAGTTGTGCCTTAGATACTACAACCAGAAAGACATTGTGAAAGTCCTGGAAGCTATTAACTCCTCTGCACAGCATACGACTTTATATTTGGAGATATGCAAGGGAATCATACGGTATTGGAATATACCGGATAATATGTTTTCCCTCCCTCAAGTGAATGAAATGCAAAGGGATCAGGTGAATGACAATGACATAAAGATTTCTTCTCAACCATTCGATTCTTCTGTTGATGGAGGACAGAAGATTTTAGGTGCCGCTGGAATTGAGAATGTGAGTGGTGTAACTGGGGGTGATGCAGTTACTATTACAACTTCAGTCCAGACATTTGCGAATGAAACGGCACGCCGTGAAATAGCCGGTCATCATATCAGTAGTAACTCAAATATGGTGAAAAATGGACCTCCTGTTGATATGAAGCTACTAGAGCACATCAAAGTGGATTCTGCGTCATCTTCTGGTTCAGTTACTCAGCAAGCTGATCCATCTGACACCACCCACCATGGTTCTGTTGATAGGTCAAGTACATCCAACTATGTTATGTGCACCTCTAAGAACAGCAGTGGCAGCTGCAATGGATACCCAGATGGTATTGGTTTACCCAATTTTAAGTCTTACCAGAGTAAAATTTTTTATAGCGTCGGAGATGGAGGAGGTGCACAAAATGTAGGGGAGACTTGCATGTACACTGGTGCCCTTTTTAGACCTCAGGCATACGTTAATAATTATATCCATGGATGCATTGCTGCTACTGCCGCTGCTAATCTGGCAACCCTTTCAGCTGAGGAAGGCCAGATTTCAGAGGTTCATGTTTCTGGAAGTTCCAAAAAGCTCACATCTGCTAGCTCCCATCAAATGAAAGCTTTTATATCAGCTACCCCCCGATTTTTTTGGCCAATCTCTGAGAAGAAACTTGGAGAGGTGCCAAGAGAGAGGTGTGGTTGGTGCTATACTTGTAAGGCTCAAGTTATCAGCAGGAGAGGATGTATGCTAAATGCAGCAGCCCTGCTGGCCACTAAAAGTACAATTAAGATTCTTGGTGGTCTACCGCCGACTAAAAATGGTCAAGGGAGTCTTTCTAGCATAGTAACATATATTTTATTGATAGAGGAGAGTTTTCGAGGTCTTATTGTTGGTCCATTTCTTGGCGTGACTCAAAGAAAAGAATGGCGTGAACGATTGGTGGAGGCTGCAGATTGCACAGCAGTGAAAGGTGTCTTGCTTGAGGTAAGTTTTGCATGCTCATTATTTTGGTGCCAGCTTTGTCTTGTACCAAATGAGATTTTATTATGAGCCCGTGACTGAATTCTTTAGCTCTAGGCAACAGTAGGCATTGAATATTCAATAACATCAAGCTGGTGCAACAACGATAGGTGCCTCTTGATAAATTGAGTTCTTTTCATTTAAGTTAGTTGACAAGGAAACCTCATCGAAGAAAAGGGCAAAAACAACTCTGACAATAACTTTTATAGTTTGAAAGGATTTTTTTCTTTTCATAAATAGCTTGAAAGAAGCATATAATTTGTACATTGGAATGTTCCTTTCCAGTGAATCATGCGAAGGAAGATTTATAAGATAGCACTAAAGAAGTTAGACCTGTGCAATGGATTTTGTTCTTTTTGACAGGGGCATGCTTTTGATGCACGTAAGTATAAACCGTTAGAAGAAATTCCAATTTGCTATTCACTAGATTTTTTTCAAATCCTTCATTATGCGGTGAAAATGTATGTTCACATATCCTAGCAATCATTATTAGTTTCAAATCACTTTACTGGTGTTAATGCTTTAGTGGAAAATAGTTCTCTCTCTTTAATCCTCTCACTTAATGCCTGCCCTTTTTAATATACGGATCTTTACATGGACAAAATTAACACATCTGTGTCTAGGTTTTAAACCTTCTACTCTGTTCTTAGCAATTTCCTCCTTTTTCCAGATCTGTTGAAGTTCTCCCTTTGAAATCCTAAATTACCCTCTTGAATTTGTAATCAATTGTGCTTCATTGTCGAGTTTGGTGCATCGTGCACTCATGAGAACGGATTTATTTATTTGATGATTTCCACCGGCAGCTTGAGGAGCACATCCGCCCAATTGCGCTGTCTGGTGACTGGATTAAGCCAGCGGATGATTGTTTGATGGAGGCTTCTGTTACTCAAGGTGTTTCTTCCACTGTTGATACGGCACACAAGCGCGGTCCTGGTAGACGGAGGAAAAATGCTGCTCTATCTGATGTTGCATCTGATGATGTTCTGGACAAGAGTTTCAGTTGGTGGCGAGGGGGGAAAGTATTAAAGCTTTTAATGCACAAAGCAATTTTGCCACGGTCATTAGTAAAAAGAGCTGCTCGCCAGGGTATTTTGAGTGTGCTATTATCTTCCTCATTTTAAGCTATCTTTCAACTTCCACATCAGATTGTCTCTGAGTCCTGAAGGATCCTGAATATTCTTGTTTTGTGTTCTTGTAGGGGGCCGAAGAAAAATTCCCGGTGTTCACTATTATCATGGTACTGAGATTCATAGAAGAAGCAGGCAATTAGCATGGAGAGCTGCTGTTGAAATGAGTAAAAATGCTTCGCAGCTTGCTCTTCAGGTCTGTGGTAATTTTCTGCCGTGTATTTCTGCATTCTTGTCTCTGACTGTGTATTTCTATTAAGCAAGTTGCATTTACTTTGAGGTTATTATGTACATTGAAGGAATTCTATTTATTAACCTCTTATGAGTTATGATTATATTTACTTGCATCAGGTTAGATATCTAGATTCTTATTTGAGATGGAGTGATCTGGTACGGCCAGAGCAGAGCCCTCAGGATGCCAAAGGTCCAGAGTTGGAATCTTCTGTTTTCAGAAATGCATTGATATGTGATAAGAAAGATCAGGAACGCAAGGTACTGTACGCTGTTGATTTTGGGATTCAAAAGCACCTTCCATCTCGTGTCATGAAGAGTATAATTGACATAGAGCAAAGTCAAGGAGGAAAGGAGAAGTACTGGTTTTCAGAAGCACATATTCCTCTGTATTTAATCAAAGAGTATGAGGAAGGTGTTGGCAGGTTGCCAATGCCTTCAGAGGACATGCGTTTCTTTCCGCATATCCAAAGAGTGCATTTGAAAGCTGCTCGCATTGATATATTCTCCTTTCTTGTATACCGGAGGGATAAGGTGGATAAGTTCTCTTGCAGTTCATGTCAACGGGATGTTCCACTCAGGTTGGTGGTTTTGTTGCTTAATCTCAATTGTCCATGTCTATAGAAGCTTGATTTCAGGGTTATTTTGATCCTGCGCTTCACTTATTTTTTTTATCTGTCCTGAATTTCAGGAATGCAGTCAAATGCAGCTCATGCCAAGGTATGCCTATTTGTAGCAACTTAATGCACATGCATTATGCCTATTGAATTGGTCTATCTGCCTCCAGCTTCCTCTGCTTAGGAAAAAAGAGAGAAAAACCACGTTAAACCTTTTGTTTTTCTATTAGTTCTACAGAAGGTCCTTGAGAGTTATTTTAAACAGGCTTATTCTATTTGACTCATTCCTTATAGTTATGATTTGCCCTTGATGCTTCTATTTTAGCGACTGTAACTAATGTGGCAGGACTTTCGAAAATTATATTCCTGGTCAGAGTATTTGCCAAATGGAAATGTATTTTGAAGAGATTTTTTTCTAACACAAGTTGGGAAGTTGTTTGATGTGTTAAAGATTCTTGTGAATATCACATAACTTTTTTGGCTGATGCTCTTATTGATCTTATGGCTCATTTAAATTATCAACCTCTTTTAGGAACAAGATGACTTTTTTACCTTCAGGAATAGAGTAGGATAGGTAAATACTTGCAGAGTCCTTAGATAATTTCTTTTTATTTGTTGTAGGTAGGATAAACAGGGGGAAGATGTGGTGTCCTTTCGGCAATTTGTTCCCTTATATATGTTCTGTTGAGTTGAGTATAGCCTTTCTTGCTTATGTAGACATTAAAAAAATTATTGAGCCTTTAGTTCTGAGCTTTTAGTGACTGAGATTATACAAACAGGTGTTCAGATTATTCCTTACTGCTGATTTCATCTCCTGCAATGTATTTGTCAGGTTATTGTCACGAGCAATGTATTGTAGGTTCAAGAATTATGGCAAATGGGTTTAGTTGCAGGCAGTGCTTCAATGCCAAAGCTTTTTCAAGGAAGGAAAGCACAGAATCTCCAACTAGTCCATTGCTTTTACAAACCCGTGAAAATCATGGCAATGGGACAATCATCAGACTTCCTAAAGTTCAGGTGTACAATCAGCCATTAGCATCTGCCAGACCTATGGGCAATGGTCAGGAGATAAAGCATGGCACTTCAGGATCTAGTTTGGCAACGAAATCCCGAGCTAAGCACCCTACATGGGGTGTTATATGGAGGAAGAAGAACTGTGATGATACAGGGTCAGAGTTCAGGCTCAAAAATATTCTTTTGAGGGGCGATGCAGATTTGCGCTGGTCCGGACCTGTCTGCCATCTTTGTGGGAAGCCATATAATTCTGAACTGATGTACATCCGATGCCAAAATTGCACCCGTAAGCATGTTTCTTAATAATTGGTGCTTTTTTTTTTTTTTTTGGGGAACCTGTGTCGGTGTGTATTTGCCATCATTCTTTTAAAGTTGATGATTTACAATCATTTGCAGATTGGTTTCATGCTGATGCTGTTGAACTTACGGAGTCAAGAATATTTGATGTGGTGGGTTTCAAGTGTTGCAAGTGTCGTAGAATAAAATCACCCGAGTGTCCTTATGATGACAAAGGCAAGAAACGAATGGTGGTTAAAAAGCAGCAGTCTTCGGCTATAAAGCAAGAATCGGAGTCTGATTTGGGAAATACATCTGAATCGAGAGAATGTGAACCCACAACTCCAATGTTCCCTCCTGAGGAGATGCAAATACGAGAGGAGGATCCTCTTCTTCAATCTACCTCAAGGGTGCATCAGATTGCTGACGACAATTGGGAGGTGGATTTTGGCCAGGTGAGTGCACCAGGGCCGGCACTGCAGAAACTTCCCGTTAGAAGGCATGTAAAGCGAGACGGAGCTGCAGATGGCCTTCAGGAGAACAATTACTTTTATTCAGAATCCTCAGCTTCAATGGAAATAAATATTGCCATGGATCAGACTGGGGATGAAACGACTCCAGCAGCAGCATGGGATATTCCAAGCAATGGCCTTGATGGGGAGGTTCTTATTGATTATGAAAGTTTTGACTATGGTGATATGGAGTTTGAACCGCAGACCTACTTCTCTTTCACGGAGTTGCTGGCTTCTGATGATGGCGATCAGTTTGATGAAGCTCATGCAATTGAGGATGCGTCGGGGAATTGGGAGAATGCGGCTTCTGCAGCTTTGCAGGGTGGGGTTGCTGAGGACTTTGGAGAGGCCCCCTCTGATAATGGAGTGGGGCAGACAAGTTCCGAAATTTCTGGTGTTGCTGTCCCCTGTCGGATATGCACGCACTCAGATCCAACTCCTGATCTCAGTTGCCAGTTTTGTGGGTTGTGTGTGCATAGCGGTTGTTCTCCTTGGGGTGGGATGGAATCTGGTGAAGGTGACTGGAAGTGTGGGGATTGCCGGGAAGGGAGGTAGGAGCTCTTGTCTTCAGTTGCTTCTTAAAAGAAAAAGGTTTTACTGTAAATTGAGGCCACCATTAGCGAAAAGGAGAGGAGGCGGCAGATTACATGGAAGGTTCAATCGAATCAAATCTTGTCGTTAGAGAGATAGTCGCATTGGTGGTGATCATCCAGAGGAGCCGGATGGTGATCATCCAGAAGAGGCGGAGACAAACAAGTAGCAGCTGCTTGTGCCTCCATCAATGATATGCCAATGACTAGCTGAGGGTTTGCTCCTTCCGAACCCACTGCGATGGTTTGACTTTCTGGATTATTTGGTTCCATGAGTTTTGGGGGATTCAGATTCTTTTTGGTTCTGGGGAAAAGGAACCACATTTTCTCATCCTTGAAGAAGATAAGCTGGGTTTTTGTCGTGCTTATCTGGTTTTTAAATGTTTGTATAAAGTTAGCGATAGCTATTTGATTATCTTGGGAGTCTTGGCTTCGGTGAGAATTATAGTCATCTTTAATTAAAGGCAAAAGTCACCAAAAATCCTAAATTATATTCATTGGAATACATTTAACATAAACTCCTCTTGTGATATCAAGAATCTCAAATTTATATTTGTATGATATTTATCACAAGCCAAAATTTTGTCAAATGAGAATTACTTAAAATCTGTTGACATATAAGTCAAAGATTAAATAATGTTAATATGATGGTCACTTGATTTAAGTAAAGTAGAAACGTTACTTTGACTAAAAAATCATTTCATAGAATTTTAATAGAGGGGTTAATGTATTGTACAAGTATGGGCTAAGAATTTTTTGTTACAAGAAAAATCTAGAGTAAGTATGTCAAGATGAGTAAGTTGGATTTTTTATATCACCAAAGAAAGTTCAAGATAAATATTATTAATGATAAACATAATCTACCCGAAAGAGTTCTTTAAGAAACTTCGAGAGAAAGAGAGAGAGAGAGAGAGAGAGAGAGAGAGAGACATCAATGCAGCCCCTTCATATTTCGACCCTTGGTAAGAAAAGGAGCAAGTCTAGGAAGTAGGGAACACTTTTTCGACGGCCTTTTACCAATTCGCAAGGTATCGCCGATAACTTTACCCTTTTGCATAACGTTTTGATGCAACAGAACAGCGAGGACGGGACTTTAAAATTAGAGCATCAGATCAAACCTTCGGATTCGTCCTCACCAACGTCATTATTGGAATATAATCAATTTTAATTATCAATTGACAAACACGTTTCTAAGCAGTTACAACTGAATTCTACATTACCACATATCTTACAATGCTTCTCATGAAACCGTATGGGGAACTGGAGACCTAAGGAAAAGGGGCTGAAAACCTCCCCGCCCCATCAATTCAATAAGAGAGAATTAAGGACAAAGAAGAAACAGAAGAGAACCAAAGAAGCAAAATGCTCGCTATTGCACCCAAAATTGTGCAGAAAGAATCTCAAAAAGCCGACCAACCCTGGAAACGCTACTCAAACCATTGACCGACCAATTGGCTTTCACCCTTTACACGGCCAGCCCCAGCAACGTATTTCTGCACTTGACCTCCTTACAAGAGGGGACGAAGGGGTGGGACCGGCCGTATCAGTCCTATATAGGTGTGTAATTTCAACAAATCTTCACATGATCACACTCTGACTTCATAACTGTCACAGCAAACCGGCTAGAATGGCCCCGGGATCATTTAAAGGTGCTACTGGAGATATCGGCGAAGCTGCAGCAGGAGCCATTGGAGGTGGAGCGGAACTTGTTGGGATGTCAACTAGCTGTTCCTTGATGTACTCCTTCAACCTGTGGGGAAAGTGTTAGATCCATTGGAGGAAAATCTGAAAAAAAAAAAATCTGAGCAATTTAAGATTGACACGTACTCAAACGTTAAGGTAGGATCCCCAGAAGCAACTGTCATACGCAACTGAGTTCTGTCTGCTGGATCTGTCTCAATTCTTGCCTGCATATTGGAACAAGGAGGTCATAATAGGATCGTCTTTTCAATGCATGGAAAATTGTGAAGAGCATCCAAACTAGTTTTAGTATAAGAAGGTTGACTCTAGATCTAATTTGGCAGCTCAGCACGGTTTTTGATTTGAAGAAATAAATGGATGCGTTGTAATTGCCTTCTCAAAGCAACTTCTTTACCAATTGATTTTATTCACGGAGATTTCAAACTGGACATACTTGAGAAGATGGGATGCATTTAGTTCCCAGTATAAACCATAAGTTGCCCAAGCCAAATAGAGGGTGCGTTTTAGTAATGGTGCATGAGGAAAAAGTGCACTTACCAAACAGAGCATGGCGCGCGTACTTTCTGAGTAGAATGTTGTACTTGCAACGAGATTATTAGGATTTGGATCCTAAACAGAGATATAGAAGTTAATGGAACTTCACGAGAGAGAGAGAGAGAGAGAGAGAGAGAGAGAGAGAGAGAGAGAGAGAGACTTACAAGCCCAGGACAAACCATCACTCTTAAACTGTTAAGTAAGTTCGCCATTTCCAAGAGTGGAAGCGGTCTTACACCTCTGACCTGTATTAGTGACGTACATGAATGAGAATGTGCCTCGGATTGCTTGAGTAAAAGATAGCAGAAGCTACTAAACAATAGTATATTAACGGTCTAATTTTGTAAGTCTTAATAGCTCCTATGCCACTAGTAAATTCAAGAAATTGATACCACATCATGCAGATGCGAAAGCAGCAACCAATTCTAGACAAGAACCATGACGATATTGATGACAACTATTGACAAACTAAGGGAGGTATATCAGAAGTGCTCGAAATTTCGTGCTAAGTCAAGATTGAGGATGAGTTATGCGTGCAAAGCAGGTCAAATAATATAAACTAGTCTCTTTAGGCATCACTTAAAAACTTCACAGCCTTTTCTTTTTGGCCAGCAAACTTCCCACTTAAAGACAGAGTTATACCACTTCTTGAAGCTTCAGAGGTGGTCCTGACAGCGATCTCCATTGAGGAAAGAACTCCTCTGTAGTCAATGTCAAGGGCTGCAGAAATTTGTTTATAACAGCAGGAAGGCGTAGCTTGATGTTGACCTATAAAAGGCAGACCAGAAATCACTGCCAGTCACCAAACAAGCAACATTGGCTAGAAGCCAGGAGGAACTATTTTGGAAGTATTACCGCATGGCTACCAAACTTGTAGGAAAAGTCTAGTACAGCAACATCTCTGCTTGGGCGAACATTCACAACTTCAAGAGGGCATTGCACCTTGATCATGAAAGTAAAGATGTGAATGTCCAAAAAACACAGAATAATGTGAATAAGGTATCATGAAATGATAAACCACCACAAATGAGGCTTAGTAACCTACCTGTGCTCGTGGGGGAATGGTTTCAGGCACTAATGAGAGCTCCATTTTAAAATGGGAGGGAGGCAATATTAGAGCCTGAACTGATACAAGCGGAGATGTATTCTTATTTCCCAAGAAAAGCACAACACGTCCTTGGTGGGCTCGCCACTCAGCTTTAATACCAATCTGAAATTCAATGTTAAAGAATTCAACACAAGCTCTTTGCATATACCTTGAGAGAAAATTCCAAAAAATGATAAGATGAATACCTGGATATTGGGATCCTCATACAACACACCACTATCTTTCAAGCATAATGCATGGAATCTTTCAGCAATATTTATGAGTGGCTGCAAAGTCAATCAACTTATTAAAGGTGAGAATAACCACATCATTGCAGTCTTTATACTAAACTCTAAGCATGAACCAGTATGGGAAATGATTTTTATATAGACTCAAATTTACCTGAAGTATGTTAACATGTACATGTTTTACAATGACAAACTGAGTTTCTTAAAACATCTACATATGTAAAAATGAAGCAAAAACTTTGGCACACTGGTAGTCTACTGAAACATCTTATCTTGCTATGATTATAAACACTTTATTTAACCTGATCCGAACATCGAAAATGCAATTTCACCATGTTCTTTTTGAAAAATGACCAATAATCAAGGAATTTTTATGAAAGGGCTGGAAAAAACCTCAGTCAGTCAAACTCCTTCCTTGTTCCTAATACAACGGAGAGGAAAATGATGAAAAGATTGCATCAGCCAAAGGTAGTACTATTTACAAAACTTATTTCTGAAGTAGGAAGAAAGCACTGCACTTTGTATTTTCTCCTTCAGACTCTGAAAGAATTGAATTCAGTAAGCATCCACATAATCAGTACCTGAACAGTATTTTTTTGCTCTTCAATAGGTACTATTGCCGCAGCATCTGCTGCGCTGGGGACACCATCTATTCCCGGCACATTCTGCTCTGATTGGACAGCCCCTGGGGGACCTTCAATAGCTAGTGGACCCAAAAGATCGCTCAGAAGGTCTGCAGAAGGAGGTTGAGGATCCACTACGCTCAAAATGCCATTCTCCTGTCTCACTCCTTCATCCGCTGAATAATTGTCCTGTTATTATATCCATATGGTTTATTTCATGCTATTGCTATCTGATACCAAAATTAGTGACAGCACAGTATGTAAATCATTGAGACCATTTGGGTGCACTCTTGATGCATCTTCAGAAGGGAAAAAGCACTTTTTTGGACTAAGGCATGAATGACAATGTTTTGGCTCATGCATGCAGATGGAGGTCAATTGCTACCTCCGTCATGGAAATAACATGAGTAGTTACAGGTTCATCCATGAAGAAAGTGCTGGCTTAGAGGTGAACTTAGACATGTGCTGGAGGAATAGAGAGATACGTGCTCTCTTATGTGTAGTGTATATCATAATTTTCCAGTGGTTGACAGGATTGCAGGCAATTTGCCTTCAGGTTTAAACCAGTGGGCTGCCACCGCATTTGCTGCTTCTAGACAATAACGCTTACATTAAGGGATATGGTTCTAATATCAAGAGAAACCACTAACCGGATTACTGCTCATGCTAGGCAGCTTCACAAGACTAAGCTGACCGACTGGTGGCGTCCCATTTGCAGGGCGCTGGTCTGTTACAACCAGAGCAGTAGACATTTGTTGTTGAGCCCGCAACTTAATAGCACTTTGCTCTGCAGTGTCAGTTTCGATATCTTCCGCCTTCTTGATCAGTGCAGACTGAGTTTGGGAAACTTAAGGGTAAGAATCAAAAGCACCACTCTGGCCTTCTGTGGTCAAGTTTGTTTAAATCATAAAAGATATTGACTATTTCAAAAAGAATATTGAAAGGTACCTGTCGCTCAGGGAACTTTGGCATTTCGGCCAATATATCCGCTAAAGCTGCACCTTTTGCACTCAAGGCAAAGTATTCAACAGCTCTTTGTTGTATCTCAACATCGATGCAACTCTCATACCTATGTGAAAGCTTCGTAAAGTCACACAAAATATGCCAGAGAAAACTAAAAGAAAAAAAAGCAAGAAGATTAGTTAACATAAGCTCACTTTTGGAATATAGTGCAGATCTGATTCTGTAGTTCTGGTTCTGGGGGTTGAGTATGCATCAAGATCTTAGCATATGTTGAAAGAAGTATCGGAATTGTAGACATCCTGAAAAAATGGGCATACTCTCAGATAGATCTTGTAGTTAGAATGTGATGAAAACATAACAGAAATATAGAGGGACTTCTCTTACGATACTGTAGGCAGTTTTTCATGTATGATGCTGAAAATTTCCTTTGGACTGCACCCTGGTCGTCTTGCTAAAAAGTGACTGTACTCTCCGAGAAGATAAGCACTAACCTGTCAGATTTAAGCTCATTCAAGTTAAAATCAGAATCAAAAACTTCTTTGGCAGACATGTCATCTATTATGGTAGATATTTCTCAACACAATTAGGACAGGAACAAAAAAATTGCTAAATTGCTCAGGCAATAATGCCAAGTATGATCACATCATGGGAAATAAAAATGGAACAAAGGATTTCTGGAAAGTTGGGATGGCATTTGTCCCCAAAGAGAAGAGCACAAAAGAGAACTGGAGCTCTCTCCAGTGGAAAGAAATATAAATTTCAAATCCCATGCTTGACAATAGATTCTTTCAGGTACATGAACCCAACTATGCTGGACAAACACCAGAGGGTGAAGAAATGTGCAGTAAAGAAGAAGAAAAACTGACACCAAGAGACTCGCAAGCTTTTATCAAATAATTTTTCTTCAGCTAGCAATAGATAAATCTCTGAAACAATGACAAAAATGTAGTCTCCCAGCAAGAAACTTTGCAATGAATGAAGCATCCTGGAGTAGGAACATTCCACTGACTGTCACTCCCATTGCCACTCTCATGATTCTCATGCAAACGGTTTATCATGTCCTACCAATTGATGTTTGGTGTTTGGATACTCAACAAAAGATATAGTATAAAACCAACTTATAAAAGACTCTAAGAACTTCTCCCAACAAATACTTCAATGACTGCAGAACATGATATCAATATAACTACGACCATGAACCAGTAAAACCTAACAGAAATTACGTGCTAAGACATTGAGACCTGGCACTCCCAAACAACTATTATCCTTTCATATGTGAAAAAGCTTAATTGATAGAATAGTTAAAGTTGCATTCCATACCTTCACCATGGTCTCATGTATAGCAGGCTTATCAAGATACTCTCTGGCTTTTGCAGCAGCATAAGGCTGGTTGGAACAAGCACCGACACTCAGTTAAAAATGCTTTGTACTCACAAGACATGCACAAATACAAACGCCGAAAAAGAAAAGAACACTGTTGTCAAAGCCAATATGAGCAGAACTATATAATCCCCTCACCTGCAGATCCTCATTGTTTGTAACGAATTGCACAACACGGAACCATATGTCATCACTAACAAAATCTCCTGCCTTGTCAATTAATTGAAGAATCACATCGACATACCTGCATGGTGATAAAACAACATAAGATCACACAACGAGTAGTAAAGCTTCTTCTTTGACAGTGAATAACAGTATATATCCAAGTTAGAAACTGCAATCGCGAAATGTGACACAGAGATCCAGCAAAGTAATGAAATTCTCTCCCTAATTCTTTAGCATCCATAAGCTATCTAAAAATCAGGAATTGAAGTAAAAAGGGGATTATATGTTTTCCAATAATGACAGAAGCACTTTCCAGCTTCGATGCATTACTACAGTGACTACAGAATAGCTTATCAGAACAATCAGGAAAGAAGGACTAGAAAACAAAGACCAAGCTCGCTCTTGTACAAGATGGTGGATCATCATCGAAAGAGGGAACTTAATCACTTTCAAAGAGTAAAGCCGATGGCTTGGAAAAGATTAGTGTTAAAGACATTGAAGATATTGCCCAAAAAATAAAAAAAGATGTTAGCGCTGCAGAAAGAGATTAATTGACATAATGCTCTGTCTAACAGGTTCTACAGAAACCAAGATTTATGACAGGAAATATGCCTAACATACTTACCATGATAAATCAGGTGCAAACTTTTCTGCAAGAATTGCAGCTTTTAAAGCCAGCTCTTCACGCATAGCAAAGTCAGAACTGCTGAGATACTGAATAACATTTTGAAATTAGTACCAAAGAAAAATTTGCATTTTGTTTCACCAACCAAAAAACAATTCAATAGAACTTCCTCTAAACTCTAGTGAGGACTAACTACGGAAAATACCTGCAGTAATTCTTCGACTATGTCCTTCGCATTCGAGACATCACACATGCCATAAAGCAAATCCAAAGCTCGCCTCCGGATGCTGCAAGCATGACAAATACATGTGACAAATGGAAAGGAAAGTTGGTACAAGACAATTAAGTCATTTGTTTCCCAAAGACGATCGCGATGACGTTCAGTAGATAACCAATGTCACTATAATTTAGGAATCAATTTCAGCAAGGACATATACCCAGTCTCTTCGGGCAAGGAAATTATTAAAGAAAACAATCAAAGTCACATGTCCGAACTCTTATCAAAGGCTCCATACCTGACTAGTACTCTAAAATGCTACAGGTGTTATTGTATGCATCATATTTATTATATATACTACATGTATCTCCAAGACTAAAATAAGATGTATGCATGTACATTTGTTTTATTGCGTATGCATAGATGGGTTCAGGTGCTTCCCTAAAACCACGGTTCTAAAGTGCTCACACAATTCTGCATTGCTCAATTGGACTTTAGAAGATAAGCCTGCTACACTTCTATCTATTTCTATTATTGTCTTTTCTGTTGTAGATATTAATTGTGAAAAAAAAAAAAGAAGTGTATGTCTATGCATATTCAATTAGTAAGGTGTGAAGGGGGAAGATGGGAATTGAACATGAACTCTTGGATACTGGTAGGGCTGGACCACTATTAGTCCAAGCCCTCATTGCCTTATCATAATTAAAGGATCCTCCCATTCCATAAAAAGAAACAGCACGGCAAGAGGGTCAATGCTTTTGATCTCAGGGAAGAACAGGTTCTGTTAAAAGGGACAACAGTAGATCTACCTAGTCAAATCAACATGCTGACTTAACAAAAGTAGTAAGAGCACATAGCATGGATCCCCATATAGCAAGTGCATGACCCCAACTAACAGCCGATCAAATTATACAAGTAGAGTCAAAGACAAAAACAAGGAACAACTGCTCTTCAACATTCTTTTGTCAACCCAATTTTCCCCGACACAATCAATCAACCTTCCAGCGCTTACACAGACTAAAGGGAACAAATCTTATTCAAGCGAGACAAAATAAAGGTGGACATTAGATATGCCCCAGAATGAAATTACATGATAGAGCTCCCACATAATACTCTTCCACGAACATCAGCTAACAAACAGATGTCATAATGCCAATGAAGTAGTTCCAGGAATATAACCTCGGTGGGGAGGAACTGCTAAACCCCATTTACAAGCCAGAACTTTTGGATGCTAGCGAATTGCTTCATTTAAATAGTGGGAAGGAGTGGGACAAGAGACGACTTATGACCAGCATTTTCATTATGTAAGGGAATAGAACTACAACATAGAAATTTCAATTGCGTAACAACATGTAGAAAACAGGAACTCCACCTGATATCAGGATCCTTCAATGACGTAATTATCTGAGCTTGGTGTCTCTTGATAATATCCTGTACATCTGTTACCATCAACATCCTAGTCATGTTCTCCTGCACGAAGGCAATTGACCGATTAGAATCATAGAATTACAGACTTAGGGAGCTCCATTTCTTAGATACTGCAAACCATTATCATTAATAAAAAAAGGCAGAGAAATTGTCAGAGTCTCAGTCGCAATTCTGCAACTCACCAATCCAAGATATCTAATGTTGGGTTCACGAACCGCAATGAATTTTCCAAGAAGGGCAACACATTGAGACATCATTTCTTTTTCAGCATCAAGATGCATAACCTGAAAATGTAAAATCGAGATATACCAACAGACAGTCACTCAAAGTGACTAAAATAGAAAATACAAATACAAATGACAATTCAATAGCTGAGGGACTTCTTCCAAAAAAAATCAGACTGGGGCTTACTACGTTTGAGCTTAGGCAGTTTAAAAAACACCATTGCAAGACTGCAACCTGCTATCCATATGATTTAACAAAACCGAAAAAGAGGCAGCATACTTACCAGAGAAAGGGCTTCAAAGAGAACAGCATGTGAAGCATTGTTCTTATTCACATTCTTAACAACATCAGTTCCCATTAGTATCCTTTGCAGCACCTAACCGAAAAACCACAGCTCTTTAAAGAAAGTTCTAGTTAGTATGAAAATAAATCCCTATCAAAGATATAAACCTCGAATAATGATCTTCTCGTATTTGGGTCTTCGATCGTGGGGAAGTA
Source organism: Eucalyptus coolabah (assembly GCA_014182585.1). Lineage (NCBI taxonomy): Eukaryota > Viridiplantae > Streptophyta > Magnoliopsida > Myrtales > Myrtaceae > Eucalyptus > Eucalyptus coolabah. The sequence goes on along the minus strand of CM024629.1, from coordinate 9,913,238 downwards.
CTGCAGAGCTCTCATTGTCTTGACCTGTGTCAAGTGCACACACATAAGAACTATATCACCATGCTTGATGTACACAAGACAAGATTGGTTCCCAGAAGCAACTATTAAAAGGCTAATCCAGGATCAGAATCCAACCTTGAAGTGGAAACCTAAAAGAAAATTAAAACAAGAAACTCCATGAAGATTTTCATATTGGGTATTATTCTTGAAAAGAAAAAAAAAATTCACCAAACCTTTTCTATTAGAAAGAATGTTTCTTTTTCATTGTTACTTAATTGCTCTTTTTATAATCAGCTTCGAATTCAAGTGAAGAAATACACTAATCCATCTCTCCAACAGAAATGACTATTTTGCAGCAATTGGTAGAATACACTCAAATGCACAACAGTGACCATCATTAAGGCACATCCATGTCATGCATTGTGGACATTTTCCTAAAAGCTTAAGCTTCTTGGAAGGATGGTTAAGTATCACTGTACTTATTGGTAAGTATCTCCCTCAATTATTGGCTTGCAAAGCATTTTTTCTAGCACCTGGATAACTTAAGCTTTGTTAATGCTAAAAGATAGCTCCAAGCCCTAACAAGCTCCTGTGAATGTTACCACCAGGCAACACCTCTTTAAACAGAGTACAAGTCACCAAGATCATATTACAATCATTCTCCTTCGATAAGACACAAAATAGCAACACCATTAAGTATCGACTGTACTTACTGAACCAATGCAAACTATGCCATCCATGTTTGAAGTATGGAATCTGCTACATCCCTAAATGTTGAAAGATTGGGAAAGATATACAAACCTGAAGCCAGGGAGATGGGATACCATAGTAAGTATACTCTTGTGGAATGTCCTGGTTTCTAGCAAGTCGTTCCAACGTCTTAACACACTTTGGAAGACAGCTCCAATATGCTTCGTGGTGATTTGAGACTAGAGCCACAAGAAGGCTCATTGAAGAAGTTAACACACCTAGATCACGTTCATCTAAAAGCTGAGCCATCCGATCCGCCCTTTAGAAATCATGAGAGAAACTGTCGATAAGTAATGAGACTATTATTGTCATTAGAGAGTGTCATCCATTCTAAGAATTAGGAAGTACCAGCCATCTACATTCACAACATCAGGATTCTTTCGATACAGCCGCAAGAGACATAATGCTGCCTTTTTCCTCACAAGGGGTCTGCAGCTACTAGAAATCTAATGTAAACCGTAAGTTAAAACCAAGAACCTGATGGAAAGTTTTAAAATAATAATAATAATAATAATCTTAAGGAAAAGTTAACACTAAAGATTACAATCAGGGTATTCTTACAAGTAACTTTTGAACATCGGGTGCCAGAGATTCAGCAAACTCTCTACCACCAATATTCCCCACCTACGATGATGAAGAATAGAGATTATTACTAACCCAGAAAAGTAAAGCTTCGGATTGAAGAAATATTCCAATGACAATCATATAGCCATACCATAGTCAATGCCAAGCATTGGAAGGTCTCATTCCGACCAATGATATCATTGCGGACGGTATTTATGGCTAATCTGAGGAAATCATGGTTTTCGTTGAGTAAACATGCTGTTACAATGTACCCAACCTGCAAAAATAGACAGCAAAGTGAAGTCACATTTGTTCCAACTATACCATGTGAAATTAGAGGATAATTTCTTACACAATGAAGTAATCGAGTCCTTCATTTGTTTATGTAAATTAGGACAAAAGAGATTGATGAAAATTCTTGGCTAGTCTAGCACCGGCTCTGACCCCATAGATAAAGAGTGGGACCAAATAACTCAACAATGGTAGTTGCTTTGATGTGGAAGCATAACTATGCACTTATTATCTTACTAATTATTGTCCTTTGCCATATTTTACCAAAGAATTGAAAATTCTTTTTGCTCAAAAAATGGAATCAATCCCCGACGCGTATTGGTACTTACTGGGGATAGAATAGATCCGCTTCTCTTTGTTCCTACAAACTGAACTGTTCCTCAATTCTCTAGCTATATTTATTCCTAAGAATGCTACAATATTATTGCAAATATGAAATTTCTAGATATTGTACAGCACTGCAACTTGATGGATCTGGCACACTATCAATTCATCATTGGAGCAATTGTCACATGAGAAGCCAGTTATTGTGAGGATGGCTGCAAAAACATGACAGGGATCTCTTGATCTTTGATTTGAAAACGTAACACCACTGAAGAATCTATCAATTACCTAACGTTGGGATTTCTTAGTTATCCATATTCTAATAGATCCTAACTAAGATTAAGTTCAAGTTTTAGACTTAGCTTAAATATAGTTATAGAGATAGTATAGGTCTCTATTATTTTATCAGTACATTAGTAGCTTCAATCTTAACGCAAGCATAATAAAATCTTGACAACTATCTTGATTTATTTATCCTAGAATCTCTAGCATTTTGAGAGTAACCATACCATTGTCATGACTTATCCAAGTACAATGCTAATACTAACATTCTTGCTTGTTAGTTAAGTAAATACCACATTTTGAAAGGATTAAGATGAAAATTTAGAACTTCACCTGCTTTTCTGGATATTTTGGTGCAGATATTAAAGAAACAGTTTCCATGTGGCCAAAATCTACATCATAACCAAGCATATGTATGTACAGCATCTTCCAAACATACTTCTTCTTTTCATAAGGCGTCAATCCCTGCCAAATCAACAGACTTAGCATTCAGTTTTTGTAGTGATTAGCAAAATCTCAAAGAGCGTTGACGAATGATGATATCCCACCAGCTACTCAACCTAAAGTTCAAAAAATCCTATATACCGAGTATACATATAGTCGATAAGAAATATGACGTCAAATTGAGAAACACAGGAAATGATCTCTCCAAACTACGTTCCCATCACCTTACTTCCATGCCAATGCTTGTTACAATTGTAAGGTGAAATCTACATGAAAAGAAAGATAACCTAAAATCTGACTAGAATGTCCAATCTTCATAAAAGTGACATTCCAATGCAGCAAGAGCCCCCAAAAGTGCAATGGCACACAGACTGAACAACAGGCCTGAATTTGGATAAAGAAAGTAAATCCTCAATTTCTCTTACTCCATACTCTCAAAAAAATAAAGCAGAACAAAGATAGAAGTACAGGGAATGATTAGGAAATTACTTTCTTTCTTTTTCTCCAAACAGAAAAATCATCAATATCTCCTCTCACCCTCATATTGATGGGCACAGCATGAGAAAAATTCACTCCGAATATTGTGATTTAGTTTATGTGTCTCTCATACATGTGCCAGAAGTGTGATGTAAACTCTTGTCAAGGAGAGAGGGCATTTATCAGAAGCCTTCCATCTCTTCAGAAAATTAGACTAAGGAAGAGATTGTCTAGTGAATTTCAAAGAGAGCTAATCTCCAGGGCAATGCTACATTTCGTGCTATAAAAAGGTCCTTAGATGAACACTGATTATCGGACACTGCAATGGATCCCCCAATCCTCACCAATCCCCAATTAAATGCCGACTCCATGTACTTGTCTAGGATTTGCACAACACTTCAAGAGCAAGAGAGCTCAAAATATTGTGATTCAGTAGACATGTCTCTCATCCATGTGCCATAAGTGTGATGTAAAATCTTGTCAGAAAGAGAGCATTTATCAGACAAAGTCTTCCATCTCTTCAGAAAATTAGACAAAGGAAGTGATTTTCTAGCCAATTCTGAAGAGAGCTACTCTCCAGGGCAATGCTACATTTCGTGCTGCAAAAGGTCCTTAGATGAACGCTGATTATAGGACATTGCAATGGATTCCCAAATCCTCCCCGATCCCCAATTAAATGCCCTCCACAAGTACTTGTCTAGGATTTGTACAACATTCCAAGAGCAAAAGAGCTCAAATTATCTCCAACTCCTAACCATTCTACCAACAACAAGGATAATTAAAGTTAAACATCCTAACCAGAGATAAGAATGCATCAATTTTGTCCCTCTCAGTACACACACAAAAGAAAATTATGATGGAAAAATGAGTGTCCAACATTGGTTAAACACCCTGAAATCAGAGTTATCAAAACTCAGAAAAGCTTCAAATTCCACTAATTGTGAATTCTGATTTCACTTCTAGAAGTCTCCTCATGTATGATCTTTTCTTTATCATAAACACCCATAACTACTTTGTCAGAACTACTAAAGGAACAGCTGATTTACTCCTTAAGTTCCCTTAGTTCTATGGAATTAGTATACTTCCAAACTTATTCAAGGTATCTTCTCCTAGATGTTCCTTGAACGGCATCATTCTATAGTAATCTAAACCCATCAGAGCACCCTTGATCAGGTTTCAAGCTATTCTTATCTACTTATCACAAGCTTTTGGCTGCCCTGACTTTGGCATCCGCCAGGCCAAAGCAGCATTGCCACACAGCAAAAAAGCCTCCGACAAAATCAGAGTTGCCAATTGTACCTTAAACACCACATGAAACTTGATTTTGCATGAGAAATGAAAGCTAAATAACCTAATACTATAATGCCACCATTATTCACATTCTTTAAGCCAGGTACTCAGGTAATATAATACAGATGTAATTATGCCACACAGCTAGTGCTACTGCGGTATCCATTCTCCGCAAGCCACAAACTCCATTCAATTGCCAGGACTAGATGAGATCAAAGTGTTCTTGATCAGGTTTGATCCAGCATCCAGTTTAAAGCCATGCCCCGCCTTTCCACCATTTAATCCCCAAGAGTCACTACCCGTTTGTCCTTTAGAACAAGCAATCAAAACAAAGCTTCCTGCATAGTTCACTACCAGGAATTCGATAAAGTTGCAACAACAAAATCATCTTTGCAATCAGCCAAGCCACATAAACTATACAGCTCAAGGTCATCTGGAATTAAGCACTAAGAAGCAACCGCTGCGCAGTAGCATCGATAGCTCACATCTGATAAGAACACAAGCATTGACGAAATCTCTCTCGAAAGAGCACAGGGCAACTACACCCCGCGCGCGACACTCGAATTTCCGGGGGCGAAAAAAAAAACCCAAAACGGCAGGCGGCGCGGAATTCGGACGAAATCCGGCGCCGGCGGGGAGAAACCCTAACCTTCTCGTTCTTGAAGCGGGTGCGGATGTTGCCGAGTTCCTTGTCGACGCGGAGCCTCTCCTGCTCCTTGTTCTGGCAATTGCGGATGTCGCTGATGAACACCGAGAGACCCCTCATGCCGGATAGCGCCATCCCCTTCCACAGATCCGGCACCTCCTCAAATCATACCACGCCGCACCACCGCGCACCACCGCAAACAGAGACAGAACCGAGGAGATCCTCCTCCTCCTCCGCCGCCGCCGCCGCCGCCGCGCACCACCAGATCTCTGCCGACGAGCTCCGGAATCGGGGATCTAGCACGCCATTGCGCGGATTTCCAGCTTCGTCCCCGGCGAGATCCACGAAATGGCCACGCTTGATCTAGAGAGAGAGCTGAAATTCGTTTTATTTTTTTTTCCTAGAGAGAGAAAGGAGGTGGACTGAGGAAAATTGGAAAGGCCGAGGGGGAGAGTGCAGGAGACGACTTTTAAAATTTCACTTTTATTTTTAATTTGCCGATCACGCCTTATTTATTGACCCGTATTTTTCTTAATCAACGACCGTTTTTCTTCCTTATTATTATTTTTTTCTCCTCGTTTTTTCAATTTTCCACCTAATACTTCCGCTTTGCCAGCTCTATAATTTATTTTGATTCCTTAATTTTTTTTATAATTATTGTCGCTTTTCTTTTCTGGTGAGTGGGGTTGTCCTAAAAGGCATTTCTCACATTCATAATTGCATTGAGATTCGATCATATTCCTCTCCCTTTCCCTTGACGAAACGAAATTTGCACTCCGTTCGGACTTCGCATGATGCTTTTCTATCGACACCGTCATGATGCGTCATGGGGAAAAACCAAGGAGTTGGTGGAGAAACGGCGTCGGATTGGCCGAGGTAGTTGTCGAAGTGAGATGCGTGCGCTTAAACAATTCGGCCAATCCCCTTCCCCAGTTCAATTTGCCTTGAATTTTCTTTGTCCCGAACTGTCAAAGTTGATCTGCAACGCGATCTTATGGGCATTTCTCCCTTCGGACCGAAAAAGAGAAGGACGAGAAATTTACCGAAAATGGGTTTTTTCGAGAAGGGTCTGAGTTTCGTAGGCGCCGACGGAGAAGAAGAAGAAGAGAAAGAGGGACGATGTAGGCTTTCGGCAATCAGAAATGGACCCGGTCCATTATGAATCGAGCCGATCACCGTTCTATGGTTAAAGGGTTTTGCGACAAATCAGGAAGTGCGCTTTCAAAAGTGTTCGCTTTATCCGAAAAGGCTGAAACCGAATCCATCAAAGAAGACGACCGCTCGCCTCTCCATCTCCACAAGTTCTCTCAAGACATGCCAAGTTGCCATGCTTTTTCCATGGCCTAGCGCTAGCAATCTCTCTTACCCTTTTCTTAATGCTTTCGATTCGAAAGCATATCCTGTATGACTCCGGCCTCCAAAGACGACAGGCGCATGTCAACTTCTTATCGCAACAGGGTCGCAACATCAGTCGTCGTTAACACCGCCCTCACGGTAAATGTGTTTCAATACTGATCTGCTATAGAACGGAAAGCGCATGTGACTTGGGGCGTCCTGAAGAGCCTGCTGCATGGTATGTTTCGACTCATGCGCAAAGAGCGATCGAAATGCATAACCCAATGGCTTTCAAAGTGGCCTACCCAGACATCTGAATGAAGAGAGATGGGCGGGCATGTGTTTAGTGCTGCCTTTTTGTGCCCTGTAAAGCTGATACTGAAGGATAGAAGCGTGCAACATTGTTCAGGAGTTTGTATATAAAATGTCCGATCTTGAAACTCTGTTCACAATCTATAAATCCGTACATGAACTGTACATGTATGACACCATGATTACAGAAGGTACAAAAAGAAGCACCGAAGAGATACACCTATCCCATGACCGGACAACGAAGCTTATACATATATGCTCGATCGTGAGAACTGCATCGAGCTTATCAGTGACCACCCTGCGTCTACATCTTTGAAACTAGGCATTACATGTATGCTGGAGTGGTGGTCATCTACTAATTTAAGTGTCATCTTCTATCCATTCCTGTAAAAATGACTTGAAAAAAAAAGCCAAGGAAAAAGATAGTATGAGGAGGAGCCTCCAGAAGCCTCCAATCTTGACTGTGGCTCCTCCTCATACTGTCTTCCAAGATCAATATCCATATTCGGTATCACAAAAGACCAAAACCTTTTCCAGATCAATTTTCAGACTAAGGATGAACTCTTTCGGTGTCTAAAATGACGAGAAGGCTGTGCTTGCTCAACCGACTTTCTTGCAGTGGGGCCACTGCTTTCAGCATGATCTGGTTGAGCATCCGAAGGTCGTGGAAGAAGCTTGCAACCGATTTTCCTGGCAACCAAGCGAGGTGAACTAAGAGAGCTATGTGATTTGGCCACCTTTCTCATCTCTTGTTTTATTTTGCTGAATTCTTCTTCAGTTCCCCCACCCTAGACCTCATCTTCTCCATATCGACTTTGAGAACCTGGTTCTCACGCACTACTGCCACCCATCCATCTCTCTGCACAATTTGTCCAGCCATGTTGCTTGGAGCGTACACTGGACCTGCTGCTGCACTTTCAGTATCTAAGACATTAAGGCAACCAGCTAAAGCTGTTCGCAGTTGCATCTGCTCAAAGAACAAAACTTGTAGAACGACTCTCAGTGGCAGCCTTTCGTTTTGGGAAGCATGAGCACAGGCATCAATGGACAGTCTTTGGTAATCGATGACATTGCAAAGTTCTTCCTTGTCCTTGTCTGAGAGCCATGGATGTGCCTGCACATTAATATTGGTCATCATAAGCATCCAAAGCAACCAAAGACATCTCGTTACCATAGCAATTGATGTAGGATTTATACCTTGAGATAGATATCCACAGCTCTATATAGTCCATCATGCAAGACTCTTGAAGTATCAGGAAGAGCTTCAGCAAGAGAACAAATTTTACGAGGCTTCAGATTTACATCAGAAGCTACTTCAGCAATATAAGCATCTATCAACTTTGCGACTTTGGTTAATGGTCCAGCAGAGGGAGATGTTTCCAGCTCAAATGATGCAGGAGAAAATGGTGAGGCCTTTGACTCAAGAGAAACAAAATAATGGACAATCCGCTCGATACAGTCACTGTCATACAAAGTGTCGGAATCCGAGTATGTAGGTATCAGAAGACTGTCTAGGGTAGCCAACTCCAATTGCATCCCTATTCTCCTCTCCAATGCATCTCTGCACGTAGAATTGACATCCAAGATGAACGTAACCCGAAGGAGCCCCAATAAGAAGCGACAAAAAGATCTCCCCTTCTTATCAGGGAGAAGATTAACAATGCTTTCAAGTAGAACCCTTTGATCGACAATGACAGGTGTTAAGCTAAAACTAGCAACTGTTCTGGTTTTGCCACTTTGCACTCCTTGCCATCTGCCCAGACCAGGCAGGTATTTTCTAGCATAATGCATGATAGCACCAGCAAGATTCTCGGACCTAACACCTCTTGATTCCATTGTCCTAATAAGCCTCTCAAACACCCCAACACTTAGATATGATATGTCTTCAAACCACCAGTCAGATTCTGAACTTCGAATTCTTGCTCCTGTGTTTATTCCATTCCATAAAATGCTGCCACCGGGGCTTTGTAAGCTTCCATACATCATCATGGGCCATCCAAACAAGCTTGGGTCGGTACAAACCATCATGGACAGTGCATTCAAGCATTTGCTAACTATCTGAAGTTTCTCAGCATAACTTGTGACAGCTTCAGAACTTTGAAGAGCCAATATACAATCTTTCCAGTTACGAAGCACATTCTTGTGGAAATAACTTTCTGACTTGGAAAGCAAGTTACCTTCTCCGTATTCATCTGTCATTTTGAGAAAGTCTGCTGCACAGTAGACTGTCACAATGTTCCTAGGAGTCAATTCCACACGAACACCATAACAAAACTTGGCAGCAACAAGAAAAGAATCAGGGCCACCAGGAAAATCGTCCAGCTCTAATGTGAAAATCCTGCCTTCACTGCTTGGGGATTCTTCACATTTATCTGCTATCTTCCCGCATTTTGATACGAGAGGGAACTGGAAAGTCAAACCCAGACTTTTGTATTAGGTTAAAAACAGAAAGTCTTTCGGTTGTGCCGCATGGACTTAGTATTAGCTAATTGAGGCTTTCACTTCTGTGTATATTTTAAGCCACGTAGCTCTACTTGTACCATATAGCGAAAGTCATCCTAGTATTAAACAACAAGGTGATGCCACTAAAGATGCAGGGAAAATGGCTTGGTATTTGAGCATTAAACACAAGTTTGCAATAGTGACCTCATACTAAGTCGAAATAACCTTTTAGCAAGTCAAAATCATGAGAATTTTTCCGTTCAAAAAATAGTATATCATGGCAAATCAAAAGGGCAACAAAGGGAGCATTAGGAAAAGGCTAGGGGCATACCTTGTGAAGATGAAAGTTGACGCTTTCCACGATAATTGTGATGTCACTTGGCAAAGCCGCACTGCAAAACCTGCCAAAACCATGAAACAACCGATGTTGAGTAGCGGGCAACCTACAGTAACACCCAGAATAACAAAACTCATCTTCATCTTCGAAATTTCTGGACAACCAGAGGAAACAGAACCAAAGCATATTCAAAAACAATTTGTGAGATCAACAGGTGATCACAATAGGACGACACGACTTAACCAAGCAGAGAATAGACAGAACTAATGCACGTTCGAAATCCTCAAACCATCGCGGCAATTTATAAGACCTGACCCGACCCTCAGACCAGTTCAGCACCACAGAGGAATCGAATTCTTTGAATTTCTCCATTGATAAAAATACAAACTAAGAAGAAGCACGGCCGAGAGAGAGAAAGAGAGAGTACCAGTCATTGCCTTCGCGATGGAACCCATAGACCTTGCCGGCAGGAGCCATCACCCAAGCATGAGAGGAACTACCCCAACCCCTCCTCCCCAGATCAAGAACGAGTCAAACCCACCTCAGCTTCGAGGCTAGAGAGAGAGAGAGAGGGAGGGAGAGACATAGAAAGTGACCCTGTAATTATTGCTTCCCTCTCGCCGAAGCAAAAACCAACAGACATGCCATGCCACACAAGCGCCTACCCCTCTCCCTGTCTCTGTCCCTGTCTCTCTCTCTCTCTCTCTCTCTCTCTCTCTCTCTCTCTCTCTTCTCTCGCTGCGTCGATTGTGGTCGTCAGGAGGGCAACCAAAACAAGAGTGGGTCTTTACAACTCAGGAAAGGGAAACCCCACATCCCACCACCAACCAGCATGGACCCTCCGCGCGCGGGGGTTATATTATATTCACCCCCGCTGCTCGTTCCGATCCTGGGTTTCTCCCCGTGCGCGCGCGCGCGGCGGGCGAGCGCGGATCACAAGGACGACCCCGACCTCACTCGACGCCCTTCGAGGAAGAAGAAAAAGCCGAAAGAAGCGGGGAGTGGAAATGGGTAAAGCGGATTCTCTGTTCCTGAAGTAATTGAGAAGACAACAAAGGAAAATTCACTTTAAAAAGGCCCCCGATCACTGTGTTGGGTCGTCGTGTACTGTTGGTGGTGGTGGTGGAGCTGCTGCTGCTGCAAGCCGACCGGAGATTGGGGGAGAGAGAGAGAGAGAGAGAGAGGGGTTGTAAAATGATAGTTTGGCTCACGCTTTTTGTCGAGCAGGTTGGGTGCAATCATCAATGCCGCGTGGATCCGAGGTGAATGATGATCCGGTGAAGGGCCGGGGTTTTTTAACCTCGCGCTCTCGCGCGACTTTTTTTCTTTTTCTTTTTTCTTTTTACGAGAAATCAATTATTTAAAGATTATTGAACTTTTGCACTTTCGCTTCCCTCCCTTTTGTTTAAAGGAAAAATCGATTGTTTAAAAAACATGTTTTCTAATCATGCGCATTTTCATTGGTCAAGTAAAAAGTTGGATAGCTACTAGTTGAAAGCATGCTCGAGTTGGTAACGTGCCGCATTAATAAATTTGAATTGAAGTTGGTACTTGATTGAAAAGAAAAATCTAAATTCTGAAAACTTTTGAATTTTACAATAATTTAATGTCTATGATTGACTATCAAAATCTCTATTAGAAATGGATAATTTATCAAACTAAATATTACTAAATCTAAACATAAGTGAATAATATAGTGATACGTAACCAATTAAATAATTTATCAATTGTTGAATATTTTATCATAATCTCGGTGAATTACTATCTATCATGTCCTAAATATTATTGAGTTAGGATAGCATGGTTTGTTGGTAACTTCACTCTTGCGGAATTGGCATCGTGGCAATTACTCCTAATTATATTCTGGACACGAGATCCGATCATTCTTATGTTCGATCCTGTCCGAAAATGGACAAAAAGCGAACTTAAAGGTCGCGGTTGACTGAGCAAAGCGTAGGAATAATCTCCTAGAACGAACCGAAGAGACAGTAAACACCGATGACGCGACATCATCAATGACTCGTTCAAAATGCGATGGTGCTCGACAGTTGGGCGAGAACTTATGTCTTTTGTAAGCAACGCTTGAATGCTACGTGAAACGTCCTTCAGAATTAGAATCTTCCGTGTCCAGCCAGAAAGTTTCGTGGACTTGTTTCAAGTGTTTAACTTTGCTTACTGCATCGTCGCTCTCCGGCCTCCAACTGGTCCCGATGAAGCGATAACAGAGAATTTCTTTTGCCCAATAAAAACGACCATGAAAATCTCCGTATTGGGTTGATGTATGTGTGCATATATAGGAGAAATGGCTCGTACGAAAGAAATGGCTCAAATGGGACCATCTTTCATTGGTATGGATAATTACGCAGTATAGGCAGCAAATTTTTTATAAATGATAACTTATATCACTTAAAAAATTCATTAATAAAAAATATCTTTAATATTAACAATAATTTTTAAAAAAGTTTTGTTCATTCATTTTAGTAAACAAGTCACCTGATCATTTTATAAGAATGTTTTTTAAACCATTCATTTATCTATGAAACAAACGCACCTGAAATAAACGATTTTTAATCTGGCTAATTAGTTCAACTTCTGAAATTCATCTGGGTGGCCAAATCGAATATCATTTACTAGTTAACATTAAAGATGAGACGCAATAACCCTTATTCAACTATAATTTGGCGAGCATGCTACCGAATGCCCAAAAAATACGCACAAACAATTTATTTGCAATATTAGAAAGGCTCACGAGCTTTATTTTAATCACAAGCTTTAATTTATAAATACCAATAAAAAAATTACAAAAATAGGAAACAGTGAACCGTACAATAAGCTTTTGAAGATAATAGGGAATTGAGTCCCAATCCCCTGGAACTGGAAGACCGAAAACGCTCGGTCTTTGCGTGATGCATAGCTGAAACCTCTATTACTGAATTACATAAGGAAAAATCCCTAAAAGAATCTAGTTATGACTGAAATATCATATACCGATCCCACTACGACTACCGACACTACAAAGGCCAAAAAGTATCTTAATATATAAAGAGTATCGTCTATTTAGATATGTTTAAATCTCCATGAAAGAATCATAGGACCTGTAACAGCGGCACTCTGCAGTGTGAACCGACACAGAGCCAGAGAACCTGATCACTCGCTAAGTAGATCCTGTAACTCAGCTGGTGGCAATGGGTTTTGACGTGGCCTTCTTGATAGCTTCAGCATATGTCCTGTGTTGATAGGTGAGGGTCGATTCAAGCAAGTCCCACAGCGATGTCTTGGGATCCCAACCTAGCATTAGCACGAGTCATATTATTGTCAAAAAACTTTCCTCTACCAACCCATAAAACCAATTAATCTAGTTGAATCATCTAGGAGGTTAAGAGGTCAGGCCAATTACCTAGTTGCCTATTGATGATGGTCATGTCCGGAATTCTCTTATCACTATCATCATATCCCTCGCCATAAAACTCTTTAGAGCTAACATCAACAGTTGGTACTTCCAGAGATGGCTCGCCACTAACCTTAGAGTAAACCTGGAAATGTGGAAGAGAGGTCGATTCTTGAATATTTGTGGGAATGATGCAAAAGCATTGGCATGTATTTCAATTTAAAGACAAAGTCCACAGCAAAGTGTGAATATTTACCTGAGTCATCATCTCAGCCAGCTGCCTCACTGTGACTTCGTTGTTGGGGTTGCCAACATTGAAAATATGGCCATTGGCTCTTGCTGGATTTTCCTGCAAAATCCATCAGACTCTCCAGTCACCTGTGACTACTTGACAGAAAAAATGCAAACAACACATTGAGTTTAACTCACGATCATCAAAAGAACAGCTTCGATAGCATCCTTGATGAAAATGAATGTTCTCTGGGACTGACCACCATCGACAAGTTTAAGTTGCTGATGGCGAAGCAGAGCCTGAAACAGTCACAAAGCAAGGAAAGATGACAATGGTGGAAAGAGATGAAAATCATAGAACAAATCACTTCATTAAACTTCCTCACATTACTAAAGCATGCAAGAACCCTGGGAACACCCTCACTTGGACCATCAATACCAGGAATGAAGTCCATTCTAGGTCCAATCCAGTTAAAAGGTCTGACTATAGTAAACTCGAGACCATTTTCTGCACCCTCACCTGTAAGAAGTATGAGGAAAAGTTAGAGAAACAGTATAAGAACCAAACTTGAACTAACCAGAGTTCACTGTGAACATAGATCACCGTAAATCAGCCTTTCAATCAGTTGCTTTGCACACGCATATGACCACCTCTGCTTTTCAATTGGACCAAATATGCAAGGTGAGGAATCTTCTGAAAGCATATAATATGCAGGGTCCTGACAAACCAAAGCACTTGAAGATTTTAAACTTAAGAACCACAAGTCAACACAGGCAGAAGACGAATTGGCAGACTTCAAAGTAGTCAATATTGTTATCATGAGCAAACATTTAAGACCAGAAGGTGATGTATGTGTACGTATTTCTGGGGCAAACGACGACTTAACCATCAAGTGAACACTGCACAAAATATCTGCATCACCCAGCAAGAGAAGCCCGAGCAATCAGCAACGTGGATTTTAGCAATTTGCTTCCATCTCCAAATGTTCTTTCATGATTGTATGTAAAAAAGGACCCAATCTTGAGTGAAATAAATACCGCGGCTTCAATCTTTTTCAATAAAATCATCACGTAGTAAATCAACAAAGCCCAAAGTAATGTCTCTTTCTCCTTCAAATTTACCTACTACAGTACTATGAGTGAATATGATCTCCACTAGACATATGTAAGGCTTTAGCTAGTACCCTAAAGTGTATACCATGATTTTTCTGTCTATCAATAACTGCACGCATTGCACAATGGATGTGAAGAAGTAGACCATTATCTTGTCATCCTGGATTTTTTTTTCATATGCTGGAATATAAACAGAAAGGCTTCTAACTTTTAGGGCGTATTTATTTGAGCAAAAGTAAAGGTAAAAAAGTACTACTTGGCTTTTGCATCAAAATTTAACTTATGAAAAATTTATATGTGAAACTACGTGTATGTATTACATTTTGTACAACTTCCAACCGTGTTAGATCAAAAGATAATCAAAGTGCATGCACTGTAAAATTTTGATAGCATCATTCCAAAAGGCCCTTAGCTTTTTGCTTGCACTTTAGAATTTAGAGTTAAAGATATCTCTTTTATTTAATTTTGGTCACCTCAAATCATTTGAAATATATAATAATGATCATCCAATGCCATGTGAGTTCTTTTTTCATAAATATTAAAAAAAATACTGTAATTTGTAATTAAGCAGGGAAAGTCAAAAGTAGTTGTAGAAAATCGTAACGATCAGGCTTGCGGAAAAGTTAGAAACAAATTACTGCACTTATAAGTACCCAGAAAATTTAGTACCACAATATAATTGTTCCCCCTAAATATAAGGGGAAGCCTCATCATTATCTAAAATCATATTGAAAGAACCAAATTAAATCAATAAACAAGATAGATGAGGCATCAAGAGATCAAGGAACATAGATCTCTTTAAAGAAAAGCACATGATCCATATGTGTCATCGTTTAATACAGGTGAGAACAGCAAAACTTCCATCTGCCCAACCAGATCCTGAATACACTTTTTCATTTTATAAAACCATTATCAACATGCAAAGGTTGACTTTAATATATCATTCCAAATCACATTAGTAGTGTATCTAATGCAGCTGCTAGCTATGTTAAGCTGGAGAAAAGAAACAGCTGTTTTATACCAATGCACTAGCACAAACCACAGCACAGACTGCAAAGATTCCTCTAAAACTTTCTGCAGTTATACAACACGGTTTAATATCTTCCATCGTGGCGATCTAGAATTATCACCAGAAAGGAGACTCTAGATCGAAACTAGTTTAGGTGCAGCCAGGTACATAGTCAAACAACACCAGATAAGACATTTCTATTCCTCTGTTGAGAGGTTTGTCTGAAAACTCTGCAGTAGATGTCAACATCTAACCAAATGTGGACAGTGGAGAAGTGAGAGACAGAGATAATGAAAGATAAGTTTTACCTGGCGGAGAGGGCTTTCCTTGGGAAGAAAGCTTCCGATGGTCTTCCCATACACCTCACACGTTGAAAAGTGAATGAGACGCTTGCCATTTTCTGAGCAGTACTTGACCTAACAACACCAAAACCATCAACATCAAATCCATATCTGCATAAGAAGCCCGTCCCTAGAAGAGTCCCTATCGGAGGGTCACAGAGATCCAATCAAAAAGAAATTGACCGACACCAAAACCATCAAAAGGCGTGAGCCGTGGAAAAAGAAATGCAGTACCACGGGGAGTGCATCGATGAAATTGCTGTATATGGTGTCGAGAGGACGAGTGTTGTAATCAGCAGGAGTACAGATCGCCGCCAGATTGATAGTCTGCACGACATAAAACATGAAATCAGGCGCAATGTAAGCACGTCAATTGACTGGATCGAAGCCGGACGGCAAATCTACAGCACGAGCAAACAAATAATCCAGCGAGAATCGCGCGCGAGGCAACGTAACAGCTCCAAGCGCAACTCATTATTAGCATATATGGCAATGCAGCAACGAGGAAGCGTTCGAATAGCCAATTCGCCGCAAAGCCAAGCATGTCGAACCAATCGCACAGGCCAACACGCAGAATAACGAACCAACGCAACGCACGCCATGCGCTCGCACGGAACAGAGCGACGCGAATCCTCGGAAGCGGAGGCGAGGGGCGGGGCGGCGTAAGACTCACCAGATCTGACATCTTGATGAGGCCTTCGAGGCGGGAGTCGTGCTTGATGTTCAGGCGGTGGAACTGGATGCGGTCGGCCCAGGGGAGGGTGCCGGGCTCGAGGAGGTGCTTGATCTTGTCGCTGTAGACGTCGAGGGCCAGCACCCGGTGCGGCGTCTCCGCCATGAGCTTCTCGCAGAGGTGGGAGCCGATGAAGCCGCCGGCGCCGATCATGCAGATCGTCAGCGGCTTGATCGGCTTCCCGTCCAGATCTACCCTCGCGACGCCGCTCGCCATGCCGGACCGACCGTTCGATCGATCGCCCTCGAGCTTGAAGAGGAATCCCTCCGCCGACTACGGCTGCCGCTGCTGCCGCTGCTTGCCGGGACGAGGATGGTCGGAGCTCGAATCGATGAGCCGTTCGTCGCCGTTCGGTTTTCGCGTTTTCGCCGGAGAGAGGGAGAGGAGGAGATGGATTGGCGGTGGGAGTGAAGCGAGGACAGCGGTATTTATGAAATGTCGGTGTTTATTTTTGGGGAACGCGAGGGAAAGGGTAAGAAGGTGATGGATACATATATAATAAGTTAGTAACACAAATTGTGTCTGAATTTTGACTTTAAATGTAATTTGATTTTTAAATTTTTAATTTATTCAATATAATTCATGAATTTTAGCCTAATGTGTAATATAGTACCTGAAATTTCAATTAATTTTTTAAATATATCAAAATTTTAGAGATTATATTGAATAAATTAAAAATTTAATGATTAAATTGAACATTACACTAAAATCTATAGATTATTTATGTCATCTTTTCTTATTTTTCTCTCTTATTTTTTTTATTATTTATTGATTTTTTTGGTTGAATTATTTATTTATTGTTTGCCAGCCTTTGGATAGATCCACTTTTAATCATAATAAATATTCTAATTAATATTAAAACTTTGTATCCCTTTCATTGGGTACGACATCCTTCAAAATCCAGTCCGACTTAGTACGACACTCCAGAAGGCTGACTTGGAAAGCAAATTGAAAAACTGAATTGATCGATGTGACTTACTTGAATGTTCATATGAATTTCATTATGACTGGATTCAATGACTAAGTTTATATGATTTTTTTGGTCGTGAACACCACTCACCGTGTTATAGGGCCACATGGCTGGGGTGGTCCATTCTGATTGCTCGAAGGGTATATATTTATTTATTTTGCTCTTATTAGGGTTAGGTACGATGTTACTAGGGTAAGTGAAGTATACGTAATTGGAACTTTTGGAATGTCATCATCCATGTGTAATTACGTAGGTTAAGAGGAAAGGAACGCTCATCAAATCATTGTGCCTGATCATTGTCCGTCTCCCTTTTGTGCAGATCTTCTCTCCATTGAAATAATTAAAGTAATGCTATGTACTCTTGAACATTTATTATTCAACACTGCACATTTTATATACTTAACTTGAGATAACTTGGAAGATTCATGCAACGTTATGCATCGTTTTCTCATAATCTAGTGTGAATTGTACATCTTAAATAGAAATTATTCATTTTAAAAACTAAGAATTAGCGTATAGAGAGCTTGATAAGATGACAATACCGCCATGGCTGCCTTGTTTTGCCCTAATTAGCATGGGAATGGTTAATAAATGAACGGCCGATGTAGAGCAAGGCGGGATAGGGGTGAATTCTTTGAGCAATCGTTCTAGCCCGTTCCACATTAATTTGTACACTCGATTGAAAAATATGGAGCTGAAATGCGAAATTGAAGTCATGGTCAAAGAGGAATGGGATCGCCAATTTTCTTTTATAAAAATCGACCGGAAAATATCATTTGCCTACTTTTTCTTTTTGTTAACCGAGGAACTGCTGGGTGCCCAAGACCCCAACACCAGGATCTCCACTTTAGATTCTCTAGTAACGAGAGGGTTTGAACCCCTAACCTCTGAGGAAGAAAACTCACATCAATTATGTTACCTGTGTCTGTGGTTGGGTGCATCTGTCTACTTTTTGTAATGTAAAAATTATGAATTACTTGTGTCAAAGAAATGGAATTAATTTTTTTGGTAGAAATCGATGATTGTAATAACTGGGGCGATGACGTCGGAACGCGATAGGAAGCGGCGACGCCGAGCCGAAAGTTACGGCGGAGCCGAAGCTTCCGGGGCGAATAAGCGAATTGACCCGAGAGTCGTCGCTTTCGCTGCCAGCGAGCGAACGGCAGGCATGAAATTATTGAGAGAGAGAGAGAGAGAGAGAGAGAGATGCCATGTGATTTGTTCTTTTCTTGCTCACCGACTGAGCTGTTCATCTCCATTTTCACGTGGGCTGCGGTGCATGTTGGGTTTATATATGTCAATTCTATATTTGGATATGTATAGATCTCAAATCTGAAGACATAAGATATCTCACTAATGTCACGGATGAATATAAAAATGTTACATCCCATATTCAATTTGGTGACACTTGATTTTCCAAAAGATTCATATAGCGTCATGTATCACACGTCTGATATGTTTACTACCATCGTTCATAATTTATTCCGTCGACTTTTATAGCTTTTTAGTTGAAAATGCAAGAAATCGATGCGAAAATGCACGTAAGGAAGTTCCATGAGACTTAGGAGTCGTTTGTTCTCACTAAAAAATGAATGATTTTAAATTATTTTTTTTAAAAGTGATTGTTTGTCTCTTACAAAAATGAATGTACACGAAATATTTTTACCACTCCAAAAAATATTTACATGTGATTTGCCATTGATAATGAAATTTTTTTACTGACTAATTATTTTAAAAATATATATTCCTAATCATTTATTTTTTTGAGACGCGGGCCATGCCCAGGCTATTTAAACTCGTGTTTTCCAAATCGGCCCATTGATGCTGGGCTTATATACTTCCCAAATGAGTTCAGGTCCACCAAATTCAATTCGAAAGTCACCTTTGGACAGGGACTCCCGGGAACTCATTCTCAGCCGTGCATATATCGCTAGTCATCCAAGGACCATATTTTTTCCTTCAAATCAGAGGCGTCTCGTGTCGGTGAATTATAAGCACGGACTTCGGCCGCGTGTGAAATGAGAAGAATGCGATGTCTACAGCGAAGGAAAACGCGACCTTAATCCAATCCAGGCGCGCATCGGATAGAAGTAACATATTGGACAAAAATTATTTGGATGTTCAAATAATCTGAACATAATTTAGTACAGGGGGAGGAGAGAAAAATACCCGTTGTGACTAGGCTAGACTTGCACATAATGCAATGATGCTCGCAGCTCGACTCGCACGAGTCGAGAGCGATGCTTTCGAAATCAAAATGCTCCGTACGTTTTTATTTTCCGATACTTTAAGGGCACTGCATGCGGAAACTATGTGATTTGAGAGGGTTATTGAGGAGCTTTCATTGGTTCCATGAACCAGAATTGTGGGAATTATAATATGAGGGTTAAAATATGAGGTTTTGACGTATAATC
The DNA here is from genome assembly GCA_014182585.1 of Eucalyptus coolabah. Classification (NCBI taxonomy): domain Eukaryota; kingdom Viridiplantae; phylum Streptophyta; class Magnoliopsida; order Myrtales; family Myrtaceae; genus Eucalyptus; species Eucalyptus coolabah. The sequence continues at coordinate 9,893,545 of CM024629.1, read as the reverse complement.
CAAGAGAATAAGTAGTAAGAGCGAAAAAGAGGATTTGAGACACAAGGGTTTATTTTAGTTTACTATTAAATTAGGGATATCTCTGGTAGGATTTCTATAATTGACACTTGTCAACTTCTCTATTAGGTCACTCTCTAGTAGGTCCCTCGATTATAAGTGAAAAAAAATTATATATCCCAACAACTATTTATGGACTCATATTAAACTACCGATAATATATGGGCTCAAATTATAAGAGCTCTCCAATGGCTTAGGATGTTGCTCCCACGATCCCGTTGGTTTGGACTGCCACCAGCTCGTCGAGGAGTATGCTCGTGCCATTCTATCACTAGGGAATATGAATCATACATCAACAGAAAATACTCAAATACCTCAATTTCTAAGAGTCACTGAGTTTTTGTCTGGGTTGAGGTAATGGCAACGTATTTAGCCAACACATCCCAAGATGATAGAATCCAACGAGGTAGAAGAGAAAGGCGCTCCTGCTCTCTTCTCTTGGCCATAACATTCTCAGCAAAATCTCCGCTGCTCAGTCCCTTATGCAGACGTTGCTCCCCGGTCCCTCTCTCTCTCTCTTCTTCCCTCTGCATCAAGACCAGCAGCAGCAGAGAGAGAAAAGGCGCTAGGCTCCAAGGCGAGTGCGCCATCAAGCCAAAAAGCCCATCTCTGCCATGACCACAAACCCGCAATCATCTCCTCAAACGCCGTGCCTCGCTTTGCAAGTTTGCATTCTCCACCCTCCCTCCGTTCCGTGCGAGAACGAGCTTCGCGCCGTTACACGTCACCTTGCTCGTGCCCTGTGTGATGATATCTAGACCGGGCACCGTCGATCCTCCCTTTTTGGCAATGGGCTTCCTCCCTTTCGAGGGACTCGCGCAGGAAAAATTCTGGGAATGCGTGCTTTTCTCGTAGTGCGTGCGTGGCCCTGCTCCTGCTCCTGCGCTCGGGGGTTGCAGGGGCTGTGCGCAACCTTTTACCTATTGCGTCCAGAGATGATCCCTTAGTAAATTGTCCGATGACGAAAAGGGTGTTCATCCCAAAATTCAGAGTACCCACAAAGGAAAGTGTTTTTGAGTAATCCCATGTCGGGAAAGATTGTGCTTTTCTTTTGCTTTTCTTCCTTTCAGCATCGGCCTTTTGCTTTCCTTGGCGGGTTATACGATGAAATTAGAACGGCACATTGTAAAGGTCACTTGGAGCCATTGTCGATGCCTACCGGCGCAATGCTCTTTTTTAAAATGAAAGTCGGGGAGCACCAGCCGGCGATCCCCTCCGGATGTTTCCATGAGAGTCTCGTGCTCGATAAAAGTGAACGCAAAATTGTAAAGATCAAAGCGGAGACCAGAACCAGACCCAAAAAAATAAATTGATCTCTCGAGGATTTTACGGGTCGCAGATCAACAAACAAGACCGGCATTCTCCGAAGGAATTGATTTATTCTCGTTCATACATGCCTATATATATCATATATATGGAGAGAGAATATACATGACCAGTTGTCAAGATGTTATTTTCTGAGGTTATTTCTTAACCCAGATCAACGCAATTATACAGACAGAACATATATCTACACAAACTCATGAAAGCACGTGTCTCGATGGTCCAAGAACAGCACACTGACTCTCTGTTTCGCTTCCCAACATTTGTCTCCGAAACCCACCACCAAGTTTCTCTTGCAACCTTTGCATGAGACTAGCTAGACAGAGCTGAAACTCAAATTCGACTCTCTCTCTCTCCCTCTCTCTCTGCCTCTCTGTCTCTGTCTCTCTCTCCTCTGGCCGTCACGTATATGTTTCCTTGCGCACACGCAGCGAGCCCATTTCACCCCCTTCCTCACCACGTGGTCTTCCTTCGCCTTTTGGCGAGGCCGATATATGCCCATCACCCTCTTACCGCCTCTTTTACTCCGCTTCGCTGTGTACCCGGCGATCCCACAATCCTCTGTTCTTCTTGATCTTTTCCTTCTTTGCCAAAAGAAGCGATTTTTATCCGACCCCCGAAAATGGGTTCGGTGCTTCGGCTCCGGAAACTCTGTTATGTGGAGCCAGTGAAGTTCCAGTCCTTTGAGTCCATCAAGAGCGCTGAGAAGCAGCAGCAGCAGCGGCAGGAAGAGAAAACCGTTTCTGAGGCGGAGAATGCGGTTCAAAAGAATGGTCGTGATGATGATGAGGATACGAAGAAGAAGAAGAAGGAGGGGAAGAAGAAGATGAAAGAATGGAGGTGCATTGATTCGTGTTGTTGGGTGATTGGGTGCTTGTGCACTGTCTGGTGGCTCCTGGTGTTCCTGTACTACTCGTTGCCGGCTGCATTGCCGGGTTTCAGCCGCCCGAGTCGCCGGGGGCGCGGCTCGGCCGAGAGGGCGTGCGAGCGCTCCATCCGGTGGTTCTTGTCCCTGGCATTTCGACTGGCGGGCTCGAGCTCTGGGAAGGCAAGCCCTGCACTGAGGGCCTATTCCGGAAACGGCTCTGGGGAGGCAGCTTCACCGAAATCCTAAAAAGGTTGGTGATTGAGGCAAACACAATTCGCTTTACCATGTTATGATCATGCCTTTAATGAATTTTGTATTTACTGATAGGATGTAATGTGTTTCTTTTAATGGTCAAGGCACATAATATTGCAAATTCAATAATGTGAAGCAATGTCAGTTTCAGATAACAGGTGTTTGATTTATAGGTTTTGGAATTTCCATTTTCGTGCTTCGAATTTTAAAATTTTAATAATATTGTATATATCTCGGTGTATGCTTGTGTTCATCATTGCCGATCTCAGTTGACTCTGGCTCAATTACCTACTATAAGACCAGAAATATTAAAAAAATCTATAAATTTGGATGGATTGCGAACTTACATGATTGATGATGGCTCATGTAGGCCACTGTGTTGGTTGGAGCACCTCTCACTGGACAATGAGACTGGACTCGACCCCCCTGGGATTCGGGTGCGGGCCGTTCCAGGGCTGGTTGCAGCAGACTATTTTGCACCTGGGTATTTCGTGTGGGCTGTCCTCATTCAGAATTTGGCTAAAATTGGTTATGAGGAAAAGAACATGCATATGGCTGCTTATGACTGGAGATTATCATTCCAGAATACAGAGGTAGTCTAACTCTGCTTTGTTCATCCAATAATGTCTCACCTATTTCCATGGGATTCAGGGGATGAAGCATCTTTAATCATTGTATCATCATTTCATAGTACCATGCTCCCAGAAAAATAGTCTGCATATGATATAATTCAGGCCCTGTGCATCGGTCATTGCTAATGCAAGTAGTGTTGTTCCATTAACAGAGCGTAAGAATTGGGGACCGATTGATTGCATAGTTAAAACCCTTCTCTCTAAAAAAAAAAAACGAAAAATGACTGAAGCTGGTTCAGAGCAGTAAGACATTACCATAAGAAAGTTATCAATCTACTCTGGTTTGGCATGGTATAATAACTGGAATTAGATGTCCATGGTTTCGAAGTACATGTCCATCGAACAAGAGTCAAAAGATAGTTGTCTGCATCTCCCATTGTTCCATTTGGGAAGCACTGAGCTGTTGTCTTACTTAGCAAAGTGTAGAACAAGATGTTATTGCAAGTCTTGCAGGTTCAAAGACACCTAAATGGATCTTGTGCAGAGTAGAGACCAAGCTCTCAGCAGATTGAAGAGTACAATTGAGCTCATGTATCTGACTAATGGTCGCAAGAAAGTGGTAGTAGTTCCTCACTCAATGGGAGTCCTCTATTTCCTTCACTTTCTAAAGTGGGTCGAATTGCCTCCTCCAATGGGAGGCGGTGGTGGACCAGGTTGGTGTGCCACGCATATTAAAGCGATTATGAATATCGGTCCACCATTTCTTGGCGTTCCAAAGGCAGTTAGTAACATACTCTCTTCTGAGGCCAAAGATGTTGCCGTCATCAGGTCAGCTTTTACTTGCATCAAACAACATTTTGCTATAGAATATCGAATCTCATTAAGGTAAATACCATACTTCATGTACTCGCTTTACTCATGAATGACTGGGAACTAATTGGGATAGTTGCTTATAGTTAAAGAAAATTGAATGTTCATCAATTCCTTTTCGTCCATAAATGATTGCTATGAAGTTATTACTATGATCATTGTGATTTATGCCTCTGTAGATCAATGGATCCTGGGGTTCTGGATTCTGAAATTCTTGGGCTTCAGACTCTGGAACATGCTATGCGAGTTGCCAGAACATGGGATTCGATTATCTCATTAGTCCCTAAAGGAGGAGAGACGATTTGGGGCGACTTGGATTGGTCTCCAGAAGAAGGGCATGGTTGCAGTCTGGCCAAGAGAAGAACCCTGCAATCCTCTGGAAATAACAAGAATTCAAACCACATCGATGGAAAGAGAACTTTCAGTGCCATGAAAGAGCCTGCAAAGTATGGAAGAATAATTTCTTTCGGCAAAGAGGCATCGTATATACCTTCTTCACAGCTCCCAAGTGTTGATCTCAAGGTATAACTGTTTTCCTCGATTTCTAGTTCATGTGTTCTAGATTTTCAATTTTATGACTTTACTGCCTGGGGTCTCCATAGATCGATTTTATTCATATGTGCCACCTCAAAAGATGTAGAGTCATAACAAGTTCCTAAATCTCATAATCTTTAGCTAAGAGAAACTTTAGTATATATAGTGGAGGAGAGGATGTCTCCTTGGTTTGCATGCCAAAAAATATAATCTAGGATTGTTTATCATTAGTTTCACTTATCCCTAGTTGGAACAGTCTTCTCTTATGCCAAGGCTATATTCCTTGGTTTGCATGCCGAAAAATATAATCTAGGATTGTTTATCATTAGTTTCACTTATCCCTAGTTGGAACAGTCTTCTCTTATGCCAAGGCTATACCGTGCGTAGCTAATTTCCTCTAACAATGCTAAGCAGGAGCTTTTACTTGGAAAACCCTCGACCATATCTAACTCGACATGTCAAGAGGTTTGGACCGAGTACAACGAACTCAGCAGAGAAAGCATTCGAGATGTCGCAGACAATAAAGTGTACACTTCTCGAACTCTCCTTGATCTACTACGTTTTGTGGCCCCCAAAATGATGAAGCGTGCAGAGGCTCACTTCTCTCATGGGATAGCTGATGATCTCAACGACCCCAAATACAACCACTACAAGTACTGGTCGAACCCACTCGAAATGCGGTATGTATCAATAATTGGACATTCTATCATCTTAGGAGTTCTCTTGCTTGAAGTGTTAAGTTTCTGTTCCATTGAACATAATACCATTTCAGGCTGCCAGGTGCTCCTGACATGGAAATATATTGCTTATACGGAGTCGGAATTCCCACCGAAAGATCATATGTCTACAAGATGTCGCCCACAGGCAAATGCAAAAGCATTCCCTTCCGCATAGACAGCACGGCTGAGGGGTATGAGGACAGCTGCTTGAAAGGTGGAGTCTACTTTGTGGATGGTGATGAGAGTGTGCCCGTCCTCAGCTCCGGCTTCATGTGCGCCAGAGGGTGGAGGGGGAAAACGAGATTCAACCCCTCAGGAGCCACTACGTACGTGAGAGAATACCAGCATAGACCCCCGGCGAGCCTGCTCGAGGGCCGAGGTTCCGCAAGTGGGGCCCATGTCGACATCATGGGCAATGTGGCCTTCATGGAGGATGTCCTTAGGGTTGCCGCAGGGGCATCTGGCGAGGAGATTGGCGGTGACAGGATCTATTCCGACATTATGAGGATGTCAGAAAGAATAAATATACAGCTTTGATTCTCTGGGAGAAATTTGAGGAGTGCCAAAGTGACAGCCTTTAGGAGATGACGCTTCTGCTAACTAATAAGAGAGACAAATGCAATAGCGGAAGAATTTGCAGCTCGGAGAGAAGAATAACCAGCCGCATGACATTTCACACTACGCTTTGCCTTGTATGTGTAGCTAGAAATGGAGAACAAAGGCTGCTCTTAGGAATCTGATCATTGACAAGCAGAGCCAGATTTTGGTCTTTATGTAGAGGGTTGACGATGACATAGACCAATGCTAACAAACGTCATCTTCCTTGTCAGCTATTCTCTGGGTTGGTATGATCAGATCGAAATAAAAATCGGGAACTTTCTCAGTTCATTCGATTCTTTTCGTTGCTTGTTCCTAGAGGTAATTCTTCCAATTTGAGGATGATGTTCCGATCAATGGGTAGGCATGACATGAGACGGCCGAGCCTAAAGTTCCCCCTCAGCCATTGAGCCGATCAATGGAGAGGCATGCAATTAATTCGTAGATTGATTGGCTCTACTGTCCTTTCCTCGTACCTTGGGGATGGTTCAGATGAGTAAGCTTCGTACGGAACTCACCTGATCTAAGCAGGAAATGTAACTCGAGCTCATACACTCGAAGGTGGCACCGAAGCCGTTGAGCACTCTCGCCATGCTTCTGCAGTTCTTGAGGCCTACAGATTGTTCTACATGGCTTGATTAAAGAGTAAAACTGGGATTGGATAGCCTTTCACCATTGGTTTGAAATTCCCTCACTCCTTTGAATCCCAAAAGAGTGTATGCAGTCCTTCTTTTAAGTTCATCGGCCGTCCCTGCACAATGCAATGGCCTTGCACTTTGCCTCAAGTAATGAAGTCGAGGTTCATTCAATTGCCCATGGCCGCATCTGCTTATCATTCTAATCGGTCGTTCTTACTATGTTCGGTGCTTAAATTAATCCATCAGAGTACATCAAGAAGTCCTTGACACAAGCAAAGATCAAAAGGTCGAAGGACCAAAAGCACAATTCACTTAGGCCTACATGACAAAGCATCCGTGGACTTACACCGGGATGATTCACGTCCGTGATATACCAAGTCGTTAACGAAAAGAATAGAAGTCATTACCATGAAATCACTAACATATCCAATTAATTAACATCATTTCTTTTCAAAGATCAACTGAATATAAGCAAAGAAGAGTTATTTGAGTTCCAGGGGAGGCGCTAGGTGTATTAAGTGTGACTCGGGGTGGTGGGTCCTCCCGCTTAAGTGTTACCCGAGGGTTTGGCGCCCTCAGCTGCAGTTCTGGGTTCCTCCAAAGTACCAAAAAAAAAAAAAAAAAAAGGAGTTATTTGAGAGTGGACATGTGGACCCCTGGAGTGTTATAACGCGGGAAGGACACTTAGGGCCGCGCATGCAAACGTTTTTGTTCGGGGAAGAGTTTTTTTTTCGAAATGGTTTTTTTCTATTTCGCTATGGGGAACAATTTCGAGTAAAAGAACCCGTTTGATAACGACACAAAATTTCTACTCTTGGAATAGAAAAAGAATAGAAATGCGTTTGATAACGCAACAATTTCTTTTTGTATTTACTCATTTTTAATCTTGTTGACGGATTGCCGCCGCCGGCCGCGGCCGCCGCCACCGCACCACCGTCGGCGGCCGGCGGTGGTGTGCGGCGGCGGCGGCGGCGGCGGCGGTGGGCGGTGGTTCCGGGCGAGTTGACGATGGTCGCGGCAAGAAAAGGAAATAAAAGAAAATTTAAAAAGAAAATCGGTTCATTTCTAGAAATTGTTCAGGGAACAAGAAGCAACTTTTTTGCTTCTTGTTTACGTTTCCCAAACCATTCCGGGCTAAGTTTTTATTCCCGGGAACAAAAAAATAAAGTGGCGTTAGCAAACAGGTTTTGTTCTTTTTTTGTTAGGGGAACAAAAGAACAGAAACCATGAGAAACAGAAACGTTTGCATGCGCTACCTTAAGTACCATAACTTACGAAAGGTATACTTAAGTGCTAAAATTGGAGCAAAATGAATAATTTGAATGCCAATTCGGCCAAAATCCGACTAAATTGCATACGTGGCATTTTTCCGGCGAACGAGTGCAAAATGACGCTGTTTTGCACGTTGACGTGGCCAAATAATGCAAAAACGGCGTCATTTTGGGTTGAAGTGATAAAAAAATAATATAACAAATAATTAAATTAAATTTAAAATTAAATTTAGTTAAAATATGAAAAATAATAATTTTAAAATTAAATTTATTTAAAATATTAAAAAATAATAATTTTAAAATTTTAAAAATTAGAAAAAATTTAAAAAATTATTTTTTTAAAAGGGGGTTGGCCGGGGTCGTCAGGCCCTACCCTTTTTTTAAATTTTTAAATATATATATTTAAGACTTAAAATATTTAAAATTTATTTAATTTTAAAATTATTATTATTTTAAATATTTTAACTAAATTTAATTTTAAAATTATTAATTTTTTTCATATTTTAATTAAATTAAATTTTAAAATTATTTTTTTTTCATATTTTAACTAAATTTAATTTTAAAATTATTACTTTTTAATATTTTAACTAAATTTAATTTTAAAATTATTATTATTTTCATATTTTAACTAAATTTAATTTAATTTTCTATTATTTTTTTTTTTACCATGGCAGTCTAAAATGATGCTTGTTTTTGCATTATTTGGCCACGTCAACGTGCAAAACGACCGCTTCGTCGGAAAAATGCCACGTCGGCGTTTTGGTCGGACTTTGGCTAGAGTGGCACTTAAGTGTACCCTTCGTAAATTATGGCACTTTAAGTGTCTCTTTGTGCCAAGTTATAGTACTTGAAAGGTTCTTTTGCCTTTGAGAGTGTGAAAGCCAATGAAGGGTTACAATCATGACGAAATGGGAGAGATTACTCTATTTCAAAGTCTCGGAACCTAAGAGACTCTATTACTTGTACCCTGGAGTTGTACTAGCCTGACATAGAAGACGCTTATAGACTATTTAGATACTGGATAGTCCTACATGGTTATGAAGCTTTATGTGCAGGAATGAATCAAGCTATCTTAGAAGAGGACGCTGCGAAAGAGTTTGACCAAAATGACTTCATATTGAGAAATCTAAAATGCATAGATCCAACTTGTACTCTCCTTTGTTTTCTATTTTTGATTAGTTTTTTTTTTTTTTTTTTGGTAAGGTAAAAAAACTTTTGGTAAGGGATTAGTTTCTTTTGCTTGATCCAAGAATATTACCTTCTTCTTTACACCAACACACGAGCGCCCCACTAACAAAAAAAAATGATATTTTAATATTTTGCTTTTTAGTTGCATGTTGTAAATCACCGATGGCTATGCCTTGTATGTCAAGATCTAAGGATGGAATAATTTTCCAGACCAAGAGACTTCACCTCCCACTTTTTCTTTTATGTTCATACTTACGTATGTTGCCGGTAAAACCAACTTTTTGTCAAAGTGGTGCGAATATGAATGATCATTGATATTTTAATATTTTGCTTTTTAGTTGCATGTTGTAAATCCACTGATGGCTATGCCTTGTATGTCAAGATCTAAGGATGGAATAATTTCCCAGACCAAGAGACTTCACCTCCCACTTTTTCTTTTATGTTCATACTTACCTATGTTGCCGGTAAAAACGACTTTGTGTCAAAGTGGTGCGAATATAATGATGATCTACAGCTAGCCACCATGCAATTTGCTTGTGCTTCTATTTTTTTCTTTTATCTTTTTTTGCAGTTGCTCTATTCTGTTCTACAAAGAAGGCTAGAAATTTGAGAAGTAATTGAGCAGGCGGCCTACGCGGTTGTAATGGTTGTGGTAGTAGTCAAGAATCAAGATGCATTTCGTTGATATAGCGTCGATATTCATTCATTCTTTCTAGTTTTCTTTTGATTTTTTTTCTTTATAAATTAAGGCCCTCCCAAAAAGGATGACAATGGCATAGCCTAATGTTTTTTAGAGACCCTAGGGACTGTATCATGGGTATGTTGAAAAGAGAGAGAAAATACAACGTTATCATGTAATGCCGTCCTTCAGGCTTCCGCAGCCAAAAGAAAACGAAAAAAAAATATTCTTGATAAGCGCACAGAAGATGGAACCATAGAAAAGTTTTGGATTAATCAATGTATTCGGTAGGACTCTACAACTACCGTCGATAAGTAGTGTACTTTATAAAAGTGATACGTGTTTTGTGCGATTTATCTTTTCAAAAGGTGTTGTCGGGAGCACCAGACAAATTAAAAAGGTTTGTGTGGCGGTAAAAAACTCATAGTCGCACCAAGTTGTCCCTTTGTTGATTTGCTTTCTGTGTTCACCACTTACTTATGTTTCATTTTGTGCGGTGTGGCGGTAAAAAACTCATAGTCGCACCAAGTTGTCCCTTTGTTGATTTGCTTTCTGTGTTCACCACTTACTCATGTTTCATTTTGTGCGGTGTTGGTGGACTCGCTGCAGAAGAATGAAGAATTCTTCGTGCATGTTCACAATTCGTCAACTTATTTTTAACAACAATTGCTAGAAAAGAGAGAGATTCTTTGTCAAATTAATTAGCTCTATCCAATGGCCATGGCTGAAGTGTTCATGACAAAAGAACTCTCTGGAGTTCATCAGCCGGCTTTTTGGTGGTGCTTCTGCAACCTAATGAACATATAAGAGAATGAACTTATTATGGTTTTATGCGGTCATCCAAACTTGAATTGTCGAGCTATTTCTCTATTAAAACATGAGAGACACTCCGGAAAATTTCAGGAACACTACGTAGATCTGCATTCTCAATTGATGCACAAGGCACAAACTATCGATCTAGGACATAGATAATTGTGTAACCATGATCATGCTGATACTATATTTTATAGGGTTTTCAAGAAACAAGTTATCAGAATAACATCGAACGTTCTCTGGACATATGACAATTTACAAGAAAAGCTGTCTTCGAATAATATAGTGGTAAAGAATGCTTCGTTTGTGCTGTTTGAAAAATCTCCTTTGTAGAATCAATAATAAATTTAACTGAATTGAATTCTCTAAGCATTTGGTTTGATGAAGTTTTTCTAGTTCAATCGGCCGATATACTCGAACAGTTTTCTAGATCTTTCGCTATCAGTCACATGTAGCTTAGATCACAGTCCGTAACGTTTTTCTTTTTATTTTTTAAATTTTGTGATTTGAAATTGTGATTTATTAGTCTCAAGTTGGATTGAATCACACCATGAAGTTCGTCCGACGTGAAGATGAGACTTGTATCTAGTACTCGAGGGGTTCGAAGGGCAACATGCTGCGTGCACAACTGGTTTGGTGCTTGAGTGGGATGCCGTTGATCGATCGTCCATCCTGCACATACTGTACATTTCTTTGTATCTTGGCCAATCTTAGTCGCTAAGGCATCCCTTTTGCATCGACGGTAGTGAATGTATGAGATACGCCAGCGAGAGCACCGTGCTCGATAAAGGATCTTCAGCAGACGTCCGCCACCTTGCTCTATATACTTGGATGACAAGAACGTTTTTGGAGTGTTTTGATATGCAAAATGTAAAGACTGTTACTAGTCTCTTGGCCTACATCGCAAGTGCAGGTTGATAAATGAGATAAATCCAATGTCTGGTGGTCCTCAATCCGGTATTGCTGGTAGTTCTATGTACACTATGACTTGTACTAGTCTTAATTTAGCATGTGCCGGTAATACCATGAACTAGTGCACGCATGGCTAATCATGTGAATTCGGAGATACCATGATACGTCTTTTAATCAATATTCTGAATTATGTTGATACTTTAAAAATTACAACTTGGTTGGTTGCACTGATTGAAACTATGCATGAGATTTTTGACATGATTTGTAGATGTGCAAGTTAGAAAATGAAATTTGTTAAGTTTTAATTTGCATATAAATTGCCACTTCATAAGGAAAATAGTTGCTGATACCTACCCTAATTTGGATGAACAATTAAAAGAAAGAAAGATAGAAAACGTGCCCGACCATATTATTTTTATGAAGTATAGACAGAATGAAAGCTAATCTGAGAACCTTAGCAACATCCTCATCAAGCTCCTCGTTGGTCGTATTTATTCTCGTAAAACTTCACTATAGGGGAATAAACTCCCTCCATTATACCCGAACTTTCTCAAATATCCATAAAGTCCAGGTATTACGTACGTTGCCGTTCATATATACGATGCACATATCTACAACACCAGCGCTGGAGGCGATTTGACCAGAGGACTCCCATTTTCCGACGAGACTGTCACCTCAGGTGCAGTTACAGTCAGAACAACTTCGTCGCACTCGAGATGCTTCTTCGCCTTCTCTGCAGTCTTGAAGCCGGCAAGGGAGGCGAGCTCGTTGACAGACCCTTCAATCTTGTCCGTGCAGTCAGTGACGTCAATGAGGAGCGAGGTGACGGTGGTGGCGTGGACGACGGCGAGGAGGTCGGTTGCATCCTTCCAGGAGGTTGTCTCGAGCAGCGACTTAAGGGCTTCTGCGGCAGTTCGGGACTTCTCAAGGTGGGGAGTCGCGGAGGACGGCGCAGTCATCGTCTTGAGGGAAGATGAGAGTTGCCTCAAAGCTCTGGCGGCTTCCATGACCATCTCTGCGCAGAGCTCCTTGAGTCTGGTTTGAACTTGCGGTGGCGCCTAAAAATGACGAGAGTGAGTGATTACGTTACGAAAAGAATTTTTCATAATACTAGAGAATGTCTGACATCAAATAATTTAAACATGGTAAAATAATGTGCTTAACCCCTTATGTTGCTAGAGTGAACCTAATTCACATGTACCATTGAATAAGATGAGACTTGTGTGAGACTCACATGAGCTAACATTATATATAAACTGGATTGGTTGGTGCACCCAAATAGTCCCTTCTACTTAATGCCCTCAGGCATCTAACTTACTTGGAATTTAGTGGCGAGGTAGCCCTCAAGGGCTTCAATCCTATGGGCACACTGACGAATCAAAGCTCCAATTTTTAGGTATTGCTTCCATGGATGACAAAAGCGAAAGTGGCCGTGACATGGTTCCCAACTTGCAAAATTTGCCTGACATAATCATGTGTCATCATCGTGTGAACATAGTTAGGTGACAATTCACATGTGCAAGTGTCAACTAGAGATTAGAGGAAAAAATAAAAGAATTTGTACCCACCAAAGATTCTTCGTTGCTCTTCATTACAAGAACACTTTTGTATTCTTGAAAAAAGCGATTTGTCTTGATTCGAGTTACCATCTCCTGATTCTCTCAAATATTCATCCTCAAATCCTAAGGAAAAAAAAATTGTTGCATTCAATCTTTTTCCTGTAATTATAATACGTTGTATCTCTTTTGATATTGTTTTAGGGTTTGGTGAATTTTCTTTCGCATTCTCCTTCCTATGTTTTTATTTATTTTATTTTGTAGATTGATATGTTTGTACCTTCCAAGAAGATGGCAAGCTTTTCCATGTTGAGAGCGATAAGCTGGTGGAGGTCTTCGCCGGCCCAGACGGGACACACGATAATCGAGACGATGAGGCAAGCGACGCCACCGATAACGACGGTGGAGAGCCGCTTCGGTGCAAAGTTTTCCTGGAAACCCGACACCGACACCAACGCGAACGTTAGTATGAATATCAGCATCCCGTCGTTGTACTTCGCCTTGATTCGGGGGAAGAACCTCACGAACGTCGTAATGGCGGCTGCATTTTACAACATTATGTCAATCACCAATTCAGCTCAATCAAGTCAAACCCCGTTATTCTTCATTTCTTGAGTGCTTTTCTAATTTCTCCTTCTAATATTGCAGTAACTTTACCTAGAAGAAAGACGAAGAAACCAAGCATTATGTGCTCGCCGATTTTTCCTGAGAGACTCGCCAAGTGATTAGCACCAACACCAAGTGCACCGGCAAGCAACTTTGCTAGTCCTACATTCAACCCCTTACTTAGAGTGGCCCCTGAAAATGTTTTTTAAGTTAGTAAATAAAAAAAAAACTGAATGCATGTACGGTAAAATCCGACGAAGCACTGACTTTGGGTCTACCATAAACATACCGACGTAGAATTCGAAGACGACTACCCCAGTCATGACGGCCCACGTTGCGTCGACGCCGAAGCCGTTGTAGAGCGGCTGGAGGTAATAGATCAGCGACACTAAGGAAAGTGCAAATCCTACTTTAAGTGAATGAACGACTCGCCTCGGGTCATCTTGCCCAAGCTTAATCACCTTCTTGGCCACCTCCACCACCTTTGCCGTCACTTTCTTGGAAAAGCCCATCAACTGCCTCCCTGCGCTAGCGAGGGCGCCGACTCTCTCTTGGCTTGTCGCAACACCCATTTCCAAGCTCTCCATGGCTCAACGGGTGAGCACAGACTTGCATGCGTACAGGAGGGAGAAAGAGGAGAGTGAGAGGCCTTGGTTTTGACTGGGATGAAATCTGAAAATGCCTTATACGTGAAGAGGGGTTTCAAGGATCTTTATAGGGGAGAAAATGCAAATTGAGATGGCCACAATGTCAAACCATTCGGTCTTTAAAATGCGTGCAGTGGAGTAAGAGGATTTTTTTTTTTTTTTTTTTGTAAAGAGGAGTAAGAAACTTTCTAAACTTTGTTGATTAATTTAAATTGTTGCACTCCAACTCGAATAGTTTTATATAATAGAGAAAGAAAGTTAGGGAGAATTATAAAAAAGTTATAAACCTATTGCAATTGTGTTAATTAAATTCTAAACTTATTCTTTTAGCCAACTGAGTTACAAACATTTTATAATTGTTCCAATTCAGTTCACTTGGCAAATTTGGCTAGCCAACACCGACATAGGTGTTAGCCGTCCGCCGACATTAAAGTGGATAATTTTTTAATGATATTTTACTTTATTTGTAGTTTTTATATATTTTTCTTTTCCTTTTGCTTTTTTTCTCCTTCTTTTTTCCTCCTTCCTCCTTCCTCCTTTGGTCGGTTGCTAGACCGAGGTGATTGGTTAGAGCGAGGGCCAATCACCAAATTGAGGCAATCTCATCGGCTAGTGGCGAGGCTCGCCTCACCATCGCTAGGCAAGAGTGAGCTCGCTAAGCCACTAGTGAGGTGTGCCCTCGCCAAATTTGATGCGGCCGCCTCAATTCGGTGACCGACTAGAGGAATAAGGAGAAAAGAGGAAAAAGAAAAAGAGAAAAGAAAAAAATGAAAATGAAAAGAGAAGAAATTAAAAAAATTGAAAATATAAAATATTATTAAAAATTTATCAACATCAACCCAGCCAACCAAATTCGGTCGGATGAACAAAATTTGCATAATTACAAGAAGTTTAGGATTCAGTTGGCCAAAAATATAAGATTATGACAAAATTAGCACAATTACAATAGGTCTAAGACTTTATTAGTAATTCTTCCAAAAAAGTTATGACAATATAGTGCTCTTTTTTTTTTTGCTCATGAAGTGGACAAATTTATTTTCGCGTGCAATTTCAAGATAATATGTGTGGGAAAACATATTAGAATATTTAAATATTAAATCCACATTTATCTAAAGGTTTAAACTTTTAAGAAAATTGATGGTGATTCTATAAAATCTTACATTATATTGAAGCAAAAGGTTATGAATTCAAATCTTTTAAGCCTTCTAGTTGCCTCCCTATTACATATTTCTACACTTTAATTCCAAAACACGTATATCTCTCTTTGATTGTGCAAAGAAAGATATAAGTTTTTTGGAATTAACACACCCACGCTCAATCGGATCATCTGGTTTGGAATCATTGCAGCTAGTGCTAGACGGGAAAATTACCAAGAAAAATTCTTAAGTATATTGTACTTGTGCCAATTTAGTCATAAACTTTTCAACTATACCAATTTAGTCTTAAACATTTTCATGTTTTACCAATTGAATCTATCCGGCCAATAATTACTTATATAAACACCGATCGTTCTACGTGGCGCAACTAGCATTGATGATAACATTTTTTAATAATTTTTACTATTTTTTTTTTTTTTTTTTTTTTTTGTGGACTCGAATGCCGACAAGGATTGTCAGCCAACCCTCGCCAACATTGGGTGAGGGCATCGCAGTGCCCTCACCTAGCTCAAATCTTGTCGAGACATTTATGTCAACAGCGGCCGTGCCAAGTTAGACTATTGGCATCCATGTCGGTGATGTCCAGCCTAAATTAGCCGAATAGACTCAATTGGCATATCATAAAAAATTATAGAATTAAATCGACACAACTACAATATTTATGATTGGATTGGCGTAAATACAATAGTTTTAGAACTTTCGTTTTTAATTATGTTGAACCATGTGAAATCTACCTTGATTGAATTTAGAAAAGTATCCATTAACACTGATTTCGAGGGAATATATGATAAGAGTTTTGGATTGTATAAGCTCAGATCAGCTAGTGCTAGTTAGGAGAATTACCAAAAATATTCTTAAGCCTATTGCACTTGTGCTAATGAAATCCTAAACATTTCAACTATAACAATTTAGTCCTAAACATTTTTACGTTTTGTCAATTGAGTCTATCTCGGCCAATAATTGCAGATGTAAACACTGATTATCCTACATGGTCTAATCGGCACTAATGATAACATTTTTAATAATATTTTACTTTTTTCAGTTTTTTTATGGACTGAATTCTCACAAGGATTGGCAGCCGACCCTTGCCAGCGTTGGGCAAGGGCGCCATAGTGCCTTCACTTGGCCCAAATCTCATCAAGGCATCCATGTCAACAATGGTCGTGCCACGTTAGATCATCGGCATCCATATCAATGTTGTCAAGTCTAAATTAGCCAGATGGACTCAATTGGCACATCATGGAAAATTTTATGATTAAATTAGTATAATTGAAATATTTAGGATTGAATTAATATAACCCACCGGTAGATAGCTGTGTTGGTTGAGAGCTTCTCTCTTATCGCTGAGGGTCGGGGGGCTATGATGGTAGAATCTTGTGCTAGTCTCCCCCCGGGTATTGATACTTGGTTCGAGGTGCTATCCGGGCATTGTACAGATTGTGGGATGCCGATTAGCGTAAGCGAAAGGCGGACCTGGCGGATCTTGGGTATCAAGAAAAAAATTTGATGTACATACAATAGGTTAACTTTTGTTTTTAAGTTTTGATGTTGAACCATGTGAAGTCCACCTTGATCAAATTTAGAAAAGTACCCATCAACACTGATTTCAAGGGAGTAAATGATAAGAGTTATGGACTGTACCAGCTTAGTATAACATGTAAGATTCTGATGAGCGTAGGGTCCGTCGAGGTTAATTCAAAATGCTTTGGAGAATTAGAGAGTAGTTAATAAACAAATTAGACTTCGAAAAAGGGCTACTGTTTCAATAATCTTAGATACTATATATATATGTAGGTATATAAAGATTAAATTCATTGTTCCAACTTGGCAGGGTATGAAGGGAATATGCTTTCTATTTTTTTATTGAGAATAAAGGCTTTGTCATTACAGTTTCAAAATACGAACAATTCTCAATCCTCATAAAGTAATTAGTCAAATGCATCCGACTCAAAAGCGGTGGAGCACACAAGAAAGACCATATGTTAGGAAATCAAATCAACATCAAACATGTCTAATTTTAGGCTAAAGACTTTAGTACTTTCCGAAGAATAATTTCATTAGTAGGTATAATTCCTTTTTAATCTTTTCATGTCGGGTAGCTGTCCAAAATAAAATAAAATAAATATCCCAAATGGATGTTGAAATATGGTTGAAGATGAGTTCTTTGACCCAGCTTTCGGATTGATGGACTGGAGAGCTTGTGAACGCAGCACCCCACATTCACTGAACATTTTCTCCTTTTGGAATCATGTTCTTGTGTGATTGAACTGAGGTTTGATCGTTCTGATTCATTTATGCACATTCGATTATCCCATTTTGTACTTGTTCACGAGAATGGCGATGATAGCATGATGATAAGGGCAATCATAAGCTCACGACATGGTAGATTCCAAAGCATCATATCGTTGTTAGTTCGGCTTCTTTTCTATCTCTTCCACTTGCACTAGAGGGTTGAATTTGCTTATAACCCCAGTTTTGCAATTCCTAAGACTAGGCTTTTTGGAGTTGGCGCGCTGCGCTGTTTAAGCACTTGGCTGTGCCGTTCATGTGTATTTCACCAATAAGACCCCTAAAATCTCCGTCATCCTCTCCTCTTCAGTCTACTCATCGAGGAAAAAAGACAACAAGCTATACGTACAAGCACACACCAAATAACTTAGAGAAACAAACAGGAAGGAGTAAATGCCCTACTGCTCCATCGAAACCAAAAGATACATAGGTCTTATCTGTCCCCAAGGCATATTTTGTGCGTATTAGTAGAAGCAACATGAATTCCAGTTTTTGGGTTCAATCTCGAGCATATAATTAAGCACAAGCAACACCGCGCAATATGACAAAAACTTAGGTGTTACTTAGGCTAAACCACATTAGTTTGTACTGATCGTTTATTGCCATGAAACTAAAATAGCATCGGTCACCTACCTACTGAAAACTTCATTATCTGAGCTGCAATGACCAAAACATTCAGTCTTGAGAATCACGATATCAAACTTGGTTAGGGTTTGTGCTTGCACCTATTAATCGAACTTGGAAAGATGCCAATTCCAACTATTTACTGGAGATAGATGATAAAGGAATCATTGTACTCAGGTGAAGCGACATTATGCAACAACCTAAGAAGAAATCTTCCAAGCAAAAAATTATTGGATGCCAATTATCAGGCCACACGACATCGAATTACCATCTACACACTTAGCACTTCAACATAGATGTGACAACGCTTTAAGTTAGAATCAAGTTCTTCCAACTATAGGAAGCATCACTAAGTGCTTTTCAAAGTCCAAACGCAGACTGTATATACTTAACCCACCTTACATCATAAGACTTTCCGAAATCTCTACTTTAAATCTCTATAAAACCAGCTCTCCTACATGAATTTTTAAAGAAACCCTTTTTTTCCCACTTAAAAGGAGCTTTTTTTTTAATGATTTGTGTATCTGTATATTCTTAAAGTGAAAACGGAGGCTTCAGTGGGGAATCTTGAAGCCCTCCCTTTCGATTGTGATAAGCAGATTAGGCCATCATAGACTCGACCACACCTCCTTTAAATGCTTAAGAAAATACAGAATATGTTGATGTGGGCTTGATCATGACATCCACTTGGAGTATAACTTATCATTTCTGATACCTAAATTCAGAGCATATACCTCCAAGTTTGACGGTGGCCACGAGATCATCCTTTCGCCTTTTCTGCCAGGCACATGGGGCTCCTGTACAACCCATTTAAAAATGTGAAAGAACTTCGAGGAGCCCGTTTTGTATTAGCATTTCTAGTGTCCATTAAAAAAGATCGCTTGTAGAATTCGCGCAGAGTTCTTTTGATCCCCCATTGCCTCAAAACCTTTTGCTTCTCAAGTAAAGTGTAGATCTTTGAGGAAGCAACATAAGATCTCAAGGAAAATAACAAGTTGTCTAACATGACGTAGAGATTTTGCTTTCTCATATTCTTTCCCTTGAGAGAGAGAGAGAGAGAGAGAGAGAGAGAGAGAGAGAGAGCGGCCATTTGAGAATGTTCAAATCCTCGGACAAACAAGATTAGTGAAAAGAATACAAATTACAGGAGTCCACGTGAGAGATTACAAGG
This sequence comes from Eucalyptus coolabah, assembly GCA_014182585.1. NCBI lineage: Eukaryota > Viridiplantae > Streptophyta > Magnoliopsida > Myrtales > Myrtaceae > Eucalyptus > Eucalyptus coolabah. Next base: position 9,874,202 of record CM024629.1, on the reverse strand, counting down.
AGTTCCACGAAGATAACAGGCAAAACATTTTAAAGACAGCCAATCCCGAGTAGACAATTTGATCAATATGTCCAGCCCAGCAATGTCAAGTTCTCTCAGGAACAACTGCAACAAAAATCAACAAATGAATTGCAGATTTTCCCCGCCTATCCCATATCGAACCATTGTGCGAGAGGAGCAGATCAATCATCCTAGAAAAGCCCTCCCACAACATTCACATGGGTCGACCATTGAGAGGTGTGCTGTGAGGACATGGATCATCTTTTTGCTGGAGATACTAGAAAGTTAAGCCACGTAAAAACAGCTAGACAGAATTGGGCCGGAGTCCATGTTAGTCATTGCAAGCAAGAACCAAGCTCGCTCTTAACACTTAGCCAGACCAAGGATAATATAAAGCAGGTGGTCAATGCACAATCTTGGGTATTGCAGCAGCAATACAGGGCTGGACCATCTGAATTCTCTCCAAGGCAGTGTCCTGCACTGGACTGCCCTTGGTAGTTTTCTCCAAAAGAGGAACGAGTGACATAAATATTTCCATCCTCGTCACATCTCGATTTGCCTGCAAAAAGTTGCAAAAGTGAAAAAGACAGCGCTTAACGAACAAAGGAGATCCTCTCATAGGAAGTAGGAATGAGTTCAGACTGATGATTGAAAAAGGGAGCATTCGTTTAAACTTGAAACACACCAACTCCACCTTTGTAAGTAGATACTCTGCAATATGCCAAAGAATGGAAAATGATAGCGGGGCAAAGTGCTAAATTAGATGGTCACCTCCACGGAAAATTGTGCGCAAATGTTGTCATTCCGGGCTTCCACCTTCCCCCTAAGAATGGTCAATCCTAATCCTCGGATAATGTCAGCTATCTCTAGAAAGTAACCCCGTTCTTGACAAAGCATCTGTTGCAACCCTCAATGTAAATGAGGCATATCTGGAAAATTTCAGAGAGAATGAAGTAAATAGGATATCATAGTCAATACCTCTACAAGCATCTGACCAGGTGGGTTAAGATCCTCGACTATGATTGGGCAGACCATTGACTGTGAACCTACTTCAAATGCCCATGTTGCTCCGCCGTCAAAATTGTCTTTCAAAAAAATCCACCTTCTCTGTCAATAATCTGCATCTTAAGACAAGAAACTCATGAGCTACCTAGGGTGATATATTCATGCACACTAGTATGTGCGATATCTCTGGAGAGAGAGAGAGATATACTTTGGATTCGGCAGTTTGTTTTAGCTTGTCAGCATGCTTCGTGACACCTTGAAGGAAAAGCATGTGCTTGATGGTGCGTTCCAGCAGAGCATCTATACTACACTGTTGAGGCCCATAGCATTTTAAGTTATAGGCATCGTAATGTGAATATCATAAAGATTAAACAGCAGATAGTAAATAGTGGGAAAATAAGTAAAAAGAGCATTACTTTTGCCCCATTGGGTACAATTTCCCGCAGCTCCTTTACACGATCTTGGATCATCTGGCGGTCCTTTGGCCTGGGTCTAGGATTCTCTCCAGGTTTTAACCTTTTACGATTTGATTTTATCAGTTCGTCAGGCTTCTTGGAATAACCAGTGGAGACACTACTGAGCTTCATTGCATGACTCTGCTCAACCCAGGAACTAATCTGGGATCCACGGAAGGAATGACTGCGTGTTCCCTCCTTGCTACAGCCAGATATGAAAGAACAAGGGGCTGTTGTCCCAATTTTTTACAGAGGCTTTGGGAATCCAAAAGACTCCCATGGCACCTTGTCCAGCGCACTAAAGCAGCTATAGCTGGAAGAACTACTAGGGACACTGGAGCTACTGATATTTGTCAATGTCATCTTACAGGATACAGCATCATCTGCACATTGCTTCGGAGCTCTAGTAACTACAGCATCTAAAAGATCACCATCACCATCTCCAGCACCAGCCCCCAGGAAAACACCACTTTCTGAAAAGCTCTCACTAGTTGAGTATAAAGCCGAACCAGAGTCCTTCAACACTGAAATCAACGTTTCCTTGCCCATCTTCCCAAGGCTACCATTAAGGCCACCACCGTTTACTTTACTGAAATTGCTGTTTAGTATTTTATTTTTGAATTCTACACCCAATACGTCAAATAAATCATCTCCTGATGAATTATTTGAAGTTTCTTCCACAAACCGAAAATTTGTGCTATTACACTTCTCATAAGCATGAAGAGACTGGGGAATGAGCTCCTTCACTGACATATGCTCATTTGAACCATTGAAGGCTCCTACCAGAGCACTTTCCATCTTCAGTTGCCCAGAAGGAAAATCAATTCCAGTAGCTTTCATGTCCATGGGATGATTTGTCTGATTTAAGCCTCCTGAAAGCAAATGGCTCATTTTAGTGGTTGTACTGTCATCTACCCTCATTAAAGGGATACCCTCCAAGCTTGATGAATCATTGCCACGGACTTTGACCTCATCCGTCTTTGTGAAAACCAGTCTCGAAATTTCCTTTTATTGACAACTCATTCCATTATTGACCCCATGCAATGCAGTTATGTCTGAAACTTTATGCATATCAATGTGCACTGCCCCGTTTGTTCTCAACTGTGAAGTGACACGGCCATCTAATGCATGACTCTTTTCAATGATAAGGTTTTGAGCACAGACATCCAAATACAAATTCATCTCTGATGTCAAGTGGTTGCGGTCAACACCTAATTGGCCAAAACCATTTGATGATAAGATCCTGTCCTTATGTTAGATGAAGCAGCCTGCTGGTGCGGCTGTACCTCAAGTGCACTGCAAACTGATTGGGATCCAAAATCTCCAGCTCCAAGTTGGCCATGGGACTCGAGCAAACTCAATGGCTGGTTAGAAGTCTGAAATCCTACAGCAGTGGTCAAAGGATTATCTTGAACTCGCATTATTTGAGAAAAAGATTGATGATTAGCAAGCCTTGACAAATTAGCATTTGTGCTCATGACCTTACCATTTCTAGACAGATTTGCAGCAGGCATTCCAAGAGAAACAGCTAATTTGGCTGCATAAGTGTCAGATACACGGAACCTGGGACAAACCCTAGTTGCAGGATCAAACTCCTCACTTCATCCACTGATGGTTTTTATTTATATGTTGATGGGACTTAGTAGGCCCGTCCGCCTATGTTGGGCCTAAGAACCCGGCCCACAAAATAAGGGCCCATGGAAGAACGGTTGCGATGTGAGGGGTTGCGTCTTTTGGGATAGGTATTACATTGAGGAGTTGCGTCCTTTGGAGGAGACGCTTTGAGGGAAAGTAAAAAGGAAAAGAGAACATACCTTTTGGATGTACGTATGTACGTTCTCAATGAAACAGTTTTCTCCCCTCCAAAAACAATGTAAGACAGTACGCTTCCAAGAGATAGAGTTTTCTCCTCCTAATAGCAACAGTACACTCTTTGGTAGAACGGGATCAGATTCTTCCTCAAACTTTAACATTGGTATTTAATCTGTGACAATAAGGTACACTCGATTCCGTGATGTATCTTTGATCGGTGATACATTTGATTCTTGGGCTCGTCTTCTGCATTCGTTTTAGAGGTTCGATTTAATGTCGAATCCGTTTTAGGGAATCAATTATTCTCAACATTGGTATCAGAGCCATTGTTCATATTTCTTGACCCCTTTTTCATGTTTATGAATTTGTTTTTGATTGAATTTTCGTGAAACACTGCCGTCGGCCGATCGGGACAGAAAATCCCGACACCCGAGTACTATTCACCCAGTTTTTTGAGTTTCTGTAAATCAAAGTTCAACTCTGATAGTGTAGGGTTGAAGGACTCGTTGATACGAGAAAAATGAGTGGCGGATCGACGCTAGACGCACTGCCAGATGCGGTAGCACGGGCCGATTCGGTCTTTCTCAGGTGCGTGCACGGCATGCGCCAACTGATTTCAGCGTGACGTCAACAGTGCACGCACGTGGCACGCGCCAGATGACGTCAGCGTGATGTCATCTTGCGCAAGCGCGTGGCACGTGACGGTCGGTTCGTCTGACCTGGCCCGAACCGACTCGGTCGGTCCAACTCGATCCGACTCGATTCGACCCGACCCGACGACCCGTTGACTCGGTTGACCGTTGACTCGACCAGTTGATCCCTTTGACCGTTGACCGGTTTGATCGTTGACCGGTTTGACCATTGATCATCGTTGACCACCGTATACTTGCATTGACTATCGTTGACTACTTTTGTTGACCGGCGTTGACCGGCCAAAAAAAAAAAGAAGGAAAAAAAAGGAAAATTTTGTATTTTTCAATTTGTTCATTGTGGATTATATGTAATCCATTTTTGTTCTGCATTTGTTGTAGAAATTATGATGTGTTATGCACGAATACCGCATTTCGAAGAACGAGAGGAAGAAAATGCAAGACTTAAAGGGCTAATGACAGAGTTAGCTAATTATCGGTGGAATAACGGTGACGTAGTATCACACATGGTCAAAGTCAATCAGATGATACAAGAAATCATTTGGAATGGTTATCCTATGTCGGTTTTTTAGAAGGTGCCGGTCTTAATGAATACTCTTCCACCTAAATGGCAAGCAGTGTTAGATCGCTTATGGAAGGTCAATGTGGTCTCGGATTATAGGAGGCTTACAGTAGCTTTTGTAAGAGAGTATTATAGGATCGAGTTAACAAAAAATTCAACCCATGGGATAAATGCCACATGGCGCAGAGTGAATGCACATTGGTGATGGAGCTTTCCAAAAGTTTTTCCTTAGTTGGCTAATGTGCCTTTAGATTTCTTAAAGAATTTTACTGATAGATTAGAAGAGACTTTCCCTACTTATTTCTTAGATTAGTTTGAGATGTTTTAGGTGTAAATATCTTTTTCTATGTTGATATTTTTTTCCTCTGAATATATTACTTAGTGTAATTGACATGTTTGATTATTGAAAGTTCAATGTTATTTATTGCTATAAATTAGTATGTTAATTTACAATTCATTGTGGGAAGTTCAAGAAAGTTTTGGTGACTTTGCTAAACTTATTTTGCATAGAAGATTATATTAATAATAGTTTTAAGTTAGGATTTTTTGGATGATGATTGGAAACATAGTGACATTTTGATTCCGAAACCTTACTTAAAATTATTCATTAATATGATGGGTCTGTGCAAAATGGATACATAAATGATAGGTATTAATAATTCGTGCATATGTGTTATATATGTTCAGATCGATGGCTTCAACAACTAAGAACATAATTGTTGATTTGAACAAAGAAGATAAAATGAACGGCAATAATTGTGAAATATTGAATAAGAAAATTCAATATGTGTTTGAAAAGCAAGAAGTACTAAAAGCTCTTGACCATGTTATGGAAGATTTTGAGGATGCTATGTGTCACCTTGAGCTAGCGAGAGGACCGCCTCAAGGCATTTGAGCGGAAACATACATTTGCTGTGTTGTTTCCAGCTCATTAGCGGCTCGAGCTCTAAACACAAGTGCATTGATTCGTTCAATGGGTGGAAATGCAAGGGATCAAGTCCTTCTTGCAAGAAACTAAGAACTGACCAACATAAGAGAGGAAAACGTCATCGAGTGAAGAGTATTTCAAGGGTGAAGTGTTACAACTGTGATCAGAATGGTCACTATGCTCACGAATGTCGTGAGTCAAAGAAGGTACTCACCCTTTGTACTCTTAAGAACTTTGTTAATGTGTCAAGTTCTGTATTCTTAGTTGAATTTAATCCTTTGTGAATTGTAGATTCGGGAGTAACAGACCATGTAACGAAGGATAGAGAATCTTTCGTGGAATTCCGCCGAGTACCAACTGGAACTAAGTGGATATATGTAGGAAATAACTCCAAAGCAGAAGTAAAATGAATTGACACCTGCCAACTGAATATGCGTGGTTGACGCACTTTGTTCCTACATGATATATTGTATGCTCCGGAGATTTATCGGAATTTAGTGTCTGTCTTAGTGTTGGTAAAGCTTGATTTTAACATGAACTTCCATAATAGTGGTGTGGATTTATATTTAGATACAAATTACTATGATTGTGGTTATTTTCTAGATGGTTTCATTGTATTAAATGTTGACTATGGTAATGCCAATGTTTGTTATTCCTTTTTCACATATCCGAATTCATATGATAATGATGTGAATGTGTAGCATGCTAGACTTTGTCATATTGGCCAACAATGTATGAATAGACTAGCCAAAGAGGGCTTGTTGGGTAATATTAAAAAAGTCGATTTGCCCATATGTGAGCATTGCCTAGTAGGGAAAACGATAAGGAAAACATTTGGAAAAAGTAAAAGAGCTGAATTTCCTTTGCATTTAATTCATTCTGACGTTTGTGGTCCGATGAATGTGAGAGGAAGGCATGGGACTATTTATTTCATCACATTTATAGATAATTATACTCGATTCGGATATGTCTATTTGATTTCTCATAAATCTTAAGTATTAAGTTATTTCAAAAGGTTTATGAACTTGGTAGAAAATCAATAAGACAAGAAAATAAAAGTATTGAGATCCGATTGAGGTCGAGAATATTTGTCCGATGAGTTCAAAAAGTTATGTGATGAAAAAGGAATAGAAAGATAGTTGTTTATTCCATATACTTCTCGACAAAATGGTGTTGCGGAGAGAATGAACAGAACCCTATTGGAAATTGTTAGGTTTATGATAGCGCATGCTAATTTATCTATCACTTTTTGGAGGATGACGTCAATTTTCTGCAAGTATGCCTTCCCACAGTGGGCGAACAACCCGTTCAAGCCCTTCAGGGACAGCCTTTTAGCAGAAAACCACTCAGTCCTTTAGTTCGAACTTAGAGACACTCGAGATGCCGGGATGGAAACGTTTCTAACTTACCCATGTTGCATTTCTTGGAGGATCCTACTAGGCTGGAGAAGAAGAGGAGTTTAGAAAGCCATTGAGAGATTTTTCACAAAACACTCACTTCACTTCAAGGGACTCTACCCAGCACATTACACTCTCCTTGTCTTATATAGACAATAAGAGGTCACAAATACATGCACAAGGACCAAGCTCACGGGTCCAGATACAAATAGAGGCACCGAAAACTTCCGAGAGGGAATTATTCGCACACTATGAATAGTGATCGTACTGTGAACAGTACTTTCCCTAGCCTAGTGCTACAGTAAAAGTGAACAATAGCTTGCTACAGTGAAATTGTACGGACTCAGCGGTCTCGTCTGTCAAGAGTATTGTAGTCATAGTTGGAGTCATCCGAGCTGTGTACTGTTGCTAAGCAATGTTCATTATACTTTTGTTCAAGTGCTTCAAGGTCTTCTGGTGATAGAATATGGTTGAGCTGACGAGAAGTGGATGTAGAGGCTTCATAAGCCTAGTGGGATGCTTCTTCTTCTGCCCAGTTTGTGTTGTCATCTTCTTCAGTGTCAACAGGAATGCTTGGCTGAGGCCAATTGGATGGCTGTGCATAAAAGGATGTGTCCATGCTTTGAGATAAGGACGAAGGTCCTGGATCATAGGGATCTTGGGAAAGAGGACCTCCCTAACGTGCATAGGGGTCTTGAGTAGATTGGACAATATCATATGCACTTGTCATTTCATGATCTTGGGATGACGCAGAACTGTCTCGCATTGTCCGAGTGCTTCCTTAGCTTCGGTGCTAGGTCATAATGATCCCATGCAACGGGTATATTGTAATTCCAGACTTCTTGAGAAATAGTTTTGTTCTCTTAGCACAAGATTCTCTAGAGTTCTCGGTACTAGTGTTCACAAGATCTAATAGATCTTGAATAAGATTTATGAATCCGAGCTTCTCTGCTATCCAAGTGAGGTTTGTAGGATGTGGTTCCTATTTCCTATGGGGCATTAATGATGTTGCCATTATTTTTGAAAAAATGCCATGAACGTCGGAAAAACAGGATGGTATGGATTTCAGGATTTGGTGTCATAGTTCTTAGTTCTTTTTCCAAGAGATGTTTCAGTGAGTAGGAGAATAAAACCAATTGAGAAAGTCTAAAAGATTTTGATCACTTTCTCTTTCAACATTTCTTTTAAGTAAGAATATTCTAGTGAGGTTGACAATGAATTTTCTGGTTGGAATTTCAATAGCTATCAAGTACTTATTGGTTAAGTACCGTAATAACGTCTTGAGTTGATTAGGGAAATCATTTTCCTTCCAGATAAGATGATGTATGAATGGATAATCTGAATTTAACCCAAAAGGATAAAGAATCGAACCTCCATTGAATCTCGAACAGATCGTGTGGCATTGCCACATGAGATTTTCCAGGTTCTCGGCAAGATGTCATTCCTGGATTTGTTGAATAATCTCTTGGGGATATTTCCAACTTGGCAAATCTTTGATCTTCTCAATCTTATACTTCACGCCATGATTGAGTATATGAAAAGCAGGCCTTTTGATGTACATGTTGATTTCGGTTGGTGCTTTTGGTCTTGACAAGAAGTCAACAAGTACATTCTTCTTTCCAGGAATATGTTTGGTTTCAAAAATAGTATTTTGAAAACCATTCAGCCCATCAAAGCAGTTGAGAATTTGGAATCTGCTTCTATTTAAACTTGGTCATCGATGGAAATATGCCATGTCTAATTTTATCGAGAAGTGATGGCCGACGAGATGGAATTCAATTTTTTTTTTTTTATTCAATTGTTTATGCCAAGATTTCTTTAAAAGTGGAATGATAATGCATTTCAGCTTGAGAAAACTTTCCACTCTTATAAGCACAGAGATGTCTCTTACCATCAATTTCTTCAAACAGGATGGCTGCCCAGTATTTATCACTGGCGTTAGTTTGAAGGATTCTTTTTCTTGTTAATGGTATCTGCAATGGTAAGAGATTTTGCATAACCTCCTTAAGTTCAGCTATTGCTTTGGTTTGAGAATTTCCCCAATGTGGGGATTCTTTTCAACATAGATTGCAAATGAATCGGGAGTTTTGCAATGTTTGGGACAAAATCTCTAAGATAATTGATTATCCCAAGAAATTGCTGAACTTGCTTTGTTGTGAAGTTATCTTCAGAAACTTCAATAATTCTTGAGCAATATGTGGCCCCGGGTAATATGTACCTTTGTTCAGGTGCATACCAAAAAATTCGATCTCTGTCTGAGCAATATTCATCTTTCTTTGAGAAAGCATGATGCCATGTTTTTTCACGATGTCTGCGAACTGTTTGAGAAGCTGGCAATGAGATTGCTCATCAGGGCTGTAGAGTAGGATGTCGTCAATGTATACAGCTGTACTTGATAGAATTGGTTGGAAAATTCTACACATGGCATTTTGGAAAAGGGATGGTGCTACTTTTAAGCCAAAAGAAAAAACTTTCCATTGGAAGTGCCGATTTGGGATACATAATCCCGTTTTGGGTCTGTCTTCAAGATGAATACCCAATTGCCAAAATCCGGCTTTGAGGTCGAATTTGGAACAGATGTGGGCCTTGGATAGCCCAGTAAAAATGGAATTTCTGGATGGTAGATGGAATTTGTCATCTTGGAGGAAAAGATTAAGGGGTTGGTAATTTACTACCGGTCTCATTTTCCGCGTTTTGCTTAGCACGTTTGTTGATATAAAATGCTTCATAAGCCCATTGAGAACCTGGAGATCTCAATAAGGCCTTGTTGCAATAGTTCCGAGTATTTCCTTTGAGCTAAAGCCAAGTGTTCTGGCTTCATTCCCATATGACTCGCTTTTGTTGGATTTATATCTTCATTCTTTTTGAATGAAAGGTAGACAAAGAACTCTGGATTTTTCCATAGAGGATGAGAGCATTTCGGGCAAATTCAAAGTGAGATTTCGAACAAGATTCCAACAACATTTGCATGATTGGATCTAATAGACTCATTTGAATAGAAAAGAGTCTCGAATATTGACAAATTCAGAAAACTGGTCTTTATACTTGAGCCCTTTTCCAGGAATGATACGAAGTTGTGAGATCTAAGTCATAATATCCCAACCAATGATCAAGTCTTTGTTGGGAAGACTGGATCCAAAGATTTTTGTGGTTAAAGAACACCGTGGAAAGAACGAACAAAGTCACGGGGGTGGTTTTGGCATCCGTAGAAAAAGTGTCTCCCGAGGCGTAATTGAAATATCGATATAAGGAGTTCAAAAGTATTCTTCGGGAAGAATTTTGGTGTCCGTAATTGAACAACTTGCTCCAAAAAGTATCAATGAGAACAATGACAAAGTGATAGGCTTAGCAAACTTCGAGGTGAAGATTTTTACGGGAAAATGAGGAAAATAAGTTTGGCTTGAAAATATGTCAAGGCTTGGTTAAGAAGATGTGGGTGATATATGAAAAATATCTTCAAACTTAGAATCGACTCGGTTTCACTAGAAGTTTGGTAAAAATGAATGACACAAAAAGTTTGTTCAGATGGTTCTTCATCGCAGAGAATAATGATTCGATATCATCATTTTCAAGAGAAATACCTGTTTCACTCTCAATGTGATGAATTAGACGATTCGACATTTTCTTGCTTGAGGACAATTTTTGGCAAAATGTCCATTTTGATTGCAGATAATGCATCGATTTGATTTCTTATGACCCGTGCGATTCTTTCTTTTACGTAGGTATCGCCATTTCTTCTTTTTCCGAAAGTTCTTGGGGCTATGTTTGGATTTCTTTATCCAAAACTTCTTGAAATGTTTCTTTTCCGAGAAAACTTACCACAAGTACATCACAGTCTTTCTTGGAGCATTTGATCTTTAGCTTATGGCGAGAGCAAGCTATTTTGAGTTTTCTATCATCTATGATGTAAGTTCGGACCATCTATCGCTTTAGGCACAATTCTTCAAGGCATAGATGGATCTCTTGCTGTATTTCTCCCAAGGGAATATCCTGTACTCTCCTCTGTCTTCCAAAAAAAGATCTTTCAACCATCCGAGATAGTTCTTTAGGGATGGAAGTTAGGAAGACATGTTTCAGATTTGGATCAGCTCGAATCGATAAAAAAGTTGAATCATTTCCCGATAATGCTTATCATGATATTTCTTTTGGAGGGAGCAACATTTTCTTTTGAAAAATTCTCTTCTTTTCATTTCTATAAGATCAGTGGGTTTTCCCACAAAGAAATGATATAAAGAGAGTGATGGCATGACTAAAATCAGGTGACTTTAGAAAATGAATTTTGTCTTGTTCGACACCGATTTCCACCAAAGTTTGAGGCTTCTTGTGAACCTTGTGACAAAATTGTAAAGGACATCATTCATATCATGGTTGGTGATAGCTTGAATATTTAGCTAAGTATGAAATTCCTCAAGTCTTTCTGGCCATTTATGGTAGGGGATGTCATTGATGGTGAAAAACTGTTTTGAAGCCATGCACACATGATGTCCCGCATTGTTCCGAACAATCTCGGCTCGGAGTAATTTGATTCCATTTCCCGATCCGGAGGATCAGCCATGAATATAGATGAAGTTACTGGTGCAATAGGAAGGGAATCAATATCAAGAATTGAGAAGGATGAAGAGGAGGAAAATGATACCGATTCGATTCGCATTAGTTTGTTCTACGGGAATAAAGTCCGATCGTTTAGGGAGACGGGATCAAGTTGTTGGATAACAGGGTCGGGTTGTTTCGTGTACCCAAATCCTTTAGAAAAGATTCTAATGGATTGTATATCATCATCTAATCTGGTCTTTCTTTTATGACGATCAAACTTGATTCGTGGACATTTTCTCTTTTCCTTTGTCCTTCGTAGATTCTCGAGACGATTGCGCATTTATGCCATATCTGGTTCTTTTATGAAAGAATCTTCTGGGATGGCAGCAAAAATAGACGTCTGGGGTGGTGGAGGCAAATATCCGGTTCTGACAGTAGTTGCAAAAGGATCAAAAGGTCTGAATCTTCCTTCTTCAAGGAGTTGGATTTGCCTTTTGAGCTTTTTTATCTCCGACTTTGGGCTCTCTAGATGATGATATCCTAGGCGTTGTCCTGATTCAAAGGCATTTAGCCTCTTTTGGAATTCGAAACCATTTTCTTAGTGGTCTCATCATACTTTCGAAGATCTTGTTGCACATTTCCAATCTTGGAATCAATTGCTTTAAAGGCATTGTTTAGTGCTAACAGAGTCTCCGATTGCCAATTTAGAACAGCTTTAAAGAGGAGTCTTTCTCTATCTCCAATGTTCATCAACTACAAGTGGGGGCAGCTATTTTAGGAACATGAAGATATCCGCCTTGTGGATCAATGAATTCTTCTGGAGCAGGAAACGAAAGTTTAGAACTTTCTTGGACAAGAGGAGGAAAATCCGTATCATGAAACATAGCAATGGAAGAAGTGGATGATGTTTCTGCTGGAACTTCAAGTGGGTAAGAGTGCTTCTTAGCTCATTTTAGAATTGGCTTATAAAACAGGGAGAGAGCTTGTTTTTTCCGAGGAGGAGTTAGTGGAGGTGATTTTAGTAGATCTAGTGGGTGTAGTCTTTTGAACTCGATGGTGGAGGTGATGCATAAGAAACCATGAACTGGTACTTATCACATTCACCAAGAGTATCAACGGAGGGATCTCCGTTTAAGTATCTTTGGTACACCTTATCCTTTGGCCTTTTCGCCGAGGTGGAGGTTTTGCAAGATGATCTATCTCATCAAGAGAATTTGTACAATAGGAACATTGGCAAAAATGATCCCAAAAATAGTGAAACATACTGGTCTTTATAGTAATGGACATGATGTCCATCACTATTGAAGTGTCGAACAAGATTTTTTGGATCTGGCTCGGAAATTGATTCAGGAACACATGGTTCAATCATGAAAAGAGTTTGGAAGATAGATGGACTTTCTTCCTTTTCCTTGCCAAACTTGATGGAAACAGTTCCATCTTTTTTCGAACGAATTCGAGTCCGTAGACCGGAAAGGCTTGTTATGCTAGTGTAACTTTTCATAGTTGGTGATCCAAGTCTCTCGGGAAGGAGCTTGGCCAGCGTGTCCTTCGGGTTGTCTAGGAACATGGATGCAAGATGCCTAATCATTCTGCATGGAGATAAACAATGCATCTTCATTACCATTGTTGAAGTTTAGATCAAGAGCATGGTTCTGCACTCGATAAACCATCTGGTAAAGTAGAGTTGCAGCTACAGAGTCAGCAGTTTGAGGAGCCCCAATAAGCTAGACTTGGACTTTTAGAAAAGAAAGTAACTGGGGGTTTGAAAGAGCGATGTTGAAGTTTGGATACAAAGTCACAAAGACTGTTCCAGCATTCAAAGTAGTTTGGACAGTTCCAATGCAGGCATGCTGGTACTGTAAAAATCTAGTATCCAACAACGCAATTTTTGCCACAACTAGCAAACCTTTTCAATCATGGAATGTGAGAGCAAGACGAACAGCTCCATAATGGATATGAGTATATCCTGTTGAGCCCATTACCTGGGAAACTCTGGAGGGATCTGAAGAGTAACAAAGTACTCCTTTTCAGTAGCAGGAATGGGGTGCCGGTCGAATTTGGAGGACTTGATGTACTCCTTTACTTGCTTTGGGGTTTGATGAATAAGCTGATGAATGGAGCGGATGGGTGAAAATGACGAGTTTGGTTTGGCAAAAGCGGAGTAAAGGTTCATGAGAGGAAGTTGAGTTTTAGAAATCTTGGTTTCATCACTAAGAGAGACTTCATAGAGATAATCTATCTTAGAGGCATTGGAAACACGAAATTCTGAGGGGGTTGAAGATGATGGAGATGGGGCAAGAGAAACGGGTGATTCGAGGATTTCTGGTTTTGTAGACATGATATGAAGAGATCTTCTTAACACTGGATTCACCTACCAAACGCATGGAATTGGTAACCTTAAAAACGAAACCATGGCTCTGATACCATGAATGGACCTAGACTTAAAACCAGGGAGGGTGAAATCAATTTTCTACGGGTATGCCTTCCCACGGTGGGCGAACAACCCGTTCAAGCCATTCGGGGACAACCTTTTAGTAGAAAACCACTCAGCCCTTTAGTTCAGAGCCTAGAGACACCTACAAATGCCAGGATGGAAACGTTTCTAACTTATCCATGCTGCATTTCTTGGAGGATCCTACCAGGCTAGAGAAGAAGAGGAGTTTAGAAAGCCATAGAGAGATTTTTCACAAAACACTCACTTCACTTCAAGGGACTCTGTCCAACACATTACATCCTCCTTGTCTTATATAGACAATAAGAGGTCACAAATACATGCACAAGGACCAAGCTCACGAGTCTAGATACAAATAGAGGTACCGGAAACTTCCGGAAGGAATTATTCGCACACTATGAAAAATGATCGTATTGTGAACAAAAGTATCTTTCCTAGCCTAGTGCTACAAGTAAATGGTGCCTTCCAAATCAGTTGCTTTCACTCCATATGAATTATGAACAAGTAGAAAACCAGATTTAAGTTTTTTTAAATCATTGGGTTGTGCTGTCTATATTCATGAACCCTCTCACAAGTTTGGGAAATTGGGTCCTAGAGGAAAGAAGAGTATTTTCATAAGATACTCGAACACTCGAAAGGGTATGTGTTCATAGGTGAGCAGGAAAGTGGAAGTATAACTGAATTTGAATCACGGGACGTCACATTCTTAGAGAATGAATTTCCTAAGAATGGCGAAATAGGTGAGAATTACTTCTTATTTGAAACCTTGGATTAAAATAATGAATTTAGTGGGGTTCGTCCAAGTGGGAGTAACATGAGAAGTAATGAATTTAATTCAACTCACTCTCAATTACAATCACATGATGAGATTGTATCGCCATTATCTAATCCGAGTGGGAGCATGATGGAGAATGATGTACAAAGTGTACAATCTCCCATACGGCGAACAAGTCGCAAAAATATTTCTTGTCGACGTTTTGACATTGAAAGAGAAATTTTTATGATTGCTCCACAAGATGAGGATGAGCCAAGAAATGTTAATGATGCTTTAGATTGCCCTAGTAAGGAAAAATTGATGCATGGAATGGAAGAGGAGATGGAGTCAATGAAGTCAAACCAAGTTTGGGAACCGGTCGACCTTCCGAAAGGACGCAAAGCTATTGGGAACAAGTGGGTTCTCAAAATAAAGCGTAAAGCTAATGGCTCGAAAGAAAAGCATAAGGTTCGTCTTGTGGCGAAGAGGTATAATCAACAGGAAGGAACTCATTATGAAGAAACATTTTCTCCCGTTGTAAAATTTATCTCGAGTCGCATTATTCTAACAATAGTGGCTAGTATGGATCTTGAGTTATATCAAATGGATGTAAAGACTATTTTCTTTAATGGAGAATTAGAGGAAGAATATGTATGGAACAACCTGCTGGTTTCATTATGGAAGGCCAATAAGGAAATGTATGTCGACTTTTGAGATCGATATATGTCCTTAAGCAGTCGTCGAGACAATGGTATATACGTTTTCATAATGCCATAATGGCATATGATTTTACAATGATAGATGATGATCATTGTGTATATATCAAAAGATTCAAAGATCAATTTGTGATCATATCATTATATGTTGATGATATACTAATTGCTGGAAGTAATATGGAGTTTGTTAATACTATGAAGAGTTGGTTATCTTCCAACTTTGAGATGAAAGATATGGATGATGCTACATACATCCTTGGAGTTAAGATTTCAAGAGATCGTTCGAAGAGATCATTATCTCTTTTGCAAGAAACATACATAAATAAGGTTCTTGAACGATTTCGTATGCAAGATTGTAAACCTATAGATACTCCTATTGCAAAAGGTGAATGATTGAGCCATAGACTGTGTCCAAGGATTCAACGAGAGAAGGAACAAATGAAACATATTCCTTATGCTAGTGCTATGGGATGCTTAATGTATGCTATGATGTGTACAATACCTTACATATGTTTTGCGGTTGGAATGGTGAATAGATACCAATCCAAGTTAAGCACATTAGAAGGCCGTTAAAAGAATATTGAGGTATTTGAAGGAACTGCTGATTATAAGTTGAATTATCAAGGAAAGGATTTGCGACTTGAAGGCTATTGAGATGCTGATTGAGGAGGAGATTTAGATGAAAGGAAATCTACTTCTGGTTTTGCTTTCTTACTAAATAATGACACCATATCTTAGAACAGAAGAAGCAAACGTGTATAGTCTTGTCCACGATGGAAGCTGAGTTCATGGTATTATCAGCAGCAGTACAAGAATGTGTTTGGCTTAAGAGATTTTTGGATCATTTAGGTGTTATTGAGTATGCTGCAAATCCATTATTGGTTAACTTGTGATAGGCAAGTAGTTATAGCGTACATCAAAATCAAAAATATCATGACAAGACCAAACGTACAGATATCAAGTATAATTTTGTCAAGGTTATGGTTGCACGAAAAAATGTGAACTTACAATACATATCTACTCATAAAATGGTAGTAGATCCTATGACAAAACCAATATCTAGAGATGTGTTTTGTGGTCATGTAAAATCTCTAGGACTACGTAGAAGTGATGTACTGAATATTATAATTTCCCTGAAATGTTCACATTTAATGAATTTGTGTTTTTCATTATTAATGCCTATGAATCTTTGTTTGATGTTTATGCATCTTAATGCTCGGTGCATTATATAAAGTTGAGAAAGTATGTCGGACAGATGAAAGATTAGCCCACTTACACGGGTAATCGCCTCTATTTACTATGTGATATGTGATAGTTTTTAAGCTTATTATATAGGTGATAATCAAGAGCTCAAGCTTAAAATATATATATGTCACATTAACTAAGTGTTAAGATGATGATGTAATATTTACTATGTCCGAAAGTAAAATAACCCACATATTTTACTTTATCTGTCTATGATGTCGATGTGAGTTTTGATGAATTACGTGTATGAGTAGATATGTGAACTTAAATTAGACATTGGGTATGTCTGAACTATCATATGTACGGTATTAAATATGTAGATATACGCTCCATGGGAAATGAATTAAATACCGTAATATGTATTTCATACTACGTATGCACGAGACGACCAATAAGAGTGGCAAAAGGTTGATCTCAACTTTTATGCCATGTGAGACTCTTTAGGAAAATAGTTCCTCAATTTAGTGCTCTCATGACTCTTATTTATTCTCAAAATTTCTATTCAATGTTTGCTATCTTAGGACGTTGTCAATGATCATGAATTGATTCGATCTAATGAGACATTTCTAGAAAAGCAAGCTGAACTGAAATTGAGAGTTTGAATGAAAGAGGAAGATTGAATTCGGAAATTACATTCTAGTTTTGTATTCATGAGTCGACCAATTATGACTATTTTTTAGATAATCATAATTGTGAATATAATATATCATTGTTTAAAAAGAGATCAAAAGAGAGTTATAAATGTGATCGATCGATCTAGGGTACTATATACTAAATCTACTCAGAGTGTGATGCTCATTATGAGTTGCTATATATTCCTAACATATGTATGGCAACGAGCTCTCAAAGCATGCTTGTCGCATGGATTATTCACCGGTATGGATGTTGCAGAGAGGTAAAGAGGATCTTGTTCGGCCCACCATGTGCGAGTGGGAGATGATGGTTTTTATTTATATATTGATGGGGACTTAGTAGGCCCATCCGCCTATGTTGGGCTTAAGAACCTGGCCCGCAAGATAAGGGCCCATGGAAGAACGGTTGCGATGCGAGGGGTTGCGTCTTTTGGGATAGGTATTACGTTGAGGGGTTGCGTCCTTTGGAGGACAGGCTTTGAGGGAAAGTAAAAAGGAAAAGAGAACGTACCTTTTGGACGTACGTACGTACATTCTCAATGAAACAGTTCTCTCACCCTCCAAAACAACGTAAGATAGTATGTTTTCAAGAGATAGAGTTTTCTCCCCTAATAAAGAATAAGTGACGCTCCTCGGTAGAACGGGATCATATTCTTCCTTGAACTTCAACATTGGTGTTTAATCTGTGACAATAAGGTATGCTCGATTCCGTGGTGTATCTTTGATTGGTGATAGATGTGATTCTTGGGCTCGTCTTCCACATTCGTTTTAGGGGTTCGATTTAGTGTTGAATCTGTTTTAGAGAATCAATTATTCCCAACATCCACAAATCTCACATTCTCCATAATTTGAAGGGACACCAACCAATAGATTAGAAATGCATATTCAAATCTACCATTACCACGCACAACTTGTATCTTGGAGAAGTAATTGAGCCATTAAGGGGGTGAATGATAATCATTCTGTTCTAGAAATAGGTTCGGAAGAAAAATAGATTTTTCTATTTCTATTTTTAGAAGAATTTCTAAGTAAAAATAACCGTTTGATAACAACACAAAATTTCTTCTCTAAAAATAGAAATTCGTTTGATAACAACATAAAATTTCTTTCTTTTCGACGACAACGGACCGGCGGATGGCGGTGGCGCGAGCGGCGGTTGGTGGGCAATCAATGAATGGTGGTCGGCGGCAACGGATGAAGGACTGGTTGACGAACGGTGAGAAAATTTTTTATTTCTCATTTTTGTTCTAGAAATAAAGAAGTAAAAATTTATACTTCGATTTTATTCCAAGCTCATTTTAGAATAGAAATCTATTTTAGGAATAGAAAAACATAATAAGTTTATCAAAAAGATTTCTATTCCAAAAACAGTGCAGAATTGAAAAATTATTTAGAACGTAAATAGTTTGTCATGCACCCTCGTTAACCAAGTAAAAAGAATTTTGTATATGACTCTATATGAATCATTGGCCCACATTAATAAATGCAAAATTACACCACCCACCAAACACTATTTTATTCCCAGACTGTCGCTTTCATGTCCAGGCCAGAGGTTGGGTTGGTGAATGGTCAAAGATCTTTCAATTGCCCATATATAAGACTTCATGATAAGTAGCATTTTTTAACAAAAGACTAAGAACAAATTCTCCCATGCTAATAGAGAAGAAAGAACCGATTGTACCACAACCAACAAATTTGCACTCAGAAGCCATGTTTGAATGACATTTAATTTGTTTACTAACTTATTAACTGCCTTCTGGAAGCCCAGTGACACTACTATAACTGTTACGGTCCACAAAACTCAATATGAAAATTCTAGAATCCTGCTCAAGATATGCTGCAAGAAGTTCTAAGACAATCACAGAGCCGATAACAAATAACAAAAAGATCAAATAATGCTCGAACTGAAGTTGATGAAAGCAAAGCAGCTAAACAATAGAAGTGGGAGGCCGTTCTCCGTCATCTCCAGGTATTATAAGTTTTCCAAAGAAAACGAGGATCCAGATAAAATCAATGAAAGGGAAGAGATCCAAGTGAATGGAAAGGAAAAAACAAGGGATGAATTCAACTTCAGAAGGAAGACTTACGTGTAAAGAAGAACTGACTTGTATAACTCCATGCGGAGTTATTGGAATGACCGCAATTGTCTGTGGACCATATATAAATAATGATAAATAAACAAAAAATCATATACAAGCGTGAAAGAGAAGAACATCCGAGAATATATAAAAGACTGGGTTACCTGCATTCCAGCCGAAAATTGGTGAAGCATCTCATTTTGTACCTTGAACAATGAACATGCATCGACAAAAAATGAGTTCGATTAGGTTCTGTCATTTTTTGGTTTCGAAAACTTATGTTCCAATTCTAAAAACAGAACAACCACCCAACAACTCCCCAATCCAGAATTCCCCTAAAAAAAAGAATATATAGGTGAATTCTTCCCATGTTAATTAATATTCTAAATGTAGGAAGCCATATGCAATCGAAATGCAACAATACCCATCGAAATATTACAATATCTTATGAATAGAAGAAAAAGAATCTGAACGGAAATATCTCTGACCATATTAATTGTCCAATACAAACATCCCTCTCAAAGTGCTAGAAATTGAAGAGGAAAAAGACGTGCTGAACTGTAGTATGGCCCCATAACTTAATTACTGATATCCTCACTCAACTCCATTGAAGGAAAAACTATCACCAAAAGTGTGTATTCACTCCAAAATAATATGAAAACATACATGATTAGACTTCCCTATTCTCCATGACTGTTATTAGCAGCAGATATTGATAAAAACTCGAGAACATAAACCATATTTTCCAAGACCCAAATTCAATATATGCTTTGCCATGTTCAAACAAATTTTCTCAGAGTCCATCTTTGTCATACCTCGGGTGGATAGGCATCCCCATTATAACTACTTGAAAGTATCCACAGATGATTTCCTGTGAACGCAGCTCGTCCTATTATTCTGAAAATATAATAACCAACATTGTACAAACTGAAATGACAAAAATGAGGAAAGCAAGCAAAAGTAAAAGAAAAAGCAGAAGAAGAAACTGATGCATACCCTTCACCTACAATATTGATCTGATTTTGTATCATCATCTTGTCAATCAGTGACTGAATTTTATCCGCTACATGATTTTCAGGCATAGCAAACTGATTTTCAGGAGTGACCAAGCATCCATCGAACTCCCCATAGGCCTTTTGCCAATCACAGATACAGCAGTTGAAGGAGGAACACAACATCGTAGAGGCTCATAGTAACATTCTTCCCATATTAACAGCCTGCAATGGATATGTACATTTCTCAAATTCAACAAAGGGATTGATGACATGTCTCAAGCTCGTGTTAAGAATTTTTAAAAATGTTTGACAATGAAATTCAGTTTTCGGGCTAGAGTTAACACAGACAAAAAATGCTCAAGGGAAAAAGGTGCCTGAGGCTCATCTCAGAAACTTGATATAAGTTCCATCTCCCATCCCAGAACTACAAGTTCACGACATGCACAATGCTTGGAACAAGTTTTTTTCCTAATTAATCTTGAATCAGCTTTTAGAATAAGTTCTTTGCTCTGAAGTCTGAACAGCCAAAAGTCAAGTGGGTGCCTGGTGGGCAAATCCAATGATTCATTATTGACAATTTTGTCAAATATTCTATAACCAAATTCAAACCTGGTTGGTGAATCCTTCCTAATAATTAATTCTTGACTTGGTTATCATAATCAGATGGTCTCTAATAGCTCGATAGATGCAACTAAGGAATCATTTACCTCGTCATATGACAAATTCACACAGTTTGAGAATTAATTTCATGTCACGGTATGTCATAGACCTTTCACTGCTACAAACAAGCTTCTAAGGAAATTTGCAACCAGTCGCATCTACTTGGATGTAACAACTTTTTTTATTTTAGCAATTATTTTTACAGAAGGAACCAAATGGCCAGTACATAATAATTGTCTACGGCAAGTGCAGATTATAACAGGTCAGAGCACTTACTGCGCGCAGTGAAAGCACCAAAAACTTTTTTTCACACCTATTTGATTGGATCTTCATCCAAACCAGAAAATTCCAAAGGAAAAGGAACGACAATATTACCATGCCCCACAAAAAAGTTAATGCGAAATATTATCCAAAGATAAAGTAAATTAAACGGACCATAGACTAAGAAGACTTTAAGCTGCACATGCAAAACAGATCCTCTTTTAAAAGTAATAA
The DNA here is from genome assembly GCA_014182585.1 of Eucalyptus coolabah. Taxonomy (NCBI): domain Eukaryota; kingdom Viridiplantae; phylum Streptophyta; class Magnoliopsida; order Myrtales; family Myrtaceae; genus Eucalyptus; species Eucalyptus coolabah. The sequence goes on along the minus strand of CM024629.1, from coordinate 9,852,833 downwards.
ATTTTTTTTAGTATTCGGTTTATTGGACTGCTGCGTCGATTTATTTGACTTTTCCAGCATACCCACGACGAGAAGCAACGAAAGGTCTGAAATTTCCTACACTACCCATCGACCCAAAAAGAGAGAAAAAGGAAAACCGCAGCGACACAAACTAGAAAACAAGACAGGCCTGACGCGGCCACTCTGACAGTTTGACTCCACCTTCAACGCTCAAGGGGCTCAACACCGACAACGAAAATCACTCTCGATTATAGAAATCTCTTCAGTCATCTAATTTTTCTTCCGAATGGAAACAGGAAAATTCATCAGAATATGCAAACATTTCGATTTGTTAAATGTTTTCGTTCCAGAAAATTGGCAAAGTACTGTTAATTTTTTTTTTTTGTTATTTTTTATCAACTGAGGAAAAAACTTGAAACTCTCTCTTTCGTCCAGTTCTCCTGGAAAAACAGCCGAAACAGAGAGAAGTGTATACATGGGAAGAAGAAATTTTGAGGAGAAGTAGATCAAACATGCAAACTCAAAAACATTCGGGAGACAATCACAAGATAAATGCACTGTGTCTCGCAAATGACAAAAGCCCCGTACAATTAGAATCTGAGACTGCTCATGCATATCACAAGTCCCCACCAGGTTGAAAAGCAATTCACTGAATGTTACTGCATCACTTTATCCACAAAGCCAGGCAGCCCTAGACATTGTCATGAGAGCGCTCCATAGCCTCATGGAAAGTACAGACTTCAAAAAGACGCCTTCTCCAAATGTCCAGTCTCCGTGAACTTTAGACATAACCTATCAGTGCCATGGCGGGACAGCTATCCATTGCGCTGGCAACGCTTTTCAAACAAGTACATCTGAATCTGGAGTTCACTCCATGATTTTCATGATCAAAATTATCAGACAGATGTGGCGATGTTTACACGAGTCCAATGAGACCTCCAACGTGCACGGCACTGCAACCCTCATACATGTGGAAGTTCCTTTGAGAACAGGTTGATTGAAATGGTCCATCAGGATGTGTCTGCAGTAGCTAAATCCTTGCAGACAATTGAAATGGCATGTGGAACATTGCAGAACCAGTACTGGTAGTGCCGGTATGCCATATCCAGGCTTCAATCACCTGCTAGGATTAACATCTATTTTGAATAAGTAGATGTCAGAGAAGGAACTGCATAATCAGGGCACTGTCAATAGCCAATTCTCTCCCCCCTTCCTTTTGTTCTTCTCCTCTCTCTCTCTCTCTCTCTCTCTCTGAATTGACAATAACCTCAGAAAAATAGGTCATGAAACTAGCAGGTACAAGAAATTTCACAAAAAAAGGCTCAGTAACAATGATATCCAAAAAGGCACTTACTTGATATATCTTTCACAGCAGTGAAGCAACTTATCAACCAAGGATCCATCAACATGATGCTTTTCTGACAAACTGTTCTCCTCAGCATTATCCTTCAAAGTTTTCCACTGGTGCAATATACTAATTATCTGTTCAAGCTGTTTAGAAGGTAAAGGGAAACAAATATTGGCAAGGTAGCAACTTAGGTTCAACATCAAGCAAGATGCACATGACCAAAGATTTAGTGCCTGCAGTAAACGAAACCATGGCTTAGTCAATTGCTATTAAAAAACATCGAGAATGATATTGTGTATGTAGGATACAGCCATAATGACATTTGGTTTAATCTCACAACCCTCAGAGCTTCCATGTTTAATGAATGAATCTGTTTGATGGTCCAAAAGATCTTCTTCGATCATATCACACTTGCTTGCAAGAACCGACACATATTGATACAATCTGGAAAATCCCATTTCACTTTCCTTAATATGAACGAGCAATCGGACAATAATACTCCACAGAGCATTCCGTGCTTCTATGTCATTTGCAGCAAATGGTAGTATATCAAGCAAACCCTGTAAAAAGGGCAAATCTGGAGGATTTTGAATGTCAGTTCCATTCAAATTGTATGATGTACGAGTGTGAGAGAAAAATCAGGTGGCTGATTCAATTGAGACAGTAGAGTAAAATTACCTTGTGACATCACTGGAGCAAGGTCGGTGACATCAGACATAATGTTTGCCATCAGAACTGCTGCAGTAACACAAGAATCGGCAATCTAGGAAAATGCATCACAAAAAGAAAAGTATGGTTCTGTCAATTTCAATGCCACAAGAGACTAGTAATCTATGAATTCAAGTCTCCAACAGGATATCATCCCAAGATTCCATTACAAAGGTGCTGAAGGGGTACTGCCCCTGTGTAAAATGGCTCGGATAGAAGCCATCCCATTCGAGATGCATAAATTTAATCAGCAGCTGGAATGCATGCTACCAAATTTTCAGTAGGAGATAAGAGTACTTGGTGCGTGCACATCTCTGCTCCCACCCCAAAGAAAATTTATATCTGAAGTACAAATGTATTCCTGAAAATGCTAATATATTGGATATATTTAAGAAAATCATAATCTTCAGCCATGGATGGTTCCACAAATTAAACAGCTACACACTGGGTGTTTTTATCATTATCAAACATTCCTAATGGATATTGCTATTGCATGCTTACCAGCAGCATGCACTTACCTCCACCTTATCAGGAAGTTTGACCAGGTCACAAACAAGTCCAATGAGTTCCTTATTTGAAGATATTTTGTCAGAATGATCATCCGTCACAGACAAAGCCTCAATTGCACGGAGAATTACATCGAGCACAGGGTATCTGAAATGATGCATACACAAATTACTACAGGAATGTCATTCTGCTCCTCAAATCATAACTCTCTGCAGGACATCCACTGCTCCTGCCCCTGCCCTTGACACATTTATACATGCACACAGGCATACACATGAACAGGCAATCAAGTGCATGTGTATGCACTTTACAGGAAGATCCAAAGTTGATTGAATGAAAATAAAAACTCAAAAACCCCATAGGTCTTCAATTGCACATGTTCTTTGAAGAGTTCTATCAGGGGATGTAGATCTAGTGCAGACCGATAAACTAAAATAAGTCTTTAACAAAGTATGCTCAGCATAGCACATGAAGCTACAGTGTTACAAATCAATATCACAGCATTTCAAAACAAAATTCTCGAAAACAACTGTAACTTTCAAAGATTAACTACCTCACCCCCTAAAGAGTTTAAGCACCTTCCCTCCACCAGATCCTTACTAGTCAACAGTTGATGCAGAAAGTTCAAGAATACCTTTCAAGGTTTTTTTCACTTGTTAGTTGGCTCATTTCAAAAGCCAGAAGATTGAAGAGGACATTTGGTAGGCCGATATCAATCAAAGGAGGAAGAAGAATTGACGCGACTTGTTGATTTTCCAAGATCGTTAAAAGTAACCCAACACTCTGTTTGAGAAAGAAAACTCCTTTAGCCAAAGACACAAATTCTGTTTACATGCAGTACACCTTGACATAAAAGAATCGAATATCTATTGTACCGTTGACCTTTTCTATAAGCAGTGGATTCAAGGTGTTCTCTGCAATCCAAACAAGACAGCGAAGAACATGGTCAGGCAGCAAAGCCTCCGCCCAAGTAATACTTTCATTACATTGAATAGCCAAGCTCAAAAACCTGTGTCAATGCCAGTTGCAAGATGCATGACAAACTTAGATATACATCACGAGCTAGCCCGTGCTATGAAATATAACACCAGCGATAATACATGAAAATAATGCACATAAAATAAATCATGGACATAACGACACGGGTGGCACCCAACTAAATCTTATACTAAATAGGAAAAGGAAGACACGAATAGGTAGCACTCTACGACAAGAGTCACTGCGATTTCATTGATGTTGTACATTATAAAGACAAAACAAGTTCCTCCTTTAGTCATTTAATGCAGTTCACTGAGAAGGATGAAGGAAACATTGCACCAAAAATATAAGAAAACAAACTATTGTTAAGGAAAAAGAACATGAAATGAACAAGAAATAAGGATAACCAACCACATTATCGAGCAAAGTCAATGCAGTGACAGAAGTATTTTGAAATTACAGAGAAAATTCGATGCAGGAGATGAGCAAGAAAAACTCAATTTCCCAACCCCCAACCCCCAACCACTCCCCACAAAAAAAATAAAATAAAAGAGCGTTCTTCTGGACTGTTTCCTGGATAAATTTTTTTCTCTGACAATTACAAGCAAAGAAGAAAACTTCGCATAATTAATACAGTACCGGCAAGCTTCACATAAGCATTGTGTATCATCCAAAAACAGTTGATCCACAATTGCGTCAATGAGCCCCTTAGTAGAAACTATACTCTTCATAAGAACCTCATGGCAAGCAACATTCCCTAAAATTCCAAGACAAATCTCCTGCAAACCATTAAAAGCAGCAGAAATGGAATTAGATTAATATACTTATTCAGAACCAACCGGTCCACCATTCCCAAATATGGTTTCCAAATGCCCACCAACACAACGGTTTAAGAAAAAAGAAGCATGGAGAATAGCTTACTCTAACCCTAGTGGATTGGGAGACTGTGAGGTTTGCCAGAAGCACGTCCAGGACAAGGTTCTCAACCTGTGACATGCAAAACATAAAAAGAGTAAAGTGGCTGCTCAGTTGAATCAGATACTAACTTACTGTATCATACAACATTTTCCTTTAGACATGGCTTTGTTTGCAAGTGACTCAGTTCAGGCTGTGAGCTACTAGAGAGGATGGAGCTCACAGACAATGTGAAGAAACAATTGTTGAATATGACAAAAGAAACTACAGAAACAACAAATGTTTTGTTATATCTGGCAAACAACCAAATCACCCTTTTTGCAGAAATTTCCTATTAATGCGCCAATTACCAGATAAGTTCGCCTAAAATGAAGCAAACAAGATATCGAGGTACAATAGATAGCATTTGAAAAACTAGGATGCAATCTCTTGTACCATGAGTTCTGCATGAGTTTGACTTGCAGCAAGGTCCCACAGAATGCAACCATTCCCTTCCCAAACCTCTTCTAATGTAGAAGCTTCGGGCAATCCATTTCCGCAACCTGACTCTCCATCAACTTTGCCTTCTTCACAGGCAGATTCCTTATTATCATCAATAATGTCCATTGTCTCAGCAAAGTCATTTGCTGAGTCTTGTACTCTCGTATTATCCAGTGGGGCCTGTTTTTCTTCAATGGAATCTGAGCTATACTTCTGGGAATTATTTCTGTCAACTCCACTGGAGCAAGAGTTATGTGTCTGATTCAGTGGTAGAAGTTTTCGTATGAGGGAAATTATGTAGCTGGGATCAACCGTTGTTGGGAGGTCAAATAACTGCACAAAACAGGAGACTTAAGGAGAATTAATCAATTCCAACTCGCACTTTCTTTCTCGACGGTCTCTCTATCAATTAAAAACATTAGAAATCACGAAACAACGCAGAAATGGCATCCACAAGTTCTTTCATAGCAGTCGAAGACAGAAAATAAGAGACAGGCACAAATGATCTTGAACAGCAGCAATCTAAACTCAGCACCAGATTGGCGCCCCGCCACGACATCTAAAGTAAGAGCGACTCCATCGACATCACAAGTCAAAACCAAGCCTAAAACATCCGCAGGTTCCCATGAGTAAAGAGACTAATAACCTAGGAAAGTCCATATCTTCCAGATAACATCACAACCATCGCTGCTATTGTCTTTTTCGCAAATAAGAGAAACCTTAACCCCGACAGTGACCATCCATAACATCACCGTGCGCGTCTCACAGAAACTAGCCGCTTCCGAGAAAGAACAGCCATCGGATTCTAGTTCCCGACAGTCGAAACGCGTCTCCGACACTAGGAAGCAGTTCGATTGCGGGAACGCTAGGGTTAGCGGGAGACGAACAGATAAAAAACCTAGCACCGGCCCGCGTCCCGACTGAGACGGACCGTTCTTCGTATCCTCGGACGACGCGATTCGACGGAACTGGAGAGCGCGAGCGATCGTACCTCGTCGGGAGGCGCGGCGGGATGATGAGCCGGCGCGTCTCCGTCCACCGCGCGCTCCTCCTCCTCTGCTTCGTCTTGAAGGGCCGATCCCAAGTCGACCGCCATAGCCCTTCTCGGCTGGTGCGAAGAGGGAGAGAGAACCCCGAGCTGGGGCTTTGGAGCAGATCACCGACCGTCTCCGGCACCGGGGCGAAACCGGTCCCCTGAAAACTCTCCTCCGCGCAGTTAAAAATCACGCCTTTTGTCTCGCCGGACCGCCGGCGACCAACCCGATGGGATATCGGCGGCGGCGACTGGCGGGGTAGGGAAGATAAAGACCGCCGCATTCGCGAAAGGTACTTTTTTGTTTGGGGTTATTTTTATTTTTGGCTAGTTCTTTTTCTTGTATATTATCTGAGTTCAAAGAAAATAAAAATCATATGCAATCTACACTGTGCATTACAAAATAGAAGTTCATCCAGCACCGTCTTGACCGATTAACATTTTCATTATCTGCAAATTACTAGGTGGTGATCTTTAGCTTTTACATTGATGATAAGTTCCACTATATTGTAAACCGAAACCAATATTTTTTATGCGCTGTGTTCATTTTGTAGTTAAAATGGATAGTCCCATGCATATCTACTCTAACAAGAGTGCACAACTTTTGCTGGAGACGAAAGTAGGTGTGCTTGGCCACTAGTCTCGCTACCATCAAGAAAGAGTGGTCCCAACCCTTGCTTGGCAAAGACATTTGAGTCTTGCTCAATGGTGAGTGACAACTGAAAGAGTGTTGACACCATTATTGTGCCGAGTGTACTTGCCTAGAATTTTATTGATGGACACTTCTCTATCCCCTTTTGTCTCTCTTTCGATCTTATATTTTCAAATTTTTCAAATTTTGTTAGTGTGGCTATGCATGTCAATTAAACGTGAGTTTCACGACATAAAAATCAAATGGACTAGAAAAATAAAATCGAACCATTGTGAAAAACATAATGACCAAATTGAAAAACTAAATTTCAAAGACCAAATTGAATATTAAAAGTAAACACGAAACATTTTTCATAGACTCTCTAAAATTCACTTGTTGTTCATAAGTCAAATTAGAAGAAACATTTAATTTATAATAATTTGGAGACTCTCTAATAGCTTTTATATATTAGAAAATTGCGATTCTTAAATAATGTAGTTTAACTTATTCAGCGTAATACAACTCCAACCTCATTTATGCTTGCATCCATCGATGCGATCATAACGAGTTTGATATGAATTAGTGATGCCCACGGATATAATCCAAATATTCCATGATAATGTTTATAGAGATAATCCATGTCGGTGGCCCCTTCCAATCCTTTTATCGTCACGGAAAAAGACGAGGCCCTAGATTCATGAGGAGCCGCCACGTGGCTAGATTCCACATGTGAAGAGCCCGGATTCGCTTCCACGGTGTATCAGACAAGTGTCCAAGTCCAACGGTCTCGCGCTTACGTCAGAAATTCCAAAATCCCCCCACTAATAATCAACGAATATCGCAAAAAAGCGTACCTCCTCTTTTCCTTTTATTCCCTTAAAAAAATTCGTTGGCCACGAATATAACTGTCACTGCCTCTAATAACCCAATAAAATAATAATAAATTACCCAAAAAAAAGCCATTATTTTAGCCTTATCCGTAATAAATATATTAAATAAATAGTTTTATCCTAGTCCACCCAATCACCACCCGTCGCAGCAGCTGCAACAGAAAACCTTCCTCCCGCCAATGACCCAAGCTCCGGCGCGGCGGCTCGAATGGCGCTGAATCCCCCGTCCCCGCAGAGCCTCCGGTTCTCGCTCCGCTCCACTTCGCCGCCGGCCTCCACCTCCGCGGCCTCCCGCCGCCTCCTCCTCTTCTCCGACCTCGCCGCCTGCTCCCGGCTCCTCCGCTGTCCTCCATGGCCGCAGCTTCGGAGGCGCAAGGCGGGCCTGTCCCCGGCGAAGTGCGTCGCCGGATCGGCGGAGGAGGGCCGGTGGAGCGACTCGGAGACGCTGGTCTCCGACGGCGACGGTAGGGTCCCCGGCGAAGACGGGGGCGGCCGGCCGTCCAGCGACTATTTTTCCATCGGGATACGCGAACCGGTTTACGAGGTATATTCACGCGTTGCTTGGCGTTAGCCTGGATCCCTGGAATTTCGGAGTGGATTTTTGGAAATGCGAGGAGTTGATTTCCTCCGATTCTCCGGTTGCGACGGGATCGGTGTAATTTCCTGACTCTGTCGGTCTGCAGGTGGTGGAAGTGAAGTCGAACGGGATGATATCGACTCGGAAGATCAACAGACGGCAGTTGCTGAAGTTGAGCGGTGAGTGAAATTAGATTTGGATGGATATCCTGCTTTATCTTCTTCTGTAATTCAGATTTTGTAGAATCAATGGCCAAAAATAGCTGTGCATTTTGATCTGATTCAATGGCAAATTCTATCTCATTGCGTCACTTGTATTCACTGCTTGTTCGATTGACCTGGTCCGTCTTTTCCAGATGTTTTGACTTAATTCATTGCTAATTTTGTATATTCTGTTTTTTTTTTATTTTTTGTCTCTAACTGCTGGTTTTACTGTCAGGCCTTCGTCCGCGAGATATACGAAGTGTTGATCCATCGCTCTGGCTGATAAATTCGATGCCTTCTTTGCTGGTATGATTTTTGTGGCAGTATTAATTTCTGTTGCCTGATCGATTGATTTAATTAGTAAAGGTTGGCAGAGAAGTCGCTATAATATTTTATGTTTAAAGATTTGATCAATGTAGCTGTCTCTCGACAAATTATGCAATCTTTAAATGATTTGTGGAGCCATAAATATGCAATTTTATTTGGACTGCATATATTGGGTACCTGGGGAGGTCCATCGGTCCTTTTTAACTTCTCATCCCTTTCTCTTAGTTAACTGGTCCTTTTATCTTCTTATTTCAGTTGAGTATGTGTAACATATACTTTTCCCACTGTTTGGGAAGAAAAAAAGATCCATTAACTTGGAAAGGCTATTTCTTTCATGATGGTATAATATTCTCTTGTGATGCCCATATGCAACAAGTGGCTCAATCGTGTATTCTGCACCTTGTGATGGGAGAGACTGATTTTTGTCTCGACAACGTTTGACCACAGGGATAGTAAATGAGGCAGATGAGCATTGTAGTATTTGAGAGAACAAGATTAATAACTCTTTTTGCAATAAACTATCTAGTATGCTTCCTTCACTCTGGGATTTTTTAAAGGAGTTGCAAGTATGAAGATGACAGCTCTTTCTGATATCTCAAAACTGATGACAAAGACTCTCCTGTCTTGATTGTGACATGTGTAATTTCCATTTTATGTTTCTTTGGTTTTGATGATCATGTTATAGGTCCGTGAGCATGCCATTCTCCTTAATTTGGGATCATTACGAGCAATAGCAATGCCGGAATGTGTGCTCATATTTAACTATGACAGGTAAGATGATGCTTCTCTTAGTCTACTTTACAATATCTTTTTCTCAATGAGATAACGATTAACATGTATCATTTATCAATTACAGTAGAGGAGGAAAAGCCTTTATAGAATCATTGTTGCCTCGATTAAACCCTAATATGAATGGAGGGAACTGTATGCCTTTTGAGCTTGAGGTCAGTTCATCCTCTATTTGTCTTTATTTTCATATTTTTCTTTCTGGTAGCTTTAAGAATATTATGTTCCTTCAATTTTATCTTTTTTCAGAAGCATTTTATTCTGTGTCACAGAGACTTTGTGTACAGCCCAGTAAAATACAGATACCTATTTATTCTGGGGGTGGGAATGTGAGGGGGTTTATTAGGTTGACATGTTTAGATGCGGAGGGTGGCAGATAAACCAAACCTTTTGTTTCGGAGGGTGCCATGTTCTTCTATGTCTTGCAGAAAAACAAAATCAAATAATAAAGTCAAGAGAATAAAATGGATAGTCGAAGAGTATCTGCGAGCAAAATGATTCCTGCTTTTGGTAATTCAACTCTTTACCACTTACATAATTTCAGCAAGACTCGTGAGCCAAGTTTACCACCATGTTTTTAAGTCATATGAAATAACCTTATCTTGTGCTCCTGAATAGTAGCATTTTCTGTACCTTAATTTTCTAAATAGGCCAAATTGCAATGTTCTTGTAGTTCTGTCAGACCATATGATGTTTTAACAAATTTTTAACCGTGGTGGTGCTTCCAGGTTGTTGAAGCAGCCTTGATTTCACGCATACAACGTTATGAGCAAAGACTGATGAATCTCGAACCTCGTGTGAGTTTGAGAACACAGTGCTCTTCCCTTTTCATCCAATGGAGATTGCCATAGTATTATCCCTCAACATGTTCTTAGATAGATAACTGTTCTGCTTGAAAAATTTGACCTGCAGTTTACTATTCTGCTTTTGGTTGTGTAAGGCCAAAAGAGCGTGCTCTACTTTGTCCTTTACAACTTAAAGCACAATACATATTTCTTTTGGTATACACACAAAAGAGCCTGCAAACTTACACATGAAAGCTTTATAAAAAAAGGGTGATTGATCAGATAGTTCTTTTCTGAGGTAGTTCTTATTATTGGATCCCTGTTTACCTTCCCCATTCAGTTTTTCCCACTAACACTTTTTTCATAAGTTGTATGAGTTTGATTGGGTTTCTCCTAATTGTCATGGTAATTAGAATAGAGTGGCAACTTAGAGTTCAGACCTTAATAATGTTCTAACTGTGGTTGATTTCAGGTTCTATCTTTGCTCGAGGTTTTACCCAACAGATTGACAGCTGATATCCTAGAAGAACTCCGTCTTAGCAAGCAGGCCTTGGTACTTGTCTATTGTGTCACTGGAAAGGTTGACCACCGTTATTGACGAGAACTGTGTGTTCTTATTTTGTGGTTGCTCCAATGATAGGTTGAACTGGGTTCGAGAGCTGGATCTCTGAAACAGATGCTCCTTGATCTTCTGGAGGATCCTCATGAGATACGCCGCATATGTATTATGGGAAGAAATTGCACAATTACAAAAGGGAGTGAAAACTTGGAATGTTCTGTTCCTCTTGAAAAACAGATAGCTGAGGGTATGGTACTGGAATATTTCTGTATAAGCCATTAGTCTAATGTGCAAACCGTGGATTTTACTTTTAGTGAATGAAGAGTATCTACTTACCACTCTTCTGGACTTGATTAAATATGGCAGAAGAGGAGGAAGAAATTGAGATGCTTCTGGAAAACTACCTGCAAAGGTTATTTCTTTGATCCTGAATCCCTGCCATACAAATGATTCATTTATGGCAGAGGGTGCACCTCTTTGTTTGAATATTCTCTTCCTGATTCATTTTTCTACCATAGCCCTTGGCAGTATTCACAAATGTTCAAATTATACACTATGTAATTTTGTTTGGCACCTTAAGCTGGTGTTGTACAAAATAAACTTGCAGTATCATTTGTTGTGTTGCTGGAATTTAGACCAGAATCAGGGAGATCACTTAAATCTATGTGTCCTGCAGCTACTTACTAACTAGTGTAACATTAGCAAAAAATTTGGTTATTCACCACTGAGAAAGGAGTCATTCATGTTATAATTTTGAGGTAGTTATGGTTTTTGAATTAATCTATTTCGATCCTGATATGGCTGCTTATGAGCAGTGAAACCTGAAATTAGCATAGGATGCCAATGCTATTTTGGATGGATAAAATAAAATAAAGAATTGAGTCTTTAGTTTGCCGCATAAGAGGTCTACAAATGGTTAAAGAGACTGCTCTGACAGATGACAAGAATTTTGATGTCTTAATTCGGTTTGATACCTCAATTATGAGATATATGGGGGTTGGGTTGGGTGGCCTACAAAGTATGCCATTGCCCTTGGGAGAAAGAATTTGGGATATCGCCAAGGTGTCACTTGAAGACATAGTTCCTTAAATCTCATCACTTATGCTTTTAGGAAGGGAAACAAAAAAGTTCTAGTTTAAGTTCCTGTAGGCTGTATAAGTGATTGTTCTTTTAAAGTCTTAAGGAACCCTCTTATTAACTCACTGTTGACTGGATCTGCATGAAAGATAAATATATTAATTCTGACAGTTTATTGCACAGTGAAATCATCAATTTGAATCATGCCTGGCTCTGTGAAAAGCCTATGTCTCTTGATGTACATAGTCATGCCAGATTTAAATGACAGCTGCAGACTGACAGCTTGTTAGCTCTAATACTGGGTTATTAATTATTACATGAGTGTCACAGAAAATGGCTGACTGAATTTTCCCTGGAAGTTTGGATTAAAATATTCATTAATGAAAGAGAGTCTTTATTGGACAGGATAAAAATAAAGAGTACTGGTGCTATCTAGTTGTGTGTCTGGAGGATTCGCTTAATTTTGTGGCTGATATTACCATTTGAATCGAAGCAGGCTAGCCTTTTAATGAGAGAACATGGCTGCTGCCCTTCTGATTTATAATTTGTGTCGGATAAATATTCGTATTTTTTTTTTGTATCAAACAGATTATGATCATCTTGAACTAGCGTAAACAGTGCTTCTTTCGTAATCCCATGGAATCTAAGTTTTCTTGGAAATAAACTGGAACAGGAAAGTTTGTCACGATAAGCTCACCCTATCACAAGGTACCCCTAAGCAGCTTTGCTTACTGCTCACATCTACCATTGCAGATGTGAATCTTGTCATGGTCAAGCTGAAAGACTCCTTGATTCTGCCAAAGAAATGGAAGACTCTATTGCTGTCAATTTAAGGTCTGACAGATATTTGCTTTTCTATCAGTTCGTCACTATTGTTCAGTTTCTGTAGTGAATTGATCACTGTATTTTTCTTTACTTGTTTTGGTTCACTTCATCATTCTCTAGTAAATACTAATATGGCAAAAATGCCAGTGATTAGCATCTCCATAATGCTTGTGAATTGTTTGAATCCATATAACATTCTTTACCGTGAATTATCTGTTGGACTACTGAACATGTTATTCTCCATATTAGATTTTGGACTAAGAGCATGCTCCACTTGAAGACTGAATGCATCGGGAAATTTCATTTTCATATGTAGTGCAACTAAATGTGTAAAACTTGCTCTTCCCTTCACTCTTTGAGCGCCACTTTTGTTGTGGTTGTATGAGTGGAAATCAGCTATGAAATTTTGATTTCTTTCTTCATCAGCTCTCGGAGGCTTGAAGTCAGTAGGGTGGAGTTGCTTCTTCAGGTTGGAGCATTTTGTGTGGCAGTTGGTGCATTGATTGCAGGTACCTTTTCCATACGGTATTGGACAAAATTGTTTCGAGGTGGTATTTGCAAAAAAATATAAAATAAATTATACTGTCATTAGTGATTGTCTTGTGATATTGCGTGATCTGTTGACCACACAATTGCTTAGGAAAACACATTAAATTATGAGGTTGATATGGTGAATAGAACCAATAAGAACATAAGAACTGTATCGAAACTTTTGCTCTTTTAGTGATAGTATTGTGGTCCCAAGAACTCTAGTTAAATGATTTGTTTGATCTAGTAGAATGAATTTAGGCCACTTTTACTCATTCTTTAGGCTTTGATTGCATTTTGTTTTATCACATGACTGCAATTGTTTACTTCTGCTTTTCTGAGAAAAGCAAAGCAGAATATCCATTTGTTTTTCTAAATTTATTTTTATTGCATATGCATCTAAGACTGGTTATTGATCCTACTCAGGATCTAATAATGGATGGTGTGCAATGGGATGATAGATTCATATAGCTGAAACCACTTTAGAGGATAAGACTTGTTTTATTTTTGCTGTTACTGCTGCTGCTGCATGCATCTTAGATTGGTCATCGTAATCAAAGAACAAAAAGTCCGATTATTGCAATGAATGAAATAGGAGTTCAGTATATAACCTTTTTCAGATTATGTGAATGACAACAAGGCATGGATTGCTTAGCCAGTCCATGATGCATGTAACTGTAATCCGAGAGAACAATTTTGAATAGATTGCATGCGATAGAAGTATGTTTTTTTTTTTTTTTTTTTTTTTTTTTTTTTGGACCAATTATATGTATGATCAAATGATGGGGTTAACTGTGGGATTCATTAATTGTCACCAGTCATTATAGAGCTTTTCGTCACTGGTCATTTTAATCCTGCTAACAGAAAGAGCTTTTCCCATGCATGCAGGTATTTTTGGCATGAATCTCAAGTCCTATCTCGAAGAACATGTGGTATGCGAAGCTATATACCTGTTCGTTTGTGTTTTCCTATGGTTTCGCTGATTGTCCCTGGGGTATGATTGTGTTTTATATTACCTGACGCAGTTCGCATTTTGGCTGACAACTGCCGGAATTATTTTTGGTGCTGTCGTGGCTTTCTTCCTTATGTATGCATATCTCAAGGCAAGGAAAATATTGTAACTCAGATACCAATTCTTGGTGAGTGAGAAAATTTGCTCCGACTCATCTTGCATTAAACTGGTTATGATATGTATGGTTTCGCAATAACTTGATGTTCTCCTTGGGAGTTATGGACCCATTGAACTGATGATAACAATTTAGTATTATCAGTCAAGTGGAGTCTCAGTCCCAGTTTGGCTGATCATCTGAAGAGACCAACTACGCATCATTAGCTTGGGCAGGTAAATGAAAAGATTGACATACATTCATCTCATGCTCTCGACCTAATTTAACTCACATACCCTGCATATTCTGTGTCTGAGTCTTGGAACATGACCTCTGATATTATTTGCAGGTCGCATGGCTGAAGAACTGAAGATATTGTCCTTTGTTTGTTATGAGGGAACCCACAAGCATTACAAGAAACATAGAGGAAGATCTCTTGTCGAGCAGTCAGATCCTTCTACTCTGCATCTTGTTTGCGCTTTGCAAAATGCAGATCTTTGGTGACGTTCCAAAGCCTACCCAGATAATAAGTGTTTGCCTTAAGTTGGTGTGTGCTCCACAGTAACTATAAATGCGCAGTCAGATTGCTCCCGCGAATATGCTTGTAGTCGCTTGCGCTGAGCAAGGAGTTATGGTCATGCGATTGACGGTTGTCTTTCACTCCCATTAGTCTAACAGATTTAGGGGACGAATGAGCCAGTCCTCATTTAATGATCCCCGTGGGATGTAATGTGCCATTATTTAACCAGATTAATTCTGGGAATAAAACGATAGTTCTGCCAGTTTAGATGCAATGGCAACGTGATGATATAAGCTGCAAAAGTTCAATTGAATAAATCAATTTTTTTTTAATCTTCTCTTGCTCATTCAGCAGTCAAATTTCAAATGCCAAGAAGTTGCATTTTAATCTCTACGGATGTCAATCTGAGGCCCGATGTCCTGTTGTGTATACAAGAATGATTATAAGCAAACGATGCTTATTTGTGGTATCGGTTTGGTTATTCATTTTCTTTCCTTAACGTTTTGGCGATAGGGAAGCGGGCACGAGGGGTGAAGCTGCATGAACCAAGATGCTTCCGGATGAGCAATATATTGTTGAGCGAAACAACAGCATCTTGAGTGCAAGAACATGCCTGAACCGTAAAACCAAAATGCTTTCCAGACAATTAAATTTCAACCAGATTGCCACTTTTGCCGGCAAAAAGTATAGATGACAAGCAAAGCACTCCTCGCACACGCGTCTGACAGTGTCTTATATACCAAGGAATTCACCTTGTTCTATGTTTGTCATAGAAATACGATCGTATGCTTCATTCCAGATGACTTGAATGTCGCCCGGTTTGTCCTGGTATTACAAATGTGTTTATGCTTCGGTCACTATGAATCAAGGATGAACAATGATCAATCCCTCTATCGGCGACTATGAGGGCATGAACATGAACGGAATTGCCCCATCAAATTCCAAGTCAAAGGAATGGAAATCTCAACCGGTTATGCACCTCCATATATGGGCTCGACACTGGCTAGCTCGGGTCTGCCCCATGGATATGATCTTCTTCCGCGACCTTGTGCGTCGCATTATTGATATAATATCTGAAGTAGCTGTCATTGACACTCTTAGCGGTCTTGTGTACGAGTTCATATTAGCTGCGTAGCACAGCAACTTGCGGACAATTTCGACAATGGACCGCGATTGTCACCAGCGCAAAAGATCAGATTCAAGAGAGGAAAAGCTGGATGGTCAACCCTGCAAATTTGGTTTGTTGGTTCCGACCAACAAAAGAAGTTAGGCGTGTTGGTTGAGATTACATATGGTTTTAATAATGCTCTTTGTATAACAACTAGACACTGCTTCCAACGAAAGCGGACAGCACATATGTATTATCTACGAGTCAAAGATCGAAGGAAGCAAAAATTCGAAGTAGATTCTTTGAAACATTTGGTTGACGTATTTATGGATAACAGAGGAATCCGAATTTCTAAATTGCCTAATTCCACTAGTAATGGATATAGGGAGCATTTGATTTGGTTTTAGGGTATTGGGAAAATACAAAGAACTTTAGGTGAAAGTAAATTTCCAAAATATAAATAGTAGTTGATAAATTGTAATATAAAATCACATTGCGAAGCAACTTGACTTAAATGTTGTTTCAAAAAAAAAAAAAAAAATTATACTTTATAAAGGACTTTTTATTAACATTTTTATTTTAAATTTTCGAACCTTTCTGGTGAAACTTAGTTGCTTGCAAGCCAAATTGGTTGACCATGGCGGTGCTTTGTTTTAAAATTTCCAAATCTTTATTTTTCTTTTTAAGCAATATATTGGGGAGGTCAAATTTACAAGCAAAATCCAAAAACTTTTAAGATGAACATGCTCATTTTCGTGAAAAAAGCCAAGCGGCAACAACAAAATGACCAAAAAAAAGAATTTCGGTTATTTTTCATAATATTTCAATGCAGTCATTTCGATCAATTTTCGTCGTAAATCATTGATGTGGCGATCCAATTATCCTTGACCATTCTACGTGACACACTGCCCACTTGTCGGCAAAAAGAATTTCTCACAAGTAGCAAGTGAATTTAATGAAATAAGAAAATTGATAATCATTTCCATAAGTTAGCTAATAAATGTCAATCTTCTAACACATGGAAATCAGCTTATGTCTAGTATCCATTCCCACGTTCTTGAACTCGATTTGTGATGGATCTAATGGTAAAAATATAGTATAGTAGCTTGCCTGGAGCCAACTCAACTCAAGCCCTTGGCATGCCATTTCCTAAATGTGCATTTAGTAATCATTTATTTCTAGAACAATTTTTGCTTATAAATAATTATTTTTTATTTTATTCCCTAAACGAGTTTTGAGCATTTAAAAGCGTTTTGTAACTATCCAAAATTTTTATTTATGAAATAAAAATGCATTTGGTAAAATCTCAAATTCTTTTGTGAATTATAATTTATTTTAATTTTTAAGACTTTCATTATGTTTTTCTCTTTTTTCTTTTTCTTTTGCCATCCCTTCTTCTTCTTCTTCTTTAGCTGGACCCGACCACGACAATGGTCGGCGACCTCGTTGGAGCCTTGGCCAAGCCAAGGCAAGGCCAATCTCCCAGCGGTTGGCGACGAGGCTTGGCAAGGCTCTGACAAGGTTGCTAGACCTCGCATGGCTAGTGACTGGCAATGAGAAAGAAGAAGAGAAGAGAAAAGAAAAGAGAAAAAAAGAAATTGATTTGATTCTGGAATTATTCTTGGGAATAAAGAAACAACTTTCTACTTCTTGATTATGTTCAAAATCTATTCTAGATCTAAAAATAGATTTGTTTTTGGAAAAAAAAGTTATAAAATAGATTTTATTCTTTTTTTTGTTTTGGGAATAAAAGAATAGAATCGGTTGCTATTTAGCTAGTTAATAAACAGACCCTAAGTGACCAAAGAAGTTGCTTGTTGCTGTGGGGGCGTTGGTGACGAGGTAACGGCTCATGAAGCTGGCCTTGAGCAAGCCACATGCATCCAAACCTCTTGGGCTGGACCTAAGCCAACGTCTTGGCTTCGAACAAAGATTAGTAAATTCATGTAAGAGTTGTAAATTCAAGATATTGGTAAGAAAGATGTATAATTGTTTTTAAAACGTACGAAAGAATCAGTGATCATTAAGTTATCAACAACGGACTAAGAAATCAGGTTCCACAGTAATTTATTTTTTTACCAACAGTGTTTTTACATTTCTCGACTCTCATAGAAATGGGAAAATACATTCTTTTGAAAACAGAACATTATGATCGTCCAATTGCACCATGTCAAAAAGACAGCTCGCTTCATCAGTTCATCTTAGCTAGACTTTATTCACAGTGGTCCCCTAATTTAGCAGCAATCACCAATTGCCACAAGAATTTCTGAATCTTGATGCACACCCTGAATCGATTCAAGCTTTCTCGATAAGTTCAGCTGCTCGTTTGGTCAAATTGATCACGTTGGCTCTTACTAGTTTTGGTAATAGCACCGAGTGAACATTGAAAAAGGGTCATCAAAATGACTCGGTACAAATGCTCTTGCTCATGGAGAATGTCATCTTGTAGAACGAGCCAAATTGGGTACCTAGATGAACATTTTTGGAAGTCTTCGTGACTTATGTCGCAAGAAACCTCAGTACAACAGACCTCTGTTCGCAATGTGAAAACATGATATCTAGCTGTGTCTTCCTGCATTAGCTTAGAACAACTTTCTCGATTTCAATTCATACCTAAACAAGACTGCGGTGCCGTGATGTCATTGTCAAAGAGTCCCAGACTCGGAGTCTCATTTTGAGAAAAAGAAATGGAATATTGATTTATGACGTATGAATAAACTGTATCTAAATGTCATCTACAACACTGCCTATATCACAAGCCTAATGAAGTATAAATCTACACCGACTGAATGAATAAATATGCTGATCCTCGAAATGAAGTAAATGCAAAACTATGGTACACCAGAGCAGCAAAATGGCTGCGAAAGAAGTGATCAATTGATCTCGCTTGCTGCTGCGTGAGTAAGAAACAAGCAGCATAAATATACTGTGAAGAAATGAACGCAGACCCCTTTCCTTCGATAGATGCTATAGGAATAACACAATGCTGAGCATTAATATCATGATCAATGGTAATGATTGGTGAGGCATGCTTCTAGGTGAGCTATTATCACTCAGCTGTCCTGCGTTGACGAATTCATTTGTACTGGCGTTGTTAGCTGTCGACACATTCACGGACTGTGCACCTGAAAAGTAGAGTATAAGGTCAGGTCAAGCAATGCTAAGAAAAGATATAACCCATATTCAGAATTCAAATACAAGCATGTCATGTATAATGACCCTGTCGACAAGTTCTTCAGAGTATGGTTCTTCCGTGGTACGTGCATGCATGTCTTAAAAAAGTGCAAACATATCAATCACATGCTGTGAGACATGTCCATCTACTGAGTTCTAAGAAGTTTCGGTTTGGAAGGAAAAGGAAGATATAATGACTCGACACTAAGCATGTTTGATACATCCTATAGAAATAAGCTAAAAGTAACAAATTAGGATACAGTAACTAATTAAGGAATGGATAGTAACTTACAATTGTGATTGGCCCATCCAATCCGTTGCCCAGCCAGGTCATAGACGATGATTTTGTTTTGTAGGACAAGGTCTGAAAATCGCAATATTGGCTTTATCATTAGACTGGTCCACCAGGTTGAAATCAATTACACAGTTTGATAGTAAACAAAGAGTAAGAGTTGCAAAAAAGCTACAGTAAACCTTACTTAATAACAGGGAGATAAATGAACAACAAGAAAGCGAGACATAAGTCATCTTTCTTTCAAGATGAACAAATGTAAAGAATGCAAGGAACATGAGGAAAAAAAGAAAAAAAAAGAAAAAGAAATCCATCAAGCGATACCATGGCTAAATAAAGAGAATCATTTCCATTTCATGTAAAATACGCAAGAAAGGCGATACTCGGGATAACTAGTCTGCTTATTCGGCACCTGTACTCAATTGAAAAGCTGTCTCTTTTGGGAATTGACAAATTAATTGGGAAGTAGGAAAGTTGTCAGTTCATGGATTCTTATGTAGGCTTCTATTCAACAGAATGAAGCTTAAGATTTTTTAATGTGTGGCAACATGAGAACTGGCAAAATTATGATCTTCACAACCAAAGCAGAGTTTCCCTTAGTCCTGACTTTCTTCTATGAGATTGTGTTTGTCAGTCATCATGCTGCGCACTACTTTGTATCCTGAGTAATATAACTCTGCATTCTGAAACTTTTGTAGCTAATAAGTAAGAGGAAAAAAAGCTTTGGGCAGGGTTCTGTACCTCCTAGAATTGTAATATCCTGCCCCTGTACTTTTGAAATGCCAATGCACCATATTTCAGGGCTGCCCTGAAAGAAAGCAGGGAAAAAAAAAGAATTCAGCCAGAATAAAGGGAATAAAGAAAGAGAAACAGGACAGACATGCTAATGTTGCACCTTCCAACCATATTGATGTCAAAGTGTGCTGATTTGGAAAAGTAAATTTCAAGGGGGAAGCAAGTAGTAAAAACTTTCTGACACAGCAAGCACTGTTGTCATTATCGCAAGGAAACTAAATAGTCAGTCAACATGTGATTCTTCAGAAATAAAAGCTCTTGGAGGTGTTTGAACCTTGGCAAACAGAAACTGCAACTTATACCGAGACTTTGATGTTTTGCTAAAGCACACTTTCCTCAATTGTGAAGAACATGTCTACATTTGCGCCGTTATAGCATATGCAAAGATACACTAAGATCTTTGCTTGTATCGAGGTTTACTCAATGAAAACAACTTTTTTCATCACAAAAGTAAATGGGGATGCATGAAAGGTCAAATGACTGGAGTTATTACTAGGATTTCAATGGAATTGAAGGGGCAGACTAGCTGACCAATCCATGGACAATTAGCAGTTACAACTTCATTGTGGAAAAATAGTATCAAGAAAGCATAAAAAAACTTCACAAAGCATAAGAGATATAATTCTCATCCACTTACAGATTGCTGCAGTAACATATAATCCTGAGCACTTAATATCATGGAAGCCCCTCCCTCAAAGTTCAAGCTAACTTGAGGAAACACATCCGTGACACTAGATGAGACCAAAGACCATATATTAGTCTACCAAAACCAATTGAAAAATTATAGAGACTTGGTAAGAAAATAAACCTGGATGTGGTGGCATAACATTCAGTTCCTTGGGTAACGCTTTGAGCATTCTGAGAAACAGCATTTGCAATCTGAGCACAAAAATTCAGTGGTTGTAGTCATTATTCTAAGTAATAGCAATCGAGATGAGTTGCTGGAGACTTCCTAACTTGGAAACTTGTTGATTCTGCTGGCATTTATTTATTTTGTGTTTGGGTGCATCCAGTTTTGTTATAAACTTATTGTTGCTTCGGAACTTACAGCGGTAATAAAAGTGTTATAAGCTCCTTCAGCAAGGTATGCCAGTGTCGTTCCTGAATCTATGATAGTCCCTTGGCTGCCTGATGTTGAAAATACTGATGAGTCAATAGCCAGTTGTTGCCCGGCCACGGAAATGCTTTGCAAATTCAAATTGTAATGAGGCCTTCAACAACAGAGAACTTGGGTCAAGCGATTGCTCTATGAGCAGATGACAAAATCTTGTATATCAGCAGCTGTTAGTGGAATCAAAGCACTTGCTTGAAGATGCAACTTCTTAATAAGGTAAGATTTTTTTTTTTTTTTTTTTTTGAGCATCAGATAACTTTCATGACAACCAAAGCAGCAGCAGCAGCAATGGAAACACAACATGCATTTACCATAAAATGCCATCGTCCTCTTTCCCCACAAATGGTTCTACAAACATGAGAATAATCATCTTGTGCTACAAATCAGTTGAAGAGAAATTTCCAAAAGACCCTGACCAATTCCGCAAATTCAACCAACTATGATGTGTTAGCCTAATTGTTTTTACCATAGTAAAAGGCCAAAGATGTCCAATAATCATGGACACAAGAAGTTGTCAGATATTATCAGTTAGACTGTCTTACATATGTCTGAAGTTCAAAACTCAATGTTCATCACTTCATGACTCAGGTTTTGATAAATCACTAACAATTCCATGTGAGGAAAGTTTAGCTCACAAAAGCACTAACCTAGATATATTTTACAAGTTTAAGGAAGAAAAGGAAGAGTACATCGTGCTACGGAAATATGGTGAGCAAATTTATTCCTCTTCCTTTCTTTTCACTTACTAGTGAACTTGTATGCTCTGTTTCACATAAGCTGTATAAATTACCAAAGCTATTAGAGCATAAACTGAATTATATTAACAAGGTAATGAGCAATCAGAGTTGAACCAAGAAAATGTGTAGAAATGTCGAAACATTTTTACTACAAAATGTCTAAACACTTCAAATCTTTTTTGTAATGATGGTAAAATTTGTTCTATAATTTCCCTATTCTGTCGATTAGCTACATAACAGATACTGCAAGCACTGAATTTACCAAATCCAGAAATCAACATTATTGACTTATAGCGAACAAGTCATGAAGAACTTCCGAGATACAATCTATCGAGCTTTCATCTCGTGAATTAAAACCAAAAAAAAAAAAAAAAAAAAATTGTAGAAAAAAGGATGCTTGAAAGTTGAATATAAGAAGACATACTGTGACGGGACGAGTGGACTATAGACTATATTTGGATCCACAATTTCGCCAAGGACTAATATGCCCCCGCCGTTCCCATCTCCGCTCAAACAATGTGAGAACGCTTTGGGTGCTACTCCCTGTGAAGCCAGTTGAGAAATAACGGACATACTTTGCTGCCCAAACCCAAAAATCCCAGCAACTGCCCTATCTGTTTTTGTCAATTCTCCATTTACTGATGTGCCACACCTGTTTCATAATTCACTATATAATTGGAAATAAAAAGAAAAATGAAACGAATTCCCCGAGAAATTTGACAAGCAATAACACGATGCTGCATCTTAAATTCAGAATTACCCGAAGACAACAGAAGCTGAGGTATTAGCAGACTGAGAGTTCCCCACTACCGTGTTCAAATGCAGCTGGTCAGACACATAATAACCTGAAGCCCCACTACCGTCTCCGTATTGGAATGAGAAACCGCAAGAGTTCGTCTGTGAAGAGCAGATCGCGTCTGTCGACTGAACCCCTTGGGTGCAAAGTTTGTCCGTGCAAGAGATTGTCGAAGCCGTCGTTGAGCTCGACGGATTGAATGAATTGATCTGAATCTGTAGAGACATGCTTGAAGTGTCAATGCCTAGTGGCTGCCTTTTTGCATATCATGTATGTGAAGAGGAAGGTGTGAATTGTACTCACAGGTAGTCCACTCTTAGTGGGACAACCACTGCAGGAGCTACAACTAACCCACAGAACATCACTTCCTGTGTCAATCTGTACATAGTAATCTTTTGCAGGGTTACCCAGTTGCACTTTTGTGTAATAAAGCCTACACATAATCCACCCAAAAAAAAAAAAAAACCATCCATGATCAGTATAACCGCAATAAACAAGTTACAATTCCAATCATTGCTAAGCTTAACTGAAATAAGGACCGAAAAAAAGACAAAGGGAGAGAATTGCCGAATTCCAACTCTAGCAATGCCCAACTGAAAAACAGCAGAACACGATGAAGAGAGAACGCAAGCGAAACGCACCGATCGGTGGATTCATTCATTAAGGAAAAAAAGAAAAAAAAAAAAAAGAAACTTGCGAAGCACAACAACAAAAGGACCACTTGTATTCCGAGAAACCGAATCAAAAAGCTGTGAACTTCGCGAACAGAAAGATCGAAAATTTCGAAGAGGAAAGTTCATGAAAATACCCAACGACGTAAGGATTGTAACTGCCTGCAACTTGAAAATCAACGACCGCGGTGGAGGACTGCAGCATCCTGCCGTGCCTGGCCCTGTCCCGAGCAATGAGCTGACCCATGTCCGCGTGACCCCTCACCGGAAAAGCCCGCTCCAGCACCATCGCCGCCGGGAACCCGCCGGGAACCGCCGCCGCCGACGCCAGCGCCGCGACGGCGATCAACAACCCCGCCGCCGCCGCCGCCGCCGCCATGACAGTCGCCTCCCCTCTCCCTTTCTCGACGAACCCAACAACGCGAACCAATCAACGAATCTCGAGAACCCACGTTCCGGGTCGCCCAGGCGGCGAGAATTCGGATTGGGGAGCAAGAATTCAAGGCCGCGGCGGCGTGGGATCTGTCAAAAAACAAAGCCCAGAAAACGTCGAAGAGAGAGAGAGAGAGATTGTGACAGGGAAACAGAAGCTTCGGCAATGTAAGAAAATCGCGTCGTCGTTCTGACCCGGGCCAGATTTATTTATACAATTCCCATTCATTGATGTTTGTCACGCAAGCTCTCTCTCTCTCTCTATCTCTATATCTGTTTCTGATCTTTCCCCTCCCTTCCACGTTCCTCCTTGGTCAGCCACCCACGCGCTCGCACGCGTTCTCCTACCCTCCCCCCCCCCACCCCCCCTCCACGCGCTCTGCTTCGCCAACTCTGACACGCCGCGGAACCTTAAAAAAAACCAAAATAAAAAACAACGGAGAAACCTCGGTTGGTGTTGTCCGATAGGGTAATCGCGATTACATAAATATTTTGTACGGATAATTCCATATCTAGTCCATGATTTTTCAACGTATGGGTAAAAGTGATTCCTCATCTTTATTTTAATATGTGACGTCATCCTTAAATTTTTAATTAGTACAAGATATATGCATGAACTTTTATTTAGTATATATGTCCATTAACTAAATTGAATATTTACTAAAATTTTAGAAATCATATTAAATAATTTAAAAATTTAGAATGATATCATATATTTGATTAAAGTTCAAAGATTACATTAAAAATAATTAAAATTTTAGGGATTATATTATACATTGGGTTAAAGTGCAATGATCATTTATATCATTTTCTTTATTTTGTATTACTTATGCGGTGTGCTATTTTAAGATTAAAAAAAATAGGATTTAACTGTTAACGTAGTTACTTGGTCATGCATTTAAAATTCACTGGTGACAAGAATAAATTATTAATTAAGAATATGCGATAAATTACTTTCCCTTTGTGGATGATATTAATCAAATGAAGCTTTTTAAAGTTGTTCGTGGATAAATATTTGTTTTTGATTTCCACGTAGAATTCAACAAACTTAGGAGGATAGAAGGAGAGA
This sequence comes from Eucalyptus coolabah, assembly GCA_014182585.1. Lineage (NCBI taxonomy): Eukaryota > Viridiplantae > Streptophyta > Magnoliopsida > Myrtales > Myrtaceae > Eucalyptus > Eucalyptus coolabah. The sequence goes on along the minus strand of CM024629.1, from coordinate 9,827,862 downwards.
TCTATCTTTAGGAAAAATATAATATATTTTGGGGAGCACCTAATAAATCTTTTTCTCAACAAATTGGCATAAGAAAGACGTTGCCTTTAAGTCAAATTGTACCAACCTAATGTTCTCTTAGTCAATTCCTGTCATTCTAACTTTACACTGACAACAGAAGTAATGCTCGATCATGTAATTACTTGAGAAAATGGTAATACTTATTAAGAAGGCAACTTTAGCAGAAAAGGTGGGGGTGTACCTACTTACCACCCTTTACAAAGTTGAATCAAATCAATCATTTCTTGAATTTATAACGTGCGTATCGAAGATTAATGTGACCTAATTTGCCTAATAAAAAAGAGATTTTGTCTTTCATTGGGCTAATCCCCTGAGAACTCCAACTTCAAGTATCATTCCAATTTTGCCCCGATCTTTTATTTAAAACAGAATTCTAAAATTTTTTTTATTGTAGTCCCAAATCCACTCCATGCATCCAAAAATCATCATTGATTTTATCAAAATTAGGAGGCTGCCATTGTTCCATACAACACAAGGGTGTTGATGAAGATGGGAGTTATAAAAATAAATCCCTAATTGGCTCTGATGTTGATAATAATGAAGAAATTAATGGTGATTTTTGGATGCGTGAACAAATTTGAGGATAGAGCAAAAGTTAAGAGTTTTTTTTTAGATAAAAGATAGAAATTTAGATAGAATAAAATTGAACTTAAAGTAACCATCTTTTGAGGGAATTAGGCCGTTTTTCTATGGTAACCCACGTTTTTCCTTGTTGGGTTGGATTTTGGCTGGTCCTACCAAATCCCTTTCTGTCAAATTATTGAGTAAAAATTCGATTTTTTTATTTTCAAATTTGTGGCAGGAGAGGGAAGATGGAGTGGCCCCTTTGAACACTCACTCCCACATCTTCTCACCAAAAAGCCACAAGTTCCTAGTTTCCTTTGGCTTTGTCCCCATCTTACATGTGCTTTTGCTCACTTTAACGAAGCCCAATGCAATTATTCACTCTTTGGTCGGCTTTTAAAAGATGGATGGAGGGAGAGAGAATCTCGCCCAATTTGATTTGATTTTTGTTTTATTTAGTGCCGAATTATTGTCCTTAGCAACTACGGAAGCTGGCCGGACCTGCTCCCAAGTCCCACGCGTATAATTTATTATTTTTTCCTAAAGATTGATAAAAAAGTGCAAAAGCAAAAAAAAAAAAAAAAAAAAAAGGGAAAACAAGAATAGGAGTTTGCAGTTGCTCCCTAGGAGAGCCTTCACCACGTTTAGAATGGTGCAGAAGTTGGTTCAAGGCGCAGGCGAATGATTCCACAAGATGGCGTCGTTGACCACCGGCCGCGAGACAAATTTGATCTTAAAAAGTCAAATTTGATACATTACGGTCCTTATTTCCCCAGATAATCATTCCGTATTTGCATTACGAAATTCATGCATAATCCATTAAATAAAATACAAACAATATCGCTAAAATCTACTATTTTATATAAAAATGTTAATACCACCAAAAACATTAAACCTGGTAATCTTCGTGACAAATTAATCCTAAACTAATTTTTTGATCACAAAGAATTCCAAATTGATATATATATATTTGTGACAAATTCATCGGTCATAAGTTTTCGTTAAATTTTGCTATTGGATTACTGAGTTGGATGACATCTATCAATTAATTTAGGGTCTCACTCCTTATTTGTCATAAATATACCTATTTATGGTTATTCGCGATATTAATCTAATTTGATAGAAACTTTGAAGTTTTTTGTGCATGTGTATTGGTTTAATATTTTTTATGGTTAAAAAATTAGTTTCAAGTAAATTTATCATAAATATATTGATTTGGAATTGTTGATAATATTAATCATTAAAAATATTATTGAATTGAAGTTATCGAACTTTCGCCTTCATGAAGTCACCTAATTATAGTGATTTTCCGGGCCGACGAGATGTGCCTAGTTCTCGTTGTCCTTAGATATTATGTCCCTCGTTATAATCTGCAAAAAGGTTGTTTCATTGGGCGGTTGAAAAACTATGTAAGCATCGCGATTCTCAACCTATAGTATCATGATTCGTGACAATCTCTTCAATGCTTGTGCCAGCATCAAATAATTATTTAGTTAATTATTTATTTGGTTATTTTCCTCTGCACATCGTTCACCTAACCACGGCCTGTTCTCCCCTAATCGAAGTCAACGAGCCACAGCGATGACGCCACGTCGCACGGAACGACATTCACATCGCATCCTCGTAAGTCGCCGACGCCGCGTGCGTCATTGCTTGTGTAATTCGGTCGAAATTTTCGTCTGCAACGTATTCATTTCACACATTATTCAAAGTAAATACGACGTTCAAGGGACATAAAATTTATTTTAGGGGAATTATTCAACTAATCCTAATTTTATTATACGGATATTAATTTAGTTTTAAAATTTTTAATTTTTACTAAATTAAATCATAAACTTTTGTATGAAATTCTAATGTTGTCATTTTAGTAAATTTTTGTTGAAAAATTATTGACGTGACAATCTAGTTATTGTCGGTTGTCCTAAATTAACATCTGTACATCGCATCAATTTTTTTAGCAAAAATTGGCTAGAATTGAAAGGAGGGGAGCCGAATCATTGGAGTGTACATTAACTTTGAGCTAAACCGCGTCCCAAGCTAAAATTAAAAGAAAGAAGGTTATTTTTTTATTATTCGAATAAAAAACTCAAATTGAATCGAAAATGCACAAAAATTGGTTTGATTTTGATTGGTTCTATTTTCGATTATGTTTTCTAGCTTGGTTCCAACACCCTAGTTGGAAGGACAACATTGGAGTTATGTGCAAAGGTGTAGAATTAAAATAGTAAAATTCGAAAATTTAAAATTGAATTGATATTTGTATAATAAATTTAAGATTGATTAAATAATTTTTTTTAAAACTTTAGTTGTTTAATGTCACTTCAGTTATTTAGGATTTGCAATTACAAGAACCCACAATAATAATAGAATTTTCTAGCTGTTTGAGATTTCAGCACGCAACCATCCGCCGCGGAAAGAGTCAACGATACATTATCTTGGTATTATCTCGGTCTGTCAAGGGACGCGTTCACGTTTTGACTTCCATTCCAGGACAGACGTTCGTAAGAGCAGGTGACTCGTGAAAAAGACATCTTCAATCTCCAATCACATTACCCAAAAAAAGAAAAAAAGAAAAACACAAAGAAGAAATATTTTCTGTTTCTTTTTTTCCCCTTTTTTTCCTCCTTTACAAGATAATTGATAATATCGACATTATCATCACAAGAAAGGACAAAACTCGCGGATAATTAATTACCATCTTTATTATTACTTATTTCTTTTTCATAATTTCGAGATGTTGGAGAACATTCCACTAGATGGTCCTTTGCGACATTATTAATCATTGAGTCGTGGCAGGAGTGGGACACGTGGATTTACGAGATACTTGAAAGCAGACAATGTGGGTCCGTGGACTACGAGGGGGATTTGGCGATTTAGCCGGTTAGGACGAAATAGACCAATTTGTCTTGGACCATCCTTCGTTTATTGTTGCACCAAGAATTGATAGGAAGACTATTTTCGAAAAATTATTTTTCTGATCTTTCAATATTTAGATAACAGAGAATTAATTGATTTACTGAAAATATTTTCACGAATTAAAAATAATAAATTTAGATCGAAGGAAAATGAATTTTCTTATTGAAATAAAAGAATCACTTTTCCTGAAATATTGAACAAATGAAAACTAACTACTTTAAAAAAAAATGATTTACATAGAATATTTTTTCCTTTGTAATGAGGTTTTCATGCGAAGCCAACGTATCCTTGATCACGAGGACTTATATGGAGCATAATAAATAGCGAGTAAATTGGTTAAGCAAATCAAAATCTCATAGAGTAGGTTTAGTGCTTAAGGAGCGAAGATATCTTGTGTATATGTAGATTAGAAGAAAAAGCTAGTCTGATCTTTCACGTCATCATGCACATATAATCCAGTTTTGCGCCACCAATTTGACTTTAATTCGCATTTAATTCGCATCTTACGTGGCTCATTAGGTCATCGATAGGTACTAATGAAATATTTTATGTGCTCGAGTGATTCATCTGCTTAGGTTGAAGCCTTCTTTTAATAAAAAAATGTGTACCGAAATAATTATTTTCGTGTTTAGACAAACGAGGGCCCAGATAGCACTACTTCATGTCGAGCTTTTTCTCCATTTGTCTTGTTCAAAGTTTCCCATCTGATTTATTTCTCAAAAGCGGGCGTGGTCGAGATGGAATTGCACTAGATAGCTGCTGGCCATGCTTCGTATTGCTTTGAATACCTGAAGCTTTCGTCAGGGTAGGAATTGATCGAGTAAACGGCCTTTTTAACGATTTGAAACTTTGACTGAGGCGATGTAGTAGAAGGTCGTTCAACAATTTGAGCCCTTGGCTGAGCATGCTAATGCCACTTTGCACCAAGAAGATACGAGTCAAGCCGCTAGCATATAGTTCGGATTTGGTCGAGATCAATCTATCTTATTTGAGCTAGTTTTTAGATCGTCAAATAGGTGGGTGCGGGTGAGGCGAGTTGAAAATGGATCAATCTAAATAAACTCATTTTCATATAATACAAATCTACCGATCCATATTTGACCTAACACATATTGTTCAAATAATTTGTATTTAACTCAATCTACAAAAAAATCATATCCAAATTGAGATGATAATGTGGAGTGACGAATAAGAAATCGAGTGAGGGCAATAAAGAATGAAGAGAGAGAGTCATATCCGTGGGTTGTAAACCTGCTTATGACCCATTCGACACTCATATTATGTTTAAGCTCATGTATGATCCATTTACTTAATATAACTAACCCATTTAACACTCATATGAGTTAAGAAATGGAGTAATGACCAATTTTGACAAGTATAACTTTGAGCTCTAGCAATTCCAATATCTTGTCAAGTGAAATCAAGCTTGCCAATTCTTAGAATCTTAGTTCGATTGGCTTGCGAGTCTAATTGAGCCCGAGGTTTTTTTTTTTTAATATATTATTTTCTTGAAAAAGTTATCAGTTAAAAATTTCATAGATATCCTCCAAGTTATATAATGTACCTACACTATTAGAGTTTTTTTTTTTTTTTAAAGATCAGCTCGATCTCATTTGTAAATTGATTGTAATTGAATCAAGATCAAGTATCTTGATTTTCTAATTGAAACAAGTTTGAGCAGAAATTTTAATACCCGGTTGAGTTCAAGTTGAGTTTTGAGCACCAAACGTTTGAGTTTTGATTGTTGAAATTGGAGATGATTTTCTTAACTTTTATCTATGATCTCGCTTAGTAAATTGACTAATTGATAACATCATTGTAATAACAACATATGTTTGATGATGGGGATATTTCTTATTAACTCATTTTGTAAAGTGACATTAAAGATCAAAGTTATAATTTTTTCTCTAAATTATCGATTTTTTGCGAAATAAGCACACTCTTGAATGTGGTGTTTTACAGATTTGGAGCGTAATTGGCAATTTGACATAAGATTAAGAACAACTATGGAAAGGGAGAGAGACTGGAGAAGTCCCGGGCAAGACCTCGGACAGCATCCTGCCACTCCATTGGGCCACACGGTTTGTTCCTCATAGGCCCAAGCCCAACAAAAGAGCAGGCTCTATCTCCTTTCTCATGTGTCAATAATTGTTTTTGATAGACTTTTTTTTTTCTGGAAATACGTCATATTTTGTGAATAATAAAATTATAAACGTAATTTCTATTGATTGTACAGACTAAATAGGTAGATTATTTAGGTAAGCATAGGCGATGAGGTAATGCATCGAATAAAACAATAATTTCCAAGCTTGTTATGAACTACCTTAGATATTAAAATTGGGCGAAGTCGTTTTTCTTTGATTAAAAGCTTGTTCAAATGGAGCAAAGAAATACAAGGACAATTTTATTGTAAGGAACATAGGCCTTAGTCTTTTTTATTCTCATTTTATTGAAATGGCCTTCCTGAATTAGTTCATCAGATCATTATTTGAAAGCATGGAGGTCATAATAATATTGGGATATCCACCCTTTCATAATAATATTGGGATATCCACCCTTTTATAATCTCAACTTCGGTTTTTCGCTCAATGATCAACCAATCTGGATCATTTTGATTTGCTGCAAGTATGTCCAAACAGTGAGAACCTGTAAAGCATATACTCACAAATTAAAGAATTCAAGATCCCTCCAAAAATTTCTGTGACATGCATCGATGTTGTTCTGTTCTTCTCTTGTATGATTCATGAGTATGTGAGACAAGTCGCAAATAACAAACGCATTGTCCAATTATGTACCTTTCTTTGTATAGACAGCAATGATACTTTCTGAAATGTTCTTCAAGACCCTAAGATTGAAAACAGATCAAATTCTTTAGCATGATTGAGTGATGGAAAATTTAAATTCTTCGGATTTATGGAGACACGCATATAATTTTTGATACCCTCCCCTACTCCAAGGATCTCGAAGTTAACTTTGTATGACTCGAAGTATTCATCCTCGGTGCATTTTAAACATTTCTCTCCTTAAAATTAGACCTAGGAAGTTTCCCCTGTTTCTTGATTAAGATTTTATGTGTAATCGATCCAACAGAATCCACATACATACGTGTCCTCTTTAATATTTATCAAGATTCTAGATATAATTATTATCGTTTCACCGGCAGAAAAGGGGGATGAGGATTTTTTCCAAAAAAAAAAAATTGATGGAAGGAGGCCTCGCCCGTGGGCTTTCGTGGCCCAATCAGCTAGGGCATTTGCCTCACGTCAACAATGCTTCACTGAGAGATTGGGAAAAAGGGCATTAGGGCTGCACATTCGGCGAACAGAGCATGACACTCCCATGGTGGCAAACGACTCGATTAATGGTCTCGACAAGGATGAGGTTATCTGATTCAAGCTACAGGTGAGAATTGGTTTTGCCTTTCTGGAATAGATCCTTAAGCGTATGTAAAAGTGCCTGGGTCTCCGTCTTGAGTACTGTAGATGTGTGAATGCTGCGTGTAAATCCGTCGATCACTCTACTAGTGTGATCTCAAGCTATGCTTGCAATTGCACCGATATGATTTGGGCTAAGAAAGGTGCCATCCATATTTACCTTAATAGCTCCTTTCTTTGGTGGTTGCCAGATACTATGAGGGTTCTGCCGTGTAGGCCCTAAGGGTGCTTCCTGCTATTGAGAGCTGAGACAAAAATTGGCCAAATTCAGGGCTATGTCAACAAGAATATCCGGATGGGCACGTTGATAGCGAAAGATAAATTGGTTCCGAGCCTTCCAAATTTGCCACAAAAGAGCTGCAATGATCTCAAATGCCGGTATGTTCCCCTTCTGCTAAATAATATGTACAAGCCATTTATCTATGTAGTTTGTTGTAGAACTGGAAATTTTGATATGCACTTTGGGGTTGCGCCAAATAGAACTTGTCGATGGACAAAGGAGAAACAAATGTTCAGGGGTTTCAGGAGTATTAGATGAACAGAGTTTGCAAAAAGGGTTAGGGGTAATCCTTTGTTGAAACAAATTAGCTTTGGTAGGTAACGCATTTTGGCATAAAGACCATAGGAAAGTATGAATTTTTGGGGCTGTCTTTGTCTTTCAGATCTGTTTCCAAAGCTTTGTTGGTGAAATATAAGAAGAGGATGCATGTAAATTTACCTTGCCAGATGCTGATTGTTTGATGCAATGATATCCGCTCTTAACAGTATAGTTTCCATCTTGTGTGGCTGTCCAACATAGTTTATCCTTAGATGAGATTATCCATAGATTAATAGTTAGAATTTCCCCAACAATCTGTGGCTGAAATGTCTGATGAAGAAGCTCGACATTCCATTTATTCTGCTCAGGAAGAATATACCTTGCTACAAATTTCGGTTCCTCCCTATTCACTGGCCCACCTAGAATGCCCATATTCAACCATTTATCCTCTCTAGCACTAATGGATTTTCCATTTCCAATTGACCATTTAAGTCCATCGAAAATAGAATCTTTGCCCAAAAGAAGACTTTGCCAACCCCAAGAAGGTCTAGTCCCCTTATCCGCTTTCCATAGGGATGTAGAATGAAAATATAAAGCTTTAAAAACACTGCCCCATAGAGATGAAGGGTTATGAAAAAGTTGCCAGGCTTGCTTCCCCAATAGGGCTTTATTAAAGGATATTAGGTCTTCAAATCCCATCCCTCCTTTCTCCTTACTCTCTTTCAGAAAGTCCCAATTTTTCCAATGAATACTAGCTCTGTTACTATTGTTTTGCCACCAAAATCAGGCTATTTTTTTTTTCTCAATAGATTTGCATATAGAAATAGGAATTTTAAATGTCATCATAGCATACTGAGGTAAAGCATGAACCACTGATTTCAATAGAATTTCTTTCCCGCCTTTAGAAATTAGATTTTCTTTCCATCCCTCCAACTTAGCATTGACTCTTCCTACAATCCAGGCAAACATATCCCTTTTTGATGACCCCTAATAAGACGGTATACGTTGATATTTGCCGGTTTTATCCAACTATGGTACTCTTAATTCGCTTGCCAAGTTAGTCTTAAGGATATGAGGGTAGTACTTGGTAAGAAACAAACCTGATTTGTTCCTATTAATTTCTTGACCTGTGGCTAGGCAATACTGATTTAGAATACTTTCTAAATTCTGACATTCCTTGATTGTACCATCAATAAAAAAGATAGCATCATCAACGAAGAATAAATGGGATAAAGTTGGACACCATCTATTAAGTGTGATACCTCGTAGATTACCCATGTCAACAGCTTGTTGGATGAGGTTGGAGAGTAAATTAGCCAAAAGTATAAACAAGTAAGGAGAGAGAGGGTCACCTTGCATGAGTCCCCTTGATGGTTGAAAATAGATAAGAATTTCGCCATTGAACTTTACATTGAGAGAGATTGTAGTAACACACCGCATCGGCCAAGTTACCCAACGATCATTAAATCCCATTCGACAAAGATGAGCTTGTAAAAAATCCCACTCCACCCTATCATATGCTTTCTGCATATCCAATTTAAGAATCCCCTGAAACCGTTTCTTTCTTTTTTGAACTTTAATTGATGAATTACCTCTTGAACTAGCAGGACATTGTCTTGTATTTGTTTGCCCGATACAAAGGCACTTTGTTCTTTAGAGATCAAATCTAGCAACCAAGGCTTCAGGTGATTTGCCAACACTTTGGAAATAATCTTATATATGAAATTACATAAGTTGATAGGGCAAAATTGATCTAACCTCTCGGGATTTGGGATCTTAGGGATTAGAGAGATGAGTGTTCTGTTAATTTCCGTTGGCATTCTTCCTATTATGAAAAAATTCTGGATTGCTTTAAAAACATCTTCATGAATAATATCCCAATAACTATGATAGAACAATCCATTTAAACCATTAGATCCTAGGGCTTTTATGGCTCCTAATTGAAAAGTTGCATTCTTGACTTTCTTGCGAGTAATTTCAGCTGTTAGGTACGTGATCATGGCTTCTGTTACAACCCGAGGACATTGCAATAGAATAAATTCAAAGGCTCTCTGACCACACGAAGTGTAAAGCTTTTTAAAGAAAGAAAGAGTCATATGTTTCAATTGATTTGGTTCTTTGATCCACTCTTCATTGTCATCCTTCAAGATACTGATTCTATTTCTTTTTCTTCTTTGTACTTGGTGGCATGAAAGAATCTAGTGTTTCTGTCTCCCCATCTCATCCATTTAATTCTAGAACGCATCCCTCAATATTGTTCTTCCTGTAACCAGCTTTTCTATATTTGTTCTTTCAAAGATCTAACCTAATGTTCATCATAATTACAAGCAGGTTGTTAGTGTATTGTTGAAGTTGCCGCTGTAGAAGATCAATTTGACGATGACCCTCTGTGAAGGTTGATTTACTCTACTTGGTTAGCGCTTTAGTCGTTGCCCGAATCTTCTGGGAAATTGAGGAGCTATTGAATGATAATGCTGACCAAGAATCCCCTACCACCTGTCTGCATTCTTCATGCTCAAACCAAAAGGATTCAAAGGTAAAAACTCTTTTTCCCGTCCCTGTTTTAATATTAGTAGTTAATAGAATTGGACTGTGATCCAACCCTATAGCAGGTAAAGCCACAACTTCAGCTTTTGGATATGTTAAACGCTATTCAATAGTGCACAAAGCTTGGTCTAGTCTCTCTTTAACCATCTCTTGTCCACTTCTGTTATTGCCCCAAGTAAAGGCACAACCCTTAGTCTCCAGGTCCATCAATGCACAATCATGTAGTAAACCCCGAAAGGATTGCAGTTGATAAGGCTCAGTAGGTCTCTTGCTTACTTTCTCCCAGTTATATAAAAATTCATTAAAGTCTCCTAAACACACCCAAGGTTGAGTGTTGAAGTGACTAATTTGCCTCAATTTTGCCCATAATAGTTGTCTCTATTGATAAATAGCTGGACCATGCAAAACAGTAAGGCGTAACGCCACTATTTTCAGAACAAATATTGTCAATAAAATGGGAAGTATGAGCCATGACAGTAAGTGAAATCTGGTCAGTCCAATAAAGAACCATCCCTCCAGCCAAACCTTGAGGATTCACCACAAAACTCTTGCTATAATTCAGCCTTCATTGGATTTGCTTAATAACTAGTTCCTGATTCCGAGTCTCCATCAAAAATATTATATCGGGCTTATCTTGAGCCACTACGGCCCTAAGAGCTCGAACTGTTAGGGAATTGCTCAGTCCCTGACAGTTCTAGCTTAATATCTTCATTTGTCAATTGGTGGCTTATTTGGGCAAGCCACCATAGCCCTCTCATTGGCGCTTTTAGCCTAGTGTACAATAGTCTCCATCAGAGTGCTTTCATCAAGAGTGTTTGGCAGAATAAGACGTCTCTTAGCTTTCTTTAAAGGAGTCGTTTTTGGTTACAAGCGAGGGTTTTTGGATTTTTGATGATAATGTGTCAGATTGAAATACGTTGACCTCTGTCTTATTTGCTTGTACAGGGGATGCAACCAATTCCATCTTGTGCAGAGTAACACCTTGTGAAGTGTCAACCAGAGGGTAATTGGCCATGAAGTTAATAGTTGAGGTATTGAGATTCTAAACAGTCTGATTATCCATAGAAGTTGGCTGTGTATGTATCTCAACAGGTGCAGCTAGGGAGTAACAGCAGCCCAGACGGAGGTGTTTTAGGTACACTTTCTTCAGATTCGTCTTGAGTAAATTCATGCCAATAGGGGCTGTGTTCCCTGACCTCAGCCCGTAACCATTGTCCATGATACATCTTGTCCCTCCCTTCAAACTTGGCCTCATCATAAGAAATATCTTTACAATAGGATGCATAGTGGCTTAAAACACCACAAGAGTAGTAGTAATATGCCAACCGTTCATAACGAAAATTGAGCCAAATATTTTTCCCTTCCACACGTATGAGTTTACCCGGTTTAAGAGGTTCTTTGAGATAAATTTCAACTTTAACTCTTGCTGTTCTGAATGTCGATTCTTCTTTCGCCTCGATTCTAACTTCCAAAGGCTGACCAACATCCCTTACTACCTTACTTAAGAACTGCTCCATGCATCGTTCTAGAGGTAAGCCTAATACTTGCAACCAAAATGCACAAGTAGTAATGCTATAGTAGTGCAAGGGCGTATTAGGAACCCCTCGTTTGAGTATAGGTAAATTGTTAGAGAATAACCAAGGTCCATTTTCGAGAACACATTGTTTTTCCTCCTCTGAATTACATTTGAACACATAAAGTCCTTCTTCGCGTTGAGTGATATCAACATTATCTAAATGCCAAGCTTTTTTCATCGTGTGCTGAAAGGCTGAAAAATTAACAAATGTGTTGGCAAGAAGTTTGCCGACAAGGATCAACTTACATTCTTCGACTTTCTTTGCAGGAGGTGCGTTGTCCCACTCTTCAATTGCGTTAGGTGACCAAAGTCGGCCTAATTGAGTACATAAGGCAGCTAACCGAGCTTCCTCAGCCGAATCCGTATTCTCCATCAGGGGAACAACTTCAAATAGAAAACCAGTGGAGGTGGGTTGCTAAAGTGATTGCATGCAGAATCTGGAAGTAGCGTAAAGGGAAAGCTCGATGAAGACATGCGAGAGCTATTTGGAACCACCGAAGAAGGTGGTGGGATAACTATAGAATTGAGGGTTTTGAAATAAGGTGACCTCTCAAAAGGAAAAAAGATGTGATGTCGATAAGCCCATCGAAGCAATTCATGGGTTAAACTGTCGTGTCAACCAGAATTGAGAAGAAAATTGAAGCTAAAGAGAAATTTTGGGATTAGGGTTCAGAAAGAAGAAGACAACTACCAGGTCAGTAGGGGAAACTCTACATAGTGTGAGATTATATTTATCAAGATTCTAAGGGAAATGACAATCTGCATCCAACAGAATCCACATACATACGTGTCCTCTTTAATATTTATCAAGATTCTAGATATAATTATTATCGTTTCACTGGCAGAAAAGGGGGTTGAGGATAAGCTTTTTCCAAAAAAATTGACTGAGTGTCCAGGGATAATTTTAAAAAACTCAAAAGGGAAATGACAATCTGCATGACCCCCCAAACCGGTAAACTTGTGACAAATTTACCCCGACCGATTATAAAAAACCCCCACCCCCACCAAATAAGCTGATACGTGATACGTAAAATTATCATTAATAAATTTATTCATCTTTTCCTTCTTCGTTTTTTTTTTTTTTTTGAAATATGTCATATTTTTATTAATAGGATAGTTATGGAATGGTTTTTGTTGTTGTTGTTGATCTTGATTGGATAAACTAAATAGGTAGATCATCCAGGCAAGCATAAGTGATTAGGGAGTGCATCCGAGAAAAACCCATGAGATTTATTGAGGCGAACAATGTAAATCTTCGAGATCAAATTGCCCAGAGATGGTACAAAACTTACGTAATAGCTTTATTCCTAGTCTGTATTCTCTCACCATATTACCATTATATATTCATAACTTTTACATGTGATATCAATTTCTGAAAGCGCGTAGATCTGCATAGTACTTGGCGAGCCATTTTTTCATAATCTTGACCTCGGTTTTGCGCTGCTCGACCAACCAATCCGGATCGCTCTTGTCAGCTCCGAGTATGTCCAAAGTATGAGAACCTACGTAGAAAGTATTTTGCAAATCAAATTGAATATTAATTTCTAAGTTCAAAAACAATATATAACTTTGGTACAAGACAAATTAGGTCGAGCATATACCTTTGGCTGTGTAGATCGCGACAACGGTGCTAGAAATATTCTTCAGGACCCTATGATATAATTGATGAATGTGAATCGTCATTAAACTTGATAAAGAAAGTGATGTTTCATAGAAAATCTATAAGCTTCGATGCTACACATACCCGCCGCTGCTATAAGGATCTTGAAGTCCATTGGAAAATATTATATTGCTAGCGAACCTATGTAGAATTAGTTTTATGTCCTGCAATTTTTCATCGTCAATGAGGAAATTAGTGAAAATTTAATGAACATTTGGGATTGCTGAGGTCTGAAGCCATTTCTTCTGGTTTTGCACAGAAATTAATCAACAAGAGGGAGGAAAAAAAAACAGCCAAATTTATTTGATTTGCAGAGTGACCTACATGACCGCCAAAATAGGTAGTGACCCAATGCGGCCGAGGTGGGACGCCGAACACACTTTTGCAGGCATTGTTGAAGCTGCTCAGATTGAAAGGTTTTCGTGGAAACATAGTGTTTCTGGTAATGCCCATAGGGATCACCATCTCACTGCATGTCTGCAAAAAGCCAGGCGAGCTCTCTTCAGTCCAACAAAAGGAACAGGAATATTAACACCAAGTGTCCAGTTTTATTTGATTATTTCTTTGAAAAAAGTAGACTCAAGAAAAGGAAAATTGCACAGATCTCTCTTAGCATATGGTGTAAAAGAGTCAAGCTTCTACGCATGGCGTGTTCGAACTCAAATATATTATGGACTGCCTAATCAAACTCAGCTCGATTCCTTTTGAGTCCAACTGCAGCCTGAATAGTTTGAGAATAGGATTAATTTCTCAGTACTTTAGCCATCTTTAGCCATTTAGGACATTAGAGAATCAGATCATTCCAAAAGAGGGGAGAAAAACATTAGAAGCACACATCTGATCGTTTCTTTCCAGCCTCGAGCTCAGTTTTTATAACTCTTAAACTTGCCTTTCAAGAACAGATGAGATAGGGCTCGCCTTGAGCCTAAAAACACTCTATGTAGGTGCACTCGAGCCTCAAAATTCAAGTCCACCACTAGCAGGTAGTAGAGGTGTTAGCATATAATTGAGAAGAGCTAAACTTGAGTGGTGAATAATCATATTGATTTGACTCGATGGGACAACTGTCTTATCAATTTTTCTAACAAGGCGATAAAAAGTAATGTGATGAAAATGCAAGTTGCATATATAGGTGATAGGTACATGTTACCCACCTGCCAAGACCATCCCAGAAGAGTTTGAGCAAATGAACCAGAAGGGGGTGCATTGACATAGCATGTTAAGTTGCCATTGATGGCAACGAGGCCTGCGAAGATTTTATGCAGAAGGCCTTTCCTTGGGGGAACTCCATTAACAGCGTCGCACATAAGTTTCAAGGGTTGTGTGGATGGATCGTTGTATTGAACCACTTGTGCGTACAGGAATCTCAGGTATTTCTTGAGCTCTAATGAACTTTGCAGGGGACTAAACAGAGGGAAAATAACAGAGTTAGAGCTTTTATAATTACATTCAGAATCAGTTAAAAAAGAAGAAGCCATTTCCACCTGCAAGTTTTGAAGGTGTTGCTCAACTTCGTGAGACCACGAGGCTCAGAAGCAACTCTATCGATTTCTTCCCAGGATCGTCTTATCGTTTGGTGGCAAGAAGAACTACTTTCCTACGAAATCTCGTAGAACAAATTTGTTAGGCAATCGATTTAACATAGAAACGCATGGCAATGGAAACAGAAGGGGAAAAATACAGAGCAAATAGATCTTACTAAAAAGCTTTTTGCGACTACTGAATAGTATGCATCCTGAGGAACGATGTCGTCAAAGTAAAGAATCGGGGCGGATGAAGCTAAAGCTCCGAGTGCCACGTGAGGATACTTCAGCCGGAACCACGAAGCTAACACTAAAGATTGATATTCATTGAAATTCATAATGAAGTAAGTACTTGGAGTTTTCGACCCATTTTGTAATTGGGTTTTATAAATGGAAATTAATCACCATGTAAGCTATATGTATGTATGTGGGGTGTGTAAAATGTTAGTGAGAATATAGTCACTTACTTCCCCCATACGATCCTCCAAAAACAATTATCGGAGAATGTTCGGCTTTCAATTTCTGCTTCAAGTGTATGAGGATTTCTGCGTAATCGGCGAGCGCTTGGGCAGAGCTGAAATATCCACGGATGTTGGGGTCGCCAAGGGCTTTTTTTATTGTCATTCCATAGGGGATTGATTTTCCATAGAACCGATGCTACAAGGATAATAAATTTTACAACATAAATGGACTTTAGTGAGAGCATCAAGTAAGAGTAGTGACGCGATTTCAGACTTCTCTTTTGTAAATTACCTCTATGTATACCAGGAGTGCTCTAAATTGAGCAGCATTATCTGTGAGGAACCCGACATTAGCCATATCGCCATCAATTGCTGCTTCTGCGCCAAAAAAGGCAAAGATCGGCGCGCCAGAATCCGCGCCACCCCAGTATTTGGAATTGACCACGTATCTTTGATTGAAGGCAGTGTAACTTTCTGGTCCATAGTTGAAATGATCGAGGGTTTGGTTGTAGAAGAAAGTCACAAAGTCCTCTGCGACCGAAGCTTGAACTGCGCCTGCCGGGTCTAGCAAGAACTCTGGACGGGACATCCCCAGCTTCGGAATATCGACATCGTCTAAGTCATGTGCAGTAGCAACAGACGCCGAGAGCAATAGCAGAGCGATCCAAAGGCGACGGTGTGAAGACATTCCAGGGTTTGTAATCATAATTTGCGCAAGATGAAGCATGTACAGGAGGAGAAAAAAGAGACTTAAAAAGAATAGATAGGCTCGAAGTCAATTCGGATTTCAGGCGGCTTGCCTGAAAAGTTGAGTGTTTAGACATCACGGTGCGATGTATATATACCTTGTAATGCGAACTCAACTTCCCTGCCTCGTCAAATTATCCGAACGTAGAATGTTTTTCGAGTGGGAAAAAAAGTTTTGTTGAATAATCCTACCACGAAGCCGCCTTAGAAAATTCATTCTAATATGGACAAGAGAACCAGAAAGTTTCGTTGAATAATCCTACCACGAAGCTTCAAGTGATTTCTAACGATTCAAACACGTCTCCGAGTTGATGAAACGTCCAAATCTACATCTTTTTCTGCATTTTTTCGGTTTATCAACGATCATTACATGCAGATATATGGTCACCATCAAAGACGGACAAAAGCACGAACCCAGTGATTCGCATCATGGGATAATGCCTTCTTTGTCAGAGTCGACGACGGAGAATTCGTGTGCGATCAGCAAGTGGCTGTAAGACTGCAAGCTGTATGCGTCGGCGGATGGACCCGATTACTATGACTAATCCAACAGAGACATCGATTTAGACCGCGAACGCATCTCGCCCTTCGATCAATTCCCAGATTATCTCGTGCTTCATGATTGCGCGCTGATCACATCACCCTGTACATTTATCTAATATTTTCTTCCCTAGATTAGGTCAACACCGAAAGATGAAGCATTCATGCTTGATGGCGCAGAGGATTAAAAGCAGAACGGATCTGGACTTAAAAGTCTCAGGGGCTTCCAAGAAACTATATTTGACTCATGGAATAAATAGAATGGGGGCAAGACAGCCAATTTGGGTAATTGATTCTGACTTATAGCCAATTTATATGAGAAATGATTGTGTGACAGTCTTTAATTTATTATAAGAATAATAGTGTATTTGGGACAACAAGAAACCGAGTCACAAATAATTATAAATTGGTGTGGGATTGCTTATTCAAGAATTCATGACTCATAATGGATTGTTATTTTTACAGTTCCCCAAAGATTATTATGCTAGCAAAGCCCTATTTATATCTAGTGCTCTAGCAAAGCCCTATTTATACTTGATGGTGCGGAGGATTAAAAGCAGAACATATCTAGACTTCAAAGTCTTGGGGTCTTCCAAGAAACTATGTTTGACTCATGAAATAAATTGAATGGGGGCAAGACAGCTAATTCAGGTAATTGATTATGACTTATAGCTAATTTATACGAGAAATGAATGCGTGATAGTTCTTAATCTACCGTGAGATTAATATCATATTTAGGACAATGAAAAGCCAAATAAAAAATAATTATGATTTGTTGTGAGACCCACTTTTAAAAAATCTGAGGTTCATAATAAACTGTTATTTTTACAGTATCCTAAAAACTATTATGCTAGGAAAGTCCTTTTTATATTAGTGCTCTAGATCTATTAAAATGGATCTTGAACTCATTTATTAACTCAAAATTGCTTAAACGGGTTTCGTATGGGGCACCTCAAATTTGAAGGGCCCAATCTAAAATGGGTCGTAAAATAACAAGCCTAAAGTAAATGGGTTCTAAGATCAACCCATTTGCACAGACTCTCTTTACTCTCTCTCTCTCCCCTCCATCTCTAAGCCGAGCAATCGTCCCCGACCTCGGTCACTCCCAAAGGCCACGAGAGTTATGACGAAGGGTCGGAGCAGGAACCGAAAGCCGCTCTAGAGCGGGAGGACCCTAAGCATTGAGCCATCCAAGTCGTGCAGGCGCTAAACCAGCTGAGCAACAAGGACCTGCGGTCACTCGACTGCGTCCGCTGCTCCACCTACGAGCGCCTCCTAAAGCACAACATGATCGCGATGCTTTGCGAGCTGCTTCGGCAGAGTCCGTGCGATTTGGCCCTCGAGGTGCTTGTTCTATTGCTTTATTTGTTATGGGGGTCTCGCGGCCACTGCAGGTTCTCGCAGTCCTGAATGAGTTCGTGATCGGATGTCTTTGTTATGCCTCTCGCTTGTAGCTTTAATTTCGTTCGTTCTCTGTTCGAGAGTTGGATTGTGTCTCTAGGCCTCTGCGGAGGAAAATGCAATTGCCCCCGTTTGCCTGTTCCTAGCTCTTTAATCACGTCTTCTCGCTCGTGCGATGGACGGCGGTGAGGGTGATACGTGATGGGGAGGCCGGAGGATATCTGGGGAAAGGACTGGCTGGAGCGTTAGCCGAGGGCTAAAATTTGAAATATTTCATTCTTTTCATGATAACTAAATAAAAGTCAAATTCCAAATTTTACCCAAAAAAAAATATAAAAAGCAAAACCTCCATATAGTCAGCTTAAAACCACAACGTATTTCACGTAATCATGCGATGAGATTAAAAGTTAACTGGTTGGACCGGGTATTTAAATATGTTATTTTAAACTTAGCCATTAAACTTTTGAAAAGACTAGGCACACTGCAATTACTATAAGCAAAGATTTAATTTTGTTTTATGTATATACCAATTTGTGCACACTACGGACAAGTCAAATACACTGATCTAGGGAGAATTTACAATCGATAGTCACGAATGAAATAGTCTTTGGTGAAGATTAAAACAATCGGAATCACTTGGACAACTGAATCAATCATGTGGATTTAGTTTGATATTAGAATCAACTTGAGATTTTTTGTTCTTCTTTTAACAACGAAAAAGCACACCTAAATAGGTACATTCTAAGCCCAATCATCTTTCCATAAAGCTAGATAACACTGGAACATGCTATATTATCTTGAAGTTTAGATGGGAGGGATGGGCGATTGAGAACATTCGACAGTTCGTCGTTTCACATGAGATATGATATCAATGGATATGCTAGGACGGATTGCTGTGGGAAGGAGAAATGAACTAATCCTACACTACACAGATATGAGAATTGAAATAGACTGAAAAACAATGCTCAATCAATAAAAAGACCAGCAGTTTCAAAATTATTGTGAACTACATGACTTGAACATAAAATTGGGTGAAGTCATTTTGCTTTCCTCGATTAAGAGCTCGTTCTAAAGGAGCAAAGAAATACATGGATAACTTTACGGTGAGAAACGAAGGCTTTGTCTGTTCTTCTCATTTGTTATAGGAATGACCTTCCTGAATTAATTTCATCATCCATATCTTTGGCCATGGCAATTATCACATCATTGTTTGAAAGCAAGAAGATTGGCATAATATTCAGCTATCCACCCTTTTATAATCTTAACTTCGGTTTTTCGTTGCATGACCAACCAGTTTGGATCGGTTTGCATCTCTGAATATAAATCCAAACAATGAGAACCTGCAAAGTATATAATCAAATTTGAGAATATATCTTGAGTCTGAGCCGGTGAAATAAAACCGGGTCCATGTAAAAAATCCAAATCTAAATAAGACATATGGTCTTTGACACTTGAATAAGCAAGAAATTGTTAAATTACTTTCCACATTAGAGTTAGATTCCTAGTTTGAGTAGGTTTTCTTCTTTTGAATGATTCACGGGTAAATGAGACAAGTCGTAAACAACGAATACATTGCTTGGCTATACCTTTCTCTGTATAGACAGCAATAATACTATTTGAGATGTTCTTCAGGACCCTAATATTGAAAAAAGAGATGAAATTGTTAAGAGTGATTAAGTACTGAAAAATTCTAATTCTTTAGATGTGTAGAAATAATCATATAATTTTAGATACCCTGCGCTACTCCAAGGATCTCGAAGTCCATTTGAGAAAATAATGTTGCTACCGAACCTACGAAGAATTAGCTGTATATCCTGCAAAAAAAAAAAAAGAAAGAGAGAGAGAGAGAGAGAGAGAGAGAGAGAGAGAGAGAGAGAGAGAGAGGATGACGATGGTAAATTGGGTTTTAATTTCACGCATGGAAACTAGTTTCGTTTCCCGATAGAAATAAGAGCTAAACATATAGTTTCTAAGGGTCACTGCAAATCTTACATAGCCACCGTAGTAAGTAGTGACCCAATGCTATTGAGGCATGACGCCGTATGAGGAGTTGCATTCATCAATGAAGTCGCTCAAGATGAAAGGATGTGGTTGGAACATGGAATTGTTTGTGATGCCTATGGGCATTACCATCTCGCTGCATTTCTGCAAGCAAATCTCCCTTTCAGTTCAATAGAAGTCTACGTTTTCTCAGACGCTGCAAAATTTTACGAGGAAGTTTTCAAGAATGAGATATTGAAATTAAAATAGACCCGATTAACGGCGTGCTTGGAGTAGCATGAACAATAGACCTGATGATTCCCGTATTGGGACAAAAGGCAATGGCCTAAATCCATCTTAACTGGAAAATCATTCGAAACTGAAAAAGGGAACTGTTTTTCTAACTTTATCCAATTTGAAGTAAATTCAATTCAGCGTGTTTAGCATGCACCCATGAGACCCAAATATATTATCCAAATTCGCCTAAGTAATCGAGAACCATCGTGCCTCCTCTAATGGTTAAAGATGATAATGCAGAGGATTTTACCTGCCAACTCCAACCCAAATTGGTTTGAGAGACATCAGTGGGAGGATTGACGTAGCATGCGGAGTTCCTGTCATAGGCAACAACGCCTGCAAATATTTTGCCAAGAATGCCATTCTCAATAGTATTTGCTCCATCAATGCCATTGCATATCATTGTCACTGGATATATTGGCGGATCATCATATTGAGCTGCTCTCCAATACAACGATTTCAAGTAGCTCTTCAGCTCATCCACACTCTCTAAAGGCCTAACACGTCCGCACACAAGAATGCACTAATTAATCCACGATTGATTGAATCTCTTTAGTAAATTAACATCCACACAAATTCTTGAAAGACTCAATTTAGCCTCGATGATCATGAAACGTACACCAAAAGAAGAGTGTGTGTGGATTAGGTTCATGATCTCAAAAGGTAAATTGAGTTTATTCAACTCCCTTAAATTGAGAAACTGGATGGGGATACCCTATAGCATTCCACTCATTTGGTGACTAAGATACATAATAGATGAAGCGCAAGATCACATACTTGCAAGTCTTGAATATCTTGTTTAGGTTTGAAAGACCATCAGGTTCGTGAGCAACTCTATCGATCTCTGACCACGAATCTCTTATAGTTTGGTAGCAAGTCTCACTAGTTTCCTGTGCAAAGCCACCAGATTCTGCACAAACAATGAAAATGAATGAATATATATTAATATTCCAGATCGAACACAAACAATGAAAATGAATGAATAGATATTAATATTTCAAATCAGGAGGTGGTAAGTTTGTATGTCTTTCTCATCTAAGGAATGGTTTCGAATAACCACACCCATAAAATCCATTCTCTAGAGCATGAATATTGTACTCATGTACTTACCTTGTGTGGAGATGGGGATATAGGGAAATTGCGTCAACCAATGGAATATTATTTGGAGGATCAAAAAGTGCCGCACGCTTCATCATTAGAACAAAAAAGAAGAAGAGAATTTACGGATGTAATTACCTTAAAGTCCTTGGTGATAACCCAATGATATGCATCTTGTGGGGTGATACGGTCAAAGTACAGTATCGGAGCTGAAGATGCCAGAGCTCCGAGGGCCACATGTGGATATTTTAGGCGGAACCATGAAGCAAGCACTGAAATTCGCACTAGCTATTAGAATTTAATAACTTAAAATAACAAGGAGATATATCGTTTTCGTGTAAAAAATGAATTATTATTTTCGTTAAAAGTATAGGGTAGTGACAGCTTATTCTGAATTACCATTGATTTTTAACATGCGCAACTTAGAACAGGTATCAAAACCTGCCAAATCAAAACCTGTCAAAATTCTCACATACATACACACATGTTTCGGTGGTATCTTCTTTATTTTTTCTTTCTCCCATACACACACAATGATAAGTTCCGAATGAGATTGACCTCCTTCGTAACCGAATGAAAAGGTGGCAGAAACCGGTAAAAAATTCAAATATTCCACGGTTTATGCTCTTAAAATATTGAAAGAATATGATACCCACTGCACTTACTTCCTCCATATGATGCTCCCACCACTATAACTGGAGAATATCTGGCTTTCAGTTTCTGCTTCACGTGCATGATAATGGCTGCATAATCGGCCAAAGCTTGGGCCGAGCTAAAATACCCACGAATATTTGCATCTTCGAGAGCTCCTTTTAAGGTCATCCCAAGTGGAATTGACTCTCCATAATACCGATGCTGACAAGAAACATTCCGCAAGAAAAGAAGAGTTCAATTACTTAGTTAGAAGCTTAAACTAGACAGAAAGAACATTCATGCATGGACTCCCCTAAAAAAAAGGTAGAATTCAGATGTACTACCAGAATTCAGATGTACTACCTCAATATAAACTAATAAAGCTTTGAATTGAGCCGCGTTATCAGTTAGAAACCCGATTGTAGTTGGCTCTCCGTCGATTGGCGATTCGGCACCGAGGTAAACGAAGATGGGCGCACTAGAATTGGCACCGCCTCAGTAGTTGGAGTTGATCAAGTATCTTTGTTTAAAGGCAGTGTAGCTCTCTGGTCTATAGTTGAAATGGTCGAAAGTTTGGTTGAAAAAGAAGGTTTCGTAATCGTTTGCTATGGATGCCGAAACTGCACGTTTGGAATCTCGGAGATTGTGTTCGCGGTGTAGACTCAGGGTCGGAGTGTCGAGTGTCAGTCCAGAAATTGAAGCTGCAGATAAAATGAAGGAGATGATCAAAGAGAGCCGAGAAAGAGTCATAGTGTGTAGTGTGTACACGAAGTATGTTTATGAAGAATTCCAAACTTCATAGGACAATGAAATAGACACCTTCAAAGCATATATATATAGAGGCATCTGCCGTCTGTGGGCCACGGTTTGAAGTGAATTGAGCACTTATTGTAAGTCTATGCTGTTTAGACATCTTTTGGCTATAGTGTATAATGTATTAGTGTAGGTAATTAACAACTCTCGAGGTCGTGAAATATTCAAGAACCTTTTGATAAAAAGAAGTCGCTCAAGACAAGTAAAGCACAACCCGGATATGATTTAATTACTATAGTTCATATGCATTCCTATTTCAATTTCAAGATTATGAATTCGTATAAGAAAATGCATCCCTTATTGAGGGTCTCTTTCACTGATTTCTTCGAACTGAATGTGTTAATAACCTATTATTTTGTCGATTTCGCATTGTGGGCTTTCAGTCCAAAAATAATTATGAAAATAATCCTCATCTATGTATATATTCTAGTAAATAATTGGCCTTTGAAACTTTAAAGGGCCTTCAGATTATTGGAAGGTTGTCCGCGCGTGATTGTGAGTGGGGCCTAATTGCAAAAGTATAAAGTATGTATTCAAGCAAATAATTGACCTTCGAAACTTTAAAGGGCCTTCAGATTATTGGCAAGTTGTCCACGCGTGATTGTAAGCGCCTAATTGCAAAAGTATAAAGGGGCTTGCACTGGCAGAAGTCAGTATTGGGTTCGTTGATGATATTCAATATGTTTAAAATGATTTATAGAATCTGATTTGATAAACGGAATCATTTCGAAGCACTGCAGCGATGGACTTGATTGAAATGACCATTATTTCCTTAGTAAATTATATTAAATTTTTTAAGCCTTGTATTATGGATTTATTTTAAGAATCCGGTTGATGTTGTGGGTGTTTCGTTACTCAAGCAATTTCAAAATCAAGATTTGACACTTTCATGAATTACATGTACACACATAATACATTTGATTCATCATAGGTGGATCTTATGTGGAATTCATTGGATCCAACGATGCAATTGCAAGGAAATGCACTAAATTCAAATTAGACCACATCTTTGGGCTCTAACGCGCGGATAAGTAATGTAATTGATGCATAGCTCTGCTTTCATGGCTTGGACAATCACTTAGTCTTTTGATGCTCGCACACTGAATCCTATGGCTGGGGAAGGTTATCCAATGAAAGAATCCACTTTTCTTTTTTCTTTAACCAGAATTTACGGTCGGTGTTGATCTCCTGAAGATAATTGTGTGTACTTTAGTTCCATTTCTGAATTACGCAGAAGGACCACCCTTTTCTAGATGAATCCTCATCATTTTGTTATTAACCCACCCAACTACCTTTTTAGCCTAAAAGTAAGAAAATGCATACTTCCTAGAAAAGAATCACACTATGTTTTTGTATTATTTACTAAGAATCATGCTTCAACTTTAGAAACAATTTTTATATCAAAAGCATAATTCCTTGAAAAGAAGCTTTGACATTTTATATGCATCGCGAGCACATCACAAAATCATTACCATCTAGAAGAGGGCAAGAAACACACGGAGTTGAATGGTCAAGCGACGTGCAATCATGGCAATTTATTGTGATCACTCTATTCATCAACAGGACAAAAATAATCCCAAATATCTACTGTTTACCCTAAAAATTGACAAACTTTTGATTATTATCGACAAATGATAGATTTAGTCGATAATAGTAGAGTTTGGTCATTTATGAAGAGAATTATTGATAAATTGAAGAGAATCGACAACTCGCCAATGAAGTCATTGATGACACATAAGATGAAGTTATCGATGAGAACCTTGAATTGATGAAGTCATTGATATCGATGTCAAGCAATTGAGGATAATCATTGGGTGGTTATTTTTATTGCTACTATTTTAGGATTGTTGTAATTTTTATAAAAAGTATTGCTATAATAGGAGACTGCGGAGTAGCTTCTAGTGGATAATGTAACTTCTTGTAACCACTAAAAGGTTATTTCTTTTTTAAAAACTGTTTGTAATCTCTATTTGTAACATCAATTGTGGACTTTAAGGGTGCGAATGGTAACGTTTCTGTTTTTTTTTGTTCCAGTGGAACAAAAAAACAAAAAAGTGTTTCGTTCGGGAACAATTTTTGAACAAAAGAACGCGTTTGGTAACGTTTGTTCCGGGAATAAAAAATGAATAGAAACACGTTTGGTAAATTTTATTCTTTTTTTTATTTCTTTTAATTTTTTAAACATTTTTATTTTATTTTTCATTTTTTCCTTTCTTTTTTTATTTTTTCTTTTTTCGGCCGCCATCGGCCTCCTCCGGGCGACCGGCCGACGGGGCCGGAGTAGCCTCGCCGGGGCCGGCGACGCTCGGCCTTGCCGAATCTGGGCGAGCCCGAGCTCGCCCAGCCAAGGTGAGGCTCGGCCTCGCCCGCGCCGGCGACGCTTGGCCTCGCGCTGGGGCCGGCGACGCTTGGCCTCGCCGGGGCCGGCGACGCTTGGCCTCGCTGGGGCCGGCGACGCTTGGCCTCGCCGGGGGCCGGCGACGCTCCGGCGAGGTCGCCGAGGCCCTCGAGGGCGTCGCCGGCCCTCGACGGCCGGTCGCCGGCCATGGCGAGGCCGGCGATCGGTCGAAGAAAAAGAAGAAAAGAAAAGAAAAGAGAAGAGAAGCGTTTCGAAGAAGTGTTTCTTTTCTCGAGAAACAACTATTTTGTGTTTCTTTTTTTGCTCCAATTTTGTTCCGGAACAAAAAAAAAAAGAACAGAAACGCAACCAAATGCGTTTCTGTTCTTTTTTGTTTCGGGAACAAAATCCGTACAGAAGTGTTCCGAAAACGTTTCTTTGGAACGTTTCCATGCACGCCCTAAATAACACATCATCACACTTTTTGTAAACCCTTGAGCCCCTCCCTAACAAAGAAAAAAACGTAATTTTTCAATAACCAAGCTAATCCAGTTCATGTTAATCCTGTTGACAATTATATGGCTAATCAAAATTTTTCACAGATTGGACCTCTTGTTGTGCCAATTCCAAATGGGGATACTGTGACACTTTATGATGCAATCTTACACTCAAATGTAGGAAATATTCCCATATAGGCCTAATGTGCCAATTAGCCCAATGTGACAATCCGAATCAAGAGCGATCTTTGAGTTCTAATCCTAGTGGGCAAGAAGGTCAAGCCCATCGGCCTATTTATCTTGAATCAAGGGGCAGAAAAATCAAGTTTATCGATTCATGAATCGAGACCAAATTGCTGAAATAGTGATACAACAAATAGGTGTTGACAGAGGGGCTATTAGGTCTCTTTATAGACTTGCTCAAATGGGCGGATAGGATCGGGTTGGGCTTGCGGCGTCGAGCCTAACTCCACATCAAAGCATCTAACCATAAAAAAATTGCTTGCTTACTTTTCGGTCCGAGCGAGCTATGCTGAGGCCAGATTAGGCCTGTTGAGTTGCCGCCCCATTGTCATATCTCAGACCAACTACCAGAGGTTCGATACCTTAACAAGGAGATTAATGAATAATTAGGTTTAATTCTAAGTATAAATTCCTTTGTCTTCATTCAAAATGATGATATTTTTCATGTAGGGATCTGCTTGCATTGATGATAATGTTGTGCGCCTAAAGTAACTGATTTGTGTCTTTCAATCCAAAATACGGGAACTTGCAAAACATATAATTAGTGACAAGAATATATTTTGAGTTTGAGCCCTTGAAGGAAACTTGATTCAAATAGAAAATTAAAATCCAAATAGGGCTTATTATTTGATGACCAAACAAGCAATAAAATATGTGAGACGAGCCGCAAAGCAACAAATAAAGTGCCCTAATTATGTACCTTTCCTTGTGTAGACAATGGCTATATCATCTAGATTGTTCTTCAGGATCCTAAGATTGAAAAAGAGATTCAATTGTTAAGCGTGATTAAGTAATGTAAAATTTTACTCTTCGGATGGATGGGAGTGATGAACATTCCATATTTTAATACCCTTCGCTGCTATAAGGATCTCGATGTCCATTTGAGAAAATAACGTTGCTACCAAACATACGATGAATTAGTTCTATATCATGCAACCAAGAACAAAAAAAGAGGTAGAGGAAGACGATGTTAAGGTTTACTTTGAATTTGAGCCTGTATACAAGAGCCGGTATTGATCGATTTGTTATATTGGGAAAGAAACAAAATACCAATAGGTTACTTTCCCATTTGGATTGAACTTTCTTTTCTTGACGGCCGCACTAATTCCGTAATAATATCTTTCCTGTTGCCGAACGGGGGAGTAGAGTCTTGAAGCCGCTCGATAAAGGATCGCATCGAAGACTTCTTTCTCCAACCGCATGAAGGAATTCTCGAAACACGGGTTGATTTGTGCAATGTTTTTGGAATGAATATGATGGTGGTTCGTTCAAATTCATTTTCGCAAAAAGTATAAAGTGCTAGGAAGGACCTATAACGCATATACGACGTATTAGTTAATGCCGCCTCTAGCGCGCGAGCCGGTTCCTTACGCGTGCAAAACAGTATGTGAAAGTAACTCAGGATGATCACAGTGGATTAGGAAAACCGATAGGATATCAGGAATACTATGTCGAAGAAAATTGAGAGGGAGTGTCAGGATTCGAATAATTAATTCATGCTCCGGTACTATACTAAACAAACGGTTATTTCCCGAAATTAGTTTAAATTATCAGGAGGGAAAATAGAACTGATCCCAAGCCTGTGAGTGAGTGTGGATCCATAAACTTGTGCCACAGAATATGAAAATCAAAATAAAATGAAAATCTATGCTTGATCAATTAAAAAGACCAGCAGTTTTAGAGGTTTTACCGGAGTCCAAAATTAATTGGGAGTTTGTTGTCAAGTACATGACTCAAATATAAAATCAGGTGAAGTCATTTGGCTCGTTCTATTTGAATAAAGAAAAACAAGGATAATTTTTTGGTGGGGTAAATACATTATCAGTGCCAAAAGTTATGTGCGGCACTCACTTTGGTGCCAAAAAGTTTCTGTCGGATTACTTAAGTGCTAAAAAGTTTGAAAAATGATCATTTTAGTGCCAATTCCGATCTGGTTGGCCGAAAATCCAACGTGGCACTTTTTTATATTAATTTTTGAAGCTGACGTGGCTCGCCGGAGAGTATAGTTAGCATTTAAACAACAAAACGACGCCATTTGGTGTGTCTCCCCCAATTCAAAACCCTAAATCTCTGGTTAGTCGCTGTCCTCGATGGCCCCCGCGCTCGGTGGCCGTGGCTTCGACCCCAACCTCGACCCTGACAAAGGCCACTCGGTGGCCAAGTCGAAGGTTGTAATCTGGCTGGTGCTCGGGGAGGTTGCCGACGAGTGCGCCGCCCCGATCTCTCCCTCTCCATCTCCGATCTCCTCGATGAGTGCCCGGCTGTGTCTTCCAGTACCTAGGCTCCGACAATTGGGCCTAGTGTTCCCTCGTGTGCCGTTGCTGGCTCTCGATCGAAGGGCGAGCCGCCGAGGCTTGACCTCCATGCCCACTTGGAGCTGTTGGACGTGGTCCCGGTCGTGTTCATGCGAGTTCGACTCGATCACGAAGCTCACACAGAAATCACGAGTTCGACTTGGCGCAAGTTGTTGAGCATCGACGACGACGCGCTCGTGCTGATCTCGCTCAAGTGCAGGAACCTCACGCGCCTCAAGCTACTGCTGAGTGACGGTGGCCGAGCGACGGCGGTCGAGTGAGCTAGGTCGACGGCCAAGTGACGGCGGCCGAGCGAGCTAGGTCGGAGGCCAACGAGGATTGGAACCCTAATTTCAATTTCCAAATTAAAAAAAAAAATCCCAAAATGAGTTGTGCAACGTTGTTTTTGTGAGGCCATCCACTTAGGACAGCAAAACGACGTCTTTTAAAAGCTATGTCAATTTTTTAAAAAAATATAAAAGCCACGTAATAATTTTGGCCGGAATCTTTTGCTGGTGGCACGATCGTTTTTCCTCCGATTTGACACTTAAATGATCCGACAGAAATTTTTGGCGCCAAAGTGAGCGCCGTACATAACTTTTGGCACTAATAGTGTACTTACCCCTGTCTTGTAAGACATAGAGGAGTCTTTGTTCTTATTTATTATTAAAATGGCCTTCCCGAATCAATTTGTCATCCATATTTTCTGTAATAGCAATTCAACGAATCAATTCATTATGCACATTTGTAATAGAAGTTCAGCACATCATCGTTTCAAAGCAAGAAGATCGGCATATATTCGGCTATCCACACTTTGGAATTTCGCGCTCAACCAACTAATTCAGATCGGTTTAGATCTTTGGTATTAAATCCAAACAACATGAACTTGCAAAACATTAACCATTGATGAGAATATATCTCGATTTCGCTTGTGAAGGAAAGCTAATCCAAGTAGATATTTCAAATCAAAATAGGATGGTTTGACCCCCAAACATGTAAGAAATTATGTATATACTTTCTTCTTTGGACTTATATTTCTAATTTGAGTAGGTTTCCTTCTCTTGAGGGATTCACAGGTTCTTGAGATAAGTCGCAAGCAACAAATAAAATGGCCTGGTTTTGCACCTTTCTTTGTATAGATAGCGACTATACCATCAAAATTGGTCTTCAGGATCTAAGATTGAAAACGATATCAAATTGTTAAGCATGATTAAGTAATGTGAAAATTTATTCTTCCAATGGGCGTATGGAGATAAACATACAAATTTAAATAGCCTCGGTAGTGTAAGGATCTAGATCTCCATTTGAGACAATTAATGTTGCTACCAAATCTACATAGAATTAGCTATATATCCTGCTACAAAAAGAAGAGGTGGACGACAACAATGGAAAGGTTTACTTTAAAGTTTATATAAAGAAACTAGTTCAATCTAGTCATAGAAATAAGAGACAAGCATATATTTTCCAAGTTACCGGAAGTCATACGTGACCACCGTAGTAGAGGCCCGCCTACCATATTAGTAGTTGCGCTCATCAATGAATCTTGTCAAGATGGGGCATGCCATTTGGCTGCGGCTTTGAAACAAATCCCCCTTTTAGTTCAATAGAAGTGTGAGTTTGTTAGACGCTACCAAATTTTACAAGGAATTTTTCAAGAAGGGGGTGGTGCAATTAAAATAGAATTGATTGATAGGTGTTCTTGGATCGGCCTGAGCATAGACCTAATGATCCCTGTAATGGAACAAAAATGCCATTGTCCAAGTCCATCGTAATTGTATTATCACTCGGACGCATAGAGGGAACAGTTTTTCTAACGCTGTCCGCTTAGAAGTAATCAAAACTCAACCAGGTTCGAATCCACCCATGACATCGAAATGCATTATCCAAACCCTCCCAAACGGTCAAGGCCCATTGGCCTCCTTTAATGCTTAAAAGTTAAGATATAGAGTACCATACGTGCCACCTCAAATCCAAAGTACTCTGGATATACATGAGTGGGAGGATTGAGGTAGCATGTGTTGGAAAAATGTGGTTTCGAATTAATATAGCAATCAAATCATACTTTGATATGTGATATCACTTTTCTTTTTTAAAGGATTTATTTGCCCTACAAAGTTGCCAATGATCACTAGCAAATATCCTCCAAGATATAATCAAGTCTCAAGTGAGATTACTAAATAGCAATTTTAATATTTTTCAGGATTTCTCTAGGAAAAAATTGAAAAGATGGTTGTAATTTTGGAAAAAGACTCGAAAATGATCTCATACTCGTTCATCCAAAAAAATTGACTTATATATATATAAATTGATCTTAAAGAACATAGATAGCTTTTTGCCAAAGGTTGCAAATTGAACAAAGATATCCCTTCGTTCGGAAGGAGTTGCAAAGTGAACAAATGCAACCCTTATGGAATTGTTGCAAACTGAACAAGTGTAATTTCCAAAGGTTGTCTTGAAAAGACACACATAAAAAATTATAAATAATAAAAATAATACTTTTTAAATAAATAAAATTCCGAATTTTCATAATTTCTAAAAATACTTAATAAACAAAAAACAACCTTTGAAATAATAAAGGTTAATAAGATAACCATATGAAATAAAATAAAAATAAAGGGATTAATACTAAGTGCGCCTAATAATCTCGCCAAAATCACGCAACTACATGCGAGTATTGTGGGGTCTAGCCCATACCCCATATTTTTTTTTTTTCAACACATTAAAGAGCACTCACACTTATTAACTGGCCCATGTCCTCCCATTTTTTCTACGTGGAACAAAAAAACACACACTTAGTTTGTTTTGCAAACAAACTTTCAACATCTTGTGGAGTTATTGTTATAGAAAACAACATCTGCAAATATTTTGCCAAGAATGCCATTTTCAGTAGGATAAGTTTTCAGGTCACTCCCACTCTCGAAAGGCCTAACACAACACACGCGCACACACACGTGCACGCACGTGCACACGCACACGCGCCCACACGCACATGCACACACACGCGCCCACACACACACACACACAAATTGCTCACGCTTCTCACCAGAACATAAACGAAACACACAGATGGTCTTTATTTACTGCACCACAAATTGCTCACGCTTCTCACCAGAACATAAACGAAACACACAGATGGTCTTTATTTACTGCACCATTAGCATTATACCATTTGATGACTTTCCCATGTGATATATATATATATATATATATATATATATATATATATATAGTTATCGATTATTTTCCAAATGCCCGAAGATCAGCATGCCATGTAGCAACCCATTTTCTTATAATGTCAATCTCGGTTTTTGCTGCTTGAACAACTAGTCGGGATCGGCCTCCGTAGCTGGAAGTATGTCCAAACAATGTGAACCTACACATAAAAAATTATATTTACAAAATTAATTTCAGCGATTCAATTGGCTTCCATAAATCCAAAGATGAAAAGATAATCAAATTTTATTTGACTTTGTTTGATACGAATCAAGTCGATACGTACCTTTAGTTGTGTAGACTGCAGTGACAATATCATAAATATTCTTCAAGATAGTGATTGACAATATATATGAATTATTCCGAAATCTGATTTAATTCAATAATGTTTTCGAAGGAATCTCTATAGGTTTTGATGCATTGTGTACCTGCTGCTGCTATAAGGATCTAGAAGCCCATTGGAGAAAATAAT
The DNA here is from genome assembly GCA_014182585.1 of Eucalyptus coolabah. Taxonomy (NCBI): domain Eukaryota; kingdom Viridiplantae; phylum Streptophyta; class Magnoliopsida; order Myrtales; family Myrtaceae; genus Eucalyptus; species Eucalyptus coolabah. The sequence goes on along the minus strand of CM024629.1, from coordinate 9,796,017 downwards.
GTTGCTAGCGAACCTGTGCAAAACAAGTTCTATGTCCTGCAATTTCCCATAGTCAATGTATCTAAAGAGAGTCATATGTTGTTCATGTTAAATTGCTAAAAAGGAGGAGAGATGAGGCTGAAACTTCATCTTACGTACAAAGCAACCAAGTCTTTTACAAAAGACAAAATACATCACGTAAAACACCCCATAACTACCCATGTTCTCCATAAAGGACTTGCCCCACTAACACCTAAAAACTAGGATAACCAACACACATGACTCCACTAACTCTAATAACTGAAAAACCAAATCAGCAACATGTGAAAAATAAAATAACTATTTTATCAACAATCCCTCCCTTAAACTGATGTTTGCTAACATTCAGTTTAAAGCTTTGATTTCTTTCACCGTGCAAACACCTAGTAACTTTCTGAGCTTCACAAATGACTCCATCTTGAGGGCCTTGGTGAATATATCAGCAACTTGATCTTCACTCCTGCAGTAGATTAGATCAATTGTTCCATCATTGCTAAGATCTCTCAAGAAATAAAACTTCACATCAATGTGCTTGCTTCTTCCATGTAACACCGGATTCTTAGAGAGTTTTATTGCTGAGTTATTGTCACAAAAAATTTTAGTAGGTCCTGGTTGCTTGAATTGTAACTCCTCAAGAATTCTCCTTAGTCAAATAGCTTGACAAGCAGTAGCTATTGCAGCAACAAATTCAGCTTCTGTACTTGACAATGTGACAATTGGTTGCTTCTTGGATGACCACGAAATAGCACCTGTTCCAAACATAAAAGCATAACCCGAAGTGCTCCTCCTATCATCTTGATCTCCTGCATAGTCACTATCAGTAAATCCCAACAAATCAGACTTTTCACCCTTCTTGTAAAATAGCCCAAAGTCTCTAGTTCCTTGCAAGTAACGAAGGATTCTCTTGGCAGCTAACAAATGCATTTGTGTAGGATTCTCCATATATCTACTGATTAAACTCACATAATACATTATGTCTGGTCTTGTTGTAGTTAAATACATCAAACTGCCCACAATTTGTTTATAAAGTGTGCTGTCAACCTTCCTCCCTTCATGATCTTTGTATAACTTTAAGCCAAACACAAGCTGGAGTGTTTACGGGATTACAATCCTTCATCTGAAACCTGTCCAAAATTTCTCCCACATATTTCTTTTGAGAAATAAAGATCCCATCATCCGATTGTACCACTTCTATGCCAAGGAAGTAATGCATCATACCAAAATCAGACATTTCAAACTCATCAATCATGGATTTCTTGAATTCTTCAAACATGTCATCACAACTTCCAGTAAATATAAGATCATCAACATACAAGCAGACAATAAGCATTTTCCCTTTATCTCCAATCTTGACAAAAAGCGTATGCTCATAAGGACATTTTGAAAAACCAACTTTAAGAAAATAAGTTTCAATACGACTATACCAAGCCCGAGGGCTTGTTTTAGCCCATAAAGAGCTTTCTTCAATTTATAAACTTTATGCTCATTTCCAATCTTGACATAACCAGGGGTTGCTCGACAAATACTGTTCCTCCAAGTATCCATGCAAGAATGCCGATTTGACATCTAGCTGGAAAATAGGCCAAGAATTTTGTGCCGCCAATGCAACCACCAATCTGATCGTGTCATGTTTCGCAATTTGGAGAAAAAACCTCTGTATAGTCGATTCCATATTTTGCTTGTATCCCTTGGCTACCAAACGTGCTTTATATTTGTCAACCTCACCATTTTCTTTCAGTTTTGTTTTAAAGACCCACTTTACACCAATGGTTTTTGTCCATCCGAAAGATCGGATAACTCCCAAGTATCATTTCTTTCAATGGAATTAATTTCATCATCCATCGCTTTTCGCCATTTTTCTTCTTTGACAGCATTCTCAAAAGTTGTAGGGTCATAGTCTGAAAATAAGGCAAAATGAGTAATTGAATCTCAATTCCAGTTACCTCATAATCTTCCATCCAAGCAGGCTTTCTTCTAACGCGGCGAAGAGATTGGGCTTCTTCTTCATTGACTTCAAAGCCTGTTGGTAAAATTTCAGCAACTGTAGAAGTCGTATTTGATGAATTTTGGGGAATACAAGGTGCTGAAATTTGCTCTTGTTCAGCATCATTGTTATAAAGAACTTGGGTAGGCTGCTGCCTATTCCAATCCCAAGTGTTCTCTTCATCAAAAACAACATCCCTGCTGGTCACAATCTTCTTTGTTAGTGGATTGAATAATTTATATGCTTTGGATGCTTCACTTACACCAAGAAAGACACATTTTCAACCTTGTCATCAAGTTTCTTCCTTTTCACATCCGGGACATGGGCATATGCGATGCATCCAAAAATTCTGAAGTGATCTACAGCCGGTCTTCTCCCACTCCAAGCCTCTTCAGGTGTCATATTTTGAACAGCAAAAGTTGGACTTCTGTTCAAAACATGAATACTCCAATTTACTGCTTCTGGCCAGAAAGTCTTTGGAACTCTTCCTCTTGCCAATAAACTTCTCACCATGTTGAGAATTGTTCTATTTTTCCTCTCAGATACACCATTCTGCTGTGGTGTATATGTGTGATAAGCTCTTTTCGAATGCCATACTCTGCACAAAAAACTTCAAATTCTTTTGAGCAATATTCACCGCCACGGTCTGTTCGAAGAGTCTTAATGGTCTTTCTGCTTCATTTTTAACACGAGTTTTGAAGCTTTTAAACGTGGAGAAAGCTTCTGATTTTTCTGTAAAAAATAAACCCAAGTTTTTCTGGAAAAATCATCAATGAAGGTAATTAAGTATCTTTTACCTCCATTAGAAGATGGATTTATGGGACCGCAAATGTCCGAATGCACCAGCTGCAAAACATCCTTTGCTCTCCATGACTTTTCTTTTGAAAATTGAGAACGATGCTGTTTGCTAACAACACATTCTTCACAGACTTGGGAGGGAACAATAATTTGAGGAAGACCCGTCACCATGTTTTTCTGTTGGAGGGTCTTCAATCCACCAAAACTCAAGTGACCATAGCGAAAGTGCCAAAGCCATGAGGGATCTTTCTTTTCAGCCATCAAGCAAGACTGAATATTTTCAATCTTTAATGGAAACAATCTATTTGAATTCATAGGAACAACTGCAATAGCACCTCTAACGGAATCATAAATTTCACAGACACCCCTCTGAATGGTGATTACATAACCATTTTCTTGTAATTGGCCAGCACTTAATAGGTTACTTTTCAAGTCAGGAACATACAACACATTAGAGATCGTTTCCACAAAACCATTCTTGGTTCTTATCTTAATATCACCTTTTCCCATCACTTTCACAAGTAGAATGATCCCCAAAACTCACAGTGGAATGAAAATCTTCATTTAGATGAGAAAAAAGAAAACTTACTTCCACTCATGTGGTTACTGCAGCCTGTATCCACATACCAAATATCTGACTCGCGCTCCTTTTTATCTTGAACAGCCATCAACAATGTTTCTGCTTCCTTTTCTTCAACAAAATTTGAACTCTCTACCTTTTCTTTATTATTAGGCAGCCTAGTATAACATTCAGATGCATAATGACCAAATTTATGACATCTAAAACACTCTATCTTAAATTTGTTAGGATCCCGTCCTATGCCTTTGCCTTGAAATTGGTCATTGTTGGCTTTAAAATTCCTGCCAACATCTCTATTTCCTCGATCTCCCCTTCCTCTACCTCTACCTCTACCCCTTCCTCTGAAATTGTTGGAATGAGTATTGGTAGAAGCCTTCAACGCTTGCTCCTCTTGTTGAACTTACGTTCATCTTACGTTCATGGACCAATAAGGAGCTTTGCAATTCATCAAGAGAGAGCGCATCTATGTCTTTCGACTCTTCAATTGAGCAGACAACATAATTAAACTTTGGTGTCAAGGAACGCAAAATCTTCTCCACAATTGTGACATCGTCCATCTTCTCGCCATGGAATCGCATCTTGTTGTTGATCTCCATTGTTCTGGCACAATAACTAGTGACAGATTCTCCATCCTTCATCGCTAGTGTTTCAAAATCTTTTCTCAAGGCTTGAAGCTGTGCACGCTTCACCCTAACAGAGCCTTGATATTTCTTCTTCATAGAATCCCAAATATCCTTGGAAGTTTCTTTGCAAAGAATAGTCTCCAAGATGGAACGATCGATAGCCTGAAAAAAATAATTTTTGCCTTCAGGTCCTTCAACTTTCGAGCTTCCAATTCCGCTTTCTAGGGGATCTGTCAAAGCCATGCCTACCTGGTGGCTCTTGAATTCCAGATTCGACAACCGACCAATACTCCTTTGATCGTAAAAAATTCTCCATCAACATACTCCAATGGTCATAGTGACCATCAAAGCGTGGAATTGCGGGTTGAACAAAATTATCGGTGGCCATTGGAAATATTGCTGCTGCAATTTTCTCACGAAAGTTTTTTTTTTTTTTTTTTAACTCTCTCACGTTTCTCTCAGGCTACGATACCACTGTTAAATTGCTAAAAGGAGGAGAGATGAGACTGAAACTTCATCTTACGTACAAAACAACCAAGTCTTTTACAAAAGACAAAATACATCACGTAAAACAGCCCATAACTACCCATGTTCTCCATAAAGGACTTGCCCCACTAACACCTAAAAACTAGGATAACCAACACACATGACTCCACTAACTCTAATAACTGAAAAACCAAATCAGCAACATGTGAAAAATAAAATAACTATTTTATCAACAGTTCAACCATAAAAAAATTATATATATATGAAAATTAAAGGAGTATCCTATATATATGATTTTATTTTTGTGATCGTACATGACCACCGTAGTTAGAAGTGGTCAGTGTAGCCAAGGTGCGATGCCATAGCTACTCTGGCAGTTATTTATGAACTTATTGTTGACACCTAAATTTTGATTAGGTTTTTTAAATTAGGCCTTAGTCTCTGTTAATTTTTGTTTTTCCTTCGGATAATAATAAATAATAAAAAAACAAAAAATAGTAAAAACAAAAGAAAACAAAAAAAGCCAGCCCAGCCCCCTCTTTTTCTTTTCCACGCAGGCCCAGGGCCCAGCCATTTTTCCCCCAAAAGCCCGGCCCCTTTTCTTCTTCTTCCTTCTTCCCTCTTCTTCCCCTACGCCCCGCAATTCACGCGCACGAGAGGACGAAGACGCGCTTGAAGACAACCTACCGCTGAGGAGGGTAGGCCGACGTCGGCCGGAAGAGACAGATCTCATGCGCCATTAATGGCCTGCTTTCAATGCCGAGCACGCTTTGTTGGAGGAGCGAGGACGGGACGCCGGTTCAGCCGCGGGCGTCTGTTCGGCGTGCGAAGACTGGCGGTCGAAGCCCCGTCGACCGGCCGCCCCCTTGCCTATAAATAGCGAGGCACCACCTCCGTCGAAGGACATAGCGAACTCCGAGAGCTTCCCCTTAAGAGACTTCAAGGGGAAATCGAAGAGCAAGCAAAGGGGGCAAAGGATCGGGTCGCAAGCTAAACGACCTCCCATCGAGACATCGGGAGGCCGGCGGCAAGCGAACCCGGATCGTGAACGGGTGAGCTTGAGGGGAGAGATCCGGCGTGAGGGGGCAAATCGGCGGGAGAAGGGTTGAACGAGGTCAACCGGAGGAGAGAGAGCTGTCGTCTTGAGCCGTGCCGTCGTCGTCCGCTTCAAACATCAGGTCAGCTGTCGTCCGCCGCCTGATCCCATCTATCTCTGTGTCGTCCCCAACGCCGCCCGATTCCGCTCGTCTCCGCGTCGTCCTCGACGCTGCCCCAACCCCGTCCGTCTTTGTGTTGTCCCCAACGCCACCACGATTCCGCTCGTCTCGCGTTGTCCTCGACGTTGCCCGATTCCGTTGGCCTCGGCGTCGTCTGGGGACGCTGCCTCCTTCTTCGACGCCTCCGTCATTTCCTCTATCGGTGCCGTGATTAGGTGAGAGGGAGGAAGCATCGCGCCTGGTCGAACTCGGATCGAAGTTGGTTGCGGCGGGTAGGGCTCCACGGTCGGGTAGGGTTTCTAGAATCGGGTCGCGGCTTGTAATCCGGGTCGGCGGCTCAAGGACGGGTCGGGCGTGGGTTTGAACTGGTAGGGTTCCGCACAGGCCGGGTTGTGTTGGCCTAGATTTTATGAAAATGGGCCAAGAATGGTTTGGTTTTTTTTTTTTAAAAATGAGAGGAGAAAAAAAAAGCCGAGTCGGCCCGCAACGCGGGTCGCAATCCGGTCGGTCCCAACCCGGGAACCCGACCTGGTTCGTTTTTAATATTAATATAAATATAATATAATATATTTAAAATAAAAAAAAAAAAATATTCCATATTTTCCAAAAAATGGCAAAAATCTAGAAAAAGCCAAAAATTCATGAAAAAGCCAAAAAAATTCAGAAAAAGTCAAAAAGACTTGTATTTTCCAAAATACCAAAAAAATCCAAAAAAATCCCTTTTATGTAAAAAAAAAATAGAAAAAGACTCAAAAAAATGTTTTTCCTCCCAAAAATGCATGGAAAATTCTCCAAAAATCCAAAAGCCTTAGGGTTTAAACAAGATTAGGTATCGAAAGGGCATTAGTGATTAATTAATGTAATCAAGTCTCCGATCCTAATTTCTCTGGTTGCGCAAGAGTGAGTATTTCTTCCAATACTTCGCTTGGGTTTCTAATCAACCCACTCCAAATTGATTAGTGGCAACTCTATTTTATAAATTGATTTACAAGTTAAAAACTTAGACTATTAAAGTCGTGAATTGGTGGACTTGGGAGAGTCCGGACATAACTAATTTTAGCCGAGCCATTACCTTCCTTAGGCGCTGTACCCAATTGCGGGCTCTGAAAAAAAAAGAGGTCGCGACACTTATTTAGGCCGAAGGGTTTGGTTGAAACATAGTATTCTGGCCGATGCCCACAGGAATCACCATGTCGCTACATGTCTGCAAAGCCAAACGACCTCCATTTTGTTAGTCAAAGATTAACTAATTATTGCAAAAGAGTTCGAAATTGTCTTCATTAACTCTCAATTTGCCTAGCACATCGCTATTAGGTAGAGCCAATTAGGATGTAAATGAGTCACAAGTATTCACGAGTTACTCCGCTCAATCATTAGACTACACCAAACTCCGCTCGAAACATTAGATGCATATTATGCCGAATCTTGGAGTTGTTCGTTCATCACTCGAGTTTGAAATTAGCTTTGTTTTTTTATAATCAATCCAAGTCCGTTTCAATTGATCGTAGTAAACTAAGATCCGTTATGATATCGATACAGTGTGTACCTACCAAGGCCAACCCAAATTAGTTTGAGATGGACGTGTAGAAGGTGGATTGACGTAGCATGTCAGATTTCCCTCGGAAGTGACAACGCCTGCAAAGATCTTCCTGAGAATGTCATTTCTTGGAGAAGCTCCATCAATGGCATTGCATATCACTTCCCTGGACGTCGAATGGATTTTGCATTGATGGTTTTAAGTGATGGGCTTAAAGCCCGTCCGCCCATGTTGGGCTGAAAGCCCGGCCCACGGGATTAGGGCCCATGGATGGAGGGATATGATGAAGGGGTACGTTTCTATTTTAGAGGGGACGTATATAAGGGAGGAGAGATAGGGAGGACGTACCTTTTTGGAATCAAAACGTACGTGCGTCCCTCTCCCTCTCTCTCTCTCTAAAAAGAAAAACAGTAAAGCACAAGGCGACGTTTTTTCTTCCCTTCAAGGCAAATTGGCGTCATTGGATCAAACATGACCGAATTTTCTTCCTCTTATCGGCGTTGGTGTTTAATCTGTGGCTAACAAGGTACGCTCGATTCCGTGGTGTGCTTTAGGATCGGTGATACATGTTTTCTGAGCTTGTCTTCCGCATTCGTTTTAGGGTTTCGATTTAGTGTTGAATCCAGTTTTTGGGAATCCAACAAACCCAACATTGATATTAGAGCCCTAGTTTATATTTTCCTGACCCCTTTTATGTTTTTTGATTGATTTTTCGCGAAAATAATCGGCCGACATGGATCGGGCGCAATTTCCCGACACTCGAGCAGCCTTTGTTCGTCCATTTTTTCGAGTTTCTGTAAGTCGAAATCGATTTCTGAAGACATAAGGTAAAATGGCTCGTCGAGATGAGTCCATCGACGGGTCGTGCGCCGCCGGGAGACACCGGACGTGTCCACACACGCGGCTAGAAGCCGCTGCACGTGGGCGCCACGCGTTGGACGCGAACCGACATGTGTGCGCCGGCGGTGGCGAATCGGCACGCGCCGGTCGATGAACCGACGCGTGATGACGTCACCGTGACGTTACGGTAACCGCCGGGATGACGTCATCGATGACGTCATCGCTGACGACCGTTGGCCGGCCGGTCACCGGCGGTGACCCGACCCGAGATGCGACCCGACCCGAGCTCGACAGTCGCTCGTATGTTCGACCGACATGACCGGTCGATCTGGTCCAACCGGCCGCGCTAACGACCGTTAACCATTGACCACCGTTGACGACCATTGACCATTGACCACCGTTGACCGTTGACAACCGTTGACCGTTGATCGTTGACTTTGACCGTTGATTTGAAAAAAAAAAAAAAAAAAAAAGAGGAGGAGGAAAAGAATGTGTTTCTTTTTCCAATTAATTCTATGTGAATTATATGTGATCCCTTATTTGTTTTGCATTTGTTGTAGGAACAATGCCTCCCCTGAGGTTGTGCACACCTATTTGCGCAATTACCAATGAACAAAAGGAAAGGCTTTCTAAAGTGATAGCTGAGCTGACTGATCATCGATGGGAGAGTGGTGACTTAATTGATCACGTACTTGAAGTCAACAGGAAAATTTAAAAGGTTATATGGAATGGTCGTCCTATGCCACAATCGAGATTGTGCGATTTTTCATGAACACCATTCCACCGAATGGCAAGGAGTGTTGAATCGCATGCTTCATATAAGAAAATTGTGATGGATTTTGTAAATGAATATTACTGGATTGTTACAAGGGAAAAGATCAAGAAATTGAACAAAAGAGGATCTTTCCTAGTTCGTGTACTGACTTGATGTTAGATGTATTGGCTGATCTTTGTTAAGTGTGCTTTGTGGACATCTTATGTAATGTTTACTACCTGATTATTGTTGATGTAGCAACCGATATGTTAGTTGTATTATGTGAAAGCATTATTGTTTTATTGGATGTCAATTATTATTTACTTTCTGTTATTGTTGGTTGTTGTGGGTAGTTATAGAAGTTTTGGAACTTCATAGAATTTATTTTGCATAAGACAATTATATTAATGATAGTTTTAAGTTGGGATTTTGGAGGATGATTGGAAACTTAGTGACATTTTGATTTTGAAACCGTACTTGAAATTGTTCATTAATATAATGAGTCTGTGCAAAAGGGATGCATAAATGATAGGCATTCATAATTCGTGCATATATATCTGATGTGTTCAGATCAATGGCTTCAGCCACAAAGAGCATAGTTGCCGAGCTGAACAAAGGTGAAAAGCTCAATGGTGACAACTATGAAATATGGCACATGAAAATCTAATATGTGCTGGAAGAGCAAGAGGCACTAGAAGCTCTTAACTGACCATGGTAGAACCTGAAGAAGGAAACATTGTGCAGCATAAAAGAGATAAGGAAGCATTTGCTGCATGGAAAGAAAAACTCTCTTGCTCGCATTACGTTGCTGAGCGGTATGGACAATGACGTCATGCGAGAGTTTAGGCGTTTTGATAATGCCAAGGAAATGTGGGAAGCATTGGCAGCAATATTTGGTCATACTTCGGTGACCAGATTGAGGCAGCTCACTATTAGGTTTGACTCTTATAAGAAGCCTCATGGTCAGACCATGAAGCAACATCTTAGGAAGATGTCAAACATGATAAATGAGCTGAAAGATGTTGGCCATGTCCTGACAGATGAGCAGCAAGTGCAAGTAGTGATTCGTTCCTTGCCTCGAGTGGGAGCATATGAAGGTGCACCTGACCCATAATGATAATATCAAAACCTTTGAGGATGCAATGCATCATCTTGAGCTGGAAAAGGACTGCCTCTTAGCGGCTAAGCCAGAAGCTGAACTCTATCATGCTAGTTCTAGCTCACATGGAGCTTCGAGCTCCAAGCGCAAACGTTCTAACTGGTTTGATAAAGGGAAAGGCAAGGAAGTAGGTCCTTCAGGGAAGAAACCCAAGTTTAACCAACATGAAAGAGGAAAGCGTCCTCGCATGAAGAAGCTTGCAAGGGTGAAGTGTTACAACTGTGACAAGAAGGGTCATTATGCTCGCGACTGTTGTGAGCCGAAGAAGGTAAACACCCCTTGTACTTTTCAGAACTTTACTTTTGTGTCGAGTTCTGTGTTCTTAACTGAGTCTAATCCTTTGTAGACTGTGGATTTAGGAGCGACAGACCATGTAGCGAATAATAGGGTCCTTCGTGGAATTCGCGAGTATCAATTGGAACTAAGTGGATCTATGTGGGAAACAACTCCAGAGCTGAAGTGAAAGGAATTGGCACATGCCAACTGAACATGCTGGTGGACGCACTTTATTCCTACATGATGTATTGTATGCTTCGGAGATTCGTCGAATTTAGTGTCTGTTTTAGTGTTGGTTAAACTAGGTTTCAATATGAACTTCCATAATAGAGGTGTGGATTTGCTTTTGAATACAAATTACTATGGTTGTGGTTATTTTTGGATGGTTTCATTATATTAGATATTGATTATGTTAATGCAAATATTTGTTATTCCCTTCTCACGTCTCCTAATTCATATGATAATGATGTGAATGTGTGGCATGCTAGACTTGGTCATATTGGCCAACAACGTATGAATAGACTAGCCAAAGAGGGCTTGTTGGGTAACATTGAAAAAGTCGATTTGCCTATATGTAAGCATTGCCTAGAAGGGAAAATGACAAGGAAACCATTTGGAAAAGGTAAAAGCTGAATTTCCTCTGTATTTAATCCATTCCGACGTCTATGGTCCAATGAATGTAAGAGGAAGACATATGGCTGTTTATTTCATTACTTTTATAGATGATTATACTCGATTCGGATATGTCTATTTGATTTCTCATAAATCAGAAGCATTGAGTTGTTTCAAGAGATTTATGAACTTAGTAGAAAATCAATTAGACAAGAAAATAAAAGCATTGAGATACGATCGAGGTCGAGAATATTTATCGATGAGTTTAGAAAATTATGTGATGAAAAAGGAATAGAAATACAGTTATATATTCCGTATACTCTTCAACAAAATGGTGTTGCGGAGAGAAGAAACAGAACCCTACTGGAAATGGTTAGGTCCATGATGGCGCATGCTAACTTACCTATTACTTTTTAGAGTGATGCATTGTTAACTGCTGCCTATATACTTAACCGGGTGTCTTCCAAATCGGTTATTTCCACTCCATATAAGTTATGGACAGGTAAAAAACCGGACTTAAGTTTTCTTAAGCCATGGGGTTGTGCTGCCTAAACACATGAGTCCTTTCACAAGTTTGAGAAATTGGGTCCCAGAGGAAATAAGAGTATTTTCATAAGATACTCAGAACATTCGAAAGGGTATTTGATAGGCGAGAAGGAAAGTGAGAGTATAACTGAATTTGAATCACGAGATGTCACATTTTTAGAGGATGAATTTCCTATGAAGGGCGAAATAGGGAAGATTACTCCCTATTTGAAATCTTGGATCAAGATAATGATATTAGTGGAGTTCGTCCAAGTGGGAGTAATATGAGAAGTGATAAATTGAATTCAACTCATTCTCAATTACAACCACATGATGAGACGATATCATCATTATCTAATCCAAGTGGGAGCATAATGGGGAATGATGTGCAAATTGTACAATCTCCCATACGGCGAACAAGTCGCCAAAGAATTCCCTATCGACGTTTTGACATTGAAGGGAAAACTTTTATGGTTGCTCCACAAGATGAGGATAAGCCAAGAAATATTAATGAGGCTCTGAATTGCCCTAGTAAGGAAAAATGGATTCATGTAATGGAAGATAAAATGAAGTCAATGAAATCAAACTAAGTCTGGGAATTGGTTGATTTTCCAAAAGGACGCAGAGCTATTGGGAACAAGTGGGTTCTCAAAATAAAGCAAAAGGCTGATGGCTCGATAAAATGGCATAGGGCTTGCCTTGTGGCGAAGGGTATAATTAACAAGAAGGAATTGATTATGAAGATACATTTTCTCCTGTAGTGATATTTACCTCGATTCGCATTATTCTGACAATAGTGGCCAGTATGGATCTTGAGTTACATCAAATAGATGTAAAGACTATTTTCCTCAATGGAGAATTAGAGGAAGAAATATATATGGAATAACCTGCTGGTTTCATAGTGAAAGGCCAAGAAGAAAATGTATGTCGACTTTTGAGATCGATATATGGCCTCAAGTAGTCATCGAGACAATGGTATATACGTTTTTATAATGCCATAATGGCATATGATTTTATAATGATTGATGAGGATCATTGTGTATATATCAAAAGATCAAGGATTAATTTGTGATCATATCATTATATGTTGATGATATACGATTGCGGAAGCAATATGGAGTTTATTAATACTATCAAGAGTTGGTTGTCTTCCAACTTTGAGATGAAAGATATGGGTGAGGCTGCATACATTCTTGGAGTTAAGATTTCAAGAGATCGTTCAAAGAGATCGTTGTCTCTTTCGCAAGAACCATATATAAATAAGGTTCTTGAACGATTTCGTATGCAAGATTGTAAACCTATAGACACTCCTATTGCAAAAGGTGAAGAATTGAGCCATAGACTGTGTCCAGGGACTCCACAAGAGAAGAAACAAATGAAACATGTTCCTTATGCTAGTGCTGTTGGGAGCTTGATGTATGCTATGATGTGTACAAGATCCGACATATGTTTTGCAGTTGGAATGGTAAGTAAATACTAATCCAATCCAAGTCTAGCACATTGGAAAGCCGTTAAGAGAATCATGAGGTATATTAAAGGGAGGCTGCTGATTACAAGTTGAATTACCAAGGAAAGGATCTGCGACTTGAAGGCTATTTAGATGTTGGTTGGGGAGGAGATTTAAATGAAAGAAAATCTACCTCTGGATTTGTTTTCTTACTGAACAATGGCGCCATATCATGGAGTAGTAAGAAGCAAACGTGTATAGCCTTATCCACGATGGAAGCCGAGTTCGTGGCATTATCAACAGTGGTACAAGAAGGAGTTTGGCTTAAGAGATTTTTGGATCATTTAGGTGTTATTGAGAAAGCTGCAAATCCATTATTGGTTAACCTGTGATAGCCAAGCAGCTATAGCGTACACCAAAGATTCAAAATATCATGGAAAGACCAAACATATGGATACCAAGTATAACTTTGTCAAAGATATGGTTGCACGAAAGGATGTGAACTTACGGTACATATCTACGGATAGAATGGTAGCAGATCCTATGACAAAGCCAATACCTAGAGATGTGTTTTGTGGTCATGTAAAATCTCTAGGATTGTGTAGAGTACGATGTCTTGGATTGTAATTTCCCTGATTTGTTCACATTTATGAACTTGTGTTTTTTCATTGTTAATGCCTATGAATCTTTGTTTGATCTTTATGCATTTTAATGCTCAATGCATTACTTTAAGTTGAGAAAGAATGTCGGACAGATATAAGATTGGCCCACTCACACGGGCAATCGCCTCTATTTACTATGTGATAAATAGATATGAGACTGTTTTTAAGCTTATTATCAATGTGATAACCGAGAGCTTAAGTTTAAAATACGCATGTCACCTTAACTGAGTGTTAAGATGATGACATAATACTTACTATGTTCGAAAGTAAAATACCCCACACATTTTACTTTATCTGTTTAAGGTGTCGGATGTGAATTCGATGAATTTTGTGAATGAGTAGATATGTGAACTCAAGTTAGACATTGGGTATGTCTGAACTATCATTTGTATGGTATTGAAAGGTGTAGACATACGCTCCATGGGAAAGGAGTTAATACCGTAATACATATTTCATACTACGTATACATGAGACGACCAATAAGAGTGGCGAAAGTTTGATCTCAATTTTTATGCCGTGTGAGGCTCTTGAGGAAAAGAGTTCCTCAATTTTAGTGCCCTTAGGACTCTTACTTATTCTCAAGATTTCTATTTAGTGTTTGCTATCTTAGGATGTTGCCAATGGTCATGAGTTGATTCGATCTAATTGGGCATTTCTAGAAAAGCAAGTTGAACTGAAATTGAGAGTTTGAAGGAAAGAGGAAGATCGATTTTGGAGAATCACATTGTAGTTTTGTATTCACTTTGGTCGACCAATTATGATTGTCTTTGTGATAATTATAATTATGAATACAATATATATATATATATATATATATATATATATATATCATTATTTAAAAGAGATCGAGAGATATATAAATGTGATCGATCGATCTAAGGTACTGCATACTAAATCTACTTAGAGTGTGATACCCATTATGAGCTGCTATATATTCCTAACAGATGTATATTAACGAGCTCTCAAAGTATGCTGGTCGTACAGATTATTCAACTGTATGAATGTTGAAGAGAGGTAAAGAGAATCCTGTTTAGCCCACCATGTGAGAGTGGGAGATGATGGTTTTAAGTGATGGGCTTAAGGCCCATCCGCTCATGTTGGGCCTAAAAGCCTGGCCCACAAGATTAGGGCCCATGGATGGAGGGATACGATGAAGGGATACGTTTCTATTTTAGAGGGGACGTATATAAGGGAGGAGAGATAGGGAGGACGTACCTTTTGGAATCAAAACGTACGTACGTACGTCCCTCTCTCTCTCTCTCTATCTCTCTAAAAAGAAAAACAGTAAAGCACAATGCGACATTTTTTTCTTCCCTTCAAGGCGAATTGGCGTCATCGGATCGAACAAGACCGAATTTTCTTCCTCTTATTGGCGTTGGTGTTTAATCTGTGGCTAACAAGGTACGCTCGATTCCGTGGTGTGCTTTAGAATCGGTGATACATGTTTTTTCTGGGCTTGTCTTCCGTATTCGTTTTAGGGGTTCAATTTAGTGTCGAATCCGGTTTTTGGGAATCCGACAAACCCAACAGCAATGGTTTGAAAAAAGACAAAGATATGCATAGTTAAATGTAAATTCGTCAATAAAGCATACCTTTTCTATTTTTAAACTAATATCGGAACATTATATCATGTTAGACGCTTTCATTTCACAAGCGGTCTTATCCGTTCTAAATTTGATGGTAAGCTAGGGAGTTGATAATTGAAACTCTTGAATCAAGAGTGGATAAACTTCTCGTGTAAAGGTTTTATTACTGTTAGCGCATGCTATAATATGATGCATGATTCTCAATTCCATCATCCACGCACCAGCAAGTTTTGAAATTTTTGCTCAATTTCGTGCGACCATGAGGCTCAGAAGCAACTCTATCAATTTCCTCCCAAGAGAGCCTTATGGTTCGGTGGCAGGAAGAGCTAGTTTCATGAAAAATCAAACAAACAATTATAGTGATTGCTTTGATGACAGGATATGCATGCGAAAGAATAAGGTATAAATCGAGCAAATTAAGATTACCAAAAAATCTTTGGCGACTACTGAAAAGTATGCGCCCTGAGGTGTGAGGTCGGGAAAGTAGAGAATTGGAGCGGATGATGCCAAAGCTCCGAGTGCCACATGAGAGTACTTCAATTGGAACCATGAAGCTAGCACTGAAAGTTAAATATATGAAGATTGAAAGACATATTTAAAAGCTATATGTAGAATTTATGCTGTTGATGTTTTCCCCTTAAAGGTAGGAACTTTCTTTAATGCCATTGAGGGAAAAGCTATCAAACTTTCCATGGAGTGTCAATATGACTATTGCTCTCCAGGAAAAGCTCTTTCCATGAAATGTTCAAGAACAATGACCTTCGGCATATTAAAATTCTTCTCTATAATGTTACTAGTGGGCTATTTTTTTTTTTTTTTTTAAATTTTGACTTATAGTGGTAGTCATATTGCCGCTATGTGAAAATATATTCACTTACTTCCCCGTATGGTCCTCCAACAACAATTATCAGAGAATATTTGGCATTCAATTCCTGTTTTAGGTATACAAGGATTTCTGCGTAATCGGCAAGAGCTTGTGTTGAGCTAAAATATCCACGAATGTTTGGGTCACTTGGTGCTTTGTCAAGTGTCAACCCGTATGGAATTGATTCACCATGTTGGTTTTATGTGATGGGCTTAAGCCGTCCGCCCATGTTGGGCCTAAAAGCCCGGCCACAATATTAGGGCCCATGGATGAAGGGGTACGTTTCTATTTTTGAGGGAACGTATATAAGGGATGAAAGAGAGAGACAAAGATACCCTTTGGCATTTAGTACGTACGTTCCTCTCCCTCACTCCCTCCAAAAGAAAAATGAGCGCAAACGGCGACGCCATCTTCCCTTCAAGGCTAATCGACGTCATCGGATCAAACGGGATCATAATTTCTTCCTCGATAGTCGTATTGGTGTTTAATCTGTGGCTAACAAAGTACGCTTGAATCCTTGGTGTGCTTTAGGATCGGTGATACGTGATTTTCCCGGGCTTATCTTCCGCATTTGTTTTAGGGGTTCGATTTAGTGTCGAATCCAATTTTTGGGAATCCGTTAATCCCAACATTGGTATCAGAGCCCTAGTTCACGTTTTCCCGACGCTTTTCATGTTTTTTGATTGATTTTTCGCGAAAGTAATCGGTCGGTACGGATTGGGGCAAGAAATCCTGACACTCGAGCATTTGTTCGTCCATTTTTTCGAGTTTTTGTAAGTCAAAATCAATTTATGAAGGCATAATGTGAAAGGGCTCGTCGAGACGAGTCCGACGACATGTCGTGTCCGTCGGGCGATGTCGGATGCGCCGGCGTTGGCTCGGCTAGCGCGTGCACCACACGCGCCGGTCGGCGAACCGGCACGTGCACGCCGCTGGCCGACGAACCGGCACGCGTCGGTCGGCGAATCGACGCGTGCGACGTCACGCGCGGCGTCACCGTGACGTCACCCAACAGTCGGTAACCGCTGGGATGATGTCACCGATGATGTCATCGTCGACGACCGTTGGCCGGCCGGTTACTGGTCGGCGACCCGACCCGACCCGATAGGATCGGAAGCCTCGCACTTGCGTCGCACACGCCGGCTGACGTCTGTGTGACGTCAGCCCGCACATGCGCGTGGCACGTGCCGGTCGGTTCGTCCGACCCGGCCCGTCCGGTCCGACCGGTCCGACGACTGGAGACTGACCGTTGACCGATGACCATTGACCGTTGACCAAAAAATAAAAAAGGAATTTGTTTCTTTTTCAATCATGCCTATGTGGGTTATAAATAGTCCATTTTTAATTCTGCATTTGTTACATGAATTATGGAAAATTATGTATTTTCCCTTACGTAGATTATGGATTATAAGTAATCCATTTTTAGTTCTGCATTTGTTGCAGGAATTATGATGCGTTATGCACGGCTATGTGCAATCCCGAGAACGGACGAGGGAAGTACAAGACTTAAATGCTGATGACAAAGTTAGCTAATAATCAGTGGCATGATGGTGATTTAGTATCACATGTGGTCAAGGTCAATCAGATGATACAGGAAATCATCTGGAATGGTTATCTTATGCCGAATTTTGAGAAAGTGCCGGCTTTAATGAACACTCTTCCACCTGAATGGCAAGCAGTGTTAGATCGGCTATGGGAGGTCAACGTGATCCCGGGTTATAGGAGGCTAGTGGAAGCTTTTGTAAGAGAGTACTGTAGGATTGAGTTGGCCAAAACTTCAACCCTTAAATTGAGCGCCACATGGCGTAGAGTAAATGCACCTTTGGTGGCGACATGAATGCTTTCCAAAAGTTTTTCCATGGTTGGCAAATGTGCCTTGATTTTCCCAGATGTTTAGTGATAAATTAAAAGGGACATTTCCTATTTATTTCTTAGATTAATTATGTAATGTTTACTACCAGATTGTTGTTGATGTAGCAACCGATATGTTAGTAGTATTATGTGAAAGCATTATTGTTTTTATTGGATGTCAATTATTATTTGCTTTCTGTTATTGCTGGTTGTTGTGAGTAGTTAGCTGTGGGTAGTAATAGAAGTTTTTGTAACTTCATAGAATTTATTTACATAAGACAATTATATTAATAATAATTTTGAGTTAGGATTTTTGGAGGATGATTGGAAACATAGTGACCTTTTGATTCGAAGCCTTACTTGAAATTATTCATCAATATGATGGGTTTGTGCACGAGAGGATGCATAAATGATAGGCATTAATTATTCGTGCATGTATGTCGATGTGTTCAGACCAATGGTTTCAGTAATTAAGAACATAATTGCTAACATGGACAGCAACAATTGTGAAATATTGAATATGAAGATTCAATATGTGTTGGAAAAGCAAAAAGCACTAGAAGCTCTTGACCATGTTATGAAAGATCTTGAGGATGCTATGCGCCACCTCGAGTTAGCTAAGGACCGCATAATGGCATTTGAGCCGAAAAATAGATATTTTCAATGCTGGTTCTAGCTCAGAAAGGGCTTTGTGCTCTAAGCGCAAGCGTATTGATTCGTTCAGTATGTGGGAATGCAAATGATTAAGTCCTTATTGCAAGAAATCAAGAGTTAACCAACACAACAGAGGAAAACGTCTTCAAGTGAAGAAAATGTCAAGGGTGAGATGTTACAATTGTGACAAGAGAGGTCATTATGCTCGCGACTGTCGTGAGCCAAAGAAGGTAAACACCTCTTGTACATTTGAGAACTTTGCTTATGTGTCAAGTTCTGTATTATAGTTTGAATCCAATCCTTTGTGGACTGTAGATTCAGAAGTAACAGACCATGTAGCGAAGGATAGAGGATCCTTTGTAGAATTCCGACAAGTACCAACTGGAACTAAGTGGATCCATGTAGGAAATAACTCCGAGCTGAAGTTAAAAGAGATTGGCACCTGCCAATTGAACATGCGTGGTGGACGCACCTTGTTCCTACATGCTGTTCTATATGCTTTGGAGATTCGTCGAAATTTAAGTGTCTGTTTTGGTGTTGGTTAAGCTTGGTTCTGGTATGAACTTCTATAATAAAGGTGTAGATTTATATTTGGATACAAACTACTATGATTGTGGTTACTTTCTGGATGGTTTTATTGTACTAAATGTTGATTATGGTGATGTCAATAGATGTTATTCCCTTGTTTCACGTCTTTTACTTCATATGATAATGATGTGATTATGTGGCACGCTAGACTTGGTCATATTGGCCAACAATATATGAATCGACTAGCCAAGAAGGGCTTGTTGGGTAATATTGAAAAAGTTGATTTGCCCATATGTGAGCATTGCTTAGTAGGAAAAACGACAAGGAAACCATTTAGAAAAGGTAAATGAGCTGAATTTCCTCTGCATTTAATCCATTCGATGTACGTGTTTCAATGAATGTGAGAGGAAGGCATGGGGCTGTTTATTTCATCACTTTTATAGATAATTATACTTGATTCGGATATGTCTATTTGATTTCTCATAAATCTGAAGTATTAAGTTGTTTCAAAAGGTTTATGAGGTTCGTAGAAAATCAATTAGATAAGAAAATAAAAGCATTGAGATTCGATCGAGGTAGAGAATATTTATCGATGAGTTCAGAAAATTATGTGGTGAAAAAGGAATTGAAAGACAATTGTCTATTCCATATACTCCTCAACAAAATGGTGTTGTAGAGAGAAGAAACAAAACTCTACTGAAAATGGTTAGGTCCATGATGGCGCATGCTAACTTACATATCACTTTTTGGAGTGATGCGTTATTAACTGCTGCTTATATACTTAACCGGATGCTTTCCAAATTAGTTAGTTCCACTCCATATGAGTTATGGACATGTAGAAAACCGGACTTAAGTTTTCTTAAGCCATGGAGTTGTGCTACCTATACTCATGAGTCCTCTCACAAGTTTAGGAAATTGGGTCCCAAAGGAAATATGAGTATTTTAATGAGATACTTCGAATACTCGAAATGGTATGTGTTCATAGGTGAGCAGGAAAGTGGGAGTATAACTGAATTTGAATCATAAGATGTCACATTCTTAGAGGATGAATTTCCTAAGAAGGGCGAAATAGGGAAGATTACTCCCTATTTATAATCTTGGATCAAGATAATGATATTAGTGGAGTTCGTCCAAGTGGGAGTAATATGAGAAGTGATGAATTGAATTGAATTCATTCTCAATTGCTACCACATGTTGAGACGACACCATCATTATCTAATCCTAGTGGGAGCATAATGGGAAATGATGTGCTAAGTATACAATTTCCCATACGGTGAACAAGTCGCCAAAGTATTTCCCGTTGACATTTTGACATTGAAGGGGAAACTTTTATGATTGCTCCACAAAATGAGGATGAGCCAAGAAATATTAATAAGGCTCTTAATTGCCCTAGTAAGAAAAAAATGGATTTATGCAATGAAATAGGAGATGGAGTCAATGAAATCAAACCAAGTCTGAGAATTGGTTGATCTTCTAAAAGGACACAAAGCTATTGGGAATAAGTGGGTTCTCAAAATAAAGCGAAAAGTTGATGGCTTGATAGAAAAGCATAAGGCTCGCCTTGTGGCGAAGGGGTATAATCAACAGGAAGGAATTGATTATAACTAAACATTTTCTCCTGTAGTAAGATTTACCTCGATTCGCATTATTCTAGCAATAGTGGCTAGTATGGATCTTGAGTTACATCAAATGGATGTAAATGCTGCTTTCCTCAATGGAGAATTAGAGGAAGAAATATATATGGAACAACTTGCTGGTTTCATAGTGAAAGGCCAAGAAGAAAATGTATGTTGACTTTTGAGGTCGATATATGGCCTTAAGCGATCGTTAAGACAATGGTATATATGTTTTCATAATGCCATAAATGTATATGATTTTACAATGATTGATGATGATCATTGCGTATATATCAAAAGATCCAATGATCAATTTGTGATCATATCATTATATGTTGATGATATACTAATTGCCGGAAGCAATATGGAGCTTGTTAATACTGTCAAGAGTTGGTTGTTTTCTAACTTTGAGATGAAAGACATGGGTGATGTTGCATACATTCTTGGAGTTAAGATTGCAAGATTGTAAACCCATAGACACTCCTATTGCAAAAGGTGAAGGATCGAGCCATAGACTGTGTCCAAGGACTCAACAAGAGAAGGAACAAATGAAATATGTTCCTTATATTAGTGCTATTGGGAGCTTGATGTACGCTATGATATGTACAAGACCTGACATATGTTTTGCAGTTGGAATGGTGAGTAGATACCAATCCAACCCAGGTCAAGCACATTGGAAGGCTGTTAAGAGAATACTGAGGTATCTAAAGGGGACTGCTGATTATACGTTGAGTTATTAAGGAAAGGATCTGCAACTCGAAGGCTATTCAGATGCTGATTGGAGAGGAGATTTAAATGAAAGAAAATCTACCTCTGGATTTGTTTTCTTATCGAATAATGGCATCATATGTTGGAGCAGTAAGAAACAAATGTGTATAGCCTTGTCCACGATAGAAGTTGAGTTCATGGTATTATCAGCAGCATTATAAAAAGGTATTTGGCTTAAGAGATTTTTGAATCATTTAGGTGTCATTGAGGAAGCTACAAGTCAATTATTGGTTAACTGTGATAGCCAAGTAGCGAAAGCGTACACCAAAAATCCAAAATATCATGGCAAGACCGAACACATAGATACCAAGTATAATTTTGTAAAGGATATGGTTGCACGAAAAGACGTGAACTTAGAGTACATACTACTCATAGAATGGTAGCAGATCCTATGACAAAACCAATACCTAGAGATGTGTTTTGTGGTCATATGAAATCTCTAGGATTGCGTAGAGGCTGATGTACTGAATATTGTAATTTCCTAAGTGTTCACATTTGATGAATTTGTGTTTTCATCATTAATGCCTATGAATCTTTGTTTGATCTTTATGCATCTTAATGCTTAGTGCATTACTTTAAGTTGATAAAGTATGTCGGACAGATATAAGATTAGCCCACTCATACGAGTAATCGCCTCTATTTACTGTGTGATTAACAGAGATGTGACTGTTTTTAAGTTTATTATCTAGGTGATAATCGAGAGCTCAAGCTTAAAATACGTATGTCGCCTTAACTGGGTGTTAAGATGAGGACATAATACTTACTATGTTCGAAAGTAAAATACCCCACATATTTTACTTTATTTGTCTATGATGCCAGATGTAAGTTCTAATGAATTTTGTGAATGAGTATATACGTGAACTCAAGTTAGACATTGGGTATATCGAACTATCATCTGTACGGTATTGAAGGTGTAGACATACGCTCCATGGGAAATGAGTTAATACCGTAATATGTATTTCATACTACGTATGCATGAGACGACTAATAAGAGTGGCAAAAGTTTGATTTCAACTTTTATATCGTGTGAGACTCTTGAGGAAGAGAGTTCCTCAATTTTTTAGTCCCCTCATGACTCTTATTTATTCTCAAGATTTCTATTTAGTGTTTGCTATCTTAGGATGTTGCCAATGGTCATGAGTGATTCGATCTAATGGGACATTTCTAGAAAAGCAAGCTAAACTGAAATTGAGAGTTTGAAGAAAAGAGGAAGATCGATTTTGGAGAATCACATTGTAGTTTTGTATTCACCGGTTAACCAATTATGACTGTCTTTGGGATAATCATAATTGTGAATACAATATATATATATAAATGTGATCGATCGATCTAGGGTACTGCATACTAAATCTACTCAGGATGTGATGCCCATTATGAGTTGCTATATATTTCTAATAGATGTATAGCAACAAGCTCTTAAAGTATGCTGGTCGCACGGATTATTCACCGGTATGAATGTTGAAGAGAGTTAAAGAGAATCCTATTCGGCCCACCATGTGTGAGTGGGAGATGTTGGTTTTATGTGATGGGCTTAAGGCCCGTCCGCCCATGTTGGGCCTAAAAGCCTGGCCCACAATATTAGGGCCCATGGATGAAGGGGTACGTTTCTATTTTTGAGGGAACGTATATAAGGGATGAAAGAGAGAGACGAAGATACCCTTTGGCATTTAGTATGTACATTCCTCTCCCTCACTCCCTCCAAAAGAAAAACGAGCGCAAACGGCGACGCCATCTTCCCTTCAAGGCTAATCGACGTCATCGGATCGAACGGGATCAGAATTTCTTCCTCGATAGTCAGCATTGGTATTTAATTTGTGGCTAACAAGGTACGCTCGAATCGGTGGTGTGCTTTAGGATCAGTGATACGTGATTTTCCCGGGCTTATCTTCCGCATTCGTTTTAGGGGTTCGATTTAGTGTCGAATCCGGTTTTTGGGAATCCGTTAATCCCAACACACCATAAAACCGATGCTGCAATATTTCAACTTTATGTTCATAAATTGCTTGGATACATACATATGCGCACCAAACATAAGGGAAAAAGAACGTACACCAGGCAAATAATATGGGGCATTTTTATTACCTCTATATAGACCAAAAGCGCTCTAAACTGAGCCGCATTATCCGTGAGGAACCCAAGAATGTCGTTGCCGATGGGTCCTTCTGCACCGAGATAAACAAAGATCGGGGCGCTTGCATTTGCGCCACCACGGTATTTGGAGTCGATCACGTATTTTTGTTTGAAAGCAATGTAACTTTTGGGCCTATAAATGAAATGATCGAGGGTTTGGTTGTAAAAGAAAGTGTGGAAGTCTTTTGATGAGATTGAAGCTCGAACCGCCCGTGAAGGATCTTGAATAAATGTTCAGCCGAATACACTCAGCTTCGGAATATGGTAACCATCTAAGTTCTTCCCGGTGGCAACACAAGCTGAGAAAAGTATCAGACTAATAAAAAGGCTATAGAGTAATGAAGACATGTTAGGGTGTTTGGTTAGTGCTCAGGCAAAAGCAGGCATGCGAAGAGGAGGATCCTTGAGATGTTTTTTGGTTTCAACTAGTACACATTTATATAGAGTAAGCCAGAGTCTCAGTTTATACTATTATTTTTTTTATGTGAAATTATATAAAAATTGTTAAATTATGTCAGAACGTGAAGTTTTTTAAACCAAGTAAATCGATCGAGGCAGGACGCCAAATGAGGAGTTGCATTCATCAATGAAGTTGCTCAAGATGAAAGGGCCTGGTTGGAACATAGAATTGTTTTTGATGCCTATGGGCATTACCATTTCGCTGCAGGTCTGCAAGCAGATCTCCCTTTTTAGTTCAATAGAGGTGTAACTTTTCTTAAACGCTACACAATTTTTACGAGGAAGATTCAAGAATGGGCCTCCCCTTATGCTTAAAGATAGTGTAGGGTATCGTACCTGCCACCTCCAACCCGACGCAGTTTGAGTTTGAGTTTGAGATACAATAGCAGGAGGATTGAGGTAGCATGTGGAGGTCCCGTAATAGGCAACAGCAACACCTGTAGCTATTTTACCAAGAATGCCATTTTTAGTATTTGCTCCTCTGTGCCCTTGCATATAATTGTCATTGGATATCTTGGTGGACAATTATATTGAGCTACTGTCGCATACAAAAATATCAAGTGGTAGTTTAGCTCATCCCTACTCACTAAGGGCCTAACACATCCACGCCAAAAACGCAACGGTACTTAATCTATGATCGATTCAATCTCCTTCGTAATTTAACAGTCACACACATTCTAGAAGACTTGATTTAGCCTCGAAAATCATGAAACATCTTATCGAACAAAAGAGTGTGCTTGGGTTAGGGTTCATGACCTCAAAAGGTAAAATGAATAAATTTAATGTCCTTAAATTGAGAAATTGGATGTGATGTCTATGGCATTCCGCTTATTTTGGGATTAAGACACATAATGGATGATGCAATAGATCACATATTGGTAAGTCTGGAACATCTTACTTAAGTCTGAAATGCCATTAGGCTCCTGAGCAACTCTATCAATTTCTGACTATGAAAAGGAAGAAGTCATATTAAGATTTCAAGAATTACTCATGGGATAGCTTTGTGTGTCTCTCTCACTTATGGCATGGTTTTAAATAACCCCAACCTTGAATTCTCTTAAATAACCCCAACCTATAAGCAAGAATATAGGGACATCGTGCCAACTAATGATATATTTTAGATGCTCAAAAAGGTGCCGCACAACCCATCATTAAAATGAGAAAGATAAATTGTGAGTGTAATTACCTTAAAATCCTTTGCGACCATTGAATAGTATGCATCTTGTGGGATAATATCATTAAAGTACAGTATCGGAGCTGATGAGGCTAGAGCTCTGAGGGCCACATGTAGATATTTTAGCCGGAACCATGAAGCAAGCACTAAAATTCGCTTTAGCTATTAGAATGTAAAAACTTTAGATAATAAGATGAAACATCTTTTTAACGTAAATAAGAGACTGTTATTTTCATGGATAATGAAGGTAGTAACAACTGAATATTTTACTTAATATTTATACTATCGGTAATTTTACATACTCGTCTCCGAATAGTTATATATAGTTTTCAGGATCCTTTTTTCTGTTTCTAACATTTGCACACGCACAATAAGTGTGGAATGAGATTGAATCTAATTAGAAGGCAGAACAAACTAGGAAAAAAAATAAAATATTCCGCGGTTGATGCTCACAAATATTAACGGGATATTATACCCAATGCACTTACTTCCTCCATATGATCCTCCCACCACGATAACCGGAGATTTATTGGCGTTTCGTTCCTCCTTAACGTGCATGATAATGGCTGCATAATCGGCCAAAGCTTGGGCCGAGCCAAAATACCCACGAATATCTTGATCTTTGAGAGCTTCTTAGAAGCTCATCCCAAGTGGAATTGACTCACCTTAATACCGGTGCTGACAAGAAAAAATCCACAAGAAGAGAAGAATTTAACTACACGGTTAGAAGCTTTGGTTAGACAAAAGGAACATTCATGCATGGACTCAGAAGGAAATAGTAGAACTCATATGTACTACCTCACTATAAACTAATAAAGCTTGGAATTGGGCAGCGTTATGGGTCAGAAACCCAACCACAACTGGGGCTTCGTCGAGTGTTGATTCGGCACCGAGGAGAACAAAGATCGGCGCACTAGAATGCGCGCGGCCCCAGTAGTTGGAGTTGATAAAATATCTCTGTTTGAATGTGGTGTAACTCTGGTTTGTAGTTGAAATGATCGAGTGTTTGGTTAAAGAAGAAGGTTTTAACGTCGTTTTTTACGGGATCCCTAATTGCCTGTTCAGTATCTCGAAGGACGTCTTCACGGTGTAGACTTAGTGTTGGAGTGTAAGGTCTCTGTCCAGAAATTGAAGCTGAGGACAAAATGAAGGAGACGATCAAAGAGAGCCAAAAAAGAGTCATAGTGTGTAGTGGGTACAAGAAGGATGTTTACGAAGAATTCCAAACTAAGGAGGATATGGAACGAGACACCTTCATAAGCACATATAGGCATTTCCCGTCCTGGGCGATGGTTTTAAGGGAATAGAGTGCTTATTCTCGAAATATTCTTACGTACATCATATACGTGCGAAGCCACTCGGTCTCGATCTTGAGATCATTTGAGTTCCATAAGGAACCTACTAAATGTAATATAGTTTGCTAGGAGTATGTTTGATTACATTATCGAGTCTATTATATCTTGCTTCGGCCAAAAGAAATCTCTATTCTATGTAGAAAATTAATAGTTATTAATTTTATTATAAGTAAATGCTCAGTACACATGTTTTGGCTAATATGAATAATGTATAACTATAAGTAACAAGCATGACTCCGGAGATCATGAGTCACTCAAGAGCCTCTTGAGTTCGGTCAAATGCATCCCTATTTTTCAAATTCTTTTGGTGATATCGGGACAGCTAATTGAGGGGTCTCTTTAAGTGATTTTTTCGATCTATACGTCTTGATCACCTATAATTTTGCCGACTGCACGTTGTGGGCCTCAGCGGGGACAAGGACGATTAACCTTTTGTAAAACACGAGGAACGTATCATGTTTTATGTCAATACATCAGTTTCGTTTCGCCGAATCTTTGGATGTGGGTGAGATGGAAAGAAGTCATTCTTATGAAAATAATTATGTCGTTGTCTTAGTAAAAAAGAAATATACATTAAATTTGGCTACAAAACACTGATTAGTTAAGTTTGTATGACTCGAAGTATTCATCCTCGGTGCATTTTAAACATTTGTCTCCCTAAAATTAGAACTAGGAAGTTTCCCCTCTTTCTAATTAAGATTTTACATGTAGTTGATCCAAGGGAAAATTCCAAATAAGGATCCGAAGTGGGCCAATTTTCTCAAATAAGGACTCAAAATGAATTTTTGTATCGATAAAGATCTAAAATGGATCCATTGTCTCAAATAATGACCTGAAGTGGTTGAATCAATTCTAAATCTAGGGAAAAATTAACGAATCCTAAAATAGAACCCTAGCTTTTCTATGATCTTCCCGTTCCTTGTACCCATCCTCTGCAAAGTCAAAGACTGAAGTTCTTCCCATTCCTTGTACCCATCCTCTGCAAAGTTGAAGACCCAAATTCTCCGCCGGTTGAGGCAGGAATACAAAACAAGAAGAAAACCAAACACTTCTTTCTTTGTTTGCGAAGACCCAAATTCTCCGTCGGTCAAGCAAGGCGAGGAGCGACGAGAATCGAGTTGTCGTGATGACCAGGTAGTGATTTGGTTGAGGAGCATCGGGGAGAAGAAAGAAGAAAACGTAAACATCTAAATGAAAAACCTAAACTTAATTAATTTAGAATTTTTCTTTTTTTTTTTTTTTTCCAATCACAAATTTATGACAACATTGTCCCTATTTTAATCATTGGAAAATGTCTGCTGGCGAGTTAAAGTCCTTAATAGAGATTAACTTGATCATTTGAGTCCTTATTTGACACACTTCGGATTCTTATTTGAAACAATAGATTCACTTTGGGTCTTTATTTGACACAAAATTCACTCTAAGTCCTTATTTGAGAATATAGATTCACTCCGGGTCCTTACTTGAAATTTTCCTCGATCCGACAGAATCCACATACATATGTGTCCTCTTTAATATTTATCAAGATTCTAGATATCATAGAAAAAGGGAGATGGGGATTTTTTCCCGGAAAAAAGATTGGCTGTCCACTTTCTGAGGGAGATGACAATCTGGCCCCCCCCAACCCAAAAAAAGAAAAAAGATTGGATGTCCACTCAAGTCAAATAAGCTGAAGACGTGATACGTAATAATTATCATTAATAAATTTATTCGTCTTTTCCCTTTTTTTTTTTTTTTTGAAATATGTCATTTTTATTAATAAAATAGTTATGGAATGCTTTTTTTTTTTTTTTTTGATATTGATTGGATAAACTAAATAGGTAAATTATCTAGGCAAGCATAAGTGATGAGGTAGTGCATCTGAGAGAAACCCTTGAGATTTATTGCGGCGAACAATGTAAATCTTCGAGACCATATTGCCCGAGATGGTACAAAACTTATGTAATAGCTTTATACCTAGTCTGTATTCTCCCTCCATATTACCATTATATATTCATTACTTATACATGTGATATCAATTTCTGAAAGCACGTAGATCCGCATAGTACTTGGCGAGCCATTTTTCCATAATCTTGACTTCGGTTTTGCGCTGCTCGACCAACCAATCCGGATCGCTCTTTTTAGCTCCAAGTATGTCCAAACAGTGAGAACCTATGTAGAAAATATTTTGCAAATCAAATTGAGAATTAATTTCTAAGTTCAAAAACAATATATAACTTTGGTACGAGACAACTTAGGTTGAGCATATACCTTTGGTTGTGTAGATCGCAACAACGGTGCTAGAAATATTCTTCAGGACCCTATGATATAATTGATGAATGTGAATCATCATTAAACTTGATAAAGAAAGTGATGTTTCATAAAAAATCTACAAGCTTCGATGCTAGGCATACCCGCCACTGCTATAAGGATCTTGAAGTCCATTGGAGAATATTATATTGCTAGCGAACCTATGTAGAATTAGTTGTATGTCCTGCGATTTTATCGTCAACAAGGAAATTAGTGAAAATTTAATTAACATCTGGGATTGCTGAGGCCTGAAGCCGTTTCTTCTGTTTTTGCGCAAAAAATAATAAACAAGAGGTAGGAAAAAAAAGCAGCCAAATTTAGTTGATTTGTAGAGTGACCTACATGACCGCCGAAATAGGTAGTGACCCAATGCGGACGAGGTGGGACGCCGAACGCACTTTTGCAGGCATTGCTGAAGCTGTTTAGATTGAAAGGCTCTGGTGGAAACATAGTGTTTCTGGTAATGCCCATAGGGATCGCCAGGTCACTGCATGTCTGCAAAAAGCCAAATGAGCTCTCTTCAGTCCAACAAAAGGAACAGGAATATTAACACCAAGTGTACAGTTTTATTTGATTATTTCTTTGAAAAAAGTAGACTCAAGAAAAGGAAAATTGCACAGATCTCTCTTAGGATATGGTGTAAAAGAGTCCAACCACCACGCATGGCGTGTTCGAACTCATATATATTATGGACTACCTAATCAAACTCAGCTCGATTCTTTTTGAGTCCAACTGCAGCCTGAATAGTTTGAGAACACGATTGAATTTAAGTACTTTAGCCATTTTTAGCCATTTAGGACATTAGAGAATCAGATCATTCCAAAAGAGGGGAGAAAAACATTAGAAGCACACATCTGATCCTTTCTTTCCAGCATCGAGCTCAGTTTTTATAACTCTTAAACTTGCTTTTCAAGAACAGATGATATCGGGTTTGCCTTAAGCCTAAAAACACTTCTTGTAGGTGAACTCGAGCCTCAAAATTCAAGCCCACCACCAGTGGGAATTAGAGGTGTTAGCATATAATTGAGAAGAGCTAAACTTGAGTAGTAAATAATCACATCAATTTGACTCGATGGGACAACTGTCTTATCAATTTTTGCTAACAAAGCGATAAAAAGTAATGTGATGAAAATGCAAGTCGTATATAATAGGTGATAGGTACATATTGCCCACCTGCCAAAACCATCCCAGAAGAGTTTGAGCATCTGAACCAGAAGGGGGTGCATTGAAATAGCATGTTAAGTTGCCATTGATGGCAACAAGGCCTGCGAAGATTTTATGCAGAAGGCCTTTTCTTCGAGGAGCTCCATCAACGGCGTCGCACATAAGTTTCAAGGGTTGTGTGGATGGATCGTTGTACTGAACCACTTTTGCGTACAGCGATTTCAGGTAGTTCTTGAGCTCTGATGAACTTTGCAGGGGACTAAACAGAAGGAAAATAACAGAGTCAGAGCTTTTATAATTACATTCAGAATCAACTAAAAGAAGAAGCCATTTCCACCTGCAAGTTTTAAAGGTGTTGCTCAACTTCGTGAGACCACGAGGCTCGGAAGTAACTCTATCGATTTCTTCCCAGGATCGTCTTATTGTTTGGTGGCAAGAAGAACTACTTTCCTATAAAATCTCGTAGAACAAATTTGTTAGGCAATCGATTTAACATAGAAACGCATGGCAATGGAAACAGAAGGGAAAAATACAGAACAAATAGATCTTACTAAAAAGCTTTTTGCGACTATTGAATAGTATGCATCCTGAGGAACGATGTCGTCGAAGTAAAGAATTGGGGCGGATGAAGCTAAAGCTCCGAGTGCCACGTGAGGATACTTCAGCCGGAACCACGAAGCTAACACTAAAAATTGATATTCATTGAAATTCATAATGAAGTAAGTACTTGGAGTTTTCGACCCGTTTTGTAAGTGGGTTTTATAAATGGAAATTAACTACCATGTAAGCTATATGTATGTATTTGGCGCGTGTAAGATGTTGGTGAGAATATAGTCACTTACTTCCCCCATACGATCCTCCCAAAACAATTATCGGAGAATGTTCGGCTTTCAATTTCTGCTTTAAGTGGATGAGGATTTCCGCGTAATCGGCGAGCGCTTGGGCAGAGCTGAAATATCCGCGGGTGTCGGCATCGCCAAGGGCTCTTTCTAATGTCATTCCATAGGGGATAGATTTTCCATAGAACCGATGCTACAAGGATAATAAATTTGACAACATAAATGGACTTCAGTGAGAGCATCAAGTAAGAGTAGTGACGCGATTTCAGACTTTTCTTTTGTAAATTACCTCTATGTATACCAGGAGTGCTCTAAATTGAGCAGCATTATCTGTGAGGAACCCGGCAGTAGCTATGTCGCCATCAATTGGTGCTTCTGCACCAAGATAGGCGAAGATCGGCGAGCCAGAATCCGCTCCGCCCCAGTACTTGGAATTGACCACGTATCTTTGATTGAAGGCAGTGTAACTTTCTGGTCTATAGTTGAAATGATCGAGGGTTTGGTTGTAGAAGAAAGTCACAAAGTCCTCTGCGACCAAAGCTTGAACTGCGCGTGCCGGGTCTCGCAAGAACTCTGGACGGGACATCCCCAGCTTTGGAATATCGGCATCGTCTAAGACATGTGCAGTAGCAACAGACGCCGAGAGCAATAGCAGAGCGATCCAAAGGCGACGGTGTGAAGACATTCCGGGGTTTGTAGTCATAATTTGCGCAAGATGAAGCAGGTACGTGACAAAAGGGAGGAGAAAAAAGAAACCTAAAAAGAATAGATTGGTTCGAAGCCAATTGGGATTTCAGGCGGCTTGCTTGAAAATTTAAGTGTTTAGACATGATGGTGCGATGTATATATACCTTGCAATGTGAACTTAACTTCCCGCCCTGTCAATTATCCGGACGTAGAATGCTTTTCGAGTGGGAAAAAAAGTTTTGTTGACTAGTCCTACCACGAAGCTGCCTTAGAAAGTTCATTCTAATATGGACAAAAGAACCAAAAACTTTTGTCGAATGATCCTACCACAAAGCTTCAAGTGATTTCTAATCTTTTTTTCTATTTTTCTTCGGTATATCAACGATCATCACATGCAGAATAACGGTCAGGATCGATGAAGAACAAAAGCACGAACCCAGTGATTCACATCATGGGACAATGCCTTCTTTGTCAATAAAGCTAATCTACCACTCACTTAAAGGTCAGAGGTCGACGACAGTGAATTCATGTGCGATTATCAAGTGGCTATAAGACTCTAAGCTTTATGCGTTGGCGGAGGGACCCGATGACTAGATCATTAGTCCAACAGAAACATCGATTTGGACCGCAAACGCATCTCGCCCTTCGATCAATTTCCAGATTCCCTCGTGCTTCATGTTGGCGTGCTAATCATATCACCCATGCACGCGAGGCACGTGAATGTACATGTATCCAGTATTTTCTTCCCTTGATTGGGTCAACTCCGAAAGATGAAGTTTTTATGCTTGATGGCGCGGAGAATTAAAAGCAGAACGGATCTGGCCGTAGAAGTCTTAGGGGCTTCCAAGAAACTATATTTAACTCATGAAATAAATTGAAAGAGGGCAAGACGGTTAATTCGGATAATTGATTCCGATTTATAGCTAATTTATATTTAGTTTTGTAGGTCTATTAATGTGACATCCTGATTTTCAAGTTTGTTTTCGATAAGATGAAATGAGCTTTTCATTGACGCGCCTGGCATTTTTCTCTGAGTTGGCCACTCACGAGTTAATTAGTCTATTAGGTGAAGCTGTTAAGGAATATAAATGCAATTGACTCGATAATTTGACTAGAGAGCGACCGCTTGACCGTACTAATTTGCATGGGTCACTACGACACCATCAAAATCGACTAGAGATTGGAGATATGTCGATTTGATAGAGATATGTGATTAGTGTGTGGGTGATTCCATTTAATTGCAAAATTTCGTCGAATGACACTAGGCGATTTTTCGTCATTTTCGTATCCCGTGTCTCGTATTTAAAACCTCGAGATTTTCACGACAACCGATAGTCGCCGATGAATCAAAGATGTACAATGTGGCTCGAAAATAATCGACCACAGGTCAATTGCATAAAAATTCATAAAAGCTACTCGGTAGATTATGACATGCCAAAATCGCGCCGATAGAAATTAATTGTGAATTTGAACCCGATTTCAGAAATTGAAAGTTCTGTCATGTCATGATTTATTTTAGGAACGTATACTCATCATTTGAAGAATTTTTGGAGAGTTTGGAATTTTTACAGAAAATCAATTTAGATGATTCGAAAAAAAAGGGAAATTTGGATGGGCTAAATTGAAGGGATTTTTGGCCCCCTTACTCGAGCTATTTTGTCACACCCCGATCCTTCGAGCACGAGCCCATCTCTCGGTGGTTGATTAAATTTACGACATTCTAGGACGCGTCATCGATGTATTCAATTTTCATGTACATACGAAAGTGTATAAATTAATCCATTGATAGAAATATACATGGGATAGAAAAGTAGGATAACAAATTTCAAATCAACCCATTGTTAAAAACCACAATCTGGTTTACAAACAGGGGCCAACTCTAGGGTCTAAATACGGGAGGTCTATCTCTAAGAAGAACTTCTGAGCTACCCATGCTTCTGTCCCTTCCTCCTCAAGCTCCGGGTTCTTCACCCTAGGGACCTGAAAATGTTATCTCACAACGGGATGAGACGTTGTTTCAGCAAATTTATCACCTAAACCCCGACTATGAAGGAAATACGCCCCAAGGGCTACCTAACCATAAGTACAACTCAGATGACTTACCTTTGCCTTAGATCCTTCTTGCATGTCAAGTACAATTCATATAATCATCAAGTCATTTCAATTTAGATCAAACTTCGATCGGTTGGTTCATTCGACCATATGGCATCAATACCATTCGTACAATTTGATCAAGTCAAACATTGCTCACCCTAAGTTGACAACAACTGGTATAGCTTATCGAAGCTAATCAAGTATACTGCTTACTCTAAACTGATATATCAAGGCCCTTTGGTGAATATATTATACTTATACTGCTCACTTTAAGCTAATAAGGTATACTGTTCACTCTAAGTTGATATATCAAAGCCCGTAGGCTGATATAGTATACATATGAGACCTACCAAAAGTTGATAAATAATATAACTCATGCTAAGCTAATAATAATATAGCTCACACTAAGTTAATAAAGTATACTACTTGCGCCAAGCTGACATATCAAGGCCTATAGGCAGATATAGTATATTAACAATGCTCACCAGAAGCTACTAAGATATACTGCTCTCGCTAAGCTGGTATATTAAAACCCTCAGGCTGATATAGCATATCGGTATACTACTCTCACTAAGCTGACATATCAAAGCCATCAAGCTGATATAGTATACTCATGATACTCACTTTAAGCTGATAAAATATATTGCTCGCGCTAAGCTAACATATCAAAGCTCGTAGGCTGATATAGTATCTTGTTCTCACCATTTGAGAATGCCACCTTTTTATCATTCCCGATAAAAATAATTATGTGTGGGTACACGGTTAGCCTTAACCAAAATACAATATTTTCCCTTTTTAAAATCTCACTAATTCCAATAGTCCACAAATACATTTTTGGCACTGTAAACCGACGCCCGGTATTTTCTAATTAAATATCAAAACTATTAAATTTTGGGATAATTATCCCAAAATTGCAATTCATACTCAATTTGCATAAAATAGCAGTCAATTAAATAAACAAATCATATCATTGCAATCAACATAAAATTCCAGTCACCTTTGGTTATCACGGTCTAATTTCTGAAAAATAATAATTAATTAAATAATTACAAAAATTAATTAATAAATACCAATAATGCACACTTAGGTCGAGAAAAGCCTAATTAAAAGCCGAGATGGGCCCGGAAAATTTCCGAACCTATCTAGATAAATACTAAAACTTATCTACTTGCTAATTGTACTACTCTAACCACCTAACATGTAATATCGAATGATTAAATTACTAATCCGTTCTAACTAATCACTTAAACCATATTTAGTCTAAACTAATCAACACTTAAGCATAATTAACTTCGTAAGCATGTATTAGTGAGTTAAACTCATTGGATTAATGCGAAAACCAGTTCACAGCGATAACGACGCGACGGCAGCCGAAAAACTCCAAAACAGCTACGCCAACGGGAGCCCGAGCCGAGCCAAAATCGGCCCCGCAAAGCTCACGGTTGAGTTAGGTTTCTGCTTCAATGTTGTTGGCTTTGCTGTTTCGGTGGAGATGGGTCATCATGCTGCTGAATGGAGCGGCTTGTAAAGAAAATGGGCGAGAGATCGAGGGATGGGAGCTGCTGGTGGCTAACCTCGATGATGTTTGGGCTTCGAGAGTGGAGGACACAGGCTGGACGCATGAGCTGCTCCGCCAAACGGAGAAGAGGATCAAATCGGAGCTGGCAGATTTGGCGGGAAGATGGGTGTTGTTGAAGTCAACCTTGGCTTTGTTGGTTGACTGAAGGGGGATGGACGTCGGGCAATTGGCAACCGAGTGTGGATGGGTGGAGATGGGCCGTCGGTTTGGGGGCGTCGCTGATGAAGAGAATTGGTGGAGAGAAAGAGAAGTCATGGGGTAGCT
Source organism: Eucalyptus coolabah (assembly GCA_014182585.1). Lineage (NCBI taxonomy): Eukaryota > Viridiplantae > Streptophyta > Magnoliopsida > Myrtales > Myrtaceae > Eucalyptus > Eucalyptus coolabah. Next base: position 9,760,597 of record CM024629.1, on the reverse strand, counting down.
GGCGCTGACGAAGATGAAAGGAGAGAGAGAGAAAGGAGTGTTAGCCAGGGGAAATGCGGGAGAAAATAAAAAGTGAAACGGGAGAGAGAGAAATATGTCGGTAGAGGGGGAAAGGATAAGAGAGAGTCCACGGTCAAAGAGAGAAAAGGGAAATGAAGATTAGTGCAGCGGCTGTCGGATGGAGGGGGAAGTGTGCGCGCGCGCAGCAGAGAGAGAGAGAGAGAGAGAGAGAGAGAGAGGCGAAGGGGGCATGTGCGAGCGAATGGGATCAAAGGAGGGGGAAGAAAAGTAAATTAAGATATCTTATACTTATCCAATCTTGGTCTTACAAACTTCTCTACAATCCCTTTTGTCTCCTAAGTCTTTAGGCACATAGAACCCCACAAATAATCCACTTTCGTGACAAATGTTGCAGCCCCCTTTCAAGCCTCCGAATTTCATCACTTTGAGCTTCAATTCTTCACAATTCTCTCTAATCGATGTCCAATTTTGCTGTAGAGGAAGCCTACACCCTTTTCCACACTTGGCCTCACCAACTAGTCCCTTTTGAAGGCAAAAATTCCTTCAACTTGACCAATCCTAATTTATTTATTTATTTATTTATTTTTTGAATTGTCCAAATTGATTTTCTGTAAAAATCCCGAACCCGTCGAAAGTTACTCGAAAGATGAGTTAACGTTCCTAAAATAAATCGTGACATGAAAAAACTTTCAATTTCGAGATCGGGTTCAAATTTACGGTTAATTTCAATCAATCGTGATTTTAAGATGATCTAACCTACGGAGTAGCTTTTAGGAATTTTTAGTGCAATTGACCCGTTGTCGATTTTCTTTGAGCCACAACGTACCTATTCGACACATTGCCAACTCTTGGTTGTCATGAAAATTTCAAGGTTTCAAATACGAGACATAAGACGCCAAAATGACAGAAAAATCAGTTTAGTGCCAATCGACGAGAATTTTGCGATTTGGTGGAATCACCCACACTTTGATCACCTATCTCGGCCGAATCGACCTATTTTTGGTCTCGATGGATTTTCAACCGTGCCGTAATAATCCTGGCAGATGAGCACGGTCGAGAAGTCGATTCCTGGTTGAATTCTCAAGTCTATTATGTTAAAATCTCTTAACGGTTTTACTTGATAGGCCAGTTATCTCATGAGTGGCCATCTCAGAGAAAAGCACTATAGGGCCCTGTTTGGTAACCATCCAAACGGGGCCAAATTCTGATTCTTTGTTCCGGAATCGGTTTCGACCTAGAATCGCGTTTGGTAAAATTTTTGTTCTCGGGAACAAATTTGTTCGGAGAACAGATTGGGAATAGAATCAAGAACAAAAAAGTTGATTCTTGTTCGGGAACGAATTTGAGAATCAAAATCAAGAAATTTTCTTCTTCCCTTCAACCATCTCGCGATCGCCGTCCACCACGGCCGCCACCATCCGCCGCCGTCGTCCACCGCCGCCGCCGTCCGCTGGTTCGGTGAGCTCGTCGAAGGTTCGCCGGACCCGGGCGAGGCTCGGCCTCCTAGATCCGGGCGAGGCCAAGCCTCGCCGATGGCCAGGTGGTCCTTGGCCGGGCCGGGCGAGGCCTTACGGGGGTCGGGCGAGGCCGCTTGGCCACCGGCAAGGCTCGGCCTCCGCAGATCCGGCGAGGCCGAGCCTCGCTGGGGCTAAGCAAGGGCTGGGCAAGCCTCGCGACGCCCAGCCCCATCGGTGGCCGGCGAGGCTTGCTCGGCCAGCCACCGGCGAGGCTCGCCCGGCCTCGCCGGTGGGCGGCAGCCCTCGCCCAACCCCGATGAGGTCGGCCCGGCCACCGGTGGGGCTCGGCCTTACTAGATTTGGCGAGGCCGAGTCTCGGCGAGGCTAGGCGAGCCTCGCCCAGCTGCTGGCGAGGCTCGGCCAACGAGGGCCGGCCCGCCGAGGGCCGATGACGCCCGTGAGGTCGCCGGCCCTCGTCAGTCGTCGCCGATCCAACGATCGGCCGAAGAAGAAGAAGTAGATGAGAAAAAGAAGAGAAAAAAAGGAAAAAAAGAAAAAAAAAAAAAAAGGAAATGAAAAAAAAAAATGAAAAAAAAATGAAAAAATGAAAAGAAAAAGGAAAAAGTAAAAAAATTATTTAAAAATTAAAATAAATTGATTTGAAATAGAATTATTGAACACGGTACCAAACACAATTCTATTCCGAGAATAAGAAATTTTGGACGATTACCAAACGGCTTAAAATGCTTAGAATCGTTCAGGAACGAGAATCAAACGAATCGCCCGACGAATCTACTCCCGGGAATAGAATCGTTACCAAACGCGCCCTAGGTGCGTCGATGAAAGGCCAAACTGATCCAATCAAAATCAAAATTGAATTTTCAATATGTCACATTTAGTGAAGGGAACTTGCAAAAATTTTATGGGCTTTCTTCTTAATCAAAATTGGGCATTGAACCACCGCCCGCGGTGGAAGCGTTGGTTAGGGCTTGGTACCCCAAACGCGGGGGAAGGGTTCGAACCTCCGTGGAAGCGATGCTTCAATGCATAACGCGCGTCTTACCCGCGCTTGGGGGTCAGCGGTGGGGGCTCCGGCGCTCCGGGGTTTACTCTCCCGCGAAGCGCGTTCGGAGGTTCCCCGGGTCACCAAAAAAAAAAAAAAAAAAAATTGGGCATTGAATTGGGGAATTTCGTGAAGAAATTGAAGTCTAAATTGAGTAAATTCGGAGCTAGGCATGGGGCTGCAACTTTGGCGTTAAAATTGGATTAATTGTGGAATTATTATGCTAGAAAGAATTAGGGGACAAGCATTCAATTAAGTGGATAATATTGTTGACTTTCCCTCTTCTTGTTTTCAATTTTCTCGGGCAAGCTAAGCCAGCCTGCCCCTTTCATCGCTGTCCCCCTCATTCAGCTTCTCTTCTCTCCCCTTCGACGCCAACTCTATCGGTTTGTGCTTTGCTTTTCATTTCCCTTCATTCTTCCTTTGAAGCTCACCCCAATTCCTTGCATCTCTCTCCCTCCGTTTGCCCATACTCCCCCGAAGTAGCTCCAGCCGGCTGCCACATCCCGAGTCATCTCTCGCAACTCCCTCGGCCCGGTTTGTTGACCCCAAATCTCTGCGGCCAACGTCCACCAAAGTAGCTCGCGCCAGCCCACATCCTCCATTGACCCTCTATCTTTCCGTGCAGCAACCCCACCGATCCTCCTTCGTTGCTTCCCCCTTTGTCTGCGACATTTTCCCTAATGCTAGCTCGCTTCACTAAGTCAACATAGCAACTTTTTCAATGTCCAGCAAGCCTCGATGTTGACCTTAGCCTACCGCCAACATTTGCACTTCAACCTCCACGTTGATCCAGCCCACTCGAAGCCCATGCTGCAGCCTAGTCAAGCCGAAATCAACCCAGCCCATGCATCTTAGCTTGTTCCATTGCTCGACCCAACCATTTCGGTTCTTGGACAAAACCGAAATCCAAAGAAGGGCTTGGAAGCCTCTAGGCCTGTTTTGGGGTCCATTCAGGTCTTCGTTTGGTGTCACCACTTTGGAGTTTATTGCCTATCTCCATGTCGTTATTGCCGTGAACTCACCGGAATGCTAAACTAGTGAGTTTACTCATTAAACCTTGCTTAGGAGGTTAATTATGCTTAGGGGGTGATTAGTTTAAATTAATTAAGGATTATGTGGTTAGTTAGATTAGATTAATGATTTAATTATCCAATTTTGCATATTAGGTTGTTAGAGTAGTGTAATTAGAACCGGATAAGTCGCAATATTTATCTATATAGGTTCAGAAATTTTTCGGACTCATCTTGGTATCTAATTAGGCTTTTCCAGCCTAAGTTTTTATTTATAGCATTTAATTGCATTATTTAATTAATTTTGGTAATTATTTAATTATTTATTATTTTCTGAAAATTAGACCGGGATAGCCGGTGACTGAATTTCGTGTTGATTGCAATAGTGTGTTCATTTTATGCAATTGGATGTTAATTTGTGCAAATTAAGTGTTGATTTTTGGTCATTTATTCCAAAATTGGGAAATTTCAATAATTATTCAGAAAATTCCGAGTGTTGGATTGTAACACCGAAAATGGTTTTAGATACTATATAAAATAGTGAGATTTTAAATGGGAGGATATCAATTTTTAAGGATCGACCTGACTATGTACCCACACATGACTATTTTCCGGGATTTTTTTAATATGAAGGAAATAGGCTAGGATCATTATTTTAATTGAGGCATTCGAGTGCAATGCACGGTGTTTTAGGCCGAGAGTAATTGGTCGTGCGATGGTTAAGAGAACCTGTCCTCGAAATGAGTCGGATGGACATTGCCCTATAAAGGATACCTAGACATTAAGTTCGGGTCGCAGTAGATTTTGGATCTATGCTCCTTTGGGAAAGTTGTCTTTGAGAGATGAAGCCGTGCTCAATGGTGGTGAGATGATGCCTGGCTATGCCAGTAGACCGCCGGACTTGGGAGTAGGCCGTACCCTCGAGGGGTGAAATTAACAATTGGAACGCATGGTTGGTTGAGTTAGCCGAGTTTGATTATAAGACAAAACTGTGTGGCATGGTATGGGACATGTCATAACGGTTTGGCCTTATAATCTGGACCTCTGTGATTAATTTGTGTTGGTGATGCGTTTCAATTGTTGTGTATTGTGATTTTATGCCTTATGTATATATGAATTGTGCTGATGTGCAGAAGAGAATTAAGGCGAGGTAAGTTCTCTGCATTGTATGACTAGGCCACCCTTGGGTGTATTTTCTTCCTAATTGGGGTTTAGGGGATGAACTTACCGAGACAATGTCTCATCCCATTGTGAGCTTAACTTTTCAGGTCTTTAGATGGTGTTGATGGAGGATCGAAACCCGGAGTCTGTGGAGGTGGAGTTTGAAGGATCGGCGTGTGTGTCACGCCCCAATCGTAGGGCGCGTGCCTATCCCTCACTGGTTGATTAAATAGTGACGTCTTAGGATGCATCGCCGACCCATTCTTTTTAGTGCACATGCGGAAACGATTAATGACTTCTTAGACAACAAAACAATGTGATAGAAAAGTAGAGCCGATTTTTCAAAAATGCCTTTTTTTTATAAACATATAGGTTTATACATAGTAACCTATAGAAAGGAATCGGCTAGGGGTGAGCATGGTCCGGGTTGGTCCAAGCCACCCCCTAATCCTAGGACCAACTCGTACAGTGTCGGTCCTCAATTTTTGAGACCGAGAACCAACCCTATTGAGCTTGGGACCAAGGACCGGACCGACCCAATGGGTTCGGTCCGGTTTCAGGGTCAACCCGGAACTGATCGATAATTTTTTTCATCTTAATTTTTGTACTCCCTAAAAAAGCAAACCCACAAATTCAAATTACATATCCATCAACAATGTGACATTATGTAACTAAACTATAAATACCAATACATATTTAGCAAATTTAAGATGACACAATAATAGAAATTTCATACCTGCTAACCGCTCATTGAGATATGGGACAAGATGGAAAGTTCTTGTAATCATCTATTTTTAATATTCATAACACCATATGCAAAAGCGTTTTCTTGCATTTGATTATGTAGAATTCACTCAACCAAAAAATGAATTTCACACCACTTGACTAGCATTTGATCATGTAGAGTCCACTCAACCAAAAAATGAGCTTCACACCACCGACTAGCAAATCACCATAGTAAGCGCAGTACTACTCTACTCTTCAAAAACTTCTACCGTTTGACACAAATTGAAAAGCAAAGTGCGGGTGAAATTCATTAGTAAAATACAATTAAACCATAAAAAGTTCAAAATACTTAATATAAACCATGAATATATAACTTCACATATTGTTAATTCACTTGAACTTCTAAACACATGAAAATAAAACAAACGACAAATAATTAATACTCAACAAAAGTTTTAAATTGAAATTACTATTAGTGCTATTGATAGAACATGTCAATATAATATAATATAACAGACATTTTACTTAGGTTTGAATATATAAAAGAATTATATATAACATACAGGGTTGGTTCAGGGTTGGACCGACCCAAAACTCTTAGGACCGAGGACCAATCCGCACAAAGTGTTGGTCCTGAAATTTCAGGACCAAGGACTGACCCGGTCCCCTTGGGAACCGGACCGGGGACCGGCGGGGTTGGACCGGTCCGTGGTCGACCCTAGACCATTGCTCACCCCTAGAATCGGCTATCAACCAAAAGAGAATTGTGCTATGACTAACTAGTTAGACAAGATTGCCGATTCTTTGAGCTTCACCTTCTAAACTTCGGGCCTTGGGTACTCCACCGCTATCAACTAGGGACCTGAAAATGATATCTCACAATGGGGTAAGACTATGTCTCAGCAAGTTCAACCCACTAAGACTCGATTAGGAAGGAAATACGTCCTAAGGGCTGCCTAAACACAAACGAGCCAGAGGACTTACCTTGGCCTCAGTTTCTTTTTGTAAGTCAATTCAATAAACAATAATTGAATCACATCATTACATCAATCAAGAATTCAAATTGAATCATCAATCAATCGACTCGATCGATTACATGTAAACAAGACCTTTCTTCGTCATCTCATTTACTCAATCCCAACATTGAATTACGGCTTAGCGGCACAATCAATTCCATATTCAGTGGTAGATTACGGTCTAATGGACACAACCATACTTTGGTGGTAATGCTGAATTACGGCTCATTGAGTACAACCTAGATTAGGTGGTAATGCTGAATTACGGCTCAACGAGCATGGCCTACTAAATCTTCGGTGGTGGATTACGGCCCAGTGGGCATAACCGATTCCAAGTTCGATGGTTTCCATGCCCTATTCCACACTGTCACACACCCAACATACATCATTTCATCTTTCAATAGTCTTCTCAATGCAACTAATAACCCTCACACGATTAATTACTCTTGGCCAAGGACTGTGTGCTTTACACTTAGAATCTTCAATCAAAGTAATAATTGGCCTCTTTCCCTTGTATTAAATATACTTGATAAAAATTATCGGGGATAAGTGTTGCGGAAGTCCTAAAACTTATCACGAAAATGCATAAGTCCTAAAACTTGCAAAAAGTGCAAATAAGTCCTAAAATTGTAAAAATGTTTCATTTGAGTCCTAAAATCGAGGCCGTTAGCCTTTTCCGTTAAAAATGCTAACGTGACATTTAAAATTAATTTTTATTTTCCACGTGGCTTTTTTAATGATTTTTATTCATTTTTAAAAATAGATTTAAAAATAAAAAATTAGATTTATTCATTTTATCTTATTTTCAACAAAAAAAAAGAAAAAGTGAAAATTTATTTAAAAAAGAAAATAGTTATAAAAAAGGTAACCTTGCCGGAGGAGCCGGCGACGGTTGTCGGCCCTCGCCTCGGCCGGGCGAGGCCTTGCCGGCCCCAAGCAAGGGTTGGCGACCCTCGTCTAGGGCCGGCGAGGCCTCACCCCGGCTAGGCGAGGGCCGACCACCCGAGGTGAGGGCCGGAAGCGTCGTCGGCCTCTCTAGCGAGGCTGCCTTTTTTTTTTTTTTTTGAACTATTTTAAAAAATAAATTTTCACTTTTCTTTTTTTTTTTGGTTGAAAATAAGATAAAATGAATATATCTAATTTTTTAGTTTTTAAATCTATTTTTTAAAAAATGAATAAAAAATCATTAAAAAGAGCCATGTGGAAAATAAAAATTAATTTTTAATGGAAAAGACTAACGGTATCGATTTTAGGACTCAAATGAAACATTTTGAAAAATTTTAAGACTTATTTGCCTTTTTTGCAAGTTTTAGTATTTAAATGCATTTTCGTGACAAGTTTTAGGACTTCCGTAAAGATTTATCCCAAATTATTGTGTGGGTACTTGATCAACCTTAGCCAAAATACAGTATTTTCACCTTTGAAAATCCCACCATTTATATTGTCCACCAAAATATTTATGGCGTTGTAAACCGACGCTTGGTTATTTTCCAATCAATTACTGAAATTAAATAAATTTAAGAATAAATTCCAAAAATGCAATATATGCACAATTAGCACCAATTAACGCTTAATTAAATAAACATGTTACACCACTACAATCAACATAAAATCCCGGTCACCGACTATCCCGGTATAATTTCCGGAAAATAAATAAATAATTAAATAATCAAGGAAAATATTAAATAAATGCCAATAAATCCAATTTAGGCTCGTAATGCCTAATTGAACGCCGAAACGGACTTAAAAAATTTTCGAGTCACTCTAGATAAATACTAGAGTTTGTCTAGACCATAATTGCACTAACTATCCACCTAACATGTATCGGTAAATAATTAAATTTCACTAATCTAATTTAACTATCCACCTAAGCCATGCTTAACATAAAATAATTAACCCTTAAGCGTGATGAACTTACTAAACGAGGATTAGTGAGTTAAACTCACTTGTTTAGCGATCCGGCGAGTCCACGGTGACGGCAATGGCGACATGAAGGCGAGCGACAATCCTCCTTGTGGCGACACCGAGCAAGGTTGGGAAGGGCTCGAAAACAAGCCACGAAGTCTGAAAACCCTTGCTGGTTTCGTCTTCTATTTTGGGCTGAACTTTAGAGAAGAAACCAACAGCTTCAACGGCGAAAACGGGCTAATCGGAACTCTGGCGAGCGGGTGGTTGGCAACCGGAGGCTCCCGGGGGTCTAGGGGAACTTGTTGGTGGTTGGGATGGGCAAAGGAAGGGTTGGATTGAGAGAAAAATGAAGAAAAATGCAAAATAGTGTAGGTGGGCAGTAGACCGGCAAATTGGCGGCTTGCGGCGGGCGGACCGGCGACCGGCTGATGACTCTGTTCGGGGCGGGGTCGGGCTTGTTCAGATAAGCTCTCTGTTCTGGTCACGGTAGTGGGTGGAGTGTAAGCTAATTTGTCTGGGAAGGCAACTTTTCAAAAGCACGAAGATTGACATGGTATGTAGCAATCCACTTTCTATAATCTCAATCTTGGTTTTTCGCTTCTTAACCAACCAGTCGGGATCGGCTTCTGCAGCTGAAATTATGTCCAAACAATGCGAACCTACATATAAAAAATTACGTTTGCAAATTAATTTCAGCGATTCAATTATGAAGATAGAAAGATAATCAAATTTTATTTGACTTTGGTTTGACACGAATCAAGTCGGCACATATCTTTAGCTATGTAGACTGCAATGACAGTATTAGAAATATTCTTCAAGAACCTGTGACTGACAATATATACGAATTAATTTGAAATCTGATTTAATTCAATGATGTTTTCGTAGGAATTCCTATAGGTTTCGATGCTACGCGTACCCACCGCTGCTATGAGGATCTAGAAGTCCAGTGGAGAAAATAATGTTGCTAGCGAACCTGTGCAAAACAAGTTCTATGTCCTGCAATTTCCCATAGTCAATGAAGAAACTAAAGAGAGTCATATGTTGTTCGATCATAAAAAAAATTATATATAAGTATATGAAAATTAAAGGAGTATCCTATATATATAATTTTATTTTTATGACCGTACATGACCACCGTGGTAAGTAGTGGCCCAATGTGGCTGAGGTGCGATGCCATAGCTACTCTTGCAGTCGTCCACGAACTTATTTAGGTCGAAGGGTTGGGGTTGAAACATAGTATTCTCGCCGATGCCCGCGGGAATCACCATATCGCTACATGTCTGCACAGCCAAACGACCTCCATTTTGTTAGTCGAAGATTAACTAATTATTGCAAAAGAGTTCGAAATTGTCTTCATTGACTCTCAATCTGCTTAGCACATCGCTATTAGGTAGAGCCAATTAGGATGTAAATGAGTCACAATTATTCACGAGTTACTCTGCTCAATCATTAGACTACACCAGACTCCGCTCAGAAACATTAGACGCATATTATGCCGAATCTTGGAGTTGTTCGTTCATCACTCGAGTTTGAAATTAGCTTTGTTTCTTAATAATCAATCCAAGTCGATTTCAACTGATCGTAGTAAACTAAGATCCGTTCATGATATCGGCACAGTGTGTACCTGCCAAGGCCAACCCAAATTAGTTTGAGATGGACGTGTAGAAGGTGGATTGACGTAGCATGTCAAATTTCCCTCGGAAGCGACGACGCCTGCGAAGATCTTCTTGAGAATGCCATTTCTTGGAGAAGCTCCATCGATGGCATTGCATATCGCTTCCACTGGACGTCTGAATAGATTAGTGTACCGAGCAGCACCCGCGTAGACGTCTATCAAGTAGTCCTTGAGCTGTGTAGAATTTTGCAATGGTCTAAAGAATGACAAAGATATGCATAGTTAAATGTAAATTCATCAATAAAGCATGCCTTTTCTACTTTTAAACTAATATCGGAACATTATATCGTGTTAGATGCTTTGATTTCACAAGCGGTCTTATCTGTTCTAAATTTGATGGTAAACTAGGGAGTTGACAGTTGAAACTCTCAAATCAAGAGTAGATAAACTTCTCATGTAAAGGTTTTATTCACTGTTAGCGCATGCTATAATATGATGCATGATTCTCAATTCCATCATCCACACACTTGCAAGTTCTGAAAGTTTTGCTCAATTTCGTGAGACCATGAGGCTCAAAAGCAACTCTATCAATTTCCTCCAAAGAGAGCCTTACGGTTCGGTGGCAGGAAGAACTAGTTTCCCGAAAAATCAAACAATAGTGATCGCTTTGATGACAGGATATGCATACGAAAGGATAAGATATAAATCTCGAGCCCATGGCCAGCGAGGTCAACCTCTACCTCATTGGGTGTTGCCTTTGGCCGGTTGCCGAGGTCCGGCGATCGACCGGAGGAAGGGCGAGGAAAAGAAAAAGAAAAAGAAAAAGAAAAAGAAAATCAAATAAAAAATTATTAAAAGTTGTCTATGTTAGCACTAATCGTGCCATGTTGGCCGATCGATGCTCAATCATCAAAATCCAACCAAAATTAGCTAGAAAGGACTAAATTGGTACCAAGTAAAAATGTTTAAGACTAAAATGGTACTAAGTGAAAAACGTTTATGATTAAATTGGCACCAATAAAAAGTTTATGAATAAATTGACAAAAATGCAAAATGTTAAGACTTTTTGATACATTTCCCATTCTTGGTAAGATACGAGAGGACTTAGACTGCGTTTGGTTTAGCTCTAGAAATGGGTCTTGGGAAATGCAAATATCTTTGGTCTAAAGCGCTTTGGGAAAATAAAAATTGCGTTTGGTAAAAAATTCTTTACAAAGCTATTTTTGCGTAAAGAGTATTTGACAAATCTTTTTTTTATTTTATTTTATAAGGGGCTTTGGATTTCATTTTTATTTTTTTATTAAAAAATATTAAACTCTTTTCGACTCTAGTGAGGGTAATGGTAGTTTTGGAGCAATGAGAGGTAAAATCGAAAATCTAAAAAAATTATGATAGTAATTTTGAGAAAAAAAGAAGTAATTTTAACATTTGACCAAATGTTGAAAGCTCAAAGCTAATTCGCATCAACATTGAGCTTTTAGCTTTTCCAAGGTCAGCATTTGACTGAAAGCCTCTTAGACAGGCTTGCCAAACACCCAAGCATTTCCCCAAAGGTTTTGAAGGCTGAAAGTTCCTTAGAAAAGCTAAACCCTATGAAACATCGACACTCTCCAAGAGCCTTCGTGTCATGTCGGACACTTCAACACGCGTCCGACACTTTCGACACTCTTCGACACTCTTCGATATTCGGTCAACACGTGTCGAAAAATCCGACACACCTGGTCAATTTTTTTGACACTCTCCGGCACTTGAGTCGGAATTTGGACATAATAATTCCGATATCGATATCAATTTTAAAAATTCAATAAATAAGATGTCAATATATATATATATATATATATATATATATATATATATATGAAAAAATAACATACAATAATAAAAACAATAAATGGAGAAAGAAGAAAGACATAGTCTTCTCTTCTCTCTTGATTTCCACTCCCCATGATATGCAATTCACTCCTCAAGTTTTTTTTCCCCTCTCTCAACATATCTAGCATATGAGTCAATAATATAGATCGCTTGTTTTTTCTCCAAGTTTTATGAATTATTGAAATAAAGTTGAATTTGTCAAATTGAAATAATGAATGATATCAATAAATGGAGGATTAATGTTTTTTTTTTGTGTATATTCATTCTAGGCTTTTTAAATTATTTATTTATGAATTTGATTGAAATTAATATGATTGAAATAATCATAAAAATGATAATTTATTATGTATATATGAAAATACATATTTAATATACAACGTATCTCGACGTGTCGGAATTGTCTTATTTTGATAAATGACGTATCGACGTGTCGTGTTGTGTCGCATGTTGCGTGTCAGTGTTAGTGTTACTTAGGCTAAACCAAACGCATCCTTAGTCTTTTGTTCTTATCTTTTATTGAAATGGCCTTCTAAAATCAATTCATCATCCATATTTTTTGTAATAGCAATTCAACACATCATTGTTTCAAAGCGAGAAGATTGGCATAAATATTCAGCTATCCACACTTCGGTATTTCATTGCATGACCAATCCATCTAGATCGATTTGTGTCTTTAAATCCAAACAACGAGAACTTGCAAAACATATAATTAGTGATGGAAATATATTTTGAGTTTGAGCCCTTGAAGGAAGCCCTATCCAAGTTGAAAATTCAAATCCAAATAGGGCTTGTGGTTTGACGACCAAACAAGCAAGAAATTACAAATTACTTTCTACTTTGGAGTTAGATTACTAATTAGAGTGGGTTTCCTTTTCTTGAGGGATTCACGGGTACTTGAGACAAGCCACAAGCAACAAATAAAATGGCCTGGTTTTGTACCTTTCTTTGTATATAGCAACTATACCGTATGCATTGTTCTTCAGGACCTAATATTGAAAAAGAGATCAAATTATTACGCGTGATTAAATAATGTAGAAAGTTCTTCTTCGAATGGACGTATGGAGATAAGCATACAAGCCTCTATTACCCACTACCAAACTTATGAAGAATTAGCTCCATATTTTGCAAAGATAAAAAAAACAGAGATGGAGGACGACGATGGTCAGATTTATGTTAAACTAGTTTAATCTATCGATAGAAATAAGAGCCAAACAAATATTTTCCGAGTTACCGGAAATCATATATGACCACCGTAGTAGGTAGTGACCTAATGCAGAGGAGGCCCGACCGCCGTATCAGTCGTCGCATTCGTCAATGAATCTTGTTAAGATGAAAGGTGCCGGTTGGAACATGGACTTGATTATTTGTGATGCCTATGGGGAATGCCATTTCGCTGCAGACCTGGAAGCAAATTCCCCTTTTAGTTCAATAGAAGTGTAAGTTTTGTTAGACACTTCCGAATTTTACGAGGAAGTTTTCAAGAAGGGGATGGTGCAATTAAAATAGATTTGACTCATAGGCATTCTTGGATCGGCCTGAACATAGACCTAATGATCCCTGTATTGGGACAAAAAGTGCGATTGCCCAACTCCATCGTAATCGTAAAATCACTCGGACGCAAGAAGGGAACAGTTTTCCTAACCTTGTTCACTTTAAAGTTAATTTAACTCAACCAGGTTCGAATCCACCCTTGACATCGAAATGCTATATCCAAACCCTCCCAAAACGATCGAGATCCATTGGCAATGCTTAGAGAAAATGACGTAGAGTACCGTTCCTGCCACCCCCAACCCAAAGTACTTTTTGCTAGACCGAGTCTAAAGAAAAACTTGACGATCCTAATTTATTATTCACGGATAAATTCATATAAAATTCAAGATTGATTTGCGGAAACATAAAGATCGACATGCCTCTAGCCATCAACAAAAATATGCAAATGCGGAAAACTCCAAAACTTTAATCGGATGCAGGAATGTGATCGATCTATGAATATAGAATCATTATATCTGTACGTCATATTCCATTAGCCAATACTCCTCAAACGTGATCGTGTATTTTCTGTAGTGATAGGGTTTGGACTAGACGACCTTATGTTTTATTCCATTTCTTACATTATCGATTCTTTATTTTAAGACAATTATGGTAACATATTAATGGACAAATATCACATAATAAATGCGAGTAATAATTTGGGCAATAAATCGGAATTAATTGGGAAATACAAAATTGAGATCCCATTTAAAATAATAAACTATTATAACATTCTCCCATTTGATCCCAATATTCAATCAAATGGAATATTAACTCAAACCCACATAAACTTTATGTTGAAATAAAATACATGAATCACGGCGATGAGTCTTCTTAAAGTGAGTATTATCTTCCGTGTATCACAATACATTTCATCAGCCCATATGTGATAAAATAACTTAATGAGTAAACCTTATGTTTACTCTAGGTCAAACGTAATTATTTTTCTTAAAATAATTATATGTATACAACTGTATTGAGAAAACCATAGCAAATGAATAAAAGTCTCACAAATTTTTTTATATAAAGAAAAATTTACATGATCAGACCAATGCTCATTCTGAATACATGATTTTTATAATTCATTGGTGGCATACCTTTAATTAAAAAATCATATATCATCAATTTATTGCTTACGTGTTCTATGATTACTTTCTTCTCTTTCGATATACGCAAGTGGGAGGATTGAGGTAGCACGTGGAGTTCACGTTATAGGCAACAATGCTTGCGAATATTTTGCCAAGAATGCCATTTTCACTGGTTTTTGCTCCATCAATGTGGCTGCATAAAATGGTCACTGGATATATTGGTTAATCATCATTTTAAGCTGCTCTCATGTGCGACGATATCAGCTAGTTCTTCATGTCATTCCCTCTCTCTAAATACCTACCACATCCACACACACACACACACACACACACACACACACACACACACACACACACACATTTCTCACTCTTCTCACAAGATGATGAACGAAACACACAACTCTGGTCTTTATTTACTACACTATTAACACCATACCATGTGGTGACTTTCCCATGTGATATATGTTAATTATTTTCCCAGAGTACGGAGATCGGCATGGTATGTGGCGATCCACTTTTGTATAATCTCAATCTCAATTTTCCGCTGCTTGACCAACCAGTCGGGATCGGCTTTCGTAGCTGGACGTATGTCCAAACAATGCGAACCTACATATATTATATTTTACGAAATTAATCTCAGTGATTCAATTGGCTTCCATAAATCTGAAGAGGAAAGATAATCCATTTTATTTGACTTTGGTTCGAGACGAATGAAGTTGTCACGTACCTTTAGCTGTGTAGACCGCAACGACAGTATCCGAAATATTCTTCAAGATCCTGTGATTGACGATATATATGAATTATCTTGCAATCTGATTTAATTTAGTGATGTTTTCACAGGAATCTCTATAGGTTTCAAAGCTAGACATACCCGCCGCTGCTAGAAGGATCTTGAAGCCCATTGGAGAAAATAATGTTGCTAGCGAATCTGTGCGCAGAACAAGTTTTATGTCCTGCAATTTTTCATAGTCAATGAAGAAATTAAAGAGCGCTATACTTTGTTCGGTAAAAGAAAATGTTATATAAATAAAATTATGAACTAAATATACAATTTAATTCACGTGACATTACATGACCACCATAATAAGTAGTGATCCAGTGAGGTCGAGGTGCGATGCCATATCTTCTCTTGCAGGAATTGCTGTAGCTATTAAGGTCGAAGGGTTTTTGTTGAAACATGGTATTATTCTCGGTGATGCCCATAGGTATCACCAACTCGCTACACGTCTGCAAAGCCAATCGACCACCATTTTGTTAGTCGAAGATTAACTAATAATGGCAAAAGAGTTCGAAATTGTGTCTATTGACTCTTACTCTGCCAAGCACATCACTATCAGTTAGAGCCAATTAGGATATAAATGAGTCAGAACAATTCACGAGCTACTCTGCTTGATCATTAGACTACACCAGACTCAGCTTAGAAACATAAGACGCATATAATACCGAATCTTGGAGTTGTTCGTTCATCACTCGAGTTTGAAATTAGCTTTATTTTTTTTAATCAATTCGAGTTGATTTCAACTGATAGTAGTAAACTAAAATGCGTTCATGATATCGGACTATAGTGTGTACCTGCCAAGACCAACCCAAATCAGTTTCAGATGGAGTTGTAGAAGGTGGATTGACGTAGCACGGCAAATTTCCATCTTTAGCGACGAGGCCAGCGAAAATCTTCTCGAGAATGTCGTTTCTTGGAGAAGCTTTATCAATGGCATTGCATATCGCTTTCACTGGACGTAGGAATGGATCATTGTACTGAGCAGCACGCGCGTAGGTGTCTCTCAAGTAGTCCTTGAGCTGCGAAGAACTTTGCAACTGTCTACAAAAGGAAAGATATGCATAGTTAAATTTCAATTCGTCAATAAAGCATATCTTTTCTACTTTAAACTAATATCGGAACTTGAAACCATTATATCATGTTGGACGCATGCATTTCACAAATGGTCTTATCCGTCCTAAATTTGACAGTAGGTGAGGGAGTCGATAGGTGAAAATCTCAAATCATGAGTAGATAAACCGCTTGCTAAATGTTTTATTCACCGTTAGTGCACGCTATAAATTTTTAATAATATATTTTATTTTCTAAGAATTACTTATACTACACAAAATACTGAAAAGTTTCCAAAATACAATATGATGCATGATTCTCAATTCCATCGTCCACGCACCTGCAGGTTTTGAAAGTGTTGCTTAATTTCGTAAGACCATGAGGCTCAGAAGCAACTCTATCAATTTCCTCCCAGGAGAGTCTGATGGTTTGGTGGCAAGAAAAACTAGTTTCCTGAAAAATCAAACAAACAATAATTCAGGTGATCAATTTGATGACAGGATACGCATGCGAAAGAATAAGGTATAAATCAAGCAAATAAAGATTACCATAAAGTCTTTTGCGACTACTGAGAAGTATGCACCCTGAGGTGTGACGTCAAGAAAGTAGAGAATTGGAGCAGATGATGCCAAAGCTCCGAGTGCCACATGAGGGTACTTCAGTCGGAACCATGAAGCTAGCACTGAAAATTAAATATATGAAGATTGAAAGACGTACTTATGAGCTATATGTAGAATATAAGCAGTTGATGTTTTCGTCTTAACCTGAGAGTAGGAACTTTCTTCCATGCAATTCACGGAAAGCTATCAAACTTTCTATGGATTTTCATTATCAATATGACTAACACTCTTTAGGAAAAGCTCTATCCATGAAAAATTCAAGAACAATGACCTTCGGCAGATTAAAATTGTTCTCTTCAATGTAAGTAGTGGGCTATTTTTACTAATTTCGAGTTATAGCGGTGGTCAAAATGCTGCTATGTGAAAAATATTTTCACTTACTTCCCCCGTATGATCCTCCAATGACAATTATCGGAGAATCTTTGGCGTTCAATTTATGTTTCAGGTATACAAGGATTTCTGCATAATCGGCAAGAGCTTGCGCTGAGCTGAAATATCCACGAACATTGGTGTCGCTTAGTGCTTTGTCGAGTGTCAAACCATACGGGATTGATTCACCATAAAATCGATGCTGCAAGATTTCAAATTTACATTCGTAAATTGCTCGAATACATACATATGCACGCCAAACATAAGGAAAAAAGAACGTACAACAAGGCAAATGATATGGGGCACTTTTATTACCTCTATATAGACCAAAAGCGCCCTAAACTGAGCTGCATTATCTGTCAGGAACCCGGCAGAGGTTATGTCATCGTCGATGGCTCCTTCTGCACCAAGATAAGCGAAGATCGGGGTGCTTGCATTCGCGCCAACCCAGTAGTTGAAATTGATCACATATCTTTGTTTGAAAGTAGTGTAACTTTCAGGCCTGTAATCAAAATGATCGAGGGTTTGATTGTAAAAGAAAGTCTGGAAGTCCTCTGATAAGATGGAAGCTCGAACTGCTTGTTTAGGATCTTGAATAAATGTCTGGCGGTGTACGCTCAGCTTCGGAATACGGTGACCATCTAAGGTCTCTCCGGCAGCAACAGAAGCTGAAAAAAGTATCAGAATGATCAGAAGGCTATAATGCGATGGATACATGGTAGGGTGTCTGGCCATTGCTCAGGGGAGAAGAGGAGGATCCTTGTGATGTTTTTTTTGGCGTCAACTGCTTCACCTTTATATATATGAACTCGCGATGCCAGTTTGCACTTTTATTTTCTATGCGAAATAATATTAAAACTATTAAAATATATTTCGAGTTTGAGCTTACTGAATCAATTGACCCGAATCAAAGTATGTATAAGTCGATACATGATTTGATATTTCCACGCCAGAGTATTCGTTGGTCTTTGATCGTGAAGAGGACAAAGAAAAGCAAAGGCTATTGTGCAGTTTGTTGCCTAGTGGAAATAAGAAACAAAATAAAATAAAAGGAAAGAAAAGCATGGTTGATTTTGTTTCTTAATCCTGGTCGGCATGGACTTTTCGACCAGTCTTATTTGGGACTTTCTCTGATGGTGTCATATGTAAACCAATTCAAGGGTTTCTCTTGGGCATGCCTTGCTTGCGTGATATATTGCTGCAAGCGTCCTGTTGATGAGAAAAGCAGCGTAGTCGTCATGCCGTCCTTGTCCAGAAAAAGAGAAAAAAATCTTGAAGTGCCGTTCCGATCGAGTGCTCGGGTGGACTTTTCTTTGCGGAATTATATCAATAATTTTAGTGTCGAGTCAGTTAAATCTTATGGTAAGATTTGTGAATTTTTTCATGAGATTGAGATATTGTTTTGTTGGGAAATTTCTTTGTGACATCCCGATTTTCCGATTCTATTTTCAATTAATTGAGATGCATTTCGTTGGCAAGACGCATATAGCTTCTTTTCCTCGAGCCGCCACCATTGTGGAAACTACTATCGGGTGAGCGAACTCAAGCTAAGAGTTTCTAATGTGATCGGACTCGAGAATTTGACCGTGAGGAAGTCGACCTTTCGACCGAGCCTAATCTGCAAGGGTCATTAGGGCACAAATAAAAATCGATTAGAGATTGGAGATAGGTCGACTCGATAGAGGCGTGTGATTGAGTGTGGGTGATTCCACCAGATTGCACAATTCCTGGCCGATCGGCACTAAACCGACTTTTCTATCGATTGGGTACACTGTGTTCGTATTCAAACCTCGAGATTACCCCGACAACCGAAAGTCGCCAATGTTTCAAAGATGTACATTGTGGCTTGAGATGATCAACCACAAGTCAAATGCATGAAAATTTCTAAAGGCTACCCGATAGGTTGGGCCGCGCAAGACGCGCAAAGTGAAATTAACCGAATTGAGATCGAATTCGTAAATTGGAAGTCTGGGTGTGTCACAAATCATTTTAGGATCATTGACTTATCTTCAGAAGATTTTTCTACAAACCGAGATTTTTGGCGGAAAAGCAAAATAATGCCGTTTTTGTTCGGGATTGTCAGAGGGCCGTTTTTAATCGAATCTTCGGGATGCAAGTTGGACCATTTGATGGGGAGATGTCGTGAGAAGGCCGAGGACACATAGGTTAATTTAATTGAGCTTCATTGGACGGAATTGATTGAGAATGATTGAATTAAGTGTACAAGATTTTAGGCTGAGAAAAATAAAATGAACCCATTAGAATAGGGTTGTGGGAGATAGTGGAGAGTGATGTCACATGAGGTCATGGTGGGCCATGTTTGTAGGGCCAAAGAGAGAGGGAAAGAGAGAGAGAGAATGTGAGGGAAATTGGTCTTCTTCTTCCTCCCTTCCTCTCCCGTCGAGGCTCTCTCCCCCATCTTCTTCTTGGTCTTCTTCGAGCACCAGCAGCAAGGGAGGATGTCGAGCAAGCCGCCCGGAGCCACCCGTCACCGCCTCACGCCGCCGCACGCCGTCCTCGCCGTCCGCTCGCTGCCGTCGCAACCGCGCCTCGCCGCTCGGATCTCCATCTCCCTCTCCTCTCTTCGCCATCTCCTTGTTGCTCGAAGGACCCAGCAGCGAGCCGGGGAAGCCTCGTCCGTCGCCGTCCGCCGTCCTGTCCCCGGAGTGGCCGAAGTCGCCGTCGCAAGCAAGCGAAGCCAGCAACCGTGCGCCTCCTGCTCGTCCCTGTTGTCCCGCGAGTCCAGCAGCGTTTCCAGATCTGGGGAAGCTCGGCCGGAGCTGTCCAGCTCACCTCCGGCCACCGTGAGGCCCCGCTGTTGGCCGCCCGAGCTACCGCCCCTCTCCCTCGCCGTTCCTCCGCCCGATTAGGCTCGGATCAGCCCTCCTCCGCCCATGACCGGAAGTTGCAGAAAATGGGTATGCAGCGGCTTCGTGGCTCGTTTTGGCCGCCTTCCCGAGCCCGGATGCTCGGCCCGCTTTGAGGAAAGTCGATCCTCGCGTCATCCCCGTCGTTTTGGTCCGCTCGGCTCGCTAATCTAGTGAGTTTAACTCACTAAACCTCGCTTAGAGGGTTAATTACGCTTTAGGTGTGCTTAGTTTATGTTAATTGTGATTAGGTGGTTAGTTTAAGTTATTTAAGTGTGGATTATATTAATGTATTTAATTAGCTTAAAGTGTGATTAAATTAAGGTTAAGTGAATGTTTACATTAATATAAACCTTGATGTGACATAAAGGAATTTACTTTTGATTTATTTAAATATTTCGAAATTATTTAATAATTTAATAATATATCATTATTCGAAATTATTAAAATATTATTATTTAATTATTTTCGGAATAAATTTAATTATTTATTAAATTCCGAAAATTTTGTCGGGATTCCTTCTTTGCTCGGTAATTTTTCGTGCCGCTACGGTGCATGCATTCGGATTTTAAATCGACGATTGGATATTATAAATTGAGTGTGGATTTCAAAAACTATGGATATTATTATTTAATTAATTTCGGAATAAATTTAATTATTTATTAAATTCCGAAAATTTTGTGGGACCCCGGTTGCTTTCGTAATTTCGTTGGGTCGCTACGGTGCATTCGGATTTTGAAATTGACGATTGGATATTATAAATTGAGTGTGGATTTCAAAAACTATGGATATTATTATTTAATTATTTTCGGAATAAATTTAATTATTTATTAAATTCCGAAAATTGTCGTTGGGACCTTATTTGCTCAGAATTTCGTGCCGATCTGTTATGCATGTAGAATTTGAGTTTGATGATTAATTGTGCCAAATTGAGTGTGATTGTGATAAATAGGAATTCCTTATAGAATCCTAAGTGTGGAAATTGATGGGAGATTGGCCGTGATTAACCACCTATTAGAGGTCGTGCCTAGTGAGGTCGTGATTAACCACCGATTGGAGGTCGTGCCTAGTGAGGCCGTGATGGACCACCTATGAGAGGTCGTGCCTAATAGGGCCGCGATGAACCACCTAAGAGAGGTCGCGCCTAATGGGGCCGTGATTGACCACCTATTAGAGGTCGTGCCCAGTGAGGCCGTGATGGACCACCTATGAGAGGTCGTGCCTAGTGAGGCCGTGATGAACCACCTATGAGAGGTCGTGCCCAGAGAGGCCGTGAATTGCCACCTAATAAAGGTCGCGCCGAGTGGGGCCGTGATGCCACTGATTCTAGTTTTGCCGAGTGGGGCCGTGATTGAGAGTAATGATTGATTTGCTAGAATGACATGTAATCGGCCAAGTCGATTGATCGCTGAGACGATCCAAGTGGTTGAATTGTTTTGATGATGTGATTGTGTCATGGTTGTTTGGTTATCATAATTGCACGTGGTTGAATTATATAAACTGTGCTAACCTGCAGATGAAGACTAATGCGAGGTAAGTCTTCTGTGTGATGTGGCTAGGCCACCTGGGGCGTATTTTCTTTCTAATAGGGGTTTAGGGGGTTGAACTTGCTGAGACATCGTCTCATCCCGGTTGTGGGATTAAAATTTCAGGTCCCTGGTGGACGGAGCGCGGATAGCTTTGGTTGGCCTTGAGGAGTTGTGGAGGTGAAGTCGGGAGGATTGGAGAACGTGTCCGACTTGTAGGTCGTAGGACAGTTCATTTTTTTTTTTTTTAAAAGCCGGTCTTTTGTAGACTTTTGGCCTGTAGGCCTTCGTTTGTAACTCCGTTAATTTATGAAAGTGTTATGTTGTGAGTTTGCTTCCCGCTTTTCTATCCCAAGTTAAATGTTGTCAGGGGATTTGTTTCGCTTCCGCATGCGTAATGAAATGAATGGGTCGGCGACGTATCCTGGGATGTCGCATATTCGAATGACCATGGTGGGATGTGCACGCGCTCGAGATCCGGGGCGTGACATTTGCGGTTAAACATTGCGTGAGTTATTAGGTGTAATTGGAAAACACTAAGGGTGTTTGAATGATTCAAGTGTAATTACAATCTTCATTGTCTCATTTGATCTAAGTAGAATTCGTTGCTGCTTTTCTTATGGATGTAGGTCCCTATGACCGAATCACGTAAATCGATATCCAATTTATTTATTTATTCTGTCTATTTTGTTATTCGACCCTTGTTTTCACGATAAAAACGATGCAAAATCAGGAGAATAAAGGCGACTCAGCTCGAAATCCGTGTGAGTTTCCTTACAAAATTAAAAGAAAGAATATTACAGGCTGTAATGCTCATCATTTGTCGACACAGAAGCGCTGACCGGCCGTGTAGGATCTTTTATAAATATTCGGCGGAGTATGCTTAGCTTTGGAATATTGTAACCATCCATGTTCTCTCCAGTAGCAACGCCCGCTAAGCTCAGTATCAGAATGACTAGAAGGCTATAATGCGATGAAGACATGTTATGGTTTTTGGTCATTGCTTAGGCTAAAGGATGCATGCGAAGGGAAGGGTTTTCGTGATGTTCCTTGGCGTTAACTAGTTCACCTTTATATAGCAACCCCTGATCCCATTTTGTACTATTATTTTCTGTGCGAAATTACGTCGGAACAATTCAGCATCAGGATAATGACTATAGGTGACATAGCTCAAAAACCATATGAATTTTATTACAAAATTAGAAGAAAGAATAAAAAGGTGGTAATGATTTGTGTAGTCAATGGTTTCATATTATTTATGTAATACACAACCCTTGACTTTATAAGAGACTAGTACTCAAACCTGTATTTATAGATTTAGATTGCCTTAATAACTGATTATGCCGTTAGCTGATTCGTGTTCTTACTGTTTGACTAAAAGTCCTTTCAAACGCTCAAATGGAATACGATTGCCGTTACTAACAAGGATGAGGACGGAAAATTGGGATAATTTATTGTTTACGACAAAGTCTTCGGTAGACGATCGAATATTCAGCTTTTATTCCGTAAGGTGCCCAGAGATCACCACTTAATTAATAAGTTAGGAACTATCCGGTTATAAACCGTGAAAATGCATAAATAATATAATCCTAGAGTATAAGACCTGAACACGGTTTGGCAAAACATAGATGTAGAAACAAATCGGAAAAAACCTTCTGAAAATGGGAAAATAGGCATCCCAAGTTATCACTAAGTTTTAATTTTTTTTTGGCCAATAAGTGCTTATTTAAATTTAAAAAACTTGTGCGACCTTATGCTTGCGCACTGCGGCTGAACTTTTTAATTTCCAGTGGGGTCATAGAAACCTAATATCATTTTTGTACTATGTTGGTTCGCTTTTTGCCGCATCAATTCATAAATGGCATTTCCAATTCCAAGAAAATTATCCAAAAAATCTTAAACCATCAACTCAATCTCTAGTAATCCACAATTAAATCCATAAATTATTTCATATATCACAATGAGTTTCCCAAACTAATTCAAAATCCATTTCATAAACCAGTTTACAACTCAAGCATTTGATATATAAATATCAAGCACCTTTCTAAACCACATTCATAAATCATAAGCTTTTAAAGATTCTTTCATAAAAGCTTTTACAAACCATTTACAAGCAATCATTTAAGTTGAAGTCAAAATATGATTTCCCTTTTCAAACAACAAAACAGCAAAGTAAAAGGCTCAATCTTGTTTTATGCAAGAAAAGATGCTATATATTAACTCATAGCATATTTAATCCATAAGTTTTTCAAAACATGAGTTTAAAACACAAAAAGAAATAATATCACTCACCCGGAAAAAGAAAAGAAAAACCGAAAACCAACCTATAGTGATTACTCGAGCCGATGCACATGCATTCCTATTAATTAATCAAAAAACGACATTAAAAACCAAGTAATACACAACTCTAACAAACGACTCTACTAAGCCACATTCAATCGTGCGAAGATCCGATCGCCGATTGATAATTGTTGTTAGGAAAATCCCTTATGATGTTTTAAAGATGACAAAATAAATCAAAGGCTACTAACGTTTTTAATGGTTAAGTAATAGACCATGCAGAGATAGAACATGTAAATGATATTGTCAAAGTCTAAAGACGGCCATAAGACAAACTTTATGCTTTGAAGCTGAACTTATTCAGACTGTGTTTAGACCTTAAAACTAAATCAGTATTTAAAAAAACGAGAATATGTTCAAACTCAGATTGTAAAGTCTATTGTTCTCGAGACTTTACATCCGTAATGAGACGGAACGTAACACAAGCTCTAAATGTATAACGGCTAGTGATTTGGTTTGAATTCCACATCAATATTGATTTGATTAACTCAGTCTAATTAATTGACGATTGGATGTTGAAGATAAGGACTTTCTATACGAAAAGCTCTACTTATGGAAACTAAGATTCTGTTTGTATGGGTGATCGGAATCAATTTGGGATGCTACTTTTGTCACTCAACGGCTATCAAATCTTCTAGATGGAAGATGATCCTCTAGATATTGTCCAACGGCTAGTTTGGAAGTTGAGGGGTATTTAAGGAGATCAATGATCGATGAGCATGTAAAAGATGGAGTGTAGAATTTATAATCTCAAAGTCGAGCGACCTTAGATCATACACTTGTTTTTGTTGAGCTTAAACGTTTGTGATCGTGAGAGAAATACCAAAATAGTAACTTAGTGAGATAGTGTGATCTACTACTAAGTGTTTGCACTCAAAGTTGTAATCTCTTGTTGATTGCATAGTAGAATTCAACTAGAAGGCTGTTAGCATGGGAGAGTGGATGTATGCTTGATCTAAGCCAAACCACTATAAACTTTGTGTTCTTATTCTCTTCCATGAACTCCTTTATTTTGTTTGTAGTTGCCAAAGTCTGAACTCGCTCAAAGTCTGTTGTACTTGCACTCGGTTTCAAAAGTCTGTTATTCTTTAAACTCAGTTTCGGAAGAAAAATTTTTCTACTATTCTTTGTGAAAATTTTTCTTCACACCTATTAAACGCCATCTCGGTTTTCATACTAACACTTTCAATTGCAAGTCCACCCACTCGCATTTGATTCTACATTGTCCCCGCTAGAATATGTACTGCCACATCCATTCCGGAAAGGATATGAAGAATAGGCTATCTTTCATAATGGCAAAAGATCGCTTCAAGTGCAATAAGTTGGCACAAAGGGACACTTAAGTGCCAAAACTTACAAAAGTGACACTTAAGTGCAAAAATCGAAGAGAAACAGATCACTTAAGTGCCACTCTAGCCAAAATTCGGCCAAAACGCCGACGTGTCAATTTTTTTAATGAAGTGAGTCATTTTGGTACCGACATGGTAAAAAAATTAATTAAATTAAATTTAAAACATTTAAAAATTAAAATAAAATTAAAATAAAATTTAAAATTTTAAAAAATTATTTATAAAAAAGGACGCTACGGGTGAGGGTTGAGCCTTCCCATCGCCGCTCCCCCACCACCGCTTGGAAGGGTCGGCAACGGAGGGGGAGGGTCGGCCGGGTCGCTGTGCCTTAGTTAGGGGTCGGCAACCTCGGCCAATCGGTGGCGAGGGCCCACGAGCCTCGCCTGCATTGGGGTGAGGGTCCTCACCCATATTCAGCGAGGGTCGGCAGCCCTTGCTCGGCCAGCCAAGGGTCGCCGCCTGTTGGGGCCCTTGGCTAGAGCCCGGCGACCCTGGCCGACCCTTCCCCCTCCGTCGCTGGACAGGTTGATTTGTCTTGGTTTGCTTCAATTACATGATTTTTTTTTTCATATTAAAGACATGCTCCTTTGACAGGTAGACTTTGCATCTATAAAATACTTCAATAATCTCGTGCGTGTGTATATGATTTTATGAAGGTGTTTGATTCTCAATTGATCAAAATAAGGTATAAGTCCAATGGGGAAATATTTCCAATTTAAGTTCTCAATTATCGAGATTTTTCACGCCGGCAAAGTAAGCAAAGTCCAAGACGGACGTCTTCGATGTAAAAGGAAGATAGATCATATAATTGAAGCAAACCTAGACAAAACAACCCATTGCGTAGTACTATTTATGGAGGAGCCCTATCAGAGGACAACATGCTCGACCGTACTATGGAGGACATGGCTTGGGAAACTTTAGGCGAAGTCGTAAAAAATACTTCAATAATGTCGCGCATGTGCATATGATTTTATGAAGGTGTTAAATTCTCAATTGATCAAAATAAGGTATGAGTCCTCAATTATGACCAATGGGCAAATATTTCCAATTTAAGTTCTCAATTATCGAGATACTTCACGTGGGCAAAGTAAGCTAAGTCCAAGATGGACGTCTTGGATGTAAAAGGAAGATAAATCATATAATTGAAGCAAACCCAGAAAAACAACTTGTCGCGTAGTACTATTTATGGAGGAGCCCCATCAGAGAGGACAACATGCTCGACCCTACTATGGAGGACATGGCTTGGGAAACGTTAGGCGAAGTCGTAAAAAATACTTTAATAATGTCGTGCATGTGCATATGATTTTATGAAGGTGTTAAATTCTCAATTGATCAAAATAAGGTATAAGTCCTCAATTATGACCAATGGACATATATTTCCAATTTAAGCTCTCAATTATCGAGATATTTCACGCGGGCAAAGTAAGCTAAGTCCTAGACGGACGTCTTCGATTTAAAAGGAAGATAAATCATATAATTGAAGCAAACCCAGACAAAAGAACCTGTCACGTAGTACTATTTATGGAGGAGTCCTATCAGAGAGGACAACATGCTGGACCCAGCTATGGAGGACATGGCTAGGGAAACTTTAGGTGAAGTCGATTTAATGGAGTGACAGGCAAAAAGATCAATCAGCAACCGTGATTCAAGCAATTAGATCTTTTCCGATTATCTTTGGAGTTGTGGTTTGATTTTTCTTTAGACTATGAGATCTGGTTGATTTAAGATAATGAACTGATTTCTTGCATTACAGCAGAAGATTGCATCTTTGGTGTGGCTGATTAGGCTGATTACGTGGTGCACTCTCATATATTGAGAATGTGCCAACAATTAACCATCGGCTCGAATACCATTTATTAGAGTAGGCCAAAAAGTCCGATATCTTAAGAGAGCAGAAATTTGAGCCTGCAAATATATTCAGTTCGACATATCCATTAAAAAATTTTAAACAATGAGTTATAGGCTAATTAAGACATACTAATTATTCCACACTACACTAAACTAATTTTTCAATGTGAGACTTTTTTTATACAACTCACTTGTATATCTCAACAAGAGAAATATGATAATTAGCACCCTATTATTGTAAATGCTGGCAAATTTGGATGTCTATTTCTTTTTTGGATAATGTAGGGGCATGAGCATTGGGACCTAGCTTTCTAGAGATCCATAGAATACCTTACTAGTCCAATGAAATGGTTAAATACAAATTTTTGACATGTGCAAATAGCTCTATTGTAGAATAATTTGCACCCAGTTTGTGAGATTTAGACGAAATGATATCTAATTCCTTAGAAGGAAATCCTCAAGGCACCAACCAACCAGGCACCAACTCAGGGTTTGGTAAATTTGTATATTACTATGTAGACCCAGTAGGATTTCCTAGTTGTCCCTTAATCCTAAATGCTTCTAATTCACCGAAAACGCGAAAGATAGATGAATAATGTAGCCTTATTAGATCCCTAGTCGAGCCTAACTATTATATTCAAAGTTAGACTGGATATATGAGGAAGGGTTAGATATTGGCTCTAAAAATATGAATAAATGCTCATGTGCAGACAAGTCTAACAGGTAAAATTGGGCCGAAGAACAAATAACTTGTCCAAATGCATCTATTTACACTTTGGGTTGAACAAGCCCATGGCTGTGGTTTGTCATGCCTATGATGACATGACCGAACACCTTGCATCGACGGGAGTCAACCCCGATCAAACCCTCGACCCCTCCCCAACCTAACTAATAAGAAAATAAAATGTATCTCTTGATCTAAGCACCCTAATAAACTTAGCCTAATACAATTAAAGATCACCACACCCTAACAAACAAGGAATTCTTTCATAAGATACTTGTCACGCTTTCACAAAAATTGACCTTGTCCATGGTAATGGAGACGAACACTTCAAGAGTCATGGTACATGCTTTTGAGCACAACAATTATGCTTACTCCCTTCCTCCTTTCCTTAGCCAAATCATCCCAATGATGACGGGAAGCTTTTCGCCATAGA
This sequence comes from Eucalyptus coolabah, assembly GCA_014182585.1. Classification (NCBI taxonomy): domain Eukaryota; kingdom Viridiplantae; phylum Streptophyta; class Magnoliopsida; order Myrtales; family Myrtaceae; genus Eucalyptus; species Eucalyptus coolabah. The sequence goes on along the minus strand of CM024629.1, from coordinate 9,732,223 downwards.
GCTTGTCCATGATCCCCTCACCAAGATGGTGCGAGATTATGGAACCGGTCTAGGATCTGGCATGTGTCGCTAACTTTCTTCCTCTGCTTTGAAGATCCTCATCCAGTGACATTCTATCAATCTCTATTATTTCCAGATGTTCGATCTTGAAGGACCCTTCTTCATTGACTATGTCTCGAACTTCCTCTAAAGATGCTGTATAGTACGGCTCGTTTAAGGTGTCTAGTTTATCTTCCTCAATGAATCCCTAAAATGAGGTTCAAACAAAAATAAGATCGAAAAGTGAAAATGGAAATCATTTTACCATGACACACACTTGATGAAGAAAGAGTCTAATACATATCAAAGTCAAATATTTTTAGCATGGTTAATCTCATAATGTTTGGAAAGATTCGGTTGTGACAACTACAACTAACTTATTTTTTACCAATAGTAAACATGGATTTCAGAGTCTAATATTGAGATATTGACTTGTTACCTGAACTAATAAAAACCTGATCTATAATTGCACGTATATCTCATTTTGATTGTCTATGGACAATACTTTATCCTAGCAATGGACAGATGAAAGTTTGGTGCTCAAAATATTAATTCTAGCTTTGTCTTGCATTAGTATCTACTAATCTAATATGCGCATAGAATCCCTCACCACTTTAATATCCATCTCTTTCCATGTGAGAGCGTATGCAAGTTGAAAAGCTGATTAAGAAAAACTTTACCTCCGAAACCAAAGCAGCAATTGCGTCTGCAAGTTTTTCCCAGATGAAGTAGCCGTCTCGGCTCACAAAGTCCTTATCTTCCCTCCCATTAAGTATCAATATGAGGCGACCGTTATCGACCATCTCTTCACCACGGAACTTCAAAAATATCGAAAAATCTGCTCGGAACTGAGCTAAGTAGGCCTCCTTCACCACGACGGGGCTGGTCTCCGAAATGTAGATTCTTCCCCTGTTCAAGGGGACGCCTTCTTTGCTTGTGAGATTCGGTACCTTTCATTTGCTTAAGTTCCAAATCAGTGCAGGATTAAGATGGACTTCTGTCGTGATTATGCCGTGCTTGCTTTACAGCTCTATTTTGGGCATATATGCATAAGTTGAATGAGATAATGACGAAATTCGAACCTAAGTCCATCTCCTTGAAAACTGTCTGAGCTTATACATCAATAATTGACGTGATCGGTCAAATAGTTCGACAGCTATCTATCTCTGATGATGTTGTCCTTCACATGTTATGTTGTCCAAGAATTAATTGATTAGATGTTGAGTATGCGTCAGTTAAAATTTTGAATGAGATAATGGAGAGATCTGAGCTTAAATCATCTCGCACTCGAAACAACAAAAATTTATCAGTTGATGTGATACATGATCCATAGGGCATGTCGACCTTACATGCATCTCTCATAATGATAGCCATCACAACAATCATTTGAAGCTCACATATATATGCAATCAGATTTACCTGAGATAGCCAATGGACGCTGTAGGAAGAGCGAGCAAGGTGTAAACAGTTGCTAGGGAAGAGCCTTCCATGGAAAGAACCTGGAGCTCCCATTATAAAGCACGATAAGCTTTCGTAGCTTTCCGAGAAGTTCGACAGGCTCTTGAACAACGTGTTGAAATCATTCCCAGGAAGATCGTTAAGATAAAATTGGAATTCAGGTGACGGGCAGTTCAAGTGTGTACACTTCTTCTGTACACTCTCTATAACGGTCGACATGAAGGTTACCGTGCAAGGACCCGAAGCACAGCCTAAATCGGCCACGTTAAGAAGCTTGCACGGGAAGAAACCTTCCTCGAGTAGAGAACCTACCGTGCTCGCTATCGTGGGCTTCGTTACGGACGCAATCTTTTGCTGTAAAGCAAGAAACAAACTCATTCTTATAAACCAGCCCGATCCCGTATTTTGGAGAAATCATTGAACCCCAACTTCTAATATTATCAGAAAATGAAATTATATTCCATAAATTGCGATTGGGGATTGATCATGCCTATTTATATCTGAAAGGGGGTATTAATTGAGTGAAACAAACCGTGTAGGTAGAGGTCTGAGTGTAGCTATGTTCTCCGTCTCCTTTGCTCATGAAGAGAACTCGTTTCACGTCCATGGCGAAGAGATGCGATCACTGAGGTCTTGAGATCGGTTGATATTCCAGGTGTGGATTCCCACTGTCTTCTGCTGATTCCACACTGTTTTGACTGCTTGGCGAATATCCACCAACACTTCATATCGGAAGGGAGAAGAAGAATATCTTTCATGATCAAGAAGACTCGGTCCTCCTTCACTTCATACTCCGCCCAATCACCTCCACAACTTTTTCTTTTATTTCATTTCCTATCGTAATCGGTCCAACTGTTACTGTCCTTCAAGATAGGGTTACTGGTTCTTTTGACTTGTTCTGCTTTACATAATTTTTTTTTATATGATAAATGCATTTAAAGTCTTAAAACTTATCATGAAAGTGTAATTGAGACCTAAAACTTTCAAAAAGTGCAATTGAATCCTAAAACTTATTACAAAATGCAATTAAATCCTAAAACTTTTAAAAAGTGCAATTAAATCTTAAAACTTGTCAATTTAGTCCAATCTAAGTCATTCTATTGATTGCACATTTTAAAAGTTTTAGGACTTAATTACACTTTCGTGACAATTTTTAGGACTTAATTAGACATATTGAAAATTTTAGGACTCAATTAAACTTTTGTGATAACTTTTAACTCGATTGCTCTTTTGAAAGTTTGAAGACTCAATTGTGGTAGCAAGCTTGTCGAAGCGGTGAAGAACGACTCTAGATTTTCCCTTGATTGGAGCTTCGGAATCAAGGATAAAACTCCAGCAACAAGGCTCCCCTTTGCTTGAGAACCTCGATATACCAACTTCCTGTCTCCCGGCCTCTACGGAATATCTTTCTCTTTGCTCTCTCCAATCTCCATGCTCACTGCACTAGGAGAAAGATCTCCTCATAAAATGTCATCATGAAACTCGACAATCTATGCAAAAATCCATCCCAGCAACGACAACCCACTTAGGGTTTCTGCCCAATGGAGGGCTCTAATACCAGTGTTAAAAAAACAGAGGAGATGTAGATATGTAGTGTTGAAAACAAAGAAGATGCAGATATACACAAGAGCAGCGTTAAAAACAAAGGAGAACATAAGAGATACTGATATACACAAAAAACAGAGGAACCGTCTACAGAACCACACCCATAAAAACTGACGCCATAGCCTTTATATAGGCTTTACACAAACAAATAACCACCACATCCCACTAACTTCACATGTACAACAACCAATCCACATAATAGAAGTGCTTAATAGACTATTAACACATAAAAAACAAACCAGAAACATTGACTCGTTCAACACTCATTCCTATGAACTCCCTTTTGCCTCGCCCTATTCTGTTTTAAGGAAGAACCGAATTTGGTGTCTCTAGATATTGAGTGCTTTCTTTTTAACTGGATTGGTGCTTGATGTCGAGCATTCCTTGGTGAGGTTTTTTGGTCTAGACACGAGTTCGAGTTCAAAAAACGTTCGATATCTTCCGCGCTCACCATATGTTTGACGAAATGACCCTGAGGTGAATTCGTGAGCACGACGCCCTTTCTTTTGAGTTCGAAGCACGCTAGTGTGGCTGGCGTGCTATGGATCTTCTCATTCATTATTAAGTACGTTTTTATGAAATTTTTGCTCATCAATCAATGTGCCTCGGCCTTCCCTTGTGTTGTTTTTTTCCATGTTTGTTTATTTCAATGATTTTCCATGGCAGTCAGTGGCGCAGGGTAACTCATCTCGTCCTTGGCAGCCATAGTCGCATTGGGTGTTGGTACAAGTTGGTCTCTCCAAATCGTGGGTTGGTCGTTCACCATGGGTTGCTTCGTGGATATTGGTGACTGCTTCGGATAGCCAGCATCCGGGATATGAGTTCGGCCACCAGGGAGGCCCGTTTCCGAGGTTCCGCAACGTGGCCGTCGATAAAAGTCCAAGGCCGTCGGAGTTGGAGCATGGTCAGGCCGAGCAGGGTTGATCGCTCATGGATGGTGCGAAAGGAGGCTGCTAGGGCATAAAGGGCCTAAATGGTAGCTAGGCTTAGGTTTATTTTAAGGGATCTTGGGCAGATTTCTGTCACAATAGAAGTTGGGCCTGGGTGGGCTCAGTGGAAATAGAGAGCTAGCGTTGGATTTAATTATGCCATAAAAGGTTTAGGGCTTAGTCGGGCCGGGGTGGATGTTTTAGCCTTTTAGGTGGATTAGGGTTTTGGGGTTTAGTTTAGGTTTGTTTTAGGGCCTAGGCTGAATTAGGCTCAGTGTGGGAATCTCCCTGTGAATTGGTCCAAACGAGAAGGCCCTGATTCAGGCTCGAGCCCGGTTCGGGTCCCTTTTTCGAATAAAAAGTTAAAAATAACAAATTAATCTAAAATTCCTAAAAAAAATATTTTTTTTTTCTGAATTCATGAGAAAGCTTAAAAATAATATTCATGGGTAGTTTTTCTCTCAACATTGTGGGAAAATGGTTATTAAAAAAATCGTGGTAAAAAAGTGAACAAGTCTTTAGGATTCTACCTTAAGATTTCAATTGCCCTTAAAGACAAATGCCCTTGGTTGTGCATCATCATTGTGTTGATTTTGGCTTCCCTTTAATCTAGTTAGAATGACATCCATCTTTTTCCTAAGTGTTAGGTTTTTGCTATCCCATGCAATTTATTTAATGCTTCCCTCGGTTATTGATTGTTATGTTAATAATTGCGCATCCACATAATCACCTCATATGGATAAAATCATTTTGGATTGCTTAATAATATTTTTAAAATCAACAAGATTAGGTACCAAAAGAGATACTACTTAATTGATTAGTGTAATCAAGTCTCAATTCCTAAATTTTTTATTTATGTAGGAAGTGAGGCACACTTTCATGCCTCATTTGGTTTTTAGTCGACTATAATAGATTAGTAGCGACTCATTTTTAGAAAATTTTCATATTGTCAATTTGAATACACGATGTCGTGTGAGATATGGACTTGGGAGAGATCGCGTCTAAATCGTGGGCCGTTGGCCTATCCTTCAAGTAATACCACTAAACCTATTTCCCTTTGTACTGAAGGTAGGTTGCGGCACATACTTGCAAGTCTTGAACTTGTTGCTTAAGTTTGAAGTGTCATTAGGCTCTTGAGCATTTCTATCAATCTCTGACCATGAGTCTTCCATAGTTCGGTAGCAAGTCTTACTAGTTTCTTGTGTAAAATTACTAAGGTTCAAGACAAATTATCCATATTTTAAGCTTGTATGTCTTACTCACGTAAAGTTTAGTTTCGAATAACTACACCCTGATTCTCTTGTTGCCATGTTGTGGGAGACATGAATATGAGTACTCATGACTTACCTTGTGCACGTAAAATTGGAAGATAGGGATATCACGTCAACCAATACATATGCTTCGGACTCTCGAAAAGTGTTGCACACTCCTTTATTAGAATAAAGCAAAAAGAGAAATTACGGATGTAGTTACCTTGAAATCCTTGGTGACTACGGAAAAGCATGCATCTTGCGGAGTAATATCATCAAAGTACAGTATTGGAGCAGAAGAGGCTAGAGCTCCGGGCACCACGTGTGAATTATTTTAGTCGGAACCACAAAACTAGCACTAAAATTTGCATTAACTATTAGAATTCAAGAACTTAATATAACGATAGGATATATCTTTTTCTCGTTAAACTGAAAAATAAAGGGCACTTAAACTTGTCATTTTCACAACATAATCATACCATTGGCTTTTTACATATTCAACTGAGAACATATATCAAAACCTGTTAAAGTTCTCAGATACCCTTTCTTTATTATTTATTTCTGCTATACACAGGTGCAATAAGTTCGGAACGAGATTCAATTTTATCCTTTTTGCCATGCACAAATATCGATAGATAAACACCTATCAAACTTAGGGTGCGTTCGGTAACGCTTCTATTCTCGAGAATAATTTTTGCTTAGAAATTATTCTTTTTTATTTTATTCCCAAGAATAATTTCTAAGCATTTTAAGTCATTTAGTAACTGTCCAAAATTGCAATTCCCGGAATAGAATTACATTTGATATCGTGCTCAAAATTCTACTTCAAATCATTTTCTTTTAATTTTTAAATAATTTGATTACTTTTTTCCTTTTGTTCTTTATTCTTCTTCTTCTTCTTCAAGCTACCGGTCGCCGACCTTGGGATGACCAGCAACCGGCGACTCGGCCGGACGAGGGTTGACGACCTCACCCAGTGTCGTCAACCCTTGGCGAGGACGTGCCTCGTCAGCCCGAGCCTTGCCGACAACCGGGTGAGGCTCGGTCGAGCCATGGCTGGGTAGGTAAGCCTTGCCTCGGGGCGAGCCTTGCCGGTGGCTAGGCTCGCCTCCGACGAGCTCGCAGACCGGTTACCGGCAACCGGCGGTGGTGGGCGGTGGACAGCGGTGGACAGCAACTGTGGCAATGGCAGCAAATGAAAAAGAAGAAAAAGGGAAGAAGAACAAGAAAAAGAAAAGAAAAGATAAAAGATAGTTGCTTGATTTTAGAATTGTTTCCGGGAATAAAAAATAAACTTTTTTTTACTTCTCGATTCTGTTTCAAATCTACTTTTGGGAATAAAAATATAGAAATTTGTTCCTGAAAATAAAAATTTTACCAAATACATTTTCATTCCAAATTTGCATTCGGGAACAAAAGAATGAAAATTGTTACTATTTGGCAAGTTATCAAACAGAGCCTTACTTCCTCCGTATGATCCTCCCACCACAATAACCAGAGATTTACTAGCATTTCGTTCCTCCTTAACGTGCATTATGATGGCTGCATAATCGGCTAAAGCTTGGGCCAAGTCAAAATACCCACGAATTTTTGCATCTTTGAGAGCTTCTTTGAAGCTTATCCCAAGTGGAATTGATTCATCACAATACAAGACAAATTCCACAATCAGAGGTAGACATAATTCATGTACGCGACAAAAGTGTTGATGTTTCTGATGTTTTAATCATTCTGCTGGTTCATCCCTTTTGTATGCCCTCTTTATTTGGTTTCGCATGATGATTCGACATTACGAGAATGACGAGGCGGCTTGGCTCGAAGTCAATTCGGGTTGCGGGAGGACAAAAAGGAGACAAAAAAAGAATAGTTAGGCTCGAAGTCAATTCGGATTTCAGGCGGCTCACCTGGAAAATATAAGTTTTTAGACATGATGGTGCGATGTGTACATACCTTGTAATCCGAATATTACTTCCCCGCCTCGTCAAATATACGAACGTAGAATGTTTTTTGAGTGGAAAAAAAAAAAAACGTTTTGTTGGATAATCCTACCAGGAAGTCGCCTTAGAAAACTCACTCTAATATGGATAAAAGAACCAAAAAGTTTCGTTGGCTAATCCTACCATGAAGCTTCAAGAGATTTCTAATTATTCAAACACGTCTTCAAGTTGGTGGAAAGTCCAAATCGAATCCTTCCAAAATGCACATCTTTTTTCTATGTTTCTTCGGTATATCAACAATTATTCACATGCAGATATACAGTCAGGATCGATGAAGAGGAAAAGCACGAACCAAGTGACTTACATCACAGGACAATGTCTTCTTCGTCGATATAGCTAATCCACCGCTCACATTAACGTCAGAGGTCGACGACAGTGAATTTTTGTGCGATTATCAAGTGACTATAAGACTTTAAGCTGTATGCGTCGGCAGCGGACAGACACGACGACTGCGACGGTAGTCCCACGGAAACATTGATTTAGATCGCGAACGAGTCTCGCCCTTCAATCAATTCCCAGATTCCCTCTTGCTTCATGTTGGCATGCTGGTCCCATCACCCATGCACGTGAGGCACGAGCAAGTACATTTATCTAATAATTACTTGACCAGATTATTTCGAGTACCAAAAATGAAGTATTTGTCCTTGATGGCACGGAGAATTAAAAGGAGAACGGATCTAGACTTAAAAAGTTCTAAGGGTTACCAAGAAACTGTATATGACTCCGATTTATAGCTAATTTATATCTAGTGCTATAGGTCTGTCAAAATGGGTTTTAAATTTATTTATTAACTCAAAATTACTTAAATGGGTTGTTATGGATAAAGCCAAATATTTATTTTTAGGGGCTTTTTTTGTCTTTTCTATTAGACTTCCTTTTAGGTTAAAAGTGATACCTTTATATTAGCGATAAAAAAAAAAAACCCTAGCCGTCAAGACGCTGAAAAAGGAAATAGAGAGGCAAGAAAAAGAGAGAAGAAAAAAAGTGAGTTTTTTCTTGATGAGGGTTCTCAATCTCTTTGTACTCTGATCTTGAGAGAAGATTGTCGTTGTATTCCAACTTTTCTCGAAGTCTAGTGGTTTCGCAGAGTGCCTTTGCGCAGAGACGTAGCCCAGGCTTGGGTGAACTTTGATAACAAATTTTCTGGCGTGTTCATCTAATTCTGCCCTTTTATTATTATATTCTGTCTGGTGAATTGTTTTGCAGCGTTATTTTTCTGGAATCGATGTGCGATTTCGTAACAACTAGTATCAAAGCCTGGGTTGGCTAATCGAGAACATCGAGGGTTTTCGGTGACGTTCGATTGAAAGCAAACGGGATGGCGAAGATAAAATCAGAATCGATAAGTTCAATGGGGAGGATTTTGGATAGTGGAAACTACAAATAGAGGATTATCTTTATCAAAAGATCTCTATGCACCACTTGAGGGTTGGAAACCCGAGATGGCGGAAGTGGATCCGACAAGTAAAAGCCGGATGGAAAATTCTTGATCGAAAGGCATTAGGTGCGATTCGTCTAGGGTTGACGAAAAAGACAGGGTATCACATCGCGAAAGCAAAAACTGCAAAAGAAGCCATGGATATTCTAACGAATATTTTTGAGAAGCCGTCTACATCAAATCAGGTATTTTTTTGAAGAAACCTGGTTAATATGAAGTTAAGCGATAGAGATTCTACGTGGGCGAGCATATTAATAGTTTCACGCAGTCACGGGTCAATTGGAATCCTTGAGGCATAAATTTAGATATGAAGCTTCAAGCTTTATTATTTTTATGTTCTCTTCCGAAAGCTATAATACCGCGGTGCGGGGAATTTCGAGCACCATGAATGATGATTTAACTCTTGATGATGCTGTGAGTAGTATCATGGATGAAGAGATGCGAAGAAAAGTCTCCGGTGGAGATGATTTTTCTGCATCTACATCTTCAACGGCACTTGCAGTGGAGAACCGTGGAAGAAGTAAAAGTAGAGGAAATTTCAGCGGGCGTGGCAGATCACAATCAAGAGGTAAGAGACAGGTTGTAAAAGATGAGTGTTGGTTTTGTCACAAAACCGGACACCGGAGGTTTCAGTGTGAAGCCTACAAAAAGAAGCAGCAAGATGAGAATCAAGGTGCTAATGTAGTTAGCGATGGATCTTTGCTAGATAACTTGTGTTTGTCTGCAGGGTTTGACTTGACAACAGATAAATGGTTTATTGATTATGGCGCTTCTTTTCATTGCACCTCACAAAGAGACATATTTGATGATTATGCCAGTGGAGATTTTGGACAAGTGGTTGTGGGAAATGGCCACATGTGTCCAATTGTTGGGAAATGAATCGTGATTGTGAACATCCCAGGTGGAGGACGTCTAGTTTTGCGTAAAACTAGGCATATTCCGGAATTAAAGAAAAATCTGATTTCGATCAGTAAACTTGACCAAGAAGGTTTGGTAATAACTTTTGGCTGCGGAGAGTGGAAGATAACCTCAAGGGTAAGAGTAGTAGTAAAGGGAAACTGTACGGGTACACTTTACCTTTTCCAAGGAGACAATATCAGTGATATGGTTGCAACTGCAATAGCTACGGGTAATTTATCTACTCTTTGGCATTATCGTTTGGGATATCTTGGTGAAAAAGGTGTAAAGCAGTTACACTTGAGAAAATTACTCCCAGGTTTGCAAAAAGGTTGAGTTAGATTTTTGTGAGAGTTGCATTTATGGAAAATAGAAGGCTGTTAGTTTTCAATTGAATGGGCGACAAAATAAAGGCCAGAAGCTAGAGTTGGTTCATATTGATGTATGGGGACCTGCTCATGAACTCTCTTATGGTGGTAAGAGATATTTTGTCACATTAATTGATGATGCAACAAGAAAGACTTGGGTCTATGCTCTTAAAGAAAAATCAGAAGTATTCGGGATGTTCGGGTAATGTGGAAGACCATGGTAGAAAAAGAAACATGTTATCGATTAAAGCTTTGAAATCGATAATGATGGTGAATACATGAATAAAGAATTTGCAGAATATTTGAGTTGAGAGGGCATACATGGGTTAAAGACTGTTCCTAAAACTCCTCAAGAGAACGGTGTAGCTGAAAGGATGAATAGGACTATTCTAGAACGTGCGAGATGCATGAGACTACACACGGGTCTCCTATTACACTTATGGGCCGCCACGTTGATGCAGCTGTTTATCTTATCAATGTAAGTCCATCTAGTGCGTTGGATAGAGAAATACCACAAGAGCAATGGTCAAGTAAAAAGATTAATTATTCACATCTAAAGGTGTTTGGTTGTATTGCATATGCTTTGATTGACCGGGAGAATAGGAAAAAGCTTGATGCTAAGTCCCAGAAGTGCGTCTTTATCGGATATGGTGATGACGAGTATGGCTATAGGCTTTGGGATTATGAGAATAACAAAGTTATCCGCAGTCGCAATGTGGTATTCCATGAAGAAAAGATGTACAAGGATCGTCAGACAGAGACAGAGCATGAGAAGGTAGTACAACCAAAATATGTTGAATTAGACACAATGCCCGTGAAGATGTTTCCAATAGATCAAAGTTCACTTGAAAGAGAGGTTCAAGATGAGCCTATTATCGGTGAAGAGGTAGTTCAAGAAGAACGCAGCGATTCGGAGCAAACGAATGACCCCGAAGTACCTGTCTTGAGAAGGTCTATACATGTGAGAAAGCCAAAGGTAATTTTTGATCCATCGGCCTAATACCGTTCGAGCCATGTCTTATATACAGATTCGGGGGAACCGGAGACTTACGATGAGGTAAAGGTAGACACGTCTCACTTGCAGTGGGAGTGTGCTATGAAAGACGAGATAGGCTCGTTACTTCAAAACAAAACTTGGGAGTTGACCAAGTTGCCCACAGTAAAAAGCTTTATTAAACAAATGGGTGTACGGGGTTAAGAATGAAGCAGATGGTAGTATTAAATACAAGGCGAGACTTGTAGTCAAGGGTTTTTCTCAAAAAGAAGGGATCGACTACTCCGAGATATTTTCACCGTAGTGAAAATGACATCAATTAGAGTTCTGCTGAGTATAGTTGCGGTGGAGGATCTTCATCTTGAACAGTTAGACGTAAAAACAGCGTTTTTACATGGTGACTTAGATGAAGAATTATATATGGCACAACCTAAGGGTTTTGAAGTCAAAGGTAAGGAGCACATGGTATGTCGCTTGAAGAAAAGCTTGTATGACTTGAAACAAGCTCTGCGGCAATGGTACTTAAAATTTGATGGTTTCATGCAAGAAAAAAGATTTGCACACTGTAAGTCTGATCATTGTGTTTATTTTCGCAAATATGATGATGGTGACATTGTGTATCTATCTTTATATGTGGATGACATGCTGGTGGCTAGTTCTAATATGAAGAGAATTGTAGAAGTGAAAAAGATGTTATCATCACAGTTTGCTATGAAAGACTTGGGAGAAGCCAATAATATTTTAGGCATGAAAATCATCAGGGACAGGAAAAATAAGAAATTATGGTTGTCACAGGAAGACTATGTGAACAAGGTGTTAAAGAAATTTAACATGGACAAGGCAAAACCGGTTGCAAATCCTCTAGCGAGTCATTTCAAACTTTCCAAGGATATGTGTCAAAGCACTCGGGCTTTGAAAGATGAGATGGCAGTAGTTCCATATGCATCAGTAGTGTGGAGTTTGATGTATGCCATGGTGAGCACGAGACTAGACATTGCACAAGCAGTGGGAGTTGTGAGTCGATATATGTAGAACCGAGGCAGAGAGTATTGGAATGCAGTTAAATGGATATTGAGATATCTAGCAGGTACTTCCAATTACTCACTTTGTTATGGTGGTACATCTCTAGAGTTGTAGGGTTATGTAGATACAGATCATTCGGGTGATCGAGATAGTGGTAAGAGTACAACTGGATATGTCTTTACAGTTGCAGGTACAGCAGTGAGTTGAGTATCTCAACTACAAAAAGTAGTGGTTTTATCGACGACATAAGCAGAATATGTAGCGATTACAGAAGCCTCCAAGGAAATCATGTGGTTACAAGATTATATGGAGGAGTTACATCGAAAATAACTAGTCAGTACACTGCGGAGTGATAGTCAAAGTGCAGTGCACTTAGCAAAGAATGCAGCTTATCACTCAAGGACTAGACATATCAAGAAGCACTATCACTTTATCAGGTTAGCATTGAAAGATAATGAGTTAAAGCTACAGAATATTGATGGCTCGAAGAATCCAGCATGATGACTAAGGTAGTAGACGAGAGAAGCATATTTTCTATACTACTACCATTGGTATTACTCCATGTTGATTGATGAGGAGTATCGCAGAGGCACAAGTTTTTCAGCTACTATTTTTTGAAAAAGATGGATACAAAGTTGCTTGGTGCTTGGGTATATTTGTCTTCAAGTGGGAGATTGTTATAGATAAAGCCAAATATTTGTTTTTAGGGGCTTTTTTGTCTTTTCTATTAGATTTCCTTTTAGATTAAAAGTGATACCTTTATATTAGCGATAAAAAAAACCCTAGCCGTCAAGATGCTGAAAAAGGAAATAGAGAGGCAAGAAAAAGAGAGAAGAAAAAAGTGAGTATTTTTTTCTTGATGAGGGTTCTCAATCTCTTTGTACTCTGATCTTGAGAGAAGATAGTCGTTGTATTCCAACTTTTCTCGAAGTCTAGTGGATTCGCAGAGTGCCTCCGCGGAGACGTAGCCCAGGTTTGGGTGAACTTCGATAACAAATTTTCTAGCGTGTTCATCTGATTCTGCTCTTTTATTACTATATTCTATCTGGTGAATTGTTTGCGAGCATTATTTTTCTGGAATTGACGTGTGATTTTGTAACATGGGTCATATATGGGCACTCTAAATTTGAAGGTCCTAATCTAAATGGATTGTAAAATAAAAAGCCTAAAATGAATGAGTCTAAATGGGTTCTAAGGTCAACCCACTTTTAACCCATTTAAAATAGGGCATACATTCTCTTTACTCTCTCTCTTCGACTGTCTCCAACTCTAGTATTTATCTACTCTGTCTCCCCCTCCAAGCCAAGCAATCGTCCCCAACCTCCGTCGCTCCTGAAGGCCATGGGAGCTACGATGAGCGGCCGAAGCAAGAACTGAAAGCCACTCTAGAGGGGGAGGACCCTCAGCATTGGGCCCTCCAAGCCGTGCAGGCACTAAAGTAGTTGAGCAACAAGGACCCGTGGTCGCTCAAGCTGGTTCGCGGCTCCGCCTTTGAGTGCCTCCTGAAGCACAACATGATCTCGATGCTCCGCGAGCTGCTTCGGCAGAGCCGGTGTGATTTGGCCCTCAAGGTGCTTGTTCTATTGCTTTATTTGTCACGGGTCTTGCGATCCATTGCAGGTTCTCGCACTCGTGAATGAGTTGCGACTGGATGTCTTTGTTATGCTTTTCGCTTGTAGCTTTAATTTCGTTAGTTTTGTGTTTGGGAGTCGGATTGACTCTAGGCCTCTTTGGAGGAAAATGCAATTGCCCTGTTTGCCCCTTCCGAGCTCTTCAATCACATATTCTCTCTTGTGCAATGGACGTCGGTGAGGGTGATACGTGATGGGGAGGCTGGAGAATATGTGGGGAGGCGCTTCAATTAGACCATGTCTTCTTGTTCTAACCGGCGGATAAGTAATGTAATTGATGCATAGCTCTGATTTCATGACTTGGAAAATCACTTAGTTTTTTGATGCTTACATGCTGAATCCTATAGCTGTGGAAGGTTACCTCCCAATCCAACGAGAGAATCCACTTTTCTTTTTGCTTTGACGAGAATTTACGGTCAGGGTTGATCTTCTGAAGATAATTGGGCGTGCTTTAGTTCTATTTCTTAATTAAATCACGCAGAAGTACCAACCTTTTCTAGATGAATCCCTATCATTTTGTTATTTACCCAGCCAACTACCTTTCTTTAACCTAAAAAGTAAAAAAATGAATACTTCCTAGAAAAGAATCACACTACCTTTTTTTATTGTTTACTGAGAATCATGCTTCAACTTTAAAAACGATTTTTATATCAAAAGCATACTTTCTTGAAAAGAAGCTTTGGCATTTTATACGTATCGCGAGCACATTACAAAATCATTACAATCTAGAAGAGGACAAGAAATGCATGGAGTTGAATGGTCAAGCGACGGGCAATCATTGCAAGTTAGCGTCATCCCTATATTCATCAACGGGACAAATATAATCCCAAATTTGTACTGTTTACCCTAAAAAATGACAAACTTTTGATTATTATCGACAATTGATTGATTTAGTTGATGAAAATAAAGTTTGGTCATTTATGAAGAGAATTATAGATAAATTGAGGAGAATTGACAACTCATCAATAAAGTTATCTACGACACATAACATGAAGTTATCGATGAGAACCTTGAAATGACGAAATCATTGATATTGATGTCAAGCAATTGAGGATAATCACTGGACGGTTATTTTTATTGCTACTACTTTAGGATTGTCGATAAGTATTGCTATAATAAGAGACCATAGAATAACTTCTCGTAGCCACAGAAATTTGTAATCTCTGTTTGTAACGTCAATTGTAGACTTTAAATAACCACATCATACTCTTTATAAACCTTTGAGCCCCTCCCTAACAAATAAACAAAACTTATAATCTTTCAATAACCAAGTTAATCTAATTCATATTATTCTTGTCAACAATTATGTGGCTAATCAAAATATTTCACAGAATGGACCTCCTGTTGGGCCAATTCCAAATGGGTATATTGTGACGCCTTATGATGCAATCTTCCCTCCAAATGTAGGAAATTTTTCCGTATAGGCCAAATATGCCACTTAGCCCTAACGTCAACAATCCGAATCAAGATCGACCTTTGAGTTCTAATCCTAGGGGCAAGAAGGTCAAACCCTTGACCTATCTATCCTGAATCTAAGGGGCAGTAAGATGAAGTTTATCGATTCATGAATCGAGACCAAGTGGCTGAAATAGTGATACAACAAATAGGTGCTGACAGAGGGGTTATTAGGCCTCTTTATAGACTTGCTCAAATAGGCAAATAGGATCAGGTCGAGCTCGTGGCGTCAAGCCTAACTCCACATCAAAGCATCTAACTATAAATAAAATTTGCTTACTTATTTTTGGGTCCTTATTTTTGGGTCCAAGCAAGCTATGCTTAGGCCAAATTAGGCCCCGTTGAGTTGCCGCTTCATTGTCATATCTTAGACCAACTACCAAAGGTTCGATGCCTTAGGAGGGAGATTAATGACTGGTTAGGTTCAATTCTAAGTATAAATTCCTTTATCTTCATTCAAAATGATGATATTTTTCATGTAGGGATCGGCTTGCATGGATAAAAATGTTGTATTCCGAAAGTAACTAGAAATGTCTTTGTTAGTAGAAACAAGACAGATTTAGCCAAGCGATAGATATTGAGATGATAGAAAGTTGGAATGTGCCCTTCTCTTTAGAACCCTCCCAGAGTTATAGATGCATATAGATCTTAATCCTAGATTGAAGAATGAAATTATATGTTGACGGTTTCTTTTAATGAAAACAACTTGGCTTCTATCATATTTAGTATGCAGAAGCGAATGTTAGCTAATAAATAGTATGCTGAATTAGCCGATAAATAGTAGGGGTTCAGTAATTGGGGAGACGATTGGATTTCCGTAGCTCGAGAAGTGTGGGTTCTCATGTGAGAATTGTCCAAGAAAATTGTTGAAATTGGCGGCGCAGCGGAAGCGGATCGTAATTTTGCAATTATATTGAGAGCTATAGAAATGGATAGAAATAAAATGAGGAACAAGAAAATGACACTAAAAATTTAAGTGGTTTGGTTCGAATGTCGGAACCTACATTCATGGGAAGAGCCAGCAAAATAATCTACTATAACTCGGAGAATTATAAGATTATGATCATTCATGTACTCAAGTATTTCTTAGCCTTACTTTATACCCAATACTCACGATATTTAACAATTCAATTTAATGGACTCGACTCCGCACAAACCTCTCTGAGCTCGCGCCTCTCACTCTCTCTCGAGCTCTTTCCTCTCGCTACTGCCTCGTCCTCAGAAGCCCCCCACCTTTTTATCGGTGGAAGGGAACGAAACGAAACAAAATTGTACTCCAGAAATGTCAACACGGTGCCGATCTTCAAAGCATGCACCTCCATACAATTAATGATGGCTTGTGAGCGTATGACCATCATGCACTGACACAAGGAGAATTAGCTTCTGCCTTCCCTCTTTCTTCATTTATCCACAACAAGACGAAAGAAGTCCACAAAAGATGACCAAGAAGAGAGAGAGGATTCGGCGCCTACAGGATAGGCTTCTGAAGCAACAAGTGCTCACCAATTTCTATGGGCATACATGCACATGGCCATGTGCACGCATTTAACGAGGTTGAAGAAATTGAAGGATCAACTCTTCAGAATAATTTCATGCTGAAAAGTGAGAAGGGCCACAAAAGTCAACACATGGATTGTGGCCTTCATTTCCAACGTGAAGCTCATATCTAGGGCTGGATCCTTTCGGGTCTTATCACGCACCATTTCTCATCAAATGCTCTACGGACATTCTTTCTTGTTTTAGCATGTAAATGTTTTGTATGGATCGGGTATTGTATATGGATTTTGTTGCGAAAGGCAAGCGATCGAACAATAATATAGATAAAAGAAGAAAATAAATCGAACACCGGATTTACGTGATTCAGTTGTAAAAACCTACGTCCACAGAGAGAGCAGCATCGAATTTTACTATAGATCAAGCAATACAAGAAGATTAACACTCAAATCACTCAAACACTCTCTCGGTATTTCCCAAGCCCCAATTACACCTAATAACACATGCAGTGTTTAACCCGAAATTCTCAAGAAATAATCTCTCAATCTCAGGAAGGAATTACATGCAAATCTTACCACAAGATTTAATTGGCTTCAACACTAAACTTTCTTGGATGTAATTCACGAACAAGAATGACAAAGAAAATCCCTCCCAAGCACTCGACGACAAGACAGCGCTTCAAGACCAATTCTTCATGATCAACCCTCTTTCATAAACAACCATAAGTCTATATATATATAAGTGAGAACCTTATTCTTTTGCCAACTTCTCATAAGATTCTGTTTCCTATCTTAAACGATTTTATCCAAAACATATCTCTATATGTTTTAAACAAAATCCAAATCCAAGTGAAAGTTGGACTTTCCTATTTTAGTGACTAGACTCTCAAACGCAGATTCAAATTTGGGAAGTTGATCTTCGGATATTCTTTGCTTGATTTCGAATGTCCGCAACATATCCAATTCGAAATATTTGTAATTTTGCATTGGGCTCAAACTCGAGACATATTTTAATAATCTCCACCTTGGCTCGATTTTTGAGCTAAGTCACAATCACTTTGTAAAAATTCAAATTTTGCCTTTACTTTCTCATATTCTTCGATGGGCTCAACCATCACAGACATTTTCCAAGTCCAAGCCTCGCTTGAACTTTGCCATAACCGAGGACCTCATCAGAATACCAATTCCGTACGCACCTTTAATTGCTTCGCAGGGATTTTCCCACACAACCTCCTCAACCGCAGATAAAGCAAAACCATTGTTGCATCCATATCTATCAGGAGATCGAATATGTATCTTGTTAATTTCAGCAGTTATGGCAACTATTGGCTCTATAGGCTCCACCTCACTGCAAGCACTATCCATGTCGATTACTTTGTTAGTACTCATACTCGCTATCTCGGGAGTTTCGGTCGCAACTCCACCTCAAGCTGAACACTGTCCAGATCCATATTAACATTGCCACAAACAAGAGTAACTTCTCTGCAGATAATATGTGAATTTATATTTGGGCACCACAACCAATGACCTCACTCACCTTGTGCATAGCCATGGAACATGCATCTTGCCCTCCAATCGAGCCTACCATTACTCACTTGAAAATAACACGGGCAGCCAAACATTTTAATAATATAATAACTAGCAACGTTACCTGACCACACTTCTTCGGAAGTCCACCATTCAATAGCAGTTGATGGGGATCTATTCACTAGGCAACTTACCGTACTAAGCACATCAGTTAGGATTCTCCTAACAATACCAGCACTAGAGATCATCTTTCTGGTCGTCTCTAGCAATGTTTTGCTCATCAATTTTGCAAATTGTTATGATTTACTAGCACTAATGCGGTGTTTCACTATGCCCTCTTTCATGCAGAATTTATTTGCCAGCTCCAAGTAGAACTCCATGCTATTGTTAGTCCGCACATGTTTGATTAACTTACCAGTCTCTATCTCGATTAAAGCTCTCAATTGCATGATCTTGACACCAGCATCAAACTTGTGCATTGGCACAAACACCGAGGTCTTCCTCAAATAGTCAAAAGACCCTCGAATAGATGCATCCGATGTCTCCGCAGTGAAATTTGTCACTGTCTCACCTTGAATTTTATAGAGGCCTCTATACTTGATTCCTTTCATTATCACTTTGAGGCATCTCGAACAACCTTCGGAACTTCACTTTCGAAGAATACCTTCAACTAGCTGAATTTAGGGCACCCAAAGAAATTAAGTTCCTTTTCAATTCTGGAACGTGTCTTACTCCAGTCAATGTCCTCACAATGCCATTATGCATTTTGATTTTAACATCACCAACACCCACAACATCACACTCAACATTGCACTCAGCGTTGTTCCCTAATTGGACTTTACCACTACCTGTGCATTGAAAAGTGATAAACTAGTTTCTATTTAAAGAACAACCGGAATCCATAATTCATCCATCAAAAGATGAATAATCGTGAGACAAGACATAATCAGTATTATTTGCTACAAGCGCAACATTATCTACATAATCAACTATAATTTCCTTACTCTTCTCATTCTTCAGCTTAGGCAATTCTTTTTAGATGCCCCTTCTTGCCATAGTTCCAACAGACAACATCGGCTAGTTCTAGATTGACTACGTCTGTTTATATTAATACTACTTTTACTAACACATGTTCCGGATCTTCCTCTATTTTCACCTACTAAAGTAGTAGATACGGGTTCGTCAGATTCTCTTCTACGGATATCCTCACTCAGAATCAAATCTCAAACCCCATTAAACGTCAAATTTGTTGATCGGGAGGAATTACTAATAGCAGTAATAGTAGTATTCCAATTATCAGGTAATGAGGACAACAGAATCAAAGCACGTACCTCATCTTCAAAGTCAATCTCAACTGAACTCAATTGATTAACAATCACATTGAATTCATTGATATGATCTGCAACTGATGCACCTTCGCTCATCTTCAAATTAAACAAACGTCGCATCAAATAGACCTTGTTGATCGTAGAGGGCTTTTCGTACATATCCGACAGGGCTTGCATCAAATCAATAGTGGTCTTCTCCTTTAAGATGTTAAACGTGACGTTATTAGCCAACATCGGTTGAATAACACCTATAGCTCGTCTATTCAGCAAATCCCTATCAGCTTGCTTCATCATCTCTGGTTTCTCCCAAAATAAGGGCAAGTGCGGTTTCATCGATGAAGATAATCTTCAATCTGCATCTTCCAGAAACTAAAATCATTCCCATAAAATCTGTTGATTCTTACTTTTACTTCTTCTATCGCCATCGATTCACTTCAACTTAGCCAAAGTCTGGCTCTAATACCAATT
Organism: Eucalyptus coolabah; assembly: GCA_014182585.1. Classification (NCBI taxonomy): domain Eukaryota; kingdom Viridiplantae; phylum Streptophyta; class Magnoliopsida; order Myrtales; family Myrtaceae; genus Eucalyptus; species Eucalyptus coolabah. The sequence goes on along the minus strand of CM024629.1, from coordinate 9,712,326 downwards.
GTTGTGAAAGGCGAGCGATCGAACAATAATATAGACAGAAGAAGAAAATAAATCGGACACTGGATTTACGTGATTCGGTTGTAAATACCTACGTCCACGGGGAGAGCGGCAACAAATTTCACTATAGATCAAGCAATACAAAGAGATTACACACTCGAGTCACTTAGGCTGCGCATGATAAAATTTCTATTTCTTGATTTCTCTGTTTCTCTGTTCCCCGGAATAGGTTTGGAACAATCCGTTTGGTAACGCAAATTGATTTCTCTATTTTGAAACAGATTTCTGTTTCAGAAATTGTTTTGGGGCAGAAATCGAAGCTAGAAATTGTAGCTTCTCTCGTTTCGAAATAGAAATAGATTTTTTTTTTTTTTTTTTTTTTTTTTTTTTTTAGACTTTGTTTAAGAAACATGCATGACAAAACATGCATGACTTATGTATTTCATTTCATGACTTATGTATTTGAGACTTTTTTTATTTATGTTTTTAAGTTGCAATTATGATGATATTATTGCTATAGGCATTCTTCTTTAAGTAATGTCATTGAAAGATCATTTGGGGCATTGAAGAATCGCTTTCTCATTTTGAGGCACATGCCCTCATTTGCACTTTGAAAGCAAGTACATATCGTAATTGCATGTTGTGCCATCCATAATTACATCCACGATCAAGACAAGATGGATAAGAACTTTCCCTATATGGAGATCCGATGTACGTGGCTGAACCTACGCAGGATGAGCTTGCAAACATTCAGTTGACCGATGAGGGAAACCAAATAAATATGTTTAGGAAAACCATTGCCAATAAAATGGCAAGGGAATAATAAGCTGGAAATTCCATGAAATTGTATTTTCAACTTTTGTAATGTATTAGTATTATTTCGACTATTATTTTGTATTTGAGGATTTCCTATGTTGTTATCTAATCAATTTCTATTTCTAGCACAACTTTCATTTTATTAATTTCGAATCGCTCGCAAATTGCGCCTCCCTCCATGTCAACTGGTACCTAACATAAAATCACTTTGTGGTCTCAAAAGAATGCAAAAAGTGTAGTGACTTAAACCCGAATCTTGAATGAGGAGAATAAATACATTCACTATTTGCATATTAGCATTTGAAAATACCAAATCTTTTATAGTTTGCATATTAGCATTTTTTTATACTAATTACTAGCTTTTATTTACATAAATTGCTAATGTTTTGAAGTTCCTAACTACTCTATCAAATTATCAATATAAATTAAAGTGATTTATCAACTTTTATCAAATTAAATTACCATCATAAGCACCAAGAAGAGTGAGGTAAAAGGATGGGGACAACATGATTCATAGAAATAAAATTTTTTTTTTTGTTATCAAACGGATTTCTGTTTCCAGAAATAGAAATTTTGAGTCGTTATCAAGCGGGCTTCTTTGCTCGAAACTTGGCTGGGAATAGAAATTGAGAAATTGATTTCGGCAAAAATCCATTTCTGTTTCAGAAATTTTATCATGCGCAGCCTTAAATACTCTATCGATGTTTCTCAAGCCCCAATTACACCCAATAACACACGCAATGTTTAGCCCCGAAATTCCTCAAGAAATAATCTCTCAATCTCACGAAGGAATTACATGCAAATCTTACCACACGATTTAATTGGCTTCAACACTAAACTTCCTTGGATGTAATTCACGAACAAATATGACAAAGAAAATCCCTCCCAAGCACTCGACAACAAGATGGCGCTTCAAGACCAATTCTTCATGATCAACCCTCTTATATATAAGTGCGACCCTTATTCTTTTGCCAACTTCTCATAGGATTATGTTTCCTATCTTAAACGATTTTATCCAAAACATACCTCTGTATGTTTTAAACAAAATCTAAATCCAAATGAAAGTTGGACTTTCCTATTTTAGCGGCCAGACTCTCAAACGAAGATTCAAATTTGGAAAGTTGATTTTTGGATCTTTTTGCTCGATTTCGAATGTCCATAACATATCCAATTCGGAATATTCGTAATTTCATATTGGGCTCAAACTCGAGATATATTTTAACAGATTCGACCTAGCATGTCATCTCGTTAAAAGCCCAAGAAGCAAGAATTTATTAACTATCTTTTTCCACTTCCAAGGTACTCAGCGTGAATCGAAGTTCTGCATTTTTATGCTGAAAAATCGATTGTGCCTTTATTCCCTATAAAAGAGATTTAATTATTGACATATTTCAAACCACATTCACCCCAACTCTTAATTCCAGTGTACGGTCTCAGTGAACAAAAAATGATTGAGCGGGGGACATAATTTGAGATTTAGTATATCAAACATTAGTCGTTGTAAAAATCAAGAAAAAAATGGTATAACACGAATATGGCTAACCCGAACAAGACAACAAGTTTGCCTCGACACGAACACGACATAGTCTCGATAAAGCATATTGCATGACATGCATGATTAACGCAATTATCGCATGTGTTAACATATTTGGTACCAATGTATGTTGAACTATTTACTAATATAAATTAATAGTATGCACAATAAACACGAAAAATGCGGTAAGTTACAATAACGCATCCAACATATTTCTCGACAATATGAGCATTTTCAGTTCACATTAGTCTAAAGTGTACTATGTCTTTTAGTTTTCTCTATGGTTAATCATTTTGATATCTCAGTTTAACCTTCACACAAGAACATGAATGAAGACGCAATTGTGGTCTTTATTCTCAACGCTATTAGCATTATTCCATGCAATGACATTCCCATATGACGTATATTAATTATTTTCCAAAAGCATGAAGATCGGCATAATATGTGGCTATCCATTTTCTTATAATCTCAACCTCGGTTTTCCGTTGCTTGACCAACCAAATAGGATCGTTTTCCTTAGCTTGATGTAAGTCCAAACAATGAGAACCTGCAAGTAAGAAATTATTTTTACTGCGTTAATTCTAGTAATCCAATCAAAATCCAAAGATGGAAAGACTATCCATTCCATTTCCTTGGTTTGACAAGAATCGAGTTGACAAATATCTTTAGCTGTGTAGACGGCAACCACGGTATCTGATATATTCGTCAAGACCCTATAATTGATGATACATAAGAATTATTTTGAAATCTTATCGAATTCAAATTCAATGATTTTCGTAGAAATCTATAGGTTTTAATGCTACACGTACCTGCCACTGCTAAAAGGATCTTGAAGCCCATTGGAGAAAATAATGTTGCTAGCGAACCTGTGCAAAACAAGTTTTATGTCCTGCAATTTTTCATAGTCAATGAACAAACTAATGAGCGTCATATGTTATATATATATAACCATGTGAAAATTAAAGGAGTATCCTATATATATATATATGATTTTATTTTTGTGACCGTACATGACCACCATAATAAGTAGTGACCCAATGTGGCCGAGGTGTGACGCCAAATAAAGTCTTGCAGGTATTCACGAACTCATTTAGGTCGAAGGGGTCTGGTTGAAACATAGTATTGTTGGTGATGCCCAAAGGAAGCACAATCTCGCTACATGTCTGCATAGCCAAACGACCTCCATTTTGTTAGTACAACACAAAACTCGAAGGTTGACTAATCATGGGGAAATGGTTGGAAATTGTGTTCATGAATCTTAATCTACTAAGCACATCATTATGAGGTGTGGCCAATTATATTCAAATGAATCAAATTACTCGCGAATTACTCCGGCTCGACCGCTACACTGCATAGACTCTGCTCAGAAAATATAAGACGCATATAATGCCGAATCCTGGAGTTGTTCGTTCATCACTCGATTTTGAGATCAGCGTTGTTTTTTCATATTCAATCCGAGTCAATTTCAACTGATAGTAGCAAACCAAAATTCGTTTATGATATTGGACTACATTGGGTACCTGCCAACGCCAACCCAAAACTGTTTGAGAATCCAAATCAATCCGAGATTGACGCTCAGTTTAATAGGGCAAAGTCATACTTAAACTTGCTTTTTGATAAGCGGATGGCATTGGGCCTACCTTGAGCCTGAAAAGACTTCATCTAGTAGAACTTGAGTCTCAAAAATCAAGCTGGCCTTTATCAGGTGTCGGCATATAATATAGAGGAGCCAAGGTTTAGTAGTAAATAATAGGATGGATTTGACTCGACTCTCGACTGCATAACAATCTAATTAATTGCCAATAACGAAGTATAAAAAGTAAGTGATGAAAATGCAAGTCGCATGTAGAGGTGATAAGTACATATTACCCACCTGCCATTGCCATCCCAGAGTAGTTTGAGCAGATACACCAGGAAGAGGTGCATTGCCGTGGCATGTAAAGCAGCGATTGGTGGCAACAAGGCCCGCATAGATTTTCCCCAGAAGGCCGTTTCTTGGAGAAGCTCCGTTAATGGCGTCGCACATAAGTTTCACGGGTTGACTAAATGGATCGTTGTACTGAGCAACATTTTCGTACTGCGATTTCAGGTACTGCTTGAGATATGATGAACTTTGCAGGGGACTAGACAGAAGGAAAAATACAGTTGGAGCTTTCATAATTTTTTTCAGAGTCATTTAAAAGATATATAAAATAAAAAATAAAAAACTATTTCTACCTGCTAGTTTTGAAAGTGTTGCTCAACTTCGTGAGACCATGAGGCTCAGAAGCAACTCTATCGATTTCTTCCCAGGATCGTCTTATTGTTTGGTGGCAAGAAGAACTAGTATCCTGAAAAAACACCCAAACAATTGTTCAAGTGATCGATTTGACTAGAGAAAATGCATTCAAATTGAGATTATTACCAAAAATCTTTTGCTACGACTGAATAGAATGCGTCCTGGGGCGTGCTGTCGACAGAGAAGAGAACTGGAGCAGATGATGCCAAAGCTCCGAGAGCCACATGAGGGTACTTTAATCGGAACCATGAAGCTAGCACTGAAATTAAACATATGAAGATTGAAACACATAGTTTTAAGGTATATGTAGAAATATGGTGTTGATTTTTTCCTCTTAATCTAACGGGAGGAAATTTCTTCAATGCCGTTGGGGCAAGCTATCAATATTTATATGGATTATCGCTGTCAATATGACTGGCGCTCATTAGGAAAGGCTCCATCCAGGAAATGTTCAAGAACAAGAACCCATGGCAGATTATATATGATTATTACATCCTACGATAATAACTGGGTCAACGTGAATTAGCAATATTCGGTTTAATGTATATGGTGCCCGATATTCTTTTAAGTTCGATTTATAGCGGTAGTCATGTTGCTCCTATATGAAAATATATTCACTTACTTCCCCCATATGATCTTCCAATGACAATGATCGGAGATTGTTTGGCATTCAACTTCTGCTTTAGGTATATGAGGATTTCTGCGTAATCGGCAAGAGCTTGCTCGGAGTTGAAATATCCACGAATGTTAGGGTCACTTAGGGCTTTGTCAAATGCCAACCCGTACGAGATTGATTCCCCGTAAAATCGATGCTGCAAGATTACAACTTACGTTCTTAAATACGTAAATACATCCATATGCACGCCAAACGGAAGGGAAAGAGAACGTACAACCAAGCAAATAATATGGAGCATTTTTATTACCTCTATATAGACCAAAAGCGCTCTAAATTGAGCCGCGTTATCCGGAAGAAACCTGTCAGCTTCTATGCTGAGATCGATGGGTTGTTCGGCACCAAGATAAACGAAAATCGGGGCGTGTGATTTCGCGCCACCCCAGAACTTGGAATTGATCACGTATCTTTGTTTGAAGGTGGTGTAACTTTCGGGCCTATAGTTGAAATGATCGAGCGTTTGGTTGTAAGAGAAAAATTGGAAGCCCTCTGTCAACACAGAAGCTCGGACCGCCCGTGTGGGATCTTGAATCAATGTTCGGTGGAGTACGCTCAGCTTCGGAATATTGTAATCGATTAAGTTCTCTCCGGTCGCAACACAAGCTAAGCTCAGTATCACAATTATCAGAAGGCTATAATGCGATGAAGATATGTTCTGGTGTCTGGTCATTGCTTAGGCTAAAGCATGGATACGAAGGGAAGGGTTTTGTGATATTCCTTGGCCTCAACTAGTTCACCTTTATATAGCAACCCGCGATCCCATTTTGCACTATTATTTTGCATGCAAAATTACGTCCGAGCAATTTAGCATATAAGGACTCTAGGTGACCTAGCTCGAAAACAATATGGAATTTATTACAAAATTAAAAGAAAGAACAAAAAAGGTGGCAATGATTTTTGAAGTCAATGGTTTCGCATCTACTTAAACATATTGTTTGTGTAATACACAACCTGTATTTGTATGTTTACATTGCCTTCATAAATGATTATGTCGTTAGCTGGTTTGTGTTGTTAATGTTAGACTACGTCCGTTCAAACGCTCAAATGGAAAATGATTGCCATTAATAACAAGGGTGAGGTGGGAATACTAGGATAATTGATTGTTTGCGACAAAGTCTTCGGTAGACGGTCGAATATTCAGCTTTTATTCCGTAAGGTGCCCACAGATCACCATTTAATTAATCAGTTAGGAACTATCCCGTTATAAACCGTGAGAATGCATAAATAATATAATCCTAGAGTATAAGAGCTGAACACAGTTTGGCAAAACATAGATGTCGAAACAAATTGGAAAAAAACCTTCTGAAAATGGGAAAATAGGCATCCCAAGTGATCACTAAGTTTTAATTTTTGGCCAATAAGTGCTTCTTCAAATTTATAAATTTTGGCTAGAAATTGATAACGTAGTCATTAACGGTTCTATGTGGCACGGCCGGCACTAAAGTTGACATTTTTAATAATTTTAATTTTTTTTTTTTTTTGGTTTTTTCTTTCGTCTATTTTTTTTTAATTTTGGCCTAATGGCCTCCATGGACTTGGCGAGGCTTGTGGTGCCCTCGTGGCCCTTGCGCAGGCCAAAGCGAGGGTGTAGAGCGAGGGCCAATGGAAGAAGGAAAAAAAAGAAAGAAAAGGAAAAATATATATGAAGAAATTAAGAAAAATTTAAAAATGTAAAAAAATTGTCTAATTCTACATCAACTATGCCACATACGGCAATTAGCACTTACTAAATTATCATGTTAATAATTTTCGCCAAAATTGGTTAGAATAATTAAATTAACAAATCTTTAAAAGGTTTAAGACTAAATTAGAAAATCATAAAAATTAAAATTAAATTAGCACAATTGAAATATTTATGATTAAATTGGCAAGTTGTCAAAAGTGATGAAGTAAAAGTTTATGACTAACTTGGCCACTATACAATAGGTTTAGAACTTTTTGAACAAATTTTCTCGCTTTTCTTATGTCACTTTGTGACTGGTAAACTTCATTTTTCCTCCCCTCACCTTTGTCGCTTGGGGTCTTAAGTGGAATGCCGGGGTGGTGGATCCTCCCACTTACGTGTCCCCCGGGTTTACTCGCCGGCTGCCGGCTATATGGGGTTCTGGGTCAAAAAAAAAAAAAAAATCTTCATTTTTTCTTACTCTAAAGAGGAACTTTTTACTTATCACTCGTTCCATTATTTTATTCGTGAATCGGTGCCCTTATGTGACGTTAAAAAGCTTTCTTAATTTATGTGCTGAGTGAGACTTGCGTAGTTTTCTCCATTAGAGAATTGTTTAATTCTGGTTTATATATCACCATTTTGAGTAATTATGAAGAGGATCCGCATTAACGCATCTATGCCAAAGAAGATCGCTATTACGAAGAGACTATGCCTTCACGAACTTTTCTAATTTAGAAGAAAATGAGACTGTATGATACTATATTCCACTAGACAAATTCTAGGAGATGGTTTGGTCACATTAAGGAGGTAAATGTCTCAAGAGGAATATCTCTCTTTCAAGAGAGGTGCCAAGAGTTGAATATGTAGGCGTGAATGATGTGAGTGGGATTACTATCAATTGTTTTAAAGCTAATGCTATTAGATTGTTTTTCGTAGTTTTATTTTTTAAATATTTTAACAGGTGAGATGGAAAAAGTTATTTTTATCAAAATTATTATGTCATTGTCATATATTTGGATTACCTTCACAATCGAATATGTCATTAGATGATTTACGTTATACATGTTCGATTAAGCCCTTTCAAACACCAAATGAAATATAATTGCGATTAAGAACAAGAACAAGCGTGGCATGAAAGTGAATAATCATGCGGTAAGGGGGTGAGTACGTGGATAATCGTTCATTTGAGACGGAGTCTTTGATAGGAACTATGTTGTTTGAAGCCGTGAAAGTAAAAGGCGAATACAATTTGCCATCGGCATAAAAAAAAAAATTAATCCTAGGGTTTAAGACCGGTACACAGTTTGATAAAACAAAATAGGAGTAAACAAATTCGAAAAACTTTTAGAAAAAATTGGGAAAAAGGGGCTTTCCAAGTGCTTGTTGTCCTAATATTTGAATATTAAACCACCTTATAATCTAACAGTTTAAGAATTCTAAAACAAAATAAAGTTTGAGAGCCTAGATATAGTATATGATTTAACACAAGGCAGCAGATGCTTCATTGATTACGAATCTAAATAAGAAAATTCAACAGCCTTCTATTTTGTCGATTTCACGTCGTGGACTACGATGCGGACAATGACAGTTGACTTTTTGTAATTTCATTGAATTGGGCTTCCGGTGACTAGCTCAAAAGTCAAGACGACCAGGGGTTTTGCTTATGTCTTTTAGGAAAAACATGAGGGATGAGTCATACTTCATGTGAGTAGATATGCGGTGGGAGTAGAGCCACAGTTTTGTTTTGCCAAAGTAAAATATCTCAGGTGCATTTGCGCCTCTCAAGAGAGGTGCCAAGAAATTAACCTTTAATGGGCTGTGGATAAGATTGGGAATGAATTATTCTTAGCAAAATAATTATGTCGTTGCCTTACTTAGCCAAAAAGAAGACTAGAGCAATTTGGCTACAAAAATACTGATTTGTTAATAAAAAAATTGAGGTTGAAGAAGAGATGACTTGTAGCGTCCGTTCTTCGTGTATTTGAACAGTTCTCTCCATATCTGTTTGCACGTTTCCACGCGCGAACTCGGTCGAAGAACTGAAGTAACTGACTCGTTCAGGATGATCATCACAATCCAAGCCTATCGAATTCCTTAGTAACTTATTTAATTTTGTAAACCGTGTATAATGGATTTAATATTGATGTGACTAAATCGTTAGTCTGATAGATTTTTACAATCAAGACACTTATTATACTTGACATCATTATGAATTTATCCCAGTATGTACATACATAATCGTTTGATTCATCGTAGGTGGATCAAATATTGGATTCGTTGCATCCTCCCATTCAATTGTAACGAGATGTTTTAAATTCAAATTGGCCAAATTGGAGAATCGTGTGAAGGATTATAATTAAATTGGCAAAGTTGAAAAGCTTAGAATTGAATTGGCCAACGTATGGTAGGTTTTGGATTCTTTTAGACAATTTTCCCAAACGAGTATATAAATGAAATAGCTTTTAAAATAAGAAGGGTATTACTTTCTTCAACAAAATTTTAGGAAAAAGATATATTTTAGACATTAAAGGCGCGTTTGGCAATAGGCCAAATAGGGTTTGATTCTATTCTTTTGTTCCTGAAAATAGATTTGAAGCAAAAATTCATTTGGTAGATTTTTACTCGGGAATAGATTTGGAGTAAAATCGAGAAGTAAAAGAAAAATGATTCTTTGTTCTCGGGAACAATTCCAAAATCAGCCAACCAAAATTTTTCTTTTCTTTTCTTGTCTTCTTTCCTTCTTGTTTTTCTTCCTTTTCTCTTCTTCTTTCACGATCGCCACAACTTCTGGTCGTTGGCAACCGGCTGGGCGAGCTTTGGCGAGCTCATTGGAGGCTAGCCAAGTCAAGGTGGGGTCAATGAGCTTGCTAATGGCCAGGTGAGCCTCTCCCAAGCCTCCCTCCACCACTAGCAAGCCTCACCCAGCTGCCGACAAGGCTCGATCGACAAGGCACGGCCTTGCCAAGGGCTGATGACCCTTCGGTGAGGTCACCGACCCTCATCGGCCGATTGTCGGTCATCCTAAGGCCGACGACCGGCAGGAAGAAGATAAAGAAAAAAAAAGAAGAAAAAAAGTAATAAAATTATTTAAAAATTAGAAGAAAATTTTTTGGACTAGAAATTTTGAGGACAGTACCAAATGCAATTTTATCTTGGGAATAAAAATTTTGAACAGTTACCAAACGTCTTCAAATGCTTAGAATTTGTTCCCGGAAACATAATAAAAAAATCATTTCTAATCAGAAATTGTTCCGAAGAAACGAGAATGGTTACCAAACGCACTATAAATATAATATACTTATTTTACTTGTACAAATTGTCTACTCTTGATATTTCACTTTTTATGTTAAATAAATAAGAGTCACATTTCCAGAAATAGTATGTAATGGAAAGAACATCAATATTCGGGAGACCTGCAAACTTGGGTGATCCCCAAAAAGTGGAAGACTTAGTTGATCATCCATGGAGAGCAGGAACGGAATGAACAGGAAATTGCTGATCCGTTCGCCGAAGACGTACTTAAAGAGATCATATCTATTCCATTGAGTTCAACCCCAAAAGAAGACTAACTCGTTTGGACCGGAAGCAGAACATGGGCATTATTCTGTCAAAAATGCTTACCGCAGCATACAAACACCACGGAACAACCTGCCATCAAAACATTGCCTCCACCTCCTACCAAACTCAAAAAGCCCTATGGAAGCGCATCTGGAATTTGAACTCCCTTCCCAAACAGCAATGTAACGAGAATCGGCAAATGGGTGCACGACTTCAGTGAACAAAATAGATACTCATCTTCACGGGAGCTACTCGCCAGGGCCCTATGGCAGCTCCGGAAGGCCTGCAATGCCTTCGTTTTTCACTCTAGAAGACCAGATCCGAACACAATCGTCTGCACGGCCTATGCTAAGGACAAAATTACAGACGTTGGCACCCAATTGCAGCGAACAGAGTGAGAAGGGGGGACCGTACTTGCACAGTGGAAGCCACCGAAGCCCGGCGCTTTGAAGCTCAATATGGACGGGGAAGGTGCCATAGCTGGTGTCCGCCACGACTTGACGGGCAAAATGTTGGCTGGATTTGTGAACTCCGTGCATGCGCCTTCAGCCGAAGGAATTATTGGAGCTTGAGCGCCATGATAGAAGAATGCAGGAGAAATCTGGCCAGACTCAAAGGCGTTCATCTAGCCCGTTGTCCACGAGAGGCGAAATTTTTAGCTGATTGGATTGGAAAGGCTTTACCGGAAGAAGGCACTCCGTCGTACTTTGGTCACTAATTACCCAGACCCTTTGAGATCTCTTATGTTTTGAATTCCACCAACTATGTTTTACTAGTGGTATTTAATGAAATAAACGGATGTTTTGACCCCCAAAAAAATAAGATTCATAATTGTAAGTGCTACAGAAAAAAAGATGTGAAAATGCGGCAGGTCCATCCTTCTAACTTGGAAGGGAGAGGTGGGAGGTTCGAATTCTCACATTTTCAGGGATTGGGGTGTGGACGATTTAGTTTCAAGAGTGGATTTCGACTTCCACACCTTGCAATAAGGTAAAACAAAAGTCTGAAAGTGAGTATTAGAATAGGAATAGAGTATGACCGATTAAAAAAAAAATTATAGTCCGCATAAATTCATGATGATTATCACGTAAAATCACATGAAAAGATCAAAATTTAACAAATAAAATCAGGCTTATAAAATTGTTGTGCCAAACTTGGCCATCGAATTATTGAAAAGACTAGGCCCACTGCAATTGCAAGGATTCTTTTGTTTTGAATTAGTTCATATAATCATGGTTCCATGACGTATGGCCATGAGAGGGGAAATCAGAACTAATCCTTGGCTCGGGTAGTGAATTTGGGTGCATAAACTCATGCCACAGAATACAAAAGTCGAAATAAAATGAAAATCTATGCCAAGTCAATAAGAAAGATTAACAATTCTAAGGCTCCATTTATTTTGAGAAAAATAAAGGATTTTAAAAATATTTTCTTAAAAATGATTGCTTGTATGGTTTTCAAAAATGAATGAATGAAAAAAAAATCCACTATCCACAAAAATGTTTAATCGGAGTCCAACAATTGGAAGCTTGTTGTGAATTTGATTTCCTCGATTAAGAGCTCGTTAATGGAACAAAGAATACATAGGCCTTATTCTTTTATTCTCATCTGTCATTGGAATGGCCTTCCCGAATCAATTCATCAACCATATTTATGACAATAATAATCCATCATATCATTGTTTGAAAGCACGAAGATCGGCATAATATTTGGCTATCCATCCTCTTATAATCTCAACTTCGGTTTTTCGCTGCATGACCAACCAGTCAGGATCGCTTTGATCCTCTGCATATACATCCAAACAATGGGCACCTGCAGAGTATATATTAACAAATGACAGAATTCAAGATCTGGTGAAAATAATTTAACATGCATCAAGCTTGTTCTTCTCTTGTGCGATTCATAGGTGCGTAAGAAAAGTTGCAAACAACACGCACATCGCTTGATTATGTACCTCTCTCTGTGACAGCAACAATACTGTTGGAAATGTTCTTCAGTACCCTAAGATTGAAAAAAGAAAGAAAGAAAGATAGAAATATTAAGTGTGATTAAGGTATGTAAAGTTTAAATTCTTCAAATGTGTGGAGATAAGCATATAATGTTATATACCCTGCGCTACTGAAAGGATCACGGAGTCCATTTGAGAAAATAATGTTGCTGCCGAACCTACGAAGAATTAGCTCTATATCCTACAACAACAACAAAAAAAAGAGGTAGAGGACAATGATGCTAAAATTTACTTCGAATAATATGCATATGAGCCTGTTACTAATTAAAATAAGAGCCAAACATATACTTTCTAAGAGCCACTGGAAATCATACATGAGCACCGTAGTATGTAGTGATCCAATGAGGGCGAGGCACCACGCCATACTGGTGGTTGCATTCATCAATGAAGCTGCTCAAGGTAAAAGGGTCTGGTTGGAACATGGAATTGTTTGTGACGCCTTTGGGCATTACCATTTCGCTGCATCTCTGCAAGCAAATCTCCCTTTCAATATTGTAAGTTTCCTCGTGCACAACACAATTTGATGAGGAAGATTTCAAGAAAGGGATGGTGTCAATTAAAATAGACCCGATTAGTGGGCATGCTCGGATCAGCATGAACATAGACCTGATGATCCCCTTATTGGGACAAAAGGCTATTGCCCAAGTCCGCCCTAATTGTAAAATAGTTTGGACCCGAAAAGGAAAAGTAAAATTTAACTTGGGCAGGGCACAATCCATCCTTGAGATCGAAATGCATTATCCAAATCCGCCCAAATAATCGAGAACCGATGGGTCTTGATGCCTAAAGATGATGTAGAGTATTGTACCTGCCACCCCCATCCCAAACTAGATTGAGAAACGGTAGTGGGAGGATTGACGTAGCATGTGGAGTTCGTGTTATAGGCGATAACGCCTGCAAATATTTTGCCAAGAATGCCATTCTCAGTAGTATTTGCTCCATCAATGGCGTTGCATATTTGACGACACCGGATATGTTGGGGGTAAATCATATTGGGCTGCACCTTCGTACATTGATATCAAGTAGTCCTTCAGCTCATCCCCACTCTCTAAAGGCCTACACACACAAAAATCAGTAGCCAGTCTATGATGATTGTGTCTCCTTAATAAAACAAGCCTATTCAGCCTTGGAGATCATGAGACTTCACACCGACAGAAAAGTGAGCGCGGATTAAGTTCCTGTTTCTCAGAAGGTGAATTGATTCAGTTCAAATCCCTTAAATTGAGAAATTGGGTGAGAGTACTCTATAGCACTTGGGTATTGAGAGACACATAATAAATGACACAGCAGAGCACATACTTGCAAGTCTTCAACATCTTGCTCAACTTTGAAGTGCCATTAGGCTCTTGAGCAATTCTATCCATCTCTGACCATGAGTCTCCTATAGCTTGGTAGCAAGTCTCGCTTGCTTCCTATGCAAAACAAACATAGTTGAAGACAAATTATAAAAAACCAAGAATAGATATCAAGATCCTTAGGATTATTCAAGCAGTAAGTTTGAATATCTTTGAGGTAGGGTTAAGGATAACTTGTACCCTCGAATTCTATTGATGCCATCTCCTATGAGCAACAATGTGTACTCATGTACTTATCTTGTGTGCATAAAATGGGAAGATAGGGATATTTTGTCAATTAATGGATATTCTGCTTGAAAAATGCAGCACACTCCATTATTTATATATATTTTTTAAAGAGAGATATTACAGGTGTAATTACCTTAAAGTCCTTGGTGACTACTGAAGAGTATGCATCCTGCGAGATAATATCGTCAAAATACAGTATTGGAGCCGATGAAGCCAGAGCTCCCAGAATCACGTGTGGATATTTTAATCGAAACCATGACGCAAGCACTGAAATTTGCATTAGTTATTAGAATTCAGCAACTTAATATAACAATTTGATATTACTTTTTCTTTTTGCGTAGAAAAATGAATTAGTATTTTTATTGAAAATAAATGACGATAATAACTCATCATTTTCACATATAGCAGGTACTTTACAAAGTCAACAGAGAAAGGATATGGATAGAATATACCCCACAGCACTTACTTCCTCCATATGATGCTCCCACCACAATAACTGGAGAGTCTCTGGCTTTCAAATCCTGCTTCACGTGCATGATAATGGCTGCAAAATCGGCCAAAGCTTGGGCCGAGCTGAAATACCCACAGATATTTGCATCTTTGAGAGCTTCTTCGAGGCTCATCCCATGTGGAATTGACTCACCATAATAACGATGCTGGCAAAAAAAAAAATCACAAGAAAATAAGAATTTGGTTACGTGTTTAGAAGCAGAAATTAGACAAAACGAACAAAAATGCATGACCACACCCCCCCACCCCAACAAAAAAAAGGGGGGGATAAAATTCAAATGTATTACCTCAATATAAACTGATAAAGCCTCGAATTGAGCAGCGTTATCGGTTAGAAACCCGATCACAGTCAGTTGATCGTCGAGTGGTGATTCGTTACCTAGGTAAACGAAGATTGGCGCATTAGAATTTGCACCGCCCCAATATTTGGAGTTGATCAAGTATTTTTGCTTGAAGGTAGAGTAGCTCTCGGGTCTATAATTGAAATGATCTAGCGTTTGGTTGAAGAAGAAGGTTTCGAAATCGTTAGTTTTGGATGCGGAAACTGCACGTTTTGGATCTCGAAGGATGTCTTCGCGTCGTAGACTCAGTGTCGGACTGTAAAGTTTCTGTCCAGAAATCAAAGCTATGGATAAAATGAAGGAGATGATGAAAGAGAGCCAATAAAAGAGTCATGGTACGTTGTGTGTACAGCAAGATTGTTTATGAAGAATTTCAAACTTGGTTAGACAATGAAATGACTAATCCTAAGGAGAGGGTTGAGAAAAGAGACACTTTCACAAGCATATATAATGTTGAAACGTTAAGGATGCCAGATCGCCTTCATCCCAATATGGTAGGAAATCTGGTTGGGTGTGCGATAGCTGTAGTTACCAAATAAATGACTATTGCCCATTACATTACTCCTTTAAAAGAATAATGAATCCGCCCAAAAGTAACAAGATGAATTGAGGAATTATTACCATGATTGTAAGCTTTCAAGGGATTATTCTCGCGGTCATATAAACCACGTTAATCATTGGGTTTTCCTCTTTTTTCTTTTTCTTTTTTGGCTTTTATGATCCTCATTAAAACACAGTATCAGAGAGAAATACAATCCTAAGATCCGCTCCATTGTCACTGCTTTTGCTTGTCCATTGGTGGCAAAGAATCCGAGTTTTTTCTGCTTGTCACAGGAGTGCACTACTTGCAATTTTATTCTTTGGATCGATCTCTCTTGGTGGTTCCTATAGCCTATGACGTGTTCTACAATTTGTAGATCTATATTTGTAGTGGTTTTGGGTTTGCGCAGAGGGTGATCATGGTTGCTTGTCTCCATGGAATATTTTATTAATGCTAACACCTGAATTTTGATGACGGTTTAGTTAATCATTGCACAGAAATTTAGGGATTGACCCTAACCGCTAAACAAAAATTAATTAATTAAAGTACATATATGTGACATCCAGAATTTTCGGTATTAATTTCAATTGAATTAATCGGTCATTTCTATGCAACGGTGCCGGGATTAAAATGGAATACAAAATTGAGATGCGAGATTATTGGATGAGGAGAATATTTAATGGAAGCGTTGAGGCGTCGCTTGGATTTATTGAGATCTTATGGGCCAATTGAGATGGATTAAAAAGTAAATCAGTGATTAATAGAAATCGATTGTTCAAAATTCATTATGTGCCCTTCTTTGCTCACACTTATGGACCAACTCAAAGAGCTTCTAGAAGGGATTTGAGCTTGGAAGAGTGCTTTGAGCAAGCCAGCTGAGTTTGGTGGGCCATGTGAGGAACAAAGGATAAGATTGAAGAGAATGGTCTCCAAAAGAGAAACCGGTTTTCCTTTCATCCCTATCTCCTGGCTCTCTCCCTCCTCTCTTCCCTTCCTGCGACCCTTACTGCTTCTGCCTTGCTTTCGTTCTTCTCAGTGAACCGAACCATTCTGCCCCTTCTCCTTTCATTTTTTCTTTCTTGCAAATCTACCGCAACTACCTGCCACGATCGAAGCCCAGCTCTCCATCTTGTTGACCGCAGCTCCTTCGCGCGTAGTCCAGCTCTGAAGATCAAAGAAGACCGCTGCAGCTGCCACGTTGAAGCCATCAGTCACCGAAAGAAGCTTCTTCGGTCAACAACCCATGCACGAAGCCCCATCGTCGACCCACTCAGCTTCTCCGCGCGTCCAGCAGCAAATTTGTGTTCACGTCTTCAATCCAGCGAGTCAACCGAAGAAATCCAGTCCGCTTGCTACCGCTTGACAGTGCCAGCCCACTTCTCGGTCTTCCCCATCTCACGCCAGTGAAGCTGCTTCCCATTCGTTGATTTCCATCTTCGTGCTCAGCTTCTGCGGGACGTCTGCACGCCGGTCAACAAACGAGCCAGCAGAAGCTCCTCTGTTGACTCCGCATCTCCATCCCACGAGCCACCAGTAAGCCCACGCCTCTGCCAGGCATCCCCTCTTCCTGCGTACAGCGCCGAACGAAGCAGCTCCGTTCTTCACCGCGTCTTCTTCAATTCGTGTGAGCAGCCCAGTCACAAGTCCACCGAAACAGCTTCGGCCTAGCAGCTGCTTCTCCAGTTCGTGGGCCAGCCGCAGCAGCCCATCCCAGTCCACATGAGTTAATTGGCCAAGCCCAATTTCCAGCAAAGCAATTAAAGTCCAGCCCATATCTCGAAGCCTAGTTCAGTTTTGTTTCAAGCCCATCTCAGCCCAAGTTTCAAGCCCAACATCATTTGTATTTCAGTGAGACCCAGCAAGTTCAGCCCATCTGGGGCCCGTGAAGCAAGTCGGGCCAAGGCCATCTTTTGCTGTAGGCTTGCGAGGCTTGTAGGCCTGACCGAGTGTCTGTCGACGCCATCGGAATTTTGGAATTCGGCCGCCGTCGCGTCGTCGTCGCGGTGTTAGGTCTTATTTTTAATCGTGTGAGTTTTGCTCACTAATGCTTTCTTAGTTTGCTAATTATACTTAAAGGTTGATTAGATTTAATTAATTGCAATTAGGTGGATAGATTAGATTAAAGTAATTAAATTAAAGACTCATTGATGCATGTTAATTAAATTGATTACGCATTTAATTAGTAAACATGTCTTAGTATTTATTGGATGCTTCTTGGGATTTTTCCCGTCCCTTATCGGGTGTTAATTAAGCAAATCGGGCCTAGGTGGAATTTTAGGAATTAAATATTAATTTTGGAAATTAATTATTTAATTATTTATTTTTCGGAAATTCAACCGGGATGGCCGGTGGCCGGGATTTTATGCTGAGGATGTTGGCGCGCAGACCGTTTATTTAATTGAGCTTTGTATTGTGCTAAATTGAATTTATTGTATTTATTTATTTAATTTTCGAAATTAATTGTTTAATTATTTATTTTCCGGAAATTCAACCGGGGATGGCCATGGCCGGAATTTCGTCTTGATTATTGGAGTTAAACATTTCGTTTATTTATTTGAGCTTTAATTCGTGTGAATTGATTTAATGGTGCATTTTTAAGTATGTTATTAAATAATGCAATTTTGGCATTGTGATTGAGGAATTGGTCGGATATCGGTTGTTAGTATCGAAAGTGAGTTGGTAAATCACCTTGAGGATGCACGTGGCCCAGTGAATTGGAACATCACTTGGGAAAGACACGTGGCTCGGTGATTTGATATGTCATCTTGGCGAAAAGGTAGCGCTTAGAGAATGCGCGTGGCTCGGGAGACTCGGTATGTCTTCTTGGAGAATGCGCGTGGGCTACCCCGGTGACATAGTCCGGCATCTTGAAAAGGGTCGGGTGGGACCATAAAGCCACTAAATCTTGAAAGGGTCGGGTGGGACCGTAAAGCCACTGCATCTTAAGAGGGTCGGGTGGGACCATAAAGCCACTAGATATTGATAAGGTCGGGTGGGGACCGTAAAGCCACTAAACCTAAGGAATTGCTTGGTATTGGATGAATGACCTAGAAATGGTCCGATCGACTTATAATCGACTAGGTCGATTGATCGATGATTCGATCTGAGAATGACTTGATGTGATTCGTTGCCTTGGTTTGATGTTGTGAATTGAATGATTAAATAGAGATGACCGTGAGGGGTCTTCTTGGTGTGTAATCGACTAGGTCGATTAGATCGATGTTTCGATCTATAGTATGATTTCTTGGGTGCCTCGTTTGACTTGTGCTAATATGCAGGTGGAATCGAGGCCAAGGTAAGTCCTCGACTCATGTTGTGCATAGCAGCCCCTAAGGTGTATTAGTTTACTAATCGGGTCTTAGAGGGTAGAACTGCTGAGACGTTGTCTCGGTGGTTATTGAATAACCATTTCGGGGACCCTAGGATGAGGAGCTTAAGGAGAAGGAACTTGATGAGGAAAACCACGATGAGGAACCCGAAGAGAAGTATCGAAGGAGAACCCCGAGAATGATCAGTAGGATCCCGATGACGTTTGCTATAGAATCAAATTGAATAGAAATAGGTTGTTTTAGTATGGCTTGTATATGATCATAAGGATGTGGTTTTCAGGTTGAGGTTTCTAGTCCTACTTTTGGTATATCCCATTGCTTTTTGTACGGGGATTTTTATAATCGCTTCGCATGTGCATATATAAAAAGACAGGGTCGGCGATATGTAGTCCTGGGGATATCGCATTTTAAAATCGACCAAAAGTAAGGGATGTGTGCGTGCTTGAGGGTCGGGGCGTGACAATATAGTTATTAAGGAGCATTCCACATTGATAGCTAATTATTATTATTTTTGGACAAATAGAACTGGCATTTACTTGATTAAAGCGGAGTCTTACATAATACCGATGGAGAAAGATCTGCGCATAAAATATTCCATAGAGGAAAAGGGGAGAAAGCAACCAATTACATAGGAGAGTGTTAAGCCGATGATTCCGTATGATCCAATCCGCTGCGGCATTTGCTTGGCATGGACAATGGATTACCGTGATGTTGTTATTTTGAGTTAACCCATTCTGCATCGCTGCACGATTTCTTTTAGATTCCATGGAGGTTCGGCCCACCCATGACCATTTCTACAACCGCGGAACAATCACTTTCAATGAAGCACTTCCCAGTTCGACTTCCAAAGTTCCACACGTGTGTCAACCGAAGTTCGTGCGTATATGATAGGCCGTGTAAAATCGCCTCGGCTTCCGTTTCACTTGCCGAAGAAACCCTAGCCATGGCCGCGAAGCCTTCAAGAGCTCTTCTAGCCGTATCGTGCATCACGCCCACGACAGAACAAAGAAATTCGCCTTGACACCATGCCGCATCCACATTTAGCTTCAGATCCAGCCCTTCCGGAGGCCTCCAGTGATCAGGTTTGTGTCGATTGAGTGATCGTTCATTTCTATGTGGTTGTCTTCGCCGAACGAAAGCTGTTGTTCCTGTCTTTGTAATCAATAGATCTACTAGTACGGGTTCTTTCGCTCGAAAAAAATCCAGCTATTTCTCGCCTTCCGTGACGTTCCACAAACCATACCCGGTAAGCTCTCGAGTAGGTGAGTACGATCTTTTCGGAAAGCATCGAAAAGCCACTGGTCTGTGCGTTTTATCTTTGCTTCTTTGTCTAATCGTTGCAAATATCGGGTCTTCCCAGACTCTCTTTGTCCATTTGCATAAGAACGAAGGTGCTCCGTGGTTTCTATGCTTGTACAACAGAGCGGGCATAGGGGGATCACCGACTATTTTCCTTTTATATAGGTTTTCCTTCGTAGGAAGAGCGTTTTGACAGAGGCTCCAGAGGAAAGAACGGACCTTTGGTGGCGCATGAAGGCTCCATATTTGAGTCCATAAGGTACGTGGTGGTTGAAATGAACAAGAGGGTTGATTAAGGGTCTGTTTTGCTTGTGGTTATCATTGCTTTGTTGTATCCGCTCTTAACAGTATTGCCCTTTGTTCATTTACTGTCCATATAATCGTATCTGGCTGTGATTGTTGGCTTAGGGGATTGCTAAAATCTCTTTGCAACATTTTCTGCGTAGAGTTGATGAATAAGTTGTTGTTTCCATTCTCTGGAAT